>WPIO01000026.1:1687500-2287500 GCA_009760855.2 Cristatella mucedo
GAGTGTGTCTCCACACTTGCTTGCTTCTAATGTTCAGCAATTCACTGCCGGAACTGGCCAGGCCATGCGCTCTCGAACACATGGTTGGCAGCAGGATGTAACTTTAGTGAGCATCTAGGTCTTCGGGGTGGGGGGTAATGTGCTTGCACTTCACGACCCAGGTCGGGGGGGGGGGGGTTCGAGTCGTGCAGTGGACGGTGGTCCTTTATTGCCCACTGCAGGCGATTGTGATAGTTTCGTAGGCTCTTCTGTTGCTTTGTAAATGAGGCCATAATTGAAGCAGCAGACCTTTTATTTTTTATTTTGTGTCGTGCAATATCATCCAAATGCTTCAAGCTGCATTTACACGGTCCACATTTAATCGAACCAATACCTCCAACAGCAGCGTGGGTCACTGGTCCAGTACAGGTGTATGAGGCTGAGGTGCTTGCAGCCAAGTCTCAGCCCATGATTAAGGCTCACGATCTAGGTAGTAGGTTCGAGTCCTGCTTCACCCAAAGTCATCTGTTGCTCACTGCAAGCGGTGATGTGATTGCTGTCGAGGCTGTTCTGCCATCATATGTGTAGAATCATTATGATGTGGCTGGAATCATAAGCAGAATCATTATGATGTGGCTGTTGAGTCAGTTGGCTATCACCTGTTCAGTCCCCTGTAACCCGCAAGCATGGACAAATGGCCAAGTTGGCCACACTTCTACTTGTTGGCGGCAGTTGGAGGGTCTGCCTAGGCAAGGTATTAAGAATCCACTGATGCTCAGACAATATTGCCACTAAATGCTGAATGGTGGGAAGGACAGGACTCGCCTAGGACTGATTTTAGACTGGGCAAGCAAAGCAAACTGGGCGACCTCTTGAGAACAAGGCTAGTTGGAAGCATTGATCCAACGATGGTTGGACCTGTGAACGGCTCTGGTGCAGCTGAGCGATCTTCTTCCGGCTGGAGGCAGGTGAGACCCGTCGGGGGGGGAGGGGTGAGAGGTGGTGGGGTGAAGGGGCAGCAAAGAATAAATTCGTGAGATCACAGCTCGGCGGTGTATGCTGGGTAGGTGTCAACCTGGCACTTGAAGGAGCAGCTATTGTGGAGTGCGCAGCACGAGCTGCGTGGCTGCAGCTAATCGAAGTGTGGAGATGCTCATTTAAACTCGCAATTATCGACCAGAACCGAGTGGACGCATCGGGCTGGCCAATCGTAGGAGAGAGCCGACACGGCTGCGATCGTTTTCTTGCCTTCTCCTTTGCCTACGATTGGTAGAAATTTTATTTGGAATGAACCGAGCTGTCCCTTTTCTTACGTGTACGACTGAGATTCTGCTCGACATCAAGGATGATCGATGCCAAGTCGAGGCTGAAAATGAGAGCCTGACACGCTCCCTGCGGTGTCTTTCGGATGGGGAGGGTGTGTGCAGGTGCTGCTTCTCTGCTGTGGCTCGATGGTTAAAGGCTCCAAACGATAATGGACGCGGGGTACTCTTTCGGTACTCAGTAGAGCAGGATAACATGCCTTGGCACGCTGCTGAGCACAATCTTGGCGACACGACCCCGAGCGAGTACATACATGCAAGCGAATGCTCATCGAGCGGAAGCTGCGGCTGATCTCTCATTTCGGCCCTGTGGGAGGAAGTGTGTGAGCACGACGGAGGAAAGCGAGGGTGCTGAGAGGTGTGCACAAGAGGGTGCTGAGCTAGCGTGCCACCGCTCTGGCGTTTGTTGTCGCTGCCGAGTCACCTGCATGGTGACACTGCAGTGGTACTGCACCTGACTTGATCTTGCCGAGCGACATGTCGGTGCGCTATAAATACTCTTTATTGGACTTGCCCGGGCTGACAAATATGCGAGCAAGAAAGGGCCGGCCTCTAGCTGGCTGAAATCGCCGTGTCTTTTCTTATCGCGTGTTATCTACGATCACATGCAATTCCTTACGGTGGCACATGGCAGAACTGACGGTTGGACCGCCATCGCACTAAGTGCTGCAGTCTTTGCAGTTGGTCACAGGTGCCTTTCTTCGTGGAAGAGAAGAAGAGACAATTAATAGAAGCTCTCCCTCTCTCTCTCTCTCTCTCTCTCTCTCTCTCTCTCTCTCCCTCTAATTCTCTCTCTTTCACTTTCTGTCTCCTTCTCCCACTCTTTTCTTTCTCTCTCCTCTCTGTCCCTCCCCCTCTCTCTCTCTCTCTCTCCCTCCCTGTCTCTCTCTCACCTGATTCAGTCGTTAGAGCTGAGCCCCTCCTCACTGACCTGGGCACTTGCAGCTGTTTGGTTTTCTTAGCTTACCAGTCTTCGGTGTATTATCATTGTTATTATTATTATGCTGCCAAGTAAATTCGGTTGGTGGTTGAGCTATACCTTTCTCTCCTGCCCTGTGCTGTGGCCACACCGTGTCATGCTTTGTCACAGCTCTTTGTCTTTTCCCCATTGCCGTGTCGGCTGATGTTATGCTCCCTATCGTCTTCTGGAGGACAGTAGCTACTTGTTGGCCGAGCTGCCTTTGTCCCACGTGCCCCCCACCCCACCTCATTCTTTGGTGGTCGAGCTTCCGTCGGCAGTGGCTGCCTGCCTCTGCAACCCAGTGGCTGGCTTCCATTGTTCACCGTGCTCCCATTTCTGTTTGAGCAGCCTGATTGGGCATCGAGTCCTTTGTTAGTACAGCAGCAGCAGCAGCAGCAGCTTGCTATGCTGGCTGGGAGTTCCTTTTTGTTTTTTGGTCTTGTCACCACTGCCCTTGCTGTCGACCCTACCATCGGTCAGTCCACCAGCCGTGCAATGCCAACCTGCATTCTGCTTTGGGGGGAGGAAGGAAGGAAGGGGACACATGTGCCTCTCTCTCTCTCTCTCTCTCTCTCTCTCTCTCTCTCTCTCACAGACAGACCGAGAGAGAGAGAGAGAGAGAGAGAGAGAGAGAGAGAGAGAGAGAGAGAGAGAGAGAGAGAGAGAGAGAGAGAGAGAGAGAGAGAGAGAGAAGGGAGGGAGAGGGAGAGAGAGAGAGAGAGAGAGAGGGAGAGAGAGGCAGACAGAGAGAGAGAGAGAGAGAGGCAGACAGACAGACAGACCGAGAGACAGAGACAGACAGACAGACAAAGAGGAGAGAGAGACAGAGAGAGAGAGAGAGAGAGAGAGAGAGAGAGAGAGAGAGAGAGAGAGAGAGAGAGAGAGAGAGAGAGAGAGAGAGAGAGAGAGAGAGAGAGAGAGAGAGAGAGAGACAGACAGACAGACAGAGACAGAGAGACAGAGACAGAGAGAGAAAGAGAGATCGCTAGCTGCCATTCACTCTGTCCCCCCCCTTGCAGCCGCCCAGCTGCCTCTGCACCCGGACTGAATGGCTGGCAGTCCTTACCCGTAGCTGCCAGAGGTGTTGCTGCCAGCTTCATCTAAGCTGCACTGACTCCTTGCAACGAAACATCGAATCGACTTGAAAATTTTCTCTGTGTCCGACAACTGGTCGATACACTTGCTTGCACCAGCCTTGCACCTATTTGACCTCCATGCTCGGCCAGTCACGTGCTCTCGCTCCACGTGCCCTTCGGCTTTCAGCCGTCAAGTTGTTCTTTTGGTATTGCATGCCGCCAGTTCGTATGCACGTAAAGTTCGTATGCACAATAAGCTTCCGACTCCTTTTGATTTTGCTTGCTTCCAATTTCTGTTACTACCTGCATTGGCTCTGCACCATTTAGGTCTCAGGTATAGCCGCATGTGCTCCACTAAGGTTTCCCTTGTGCCCCAGTGAACTGGTACGTTTCGTTTCTGCATGCCGCGATTGCTCACTTGTGCATCACTCAGTGCATGTTACTAACCTGCGGTTCCACTAGCCAGTGGGCTTGAGTGTTTTCGTATGTGCCTGAGCCAGCTTGTTAAGAGTTAAGTTATATTTAGTTAATCGAGCCTGATACCTCGCCGTGTCCCTAAGCCTTATTTATAGCTTCTCTTACATCGAGCTTTTATAGTCATAGTCCTTCTCTTCCCGATACGAACTGCTACACACGAGCTGGCCTTCCTTGTTTGCCACTCTGCTTACTGAGCAGCCGTTGGCAATAGGTCGCCAAGCCTTTGTAGGTCTACTCTGTTGTCACGGCTGCCTTGCAAAGTGGCCAGCCATGTGCTGCCAGCGACTGATCCCAGTGATTGAGCCTCTGCTGTGTTTGCATGTTGCTACTGGAGTTTTCTGCAGTTTTTCAATTATTTTTACTGCTCTCGGAGTCTCTCCCTTCGTCTAGACTTTGTCACGTGAATCTTTTCTTTGAAGCGAGACCGTTGGGCAGCAGCCTCAGCCTTAGCCCTCACTGTCGGTGAGTCGGCGTCGAACCTCTGCCTAGCTAGTCAAGCCTGCAATCGGTAATATCCCTCATCGGCATGCAGTCCTCAGTATGCACCAGAGATGGCATGCGTGCATGCGTGTGTGCATGCGTGTGGGTGAGCACAGCACATGTGCAGGCGAACGAGTGTCATGACCATCGTGCTGGGGTGTTCGAGTGAGACCGATAATATCATTGAGATCGCAGCAAGTCTTGTCTCACATTCACGGTCATTTGAACAAGTATGGATACCACGTGAATCATTTTGGCTGTTAGACATTCGCGGTCGATGCGGCTAGTTTCGGCATCCCTCGTCTGCGCGGTCGGAACGAGTAGTGCACAGGAGGGACGGTTTCGCGCAGCTAACGAGAATCTTAACCAGTGTGTTCAGTTTAAGGACACTCGGCATCTTTGGCACTCACTTTGACATTGCTCTCTCTCTCTCTCTCTCTCTCTCTCTCTCTCTCTCTCTCTCTCTCTCTCTCTCTCTCTCTCTCTCTCTCTCTCTCTCTCTCTCTCTCTCTCTCTCTCTCTCTCTCTCTCTCTCTCTCTCTATGCTGAATATGCTGTGATGCCTCTGTCAACATAGGATGCTGACGGTTTCTCCGATCGATGCGATTGCTGTGCCGGACTTATGCCGCTAGGCTGCTAGGTGAGAGCAAGCGACCCTTTTTGCAGGACCAGGACCCAGCAGCATTCGGCGGCGCCGTGCAGGAGATCCTGCGCAAGGCGTTGCTACTTCGCTACTCATTGCTGCCACAATTGAACACTCTGTTTTACGAGAGCCACGTGAGAGGAGCGCCAGTGGTGCGACCTCTGTTCATGCAGTAAGTGTTTTTCCACTGCCGCCTACTCAAAGCTTGGGTCTGGGCATAGAGATGCACAACACGCACCTGTCCAGGTAGGCAGGGGGTACCGAAGGAACTGTCGCCTAGCATCAAAGACGTGCTACGTGCTGCAGCCAGCTTCAGTTGCTATGCAACTAAACGTTCTGCTGCTGTGCAGATTGGCACTCAGACAACGAGCCCACGTTGGGATTGACGACTCAAAGAATGGTATCCGGTCCGAGGATCCGTGGCTGCATCTAACGTGGCTGTGCTTTGACTGTCTACATGTATTGACTAAGCGATGAGAATTTATTCATCCAAACGAATCCATTGCAAGTATATCTGCACACAAATGCATACAAACGCACGCACATGTGCACACAGCCATTAACATGCACTCGCGCAAAAATGCACACACTTATGCACGAACCTACTTGCACACAACCCACACACAATCTCACTCACACACACACACATTTTCACACGCCCACACACATCCACTGTACCTACACCCACACATACCCACTGTGCCTGACACCCATATATATATGCCCCTCCACACTCGCAAGCATGTGCACGCGCCCGTGCGCACACAGACGCACTAAGCTTTTAGCCATCAATTCACTTCACCCCATAGACACTCAATGGTAAAGGTGCTTGCTCTTTACCACCAGGTCTTGGTTTCGAGTTCTCCAGTGGGCGATCCTTTATTTCCCACAGCAAGTTGGGGTGATAGCCTTAAAGGCTCTTCTACTTTTATTTAATGAGGTTTTATCAGTTAATCTGATGCAGGTCAAGAGTAATGACCCTAAACTAAATTGTGCACTATAGCAGAAAAAATATTCAAAACCTGTTGCTTCATGCTTAGGTTCGTCGTCCTTTTTAAAAAGAAAATTATCTATACGATGGCTCAGTAGGCTAGGTACTGCAATGATTGGGAGTAGTTTCTACTTAGCATTTTGCATCATAATGCCAGATAGCCACTGTACATGCGAATCCAGGCCCTAACTCCTTTGCCCTCAAATTTCTTCTTCGAATTTCTTCATTTTCAGTTACCAAAATGGTGAATCCCATCGCCTTATTCGATCTCCAGTCTTTGTTGGCCCGATGTGCTCTTGCCGCAGCCAACTCTGAACTAATTCATGCCTAGTGGACATTAGTTGGTACTTTCTTGCGTTCAGGGAAAACATACCTCGTTCATCTAGACCTAATTGTATCCCTACAAACTAGCTCCCCAGTAGCAGCCTACAGGGTTTGAGCGTGAAACCTTGCCAAGGTGAAATGATGCCTAAAGATGCACTCTTTATCAGTCTATCCTTGCGTTTATTGTGATATTCAGGAGGTCGGCTCTCTTTGCGTTATCAGTGGTGCCGTTCGCAACCGTCGTTTTCAGGTTGCATCTCACCGGAGGCTCACCAATTCAAATTGTGTGGCGATTGTAGCGTATCCAAGTCCTGTTTGGTTTAAAGCCCGCATTTTGTCCTTCGTAAAGGCTGTCAACTAGATTGTCTCTGGCATGTCAGTTGGCTGTAGCTTGAGACTAGGAATGAGCATAGCTTGTGCACTGTTGTTTAGATACTACTGCACATGTCCAAGTTCCTCCAAAATCGGATAATGTAGTCAGTTTAAGGGTACTTCAAAATAGGGAAATCCAAAATTTCTAAAGAATTTTAAGGATGGAAAACACTTTCTCTTGTTTTTTTTTCTGTTGGGTACGCTTATAAAGCGTCACTGTGAAAGGCATTATGTATTTGGGCACATTTGTTCGGTCTACGACTTCAAGGTCGAAGGCTCCTACTCCTCATAAATATGGGGTCACCGATGCTTTTTTGATCCAATGCATGTCAGCCACAATGGGTGCTGCTGCTGCTAGAAAATCATTGTTATCTGTCAGCGAAAAACATTAGCCATATGCTTCAATAAATGTGCTTACCATAATCGAGACTGGGGTCTCAGCAAGAAGGGATTCTCGTCTGATAACAACACTGTGGTACACAAAAATGACCTGCCCAAAATGTGCAAGAAAAAGATGCAAATAGGCATGACTAGATATAAGGAAATAAGAAAGAGTTGGATTGTAGAAATAGGAAACTAAATTCCTCGGATTTATGCACCCTACATAAGACAACAATGTGTGAGTTTGGTTTTCACAGCAAACTTGGTGCACAGCTTATGGGGGCCCTAGGCTGTGACAACTTTATTATCACTTACAGGTTCCCCAGGGATCGGCATACTTTCTCCATCGACGAGCAATTCATGTGGGGTGACGCCTTGCTCATATCACCGTGTTTATATCAGGTACTAGCAAGTGTCATTGCAAGCAAGCTGTTGCTGAAAGCCGGCAACCCGACCTATCATTTCCAATTCCTTCGGTATGCAAATATGCTTTGGCAGATGTTTGAATTCATTGACATGGTCATGGCCCTCTAACTGTGTGCATTATGGGATTTGCACATAAGTCTTTCTCTTAGCATCGCCACTATTCAAGTATCCTTACGAGTAAATGCAAATGCACAGCTGCAATGGGTAGCACGTGCAAACCCGTGCGAAAATGTCGACTAATGCTGAGCGTTAGCCTTCTTCATTTCTCATCCTCGCTCATTCTCTCTCATGCGATTGCCGACTGGTAGCAGCATTTCCCACTCCAGCTCTCGGTGAGAGTGCCTTTTCGTCGTTTGCTTTGCCATCGTGTGAACAGGGCCAGGAGCAAGTGGAAGCTTACTTTCCTCACGACATCTGGTACAACTACTTCACTGGCATGCGGCTATCCAAGATGGGCAGCTGGCTGACACTGCACACACCGCTCGCCACTGTCAACGTTCACATCCGGGGCGGCTGCATAGTTCCTACTCAGCTGCCGGCTGTCACTACCACACTCAGGTGCGGATGCTGATAGCGCTGCTGCGTGCTTGCTGCTTTGCATGCTCGATTGGCAGCACTACTTAGATGACTCACGATGCCTGCGATTTGATTTTGCTTTGTCTTTGCTAAAAGCAAACGCTAACACAGGCTGGGATAGTGCTTTGATTGTGCATGGGTATGCATGTTTACATGCATGGAGTGTCTGTACTTTCGTCCATGAATATCGGTCAGAATGGCTGAGCTTTTGTGAATCACCTATGCATTCATAGGGCTGTTGGTACACCTCCTAAGGAAGATGCGGCACATTCGTCTTTATGTCTGGCTTTCTGTCAAATATCTTTTTTGGGCCTTGCAGTGCTTCAATCTGACTGGTGGCTTAGCTACATCTGTTTAACTAATTAAAGTGCTGATTCGTGTTTCCTAACAGGTACTAGAACTCTCCGAATTTTTGTTTCAACTGCCTGTGCTCGTTTAAGGAGAAAGAGAGTGAGAGGATGAGAGAAACAGAGACGTAACGAGAGCTATATAAAGAGACACTTATGCCGAGACAAAGACAAACAGAGACTGACAGACAGAGAGGCAGATTAGTGACAGATAGATAAACAGAGACTGTCGTCGGTGGAGAGAGAACACAGCTATTATTAGACCTCAAAGTTTCGATATATGGAAAGCCCCGCCAGCCCTGCAGGGCCCGATGACGTTTACCCCAGTTAAACGACCGATGTAATAGAAAGCTTGATCGTGTGCATGAGGCTTTAGAAAGACTACAAGGAATGAAAGGTGCGCAAAGCATAGAAATTCAGATCTCTTTCTAAAGCTCTGCTCTGGTTGTAGTTTTCAGAGTTCTTGGCAGCATCTTTAGCATCTAGCAGTTCATGAGGCCCAGGGCAAACTGGCAGTTAGGCATGCAGGTGCCGTTCTGTATTCACAACTAGCCATGCTTGGCCACAACTGGCAGTGAGCAGTCCACTCCTGTTTCCAAGCAGACAAACTGCAACCTGCAGGTGGATATTGTTGCATTCGATTCATTGTTGGCCATTTTTTTGCAGCTGGGTCCAAGCTGTATATTGCCTGGGGCTTTGGAGGCCTGCATTCAACTCCTGATGATGGTACTGCATCCATCATTAGTTCACTTTAGCACTGTGATAATAATAATATTAATAATGATAGTACACTTGATAAAGCCCCCTCAGATAAGTCAATCTCTTTCTAGGCGCTTGACATTTGCTGCAAAAGAAACACGATTGAATGGTGAGTGGTATCATGCTTGATAAACAACAGGAATAACATGGTTAGGGGTAACATGCTCAGGGACAGCATGCAAGTGTGGTTAATGGCAGCATGCAACAGTACCACTAATTAGCAATAACCATTGTCTTAATTTCAGTTGACAGCTTACCCATGCTATTTTCTCTCCAAGTTCACCTCGTGTCACTAGAGATCACATTTTGCTTACCCTCTGAATAATGAAATAGCAAGAACACCAGTAGGTGCATCTTCATATGCTGAGCTGGTCCGTTTAACTTGCTTCATTATCTTAGCCGTGTTACTTGCATTGCTTTCTTTCACCAGCTGCATAGACCACTGCTCCCTCTCTTGCCTGGTCTTAAACAAACCTGGTCAGCAAATGCCATTGTGGCAAAAAGAATATAGGAATGTCCACGTGCTACTTTTAAATAGGCCACTTTTAGTCTGTTGACAGTCGCAGTGGTTTTTCTGCTCCATTCAAACATTCGTATATCATTCCCTTCACACAAGCTCACCCAACCCTTTCCTGCCCATGGTTATGGGTATCACGTGGCTTTGCTTATCTGCTGCAGGGCCAGTGGACTAATATGATCAGAGCATCAGTTGCTGCAAGTCCCGAGATCTAGTCGAAATATTAGTGTTTACCTTGGAATAGGCTCCAGAAATTGCCACCTAGTAGCTACCGAAAGTTTTCGATTTGATTGCTTGATTGGTTTTAATCTCTCAAATGAGTTTGTTTCTAAAGAAATTGTGCCTCCTGGCTGAGCAATAAGTACAAGCTGAAATTCTCAGACAGTCCGAGGCTCCTCGAATCTGAACTGTTGCTTCAGTATCTCACTGCTCTCATAATAATGTAATATAGTGCATCTCGTCTGCAACTCCACAAAGCCACACGGACTAAGTGGAGGTTATGCAGGAGAGTTTTCTATAGCACACTTAAAGCCTAAGCGGCTTTCGGTACGCATTCAGTAGCCAACAGACATCATCTCACTCAACAAAGAGGAATGAGAAGCATAGCAGAGTCAGGAGAGCAATTGAGGTAGTCAGGAGCATGGAAGTAGCATAGCAGAGTCTGGGGAGCAATTGAGGTAGTCAGGAGCATGGAACTAGCAGCTCAGGATGGCTAGATAGGATGCACCATAGTCGGCAGTAGATGTCATTTTGTAAGAGTTGTGGGAGTTCCACGTTCCACAGTCCAGGGCCTGCAGAGCAAATGCTTTTGTCGCCATCCGTCTTTAAGTGTAGGAATGGAACAGCTAATTTTCTGTCCATATATGATCTGAGGGCGCGATGAAGGTGAGCCGGGTGATGCAATTCAGCTAGATATGAAGGAGCCAAGCAGGTCTTGTGGGTCAGCGTAACAACTTCACTTCTCTATCCGTTGATCAACCGGAAGCCACTGTAGCTCATTCAGAAAAGGAGCCACATGGTCAAACCTCTAGGATTGTTCCACTAGCCTTGCAGCCATATTAATTAAAAGCTGCAGTGGCCTAGTGGCCTTTTTTCATTAGCCCAGCCAAAATGGAATTGCAATAATCTAGGCGAGACAGAACCAGGGAGCTAGTTAAATCTGTGTCAAGCCATTGTATTAGTCATTCCCAATCCTAGATAAGAATCAGACGTGATAGCTAGCTGTGAAGGCAGTCTTCTTAAGGAAACTTTCCAAACTTAAATTATAATAGACGACAGACAAGCCTAGCTACAGAGTTTTGCACCAACTGTAAGCACCTGATTGCTCATGCCGGTAGATCAGAAAGCAGTGAGCTACAGAAGTCAAGACGGGATGTCACAGATGCATGGACCAACTTAGATGTGGTATCCCTGTCTAAATAAGCCTGAATTTTAGCTATGTTATGTAGGCAGACTTGATTGGGGAGCTGATGTGGTCGTCTAACGAAAGGTCACTTTGGAACATGACACCTACATTTCGTGCAGATTCAACAGCAGATGTGCTGGCACAGCCGATTTCGAGCGTTAGTATTTCCAATTTCTGAATCACACTTGGTTTGCCTGTAACTAGTAAGTTAGTTTTATAATTATTCAATTTAAGAAAATTTGCTGCCATCCATTTGCAGATGTCATCAATGCATGCAGTAAGGGAGCCAAGAGAATTCGACTTGCTGGAGGGCTGTAAGGGATTAAGGCAAAGGTGCAACCGAGTTTTCTTTCGCATAGAAGTGAAAGCCTAGATTGTGTTTGGCAATCACATAGGCAAGAGGGAGAGTATAAACCGTGAAAAGAAACAGACCAAGCATGGAGCCATGAGGTACCCCATATTTCAGAGGTACCTCGTATGATATTTGTCCATTCACATCATTACTCTGGAGTCTTCCACTGAGATAGGACCTAAATCATTGCAGAGCAGTGCCAGTGATGCCCAGGTGAGATGAGAGGCACCCAAGAAGGACTTGGTGATCGATAGTATCAAAAGCTGTCGAAAGATCGAGCAAAACAAGCAGAGATGCCGAGCTGGTTTATTCTAGTGGTTAAGGTGCTTGCCCCGACCAAGGCCTGGCAGGTCGTTGTACACCCGGAGCAATGTTGACTCTGTGGAATGATTAGCTCTAAAGCCAGACTAGAGCTTACTGGCGAGGTTTGAAGTTTCACTATATGAGTTCAGCTGGTCTGCCACGTCTCGTTCTAGTGTCTTGATAGGAATGCTAGAAGGAAGACTGGGTGTTTAACTAGTTGTCAAAGATGACATCTAAATTCTGCACACACAGTCACAATCGCTCAACAGCATTGTCTATTAGAAGACCAAAGTCTTCTAGTCCAGCCTTTTTAATAAAGTTTTTAAGAATAAGTCTAAACGTTTAAGGAAACTTGTCGACATCCAGGATTGAATGGCGGCAAAGCAATCATTCAGTTTATCAGTCGTTGCAGCAGATTCAGACGGTTTAAACGACAAATACAGCTGAGGATCGTCAGCGTAAAAGTGATAGCCTATTCCACGGGCCAAAATCACTTTTTCCAGGGTCTCAGTATAAATGGAGAGCAGCAAAAGATCAAGGACGGACCCTTGTGGGACTCCACAGGTGGTCTGGTAGATTATATCTGACCCCACACGACATGGTTTGAACGTGACCGGACAAGTACGGTTTGAACCACGTCAGTGCCTCGCCTGTCAGACCGACCGTTGTTCTCAATCATTCAAGAAGGATATTGTGATCAACCGTGTCGAAGGCAGCTGATATATCCAGGAGTGCTTGGGGTATGCCGGCCACCGTTTTTGGCATATTATGTCATTGGTTACATGGAAAAGAACAGTTTCAGTGAAGTGGTATTGCTTCAATCTGAACGGAAGTTGTCTGACTTTATTCTTTTCAATGTGTGCTACAAGCTTCTTAGCGACCGTCTTTTCTAGAATTTGTAACAAACAAGGAAGAAAGGAAATTGAATTGGGCGATAGTTTGCCAGACTTCCGAATCTAAACCAGGCTTTTTAAGTAATGGTCTAATGGTTGCCGATTTGACGGATTTAGGTACAACCCAGCATTACAAATCTCAGCTATGGCTGGGCTAAGATTGTCTGGCTGTGAAGACCATGGGGGATGGTACAGGGTCTTCAGGGGACGAACTCTTTAATAGACAAATAAGGTAGCTGCATTGCAAGCAGAAACCTCGGAAAGTCTCTTAAGGAAGGTCAGAGGTTGCGACTCAATAGTTGCTTTTGTAAGAAGTCTTTATGGAGGCACGATCATGTGAAATTTTTCTAATGAAAAAGACTTAACAATTCTTTGACCGAACGGTTAATATCTGTGGAGTGAGACCCTTCAAAGTTGACAAGCAAATTTGTCACCTTCTTCTTGTAAATCTGTTTTGCGTCCGACTGACAGGACTGCAGTTTTTCGAGTATAATATAAAAATATAATTTATTTACATAGCGCCCCAAGAGAACTTAATCTCTATTCAGGCGCTTCACATATGTCTCGGGGCTCGAGCCCACGACCTCAGTCAGACCTTGGTCTGGGCGAGCACCTTAACCGCCAGACCAAACCAGCAAAATAGAAGCCCTGGCTTTTCTAAGCTTCTGGGTGTAGACTCAGAGAACACGGCACATGTTTGAATTCTTTTTGGATAATTGAAAGGAATCTCCACGACCCTGCACACGGACACATTGTATGGGACCATGGTCGTCAAGAGCTCACACAACTTTCCTGTTCACTACATCATTGAGGGAATCGAGGCTGTCAGCCGATTCTGGGTGTAGACCAAGAAGACCTGTCTCACTGACAGATTTCAAAATGGTCCCGGTTCAGTGCTTCTCAAAGTGCATCACTGTACAAAATCAACGTACAACCGGAACAGGAACAGTAAAGGCAGGCAATGAAACGAGATGGTCAGCAGGCACACAGCAAGGTCACTGGGGCAGACATCCTTAGTGATTGCGAGATCCAGGATATGGCCATAGATATGAGTGATATGATTAACGTGTTGGATCAAACCAAAGTTCGCTAGACAGTCAAGAAATAAGGGGACATGGCTGTTGCGTAGGGTTGTCAACGTGAATGTTTGAAGTCTCCTGCGATCGATAACGGCTTGTTACACTCGAATATTTTAGTGAGAAACTCCGAAAACTCCCCCATAAATAAGCTTACACAGCTAGAAGGAAGTTTGTAGATCACAACAGTGAGAGGCATTTTCTTTGATGGAGACCTGATCTCTCACACTCCGTTGCATGAGAGCGTTCACTGTTGGCCACCAATTTCACACCGATAGCTACTCTGGCTAAGAGAAGACTCAAGAAAGCAGCCTAGCATAAGATAGCAATGAAAATGGTGACAGCGCTGCCTTGTTTCTACCTTCCATCTTGGTCTTGATTCTCGATCTGTGTGGAGCTTTGAGTACCTCAATGCCGCGTTACTCTCTCTGAAGAGGCTACACCCGGAATCATAATACTAAATCTGACCCTTATTCCGATCGTTTCCCCCCCCCCCCCGCTCAGATACTTTGTACCTAGCTGAACTGCCAACACCATCTGCAGCCTACTTGTCCCTATAGGTCTTCTTAAGACGGCACAAAAGCTCTGCCTTTCATTGCTTTCCATTCACTGCCTTTCTATCAACAACTAATGTCAGCAGAAGTTATAATGTGTAGGTCCTAGACTGTGGAACTCGCATCTGCAACTATTGTGCACAAAGATGGCATCTGTCCTGCTGCCGGCTCTGACACTACATCCCAGCCGTCTGAGCATCGAATGGTGCTCATTTTATGCAGCTGACTTGATCGACTTAGCTCTTTGATCGGCTTCTTAATTTTCGGTTTTAACATGAAACAAGGTCTAGCAACTGTATCCCTATCAAGCCAGCATTGCCTTGATGGCTGTGTGAAATTAGAGATGCAAGTGCGTTGCAATATGCAACTATATATGCACACACACACACACACACACACACACACACACACACACACACACACACACACACACACACACACACACACACACACACACACACACACACAATGTATATATATGTGTAAGCATGCTGTATATATAATATAGATGTATATATAATACTAATAAACTCATGCAGCATCAAAAGAGAACCAAATCTCTCTGGGCTCTTTACATTTGCTGAAAAGGCAGCATGTCAATCACTTAATCATAGCATGCTCAATTTGATAGCACACAGGCACAGCTAGGACAACTCCTGCCTACGGAGCAAAGGCCTCTGAGAACATGTATTGTAATGTAATGTATCTCCGGCTGTAACTCCACAAAGTAAAAAATATAAACTAAGTATTTGTTACATAGGAGAGAGTTTTCATAGAGTACTCAATGCCCAAGTGGCTTTTGTTATGCATGCTGTAGCCGAAAGACTTCATCATACTCAACAAAGAGGAAGTGAGAAGCATAGCTGAGTCAGGAGGGTAGTCGATGAAGTGAGTAGCATGTAAGTAGCAGCTCAGGTCGGCTGGGAAGAATGTGCCATAGTCGGCAGTAGGGAGATAGTGAGTAAAAATTACGGAAGTGAGTTCCACAATCTAGGACCTGCAGAGAGTAGGAATGAAACAGCTGCCCACAGAGAATCCGAGGACACGAGGAGGCTGAGGCTGGGTCAACTCTTCAGTTAAGCATGAATGAGCCATGCCGTGGCAAGCCTAATGGGTCAGTGTAAGAACTTTACTCTGTATTCGTTTATCAACCGGGAGCCATCGCAGCCCCTTCGAAATGTCATCTAATCAGGAGATGATCTAATGACAACGAAGGAAGACCGAAAGGCCCAATTCAGAAGAGCAGGTGGTTGCCTGGAGGTCTGATTAGGAATGCAATCAGGTCGAAGGTCAGTAGGTCGAAGCAAGAAATGAAAGGACCTAAATATGAGTAACAGAGTCTTGAACTCGATGCACTGCTTGGTGAAGTACCAGTGCATTTTTGTGAGGAGTAATGTAATGTGTAATTTGGCAACCTTCATGGCAGACATGCCTAGCTGCTAAATGTTGCACCAAATAAGTATCTTATTGCACAGACAGGAAGACCTTAAATTAGCTACCAATAGAAGTCTGGTCGAGAAGTCTGCATTAATGAATTTATCAGCTTGGCTTCTTTGTCCTTATCTAAGCAAGCCCAGATGCAGTGTTTCGTAGCTGAATGTAAGCAGACTAGATTTCGGAGCTGATGTGGTCATCTAGTCAAAAGTCATTTTTGAAGATTGCATCAAGATTCGCGCAGAGGCTACACGAGATAGTACATTTACACGAAAAATCCCTTTAGTATATCCTCAACTGCATGGTTAATACTCTGTATGGCTAAACAGAGGATTTTCTGTAGTGTGGGACATCCCAGAAACAAACGCCTATGTTGTTGGTAAATTGTGAGTATAATGTAACTCTTAAGACCTGCCCTGTATGGCTAGACGTAGGGCCTCAGCTTCTGCTTTACCTTTCCTGCTATTGGGCATTCCACAGACTGAATTTTAGTGAGAATGTCGGCTGCTGGTTTAGGCTGAATACCTGCCTCAGATGCTTGTCAATATTGTCTTTAAACTTTGTATTCTGTAATCACAGAAATGCATGGCACAAGTTATCCAACCGAAAGTAGAAATGAACTACTGTGGTGCTCATATTTGAAATTTCTTGTTGATCCGTCAATTAATGGCCCGAGTTGTGAAGTTTACAAGGTACAAACCTCCCCTGTTAATGAAATTATATAAAATGTCACAGGCACATACCTTAAAAAGCTGCAAACATGTCCCGAAATGAACCAAGGTTCAACCGGCTGTGACACAAGTCATATATGATACACAGACAGGTAAATTTCTCATTCTTAGATAAGTGGCTATTCCGTTTTACTTTCATGTTAGACATGCTTTGCTTAATCGTGTTTTTAATACTTTTCCTTTTGTGGAAATCATCATAACTTCAGATCCCATTTGTAGAATGCAACGACAACTACTCTCCTACTGCCGACTAAGGTTCATCCTTTTCAGCGGTCCTGAGCTGCTACTTTCATGCTACTCACTACCTCAACTGCTCTCCTGACTCTGCTATGCTTCCCACTTTCTCTTTGTTGCGTGAGACGAAGTCTGTTGGCTACTGAATGCGTACCGAAAGCCGCTTAGGCTGTGAGTGCGCTATACACAACTCTCCTGTGTAACACCCACATGGTCTTTATGACTTTGTGGAGTTACAGACGGAGATAAATTACATTAGAATGTTAGTCTATTGAAGGTTACCCTAAATATTATTCGATCGTGGGATTAGTTTTCTCAGTATTTTCTTTACGTTTACTCTTAAACTCATGTATGCCAGCATCATACTTGTTTTCTTAGGCTGTCAGGAAATATTTAAACTGGCTGTGTGCAATTGTAGTATGCCTGGCATCACAGTGAATATTCGTAATACCCGAACAGAGTAGTAGCCATAGCAGCCACGGCTGCATTGAAAGGACTGCGAGGGAGCAGAGCCAGTGAGAGATGCTGGGGAAGATCTTAGCACAAGTACTGCTGCCCAGTGATCCGCATACAATGAAAGGTTAGATCGTGCTTCTTGATAGCATCTGCAAGAGGGAGAGTATAAATTGTCAAAAGAAGCAGACCTAATAAAAATCCCCGGGGCTCGTTGTTTTAAGAGCAATCAGGATGACCATTAGCTGTTAACATCTACTCTCTGAATGTTCCCACATGCGAGAAGGCAGGTGCTGATGAAGGCCGATGCAGCAGAAGTAGCTGAGTGACTATATATATATATATATATATATATATATATATATATATATATATATATATATATATATATATATATATATATATATATATATATATATATATATATATATATATATATACATATATATATATATATAAAGTATACATTTCTGAGCAGGTCCTTCGGCACCCGCAGCAGTGCTGACCTCATGGAGTGGTTTGCTCTCAAATCTGACCAGAAATTACTTGCTAGGGTCAACATTTTGATATAAGTCTTTAACTCGTCGGATGATACTTGTTCTACTGTGCAAGCACCTTTGATAGAGGCAACAATAAGGAGACTTGGGAGAAGTTACTTCAGTTCTCCAGGTCTCGTGTCTTAATGAGCCTAAATAATGCTAACAAAGAACCCGGGGATAAGGACATGTTTGCAATGTAAGTTATGCACTTTCGCTGGAATTGCACTACTCGTTTCTGTGCCTGTGAAAGTAATGGCAGTAGGAAAACTGGGTAGAAGTTGCTTCAGCTTTCTTCATTTAGTGTCGACTTTGTAATGAGTTGCCTGAAAACGAGTTGCCGGAAAACGGTCGATTTAAAGGATGCAAGGACAAAACCTGTCGCTAGGGACGTATTTCCTGCATTAGTCACGAAGGGCAGCCGCAAACCTAGGTGTCTCAGAAGGAGAACCGTAGGTATGGGGTCTTGGGGGGGGGTGGTAGTCATCTTGGACTTGGACATGGACTTCGAGATGAGGGCTGCAGAGGCAGGCTTGAAGCTGGGCATTGAGGTAGAGCTAGGAGCCAAGGTTTGAAGACTTCAAGGAGGATGATACCTTGTGCTTCTAATCCCTGATTTTATTGCCGGAGAAGCGAAACGAACGAACGGCTGGATCATCATAAAGATCGATAGATTAACCACTGGCTTGGGAGTGGTTAAGGAGATGGTCGATGGTCGACGTCAGGATTTTTGGATTGTGCACTTGCGATTCCACTATATTCTAGTAGAGGCTTGACCAGGCTTAAGCTATGGCATACATGTATCCTCATGCTGTGGTGATGCAGGCACGGCCACCTTACAACGCATTAAAGCCGTACACATTTGAAAACTTTATGTATTGCTAATGTTCCAATTCTTTAACCATAATTTTTCTTCATTTCGTCTCATTTCCATATGGCAGAATTCGACTGTACTTGCATTTCCCGAAATAGGAGCATGAACGTCAATATATAGGCCTGCCACAGTTTTTGGTATAACCTTCCACCAAGTAGGCTGTTATGAGGCTACTTAGCTCAATACGACTTCCGCTTCTGGTGCTGCTTGATCCTGTGCCACGTCGATGAATGGCCAGGGCATAAATGCACTTTTGCAAGCGTGTTTTGTCATATCCATTGGTGGAGCTAGCGGTAGTCAAGAGGCGTTTGGCCTTCCCCCCTACAGCTGAGCAGCCGTCTGGGTCGCCCCCTATTCCCTACGGCCCGAAATCTTTACCAACAACGACGTTATATCTTAATTGTAATCGATGAACAACTGCTGAGTTCGTGTCGAATAGATACTGCGATTTTTCGCTATGACTTTTCATTAATTGGGTTTCGAGTGATGCCTACTTAAAAATCTTGCCGGTCTTGCCCCTGCATACACATTGTGCAGGTATTACCACCCTAGATGACAATTCTGCCTCTGCTTCCAGTCAATCCTTTAATTTGTTTGGCATTTGTCCTTTGTCGTTCATAAGATCATGGTTCTTGGAACCGCATATCGTATGTCGAGGTCATGACTGTGGTTATTGTGTGTACAAGTACATGCATGTGAGTTCAGGATGTCAAGCACACCTGGCACAAATAAAAACTTAAGGTCGGTTGATTTAAAAGCCACATCTTTGTAGTGGTGTAAGAGCCTTAGCAGCTAGCATTATCCTACTTCTAATGAGCGATAAAGGATTGGATGCTGCAATACTCGAATCTGTGAACTGGTTCGTGAAATGCAAGCACTTTACACCTGGGTTTAGACCTAGGAATGTGTGTTTGTTGCTGTAGAAAAGCTCAGTCAGTTGTGGCAGCACTTTAGTTCCTGCTCGTCGTTTCGTCGCTGTGGTCTATCTAACTCATTGTTTGACATTGTACAGTGTGCTGCCAACTTGTTCTCTGGGCTTTCCTTGGTTGTCCTATTCTGTCCTATACTCACAAAGCATGTTTGCGCCTTTTGCTGACCGGTTGTCGGATATGAGGCCAAGTTTGATCAGTCTCGGTGGAGGTGGAGATGGCATGGTGATACCTGGTCGAATGTAGACTAGACTGTAATTAGGTTCATTAGCCACGGCCTCATTGCTCGGCTGGGCAGCTGCTGCTTCTGACTTTTGAAGGTTAGCTCACAGAAAAGAACCATTGGGTTTAATGTCTAATCACTGAGAGCAGGTACCTGCATACTTTTAGTGGAGCAGGCGATGTAGCTTTGAGGTCTGGCAGCGATTGCCAGACAGGCCAGCGGAGCCTTGCCACATGCATGTGTGCAATGAATGCGTGCTATGTGTGCATGCAATGCATTCGTGCAATGCATGAGTGTAATGGATGTGTGCAATACGTGCACCCACACATGCAGCCGAATAGGCACACCTACATACAACTGCATCCAGTTGAATGCCTGGCAAAAGCTTAAACAGCAGATTGAAAATCCATTTCCTCTTTCATCGTGTGCCTCTTGCTCTTGTGGCAGCTACTGCAATGGCCACTCGAGTGCCTAAAGCCTGGCTCAGATGTCGTTTGCTACACATCACACTGCTGTCAAATCAATTGTAGTCGACGAAATCCGTTTGGGCTGACGGTGGCCTTGTCATCTAAGCACATAGCACTCGGCAGGCTATACTGGGATGATGGCGAATCGCTCGGTAAGCTAGATCCAACTGTGTGCTTGGCTCTTCGTCTGACCAATGCCGGCGGGTCAAGATCATTCTGTGCATTGGCCCTGTGCTTGGGTCAATTAGCAGCTAGCTGCTGGCAGCTGGCTTCATTTTGCAATGCTTATTTAACACTTCCTCGACGGTGTCGCTGGCACGCATTCCATCTCTTTTCAGATCCAGTCATCGAGGGATCATACAACCTCATTTCCTTTGAAGCTAAGGAGGTGGGTGATCATCTGCGCTGGCTCTGGGTAGTAAAAAATAAGTATCAGCTGATTTAACAGCCTCATTTGCACTGCAGCAGAAGAGCCTTAGTGGCTCTCAGCACCGCATCAGTTAGCAATCAAGGATCGCCCACTGCTGGAATCGAACCGACGACTTCGATCGTGAAGAGGGAGCTACTTACCTAGTGCGGTTGTGAGAGTAGAAAAGGCTCTGCTTAGGCAAGCCATTGCACTGTTGCATCCTGGTGATTGTGTCATGGTGCACGATTGCTCGTGTCTTTTTAACTGATTTCGGTAGAAACCTGCGGTCTATACTTACAAATACAAGCGACAGCAAGGACGGGTATTACACTTTGCACAGTGTCTCGATGGGCGGCAGGTCGAGGGGAGGGCATCCCATGGAAAGCTTCGTAGATAACATCCAAACTCAGAAGCTGGGCTGAAGACTAGGACCGTGGGTAGTGGAGCAGGCTCCCCACCCCACGCCATCCCTCACCCTCGAGTTGTGATGCCCAGACTTCGCCCAAGGCATTCCGTGGTGCCTGGTCCTCCAGCGAGTCTGCCGTGTTGGTCAGTCGAACGAAGTCCGGCGCCCCGACGCCTCAGATAAAGCTTGCGCTCCTTTGGGCCTGGCGAGGCAAGGGGCGCGAGGTACGAGCAGTTCGTCGATGCTCGGTATGTAATGTAATATATCTCCGTCTGTAACTCCACAAAGTCATAAAGACTATGTGGGTGTTACGTAGGAGAGTTGTGTATAGTGCACTCACAGCCTAAGCGGCTTTCGGTATGCATTCGGTAGCCAACAGACTTAGTCTCACGCAACAAAGAGTAAGTGGGAAGCATAGGAGAGTCAGAAGAGCAGTTGAGGTAGTGAGTAGCATGGAAGTAGCAGCTCAGGACCGCTGAAAAGGATGAGCCATAGTCGGCAGCAGAAGAGCAGTTGTCGTTGCGTAAGAAAGTGGCATGCTGCTGCCGAGCTGCGCGCCGTGCACGCTCACCCACTCGTCTGAGCAGCCGGATGCTGCTGCGTGTGTAGCCGTGTCAGCGGCTGATGCAAGGTCTGATGCAGCAAGCACAGCGATTGATTAGTGGGCAGCAGCATGCTACCCAAGCCAGCAATCGGCCTGCACCGATGGCATCTATGTAAGCAGGACGATAGGGCTTTCTTGCAACCAGTTTGCTTTTTTTCGGAGGGGGCCCACGAATGGGTGCTTGGTGGGCTCCAAGAGATGGGAAGACGCGGAGCCCCCTTTAAGCTACCGTAGACAGCTACAGAGTTGCAGCCTCATCAACGACTTACACTGGAAGCACATCCTCGGCAACCCTGTTTGAGTGGCACCAGCCCCCCCCCCTTTGGATGCTGCACGGCAAGGCCAACCTGCACCACGTACGGTGGAGGGTCTCTGACACAGGTTGTGGACTTAGCCAGTGATCTACTGTTCGCTTAGTCGAATACTCACCTAGTAGGCTGCATTCTCTTTGCAGCAGCGTCGCGCTGCCCGTCCTGCATGTGCTAGCCCCGCCAGCGGTGCCTGCCCGCATATGGAGCCACGTGGTTCCGGCTTCGGTGCGTTAGCCGATGGGGCTGTGCACTCTTTTGCCGGCTGGGTAGTCGTCGACCCTGCCCACTGCTGCTGCAGCAGAAGCAGTGTTGGTCTTAAAACGAATCCAAGCATTCTCCAGCATTCTTGTACAAACAGGCATTAGAGCAGCTATTCACCAAGATAGTAGCCCCTGCCATGCTGTCAATAGGTAGTGGGCGGCATGCTCACAGCTCTCCATTGTGCCGTGCGCTCGGCATATGCAAACAGCTGCTCTGACACGAGATATCCGTCTGTTCGATGCAGTGGATGCAGTGAGCATGGCTGAGAAAACATGCCGTGGGGTGATCTTGGTGGCCGGGGTAGGGGAAGCAGTAGGCTTTTGGTGGAGTAAAAGAGACTGCACCAGCAGCAGTTCAATAGAAGCAGCAGCAACGAATATAGGGCCACAGCCCTTCTTGCCCTTCACGGGTCGATAGCATATCAGAGGTCACACTGAGGGTATGGCTTCTGCCTGGCGATCAGCTTGGTGGCTTCTATTTCATTGGTGAGATATTATGCCGATCTCTCATCGCAGCTTGGTGGCACGTCAATCAGACGGAGCTCATACGTAGCCCAGGTCGTGGGTTCGACCCAGGTCGAGATTGTGAGTTCTGCAGTGGGCAGCCCTGTAGCACCCTCGGCTGAAAGCTCCAAGGCTCTTCTGCTGGCACTTACACGTGGCTGCTGAATCGCCTCCGACCATTACTTTTTTGCTCCTTGTGCCTAGTAGTGTCCATCACTCTCCTCCTCCAACTTGCCCATGTGCAGTAGCAGGCATCAGCCTGTGCAGCAGCCATCAGTATGGATGCTGCCCTTGCTACTCAGCAGATGCTTTGCCTGTTTCATGCTTCATATACCAGGCTGCATCCCATCCATCTGTGCGTGGGACAGAAGTGCCGGCTGACATGAGGGGATCACATTAAGCTCCCACCATCACTTCGTGCCCGTGCCGCTGGCCGGGTGTCTGCACACTTGTCTGGTGTGTGCACGAATATTTGTTGAGCTGACACGGTATTATCCTATTGACAATGGTGCAGCTGCAGCCTGCCCACCACCTTTAGCCCACATTTGGCCCTTTCTTTGTGGCTGCTGCAACGGCATCTAGGTAGAGCTACAAAAGCTGCCTTCATTGTACCTACCCCTCTATGTTTGCATCATAACTCACTGCTGCTGGTTTTGCTAGCCATCGGATTTCTTTTGCACTGTTTGCAAGCTATCGGAACGCTGGCTGCAATGCAGAGCTAAGCAGCCTGCTTCGATTTGTCCCGAGGGCATTCATACTTAAAACCCAGATTGGCAGCCTGCACCCCGATTTCACTGGTTAGCTTGAAAGACGTGTGAAAGGGAAATACAATGAATAAATAAGTACAGGTTGTTTGTTTAGCTCCCTGTGGTAGCCTACTCTCGATCCAGGCGCCATATTATCTGCCGAAGGGCTCGAGCCCACGACTGGTGAGCCCACGACCCTGGTCGCTAATGACTAGCACCGAGCCCCCTTTACCAAACCAGGGTGGCATGCAGCAGGTGTGGCCGGTGGCAAACAGTGGCTTTTCTGTTTACAGCTTTGTGACACACCACGCAACTGCACAGGCGTTTGCTTGACAGCTCTTGGCAGATGAGTTGCAGAGAGATCAGGGTGTTGACCTCCGGCATCGCATGGTCATCTGTCGATGGTTTGACCTTCACCTCGTGGTACTACTCAGTTCAGCTGCAGCTCCACATTTGTAGAGTCGGAAGCATCCTAGGCGTAGGCAGACAAGCAGACCGTGGTTGGTGTCGGAGGGCTGACGGGGGGGGGGGGCGGCGCATAGGCGAGAGGCGCATATGCACGCCACTTTCAACAAGTCTCGCTTGCAGGCTTGTGGGAGACTGCCTGTCACGTGCTGCTCGAGCTGTCACTGCCCTTTGACAGAGCCCGAGCTTAGTGCTATCTAATCAGGGCCCAGCCTCGAGTGGAGCCCAGCACGAGCACCTCCAGTCGGTGTAGAATCGCTGCGTTGCTGCATTCTTTCCGAACCTGTGCTGCCGCGCAAACACCGCCTGGTGAAGCCTCAGGTGGCCAGCTGCTGTTGCATTCTGGGACGGCCAGGCCCAGTCTTTTTATTGGTCGATACATGTGTCGACCGTGGCAAGCGTCACACGTCAGAACTCATGGAAGCTCACTGCAGCAGCAGTTTGCAAAGGATACATGCCCACGCATGGCCGGCGGCGCCGCAAACAAATATAGTAGCTTCTTAATGTATAACTCTGCATTCTCCAGGGTCGTCTCACCAGTTCCGTCGAGCACAGCGGCCACTATACGCGCATGATTTTGAGCAGTGTCCTCGTGTTTGGCGTCTACGTGGCACCGCAACTGGTCTCCGCGAGTGGAAAAGCAGCAGTGTTCGTCTACGATGAGTCGGCAAAAGTGAGTAGGCAAGACGTGCCCTCAACCGCCGACCCAAGCTGGCAACCAGGCTTACTGCTGTGTGCTAGGCGATTGTGACGTTAAATAGTGAAAAAGCTAGCTCGTCTAGTCAAAGCTATGGCAGTTTGAATCATTTTCAACCAAGAGCCATGCTCACGTGTACGGGGTGGCTGCAAGAGCATTTGTGTGTGCACTTGGGTGTGAATTAGTGAGTGAGTGAGTGAGTGAGTGAGTGAGTGAGTGAGTGTGAGGTTGTGGGCAGTAAATGGGGGATGCTTATGAGCCTGTACCAGGCTTGTCAAGGTAAGAACGGCACATCGATAAGTCGGCCAGACATTTAATTCGGCAACTCAAATCCCCGTTCCCCCGCGGAAGCAGTGGTGAAGCTGCCGGACTTTTTCTCAAGGCATAGCTCGATCCTTGCCCAATTTCCTCATTTCGTGTTTGCTCAAAAAAAATTGCATGAATGCTCGGTTGGCCCGAATAGATTTTCTTATTTGTGTTCTGTTTTTTGAATATTATAGTCTGTCCTTTTTTATTTTAGATTCACATTCAGGTGTACATCCATTAGGGGCAGGATGTGTCGTATTGCATGATGCAAGGGAGAAGAAGCAGCTGCTCTGCTACGCACAGGCTGTGGGGGCGGGGCTTGAAGTCGAGGCTATGCCGACCGTCGATGGGCTGCGAGAGTATGCGGAATTGGCGAAAAAGCAGGCCAAGAGCAAGCATTAGTGCAAGCAGACCGAGCACGTGGAAGTAGCTCGGTTGATTAGCTGGCTGCTCACGTGGGCTTGACATGAATGACCGACCGCCCAGTGGCAGTAACGATCAAAGGAACGTGCTGCTGCTGCTGCTGCTGCCTGTAAAGACTCCTCAGTTTAGTGAGGAAGAGCTCAGTGAAACAGACTTATTTTCCGTCAGATCTCCAGGGGCTGAACGCCTACTAGCATTGCTAAGGTTTCGCTTTTCAGTCGACCTTGCAAGATGCTGTAGCTATAACCTTGAGACCCCCAGACACCAGCTGACTATCAGCGACCCCAAAGTGGTTTCTCACATCGAGATCACTCGGGGCTCACTGGATTTTCCTTCAGTGCGATGCATTCCCTCTAAAATGATCGCCAGAGCTTGGATTGAAAGGATCACCAGTGTCTGTCAGCACGAATGTTCTGTCAGGCAGTGATGTAGCCAGCAGTCACACAAGCAAGGCTCCTTTGCAAGGGTTGTAGTGGGGCTTAGCTGGGCGATGCTGTAGTCCAGACCACGATCAACTAGCAAAGATAAGACTGTTGAGTTTAGGGTTCTTACTGGAGCCAAGAGAGTCGGCACTTTGGGTCCAGTCACTATGGTGAGATCAAGTTTACAAAACGCGCACATAGCGATCAGGATGTGCCCATCGCCAGTGGACTTTTAGTTGCAAACAGCCTTTACGGTCTTGGCCGCTCCTCGATGCTGCCTCACACTCACTCACTAGGTCATCCGAGCTGCTGTGCCCGCCAAAATGGCCCTCTATGATGCACTCATTGACCACTTCATTCGGTTCAGTGTGGGCAAACGTGCCACAACGAAAGAGCTGCCTGGCATGGCGGTCAAAGGATTGGAGAGTAGGGGGAAGAGGAGGAATAGGAGTCTGAATAGGAGCTGCCATGATGTCGGTGAGCAAGGCTGCAGTCAGTCGGTGGACTGACTTCGACCCTTGCCACGCGCATGCATGCAACGTTTCACACGCACCTCCTTGGCGGGCTCGGCTGACTGGCACTGGCTTGCCGTGCAGACTGAGCATGCAGACGGCAGCGCGTGCCCACCTTCCAGATGCCTTGCTGTCCAGTTGTTTGTGTGCTCAGACTAGCAAGCTCTGCATCTGTACAAGGAAGAGTAGAGAAAACTATTCAAAGGTTATTAGGTGCTTGCGCTTGTGTTACAATCTGTGTTTGCCTTGGCTCGTGATAGGCGAATGGCTTGGCATGCTTGACGGGTGCGAGCCGTGCTTGGGCAGACGACCGGTGCTGATTTGACAGCTCGCGTGCAGCAGGGCTGCTGGTAAGCTTCCGGGGGCGCTCAGCAAGGCCGATTTTCGGTGCTTCAGGTGTTGCGCATCAGTGGCCTTCAGCTGTCCCTGCTGATGCCACTCTCCATTGAATGGCAGTGAAAACGGCATGGATCGCTGCTGCTGCTGCTGCTGCTGCCGCAGCCGGCAGTGGCCGCCTCAGTGCCAGCACTGCCTGCCAAACGGTGGCAGCAGAACGATCTACCAGGCCACGACTATCAACCTCTGGCTGCCCGGAGCCGAGCGAGCTGGAGCTAGGCTGTCGGTGGTGCCTGCAAGCTGCCGATCTGCTCACACTGAGTATAGCGCCTTCGTCCCTCGATCCCAGAGGCAGTGCGTCAGCGCCGCCACCGCGCATGCCAGTGCAGTGGCAGCAGCGGTGGCAGCACAGCGCGCCTGTCGTTGCCGGCAGCTGCATTGCACTGCGTGCAGGCACTGCGACGATCGCCGATAAGCTTAGCTTGGGGCCCTCGCCGGTCAGCTTCGCAGTCAGCAGGAAGTCTTGCTTGCAATGCTACTTCGTGCTTTGCATGTTCACGTTGTTTTGCTTGGTCTCGTCGTCGTTCGTTGTCGGTGTCGTCGCTGTCACTGCTGTCGATCTCCTGCTCGACTCATTGGCGCTGACTACTGGCTGCAGTCCTAGGTGCCCTCACTAGTGAGCTACCCCCTCCCCAAAGCGCTAAGGACTGCCACGGTGGCAGCAGGTCACCTTGCCCGGTGTGGCCTTTCTTACCCCCTCACTCCCCTCCCCCAATCAGCTGCTGCTCTTAATGCTTTTCCGGCTGCACGCCCGAGCTGAGTGAGGCAGGCAGAGGCTGAGCAAAGCTGCTGCTCTAAGCGGCCGACGACTGGTGCTGACTCGAGAATAAACACCGGTGCCTGTTTGCGGCACGTGACATCTACAGACCGCTTCTTTGGCTTCGGTGTGGCAGCGGTGCCGTGTGCAGGGAAGCTACAATCGCTTGCTTGCGGCGGCATGATATGTAGCAAGCATAAGTGGCCCACTTTCGGGCGCTAGACCAAGTTAGCCAGGCGGTGGCACGTGCGCCGGTGGAATTTCGAGCAGGAGATTATCTAGTGCATCTGGAACCAAAGCCACCTGCTGTGCTAGTGAGCACCGCGGAGCCCAGTGCAGGATCTGTCTGCATCGGTGAATGGCGGTCGAGTCGATGTCTGAGCTAGTCATCATAGCAGCTCCCTTGTCGGCGGCTTGCAGTCGTTTGTCTGCCTGATTGCCCGGCAACCCTCTGCCGCGCCAGGCTGCCACCACTGCATGCTGTGATGCACGCGTCAGTCCTTGGGGGGGGAGGCCAAAGAATGTCAATGTAGACAAGTAGGCCTCCGAAGGTGCACTCTGTTCTCGTTCGTGTCATTTGTTTATTTGCTTGACCTCCAATGCCGGTGCCGACCTGTTTACTGGCTGGACTTGTGCTCATGCTGAAGGCACCAATCGAATGCTTGAATTGAAGTTCTAGCTTGAGTTAATATCGGGGAAGTCTATCGGGATCAAGCGTTAGGAGGAGGAGGAGGAGGAGGAGAGCCCAAGAAGTGAGCCGAAAAAAAATTGATAACTCGATTCAGCTTAAACCGACCAGTTTCTACTGAGTCGATATCCGGTTTTGCTCACCAAATCAAATTGGGAGGACTGGAGCTAAGTCGACTAGCTGTCGGAAAGGGTGAATTGCTATAACTTTTGACTCTGCTGCTAGGAGATGGTGGGTTTGCAACTTACGATGACAAGTTCACATAGAAGCTGCTTTCAAACAGTGCTGCATCTTTTCGGATGCATTGTGCTTTAAACATCGGGCTATTAGTTCAGCAAGGTTTTTCCTGTAAGATCTTTCTTTTTATTTGTCCTTCTGCTATACTGCCATTATCTGCGACTTACCCTATCTATATGCTGCAATTACCATTAGATGGCTGTGGCATTTGGAATTGCTGATTAGTTAGGTTCAATAATCGGTTATAATTCAAAACTCGAATCAAGAATCTGTCTATCCAGCATTATGTATCTCATGGTCGTTATGCTCTTCTCGGGCAGCAGAGGCCTGTGATGATTTGACTGAATGGACAGATTTTGAAGATCTGCTCACGTGCACCAATATGAAAGGCACTGACCAATGCCGAAGTAACCCTTATAGAGTTTTTCTGCTTGTACAAACCCAACTATCGACTGTCGTTCTTCAGCCACGTGTAACTCCTTTGTGCTGCATAGTTGCATACCGCGTGTAATTTGTATCACCGCTTTGCTGCTTCCGAAATCTTTTAAATTATATCAGGATTAGCAAGCCCCGGCTCGATCACAATTAGCCCAGAGAAGGCCGTCTTGGTAGGCTGCCACTCTGCCGTGGTTTAATGGAGCAACTGGCAAGGGTCCAACTACGGTAGGGTATCGTAAACGCTAAATAAATGAAGAAAACCGGTTGACCTCGGCCTTGACCAACCGACCCGATCGGTCAGCCACTTTCCCCAGTGATTTATTTGGCTAACCTCCTAGCAGTGGCTGACCATTTATTCTGGCCCCGCAGGCACCCTGGCCTGCCGGCTGCCTGCTGTTCTCCTAGGCTGCTGCCGACAGGCCGAAGCCGTGGCACCGGTCAGTGGCAACTGTTGCCTGCCGAGCCAGGCCCAACTTGGTGGAGTATCGGTAGTGCCAGGTTCCCACGGGCCACTCAAACTACTCAGTGCACCAAGCCAGCTGCCTGCACAAGCTGGTGCAGCAGGCTGATGCATTCAATCCATTGGTCCACGGGCAGGCAACACGATCAAATCACTATTACGTCAGCTGCTAGCCCGACTCCTCATCAAGATGAGCACTGGCTGGTGTGGGCACTTCCTCCTGCCGCTGCTGCTGCTTGATGGAATGAAAAAGAAGGCCTATCTGACTGATTGGCCACTGACTGCTGCTTTCAAACTAGCTGGTACTGGCTTTGCAGCTTCGGCTTTGCAGTAGCGAGCCGTGAGTAGCTACTGGGAGGTGCCGAAAGCATTGCGAACACAAAGCCCTGTCACAACTGATGAAAATGTCAGGGAATGTCGTGACGTCATTCATGAGTGAATTCCAGGTTTTGAGGACATGCACACCAAAAGCACGGTCACCAAAGGGTTTGAGGTTGGTTTGAGGCACAGCTATACGATTTATCTCAGAAGACTGGGTGTTACGACGCCTAGCCTGATTGGGAAGCAGCTGTGAGAGGTAGGCTGAAGCAATTGAATGAAGGGACCTAACCACACTTGCATGCTGACCCTGTGCATGTCACCCCTAACCGTGTTATTCATGTGGTTTATCAAGCATGATACCACTCACAATTCGATCGTGTTTTCTTTGCAGCAAATGTAAAGGGCCTAGAAAGAGATTGAGTTCTCTGAGGGTGCTTTATCAAGTGTATCATTATTGTTATTATTACCTCAAATTAAGCGAAAACCTTTAAGTCAATGTGCTGCTTGATGGGAAGCCAGTGCAGGTCTGCGAGAAGTGACGTAGTATGGCAACTGCAATGCTCACGATAGACAAGCCAGGCTTCAGAGTTATGCATAAACAGTAAGTGCATGAATGGGTTAGTCGGATGACCTGCAAGTAGTGAGTTATAGAAGTAAAGACGGGATGTAACCATTTCATATAGCATCTTGGCTGTGGTTTTCCTATCTATGCAAGCCTGGATTTTTGAAATATTGCATAGCTGAAAGTACTCAGACTTGACTGTGAAGCTGATATGGTCGTCCAAAATAACAGGTCGCTTTATAAAAGGACACCAAGATTTAGTGTAGACGCTACCGAGATTTTCCGGCAGAGCCGATTTCGAGGGATAGGTTTATCGGCTTTTGCACAGTCTAGGTTTGCCCATAACAAGTCAGCAGGTTTCACAGTCACTTATATAGAGAAAATTTGCTGCCATCCGAGTAAAAATTTCAGTAATACTTGCAGCAACGAAGGTGAGCGAGTTTGATATGCTGGAAGACTGTTGGGGATAAAAACGCAGCTACAGCTTAGTGTGTTTTCTGATTAGAAATTAAAGGCGAGATTGCATCTGGCGATTGCATCGGCAGATAAAGAGTATACATTTTGAAAAGAAGTGAACCAAGCACCGAACCCTGGGCCCCCACAATGAGTAGGATATCAATGCACTGAGAAAGGATGCTACATCAGATTCTGACTGCCAATAAATTATTCTTGGTTCCTGAGTTAGATTAACTAGGAATTATTTATATCATAATCTACGGTTAGGTAGGGTCGAAAGCCCTCCTACCACAGTTAGTCAGTTGTACCTGGGGCTTCGACGAGAGTCGTATGCTATGTCTTGTACTATACACTAAATACACAGTCTTCAAAAGCTTTGCAGTTGGTCGGTTTTTTAGAAGCACAGCTAAACGGCTTGAGTCGGAAGTGCAGGTGGGACGATGACTTGCATGATTGGGAAGCAGTCAAGAGAGGTTTCCCCTGGATCTGAAGTTGATACGCTGTGTGATCGGAGCCAGTACTGGTTGGAGAGAATTTGTGTAATATGGCAAATGCGACATTTACGGCACATAACCCTACCTGTAGATTTTTACGCCAGATGTAAGCGCCTTGACTGATGTACTTTAAAATCATGGACTTGTTATAAAAGTGACGGGTGGTCTCGATTACTGCCATGCTCAGCTACCGTCAGCTAACTAGGTATGCATCAGGAGTGTTGAATAAAAGCCGCCAACTCTTTGCAATCACCTTGTGTTAGTCATATTGCTTGTGACTTTATTCTAATGTTGACAGGATTGAGGAAAGGATTGATAGTGGAATTGAGTTCTCGAAAGTGGAATCTGGTGCTTGCCACGCCAGAATTTGGGGCTCGAAAGATTAAGTACCTGCTGAAATGATGCACGTCGTAGAGCAGCGCCTAACCCAAAATTAAGCAACTAGCAGAACTACATTGCACCAAACTTGCCAGAATTCAGAATCAACGTTCATCTCAAAGAGTTCAAGAAACAGTACTAAAATATCACCAAATTATAGCCGCAACATACAGCAGCATCAGTGGCAGAGCCAGGATTCTCATATAGGAGGATGAAAGACGTGCACAATTTTAATTATGGAGCGAGTCCGGCAAGACTTTCCTGTAGTTTGGGCTAGACCTGCAATTAAAGGGAAAATACTTAAACTAATACTTTCAAAATACTAATACTTGTCAAGAAAATACTTAGGCAATTTGTGTGACAACCGAATATTTTCTTACCGTACCTTTTGAAAGACAGACATGTTAGAACTGGGATCGGAAGTTCTGATGACCTCCAAATGAAAGAAAAAGCTGTTATGCAAACCACGTCTAACCTGGTTGTAAACAAGAAGCAACAAATCGACAAAATGAAAAATTTACCGACCTCTGCATAATATACGACTCGACTACATGTACGATCGTATACATTGTATCTCAACTTTTCGAACCTTGGTTGATTCAGATAAAAGCATGCTTGAAGCTTGTTGAGGTGCATTCTTGTAACTTTTATACCGCTTCATACCCCTGGGTCGGTTGGTGCCATGTAAATTCCACAACTTGACTAAGACTTCACGTATCGGTGTTAAATTTGAAATGCAAGTTTGGCTCTGCCTGTTTCAAATGATGCAAGGAAATTTTTTTAATTCGGCTAGATAAATTTCGCAGCATACGTCATCAAATGTGCAGGAGCTTTACTTTCCGTAATCGTGGACATATAGAGCAAATGCATCCAGCCGAAATATGAATTGTTTCTTGTCTTATTTGAAACGAGCGGAGCTGAACTCGCATTTCAAATTTTAGTCCGATTCGTGAAGTAATTGTACGGTACTGTAAGTCATTTAGTCAAAGAACTTTTGTACCACTGTGCAAGGATGTCGGCTTCTCTTTACGCTGTGTTAAGTAATTGGGATCTGTTTTTGAGATCTTTTCACGTATCTGTTGCTGAGACTATAGCATTGCAGACTGCAGTACATCTTATCGAGCCATCCAGCATTGGTAGTTGCGTGCTACTAACTTCCTCGACTACCCTACTGACTCAGCTATGCTTCTCACTTCCTCTTTGTTTTGTGAGATGAAGTCTGTTGGATGCCGTATTTTCACCGAAAGACGCGTGGGCTTTTATTGGGCGGTAGAGAAATCTGCAGCATAATACCCAATAAATCCACGTGGCTTTGAGGAGTTACGCACGGAAATGCATGGCATTATACAGTGAGTGCCCTAGCGTATTTCCAGCCAGGTGAAGTGCTGATTACCTGAACGTCTGACAAGCTGAGGGTTTGAGAGACGAATTGGAGCCGAGTTGTAGGTGTAGCAAATGCTGATGCTGAAAATGCAGACAGAACGGCTACAGTGACAGCTAAGATGGGGTCTCAAAATCCCCAACAATAATTTATGATAGAACCTATTGGGTGGCAACGCGGAACGTTGGCACCTATCGTAGTTGATTGTCCCAGCTTTCCTTTATTATCTCGGTTCTATGATGACCTTAATTTAAGGGTTGGGCAGGGAGAGGTTTTAATATAAACAATACATTTGCAGAGCACCCATGGATACAGTAACCAAACCTCTTTCTAGGCTTTTTACATGTGGTGAAATGGAAGCATGTCAACGTGGTTATCGATACCATGCACAGCGGCGGAAGCATGCATAAGTCCGCAAAGGAAACGTTGGCAATCTACACTAGCCAGATTGTGACGGCCTAGATATTCATTCTCGGCTCCTGAATTATAACTATTCGGACACGGTTATGTCATAACCTACCGTTAAGAAACAAGCAATGCCCAACTCATGCCAGCCAGTTGTACTCTTGTCGCTTCCAAGTGAGTTTCCTTCTCGCTTCGGCTATCGCTGTAAGCACTTGCCTCTACTTCGGCTATGAAATAGACTGTTCCACGCTACGGATACGGACTTCCTATATTTATTAAAAGGGCAATCTTGATAGCTGTCGCTCTCGGTTTTGAGGCCGGCAGCATATTGATACGCATCGGAGCTACGTTCCCAGCTACTTTTTTGCCGCGCTTCGAGACACATGCTTCGCCGCTGGCTGTCAAGCTTCGACAAGGGACTAGCTACATCGCGAGCGCTGAGCTCGTGGCAATGGACTTGAGTGCGAAGCCAGTGCAAAGAGTTTGAGATCTGAAGCCAAAAAGCACGCGAGCGCCTCGCCGCTGGACCGTCTCATCGGTGCAAATCATCGTCGTTTATCAACTTGGCGCATCGCTATTGTGCTCCGATGATTTTTCCCCGTACACGTCGCACAATGGTTCGAGCGGAGTTATTTTTCACGAGCCCTGGCTGAGTGGCTCTCGTATATTTGTTGCTATAATTGATGCTGGATTCTTTCTTTGCCCGCGCCCGGTCGAGTAAGTTTTGATATGAGTCCTGGCTGATTGGCTCTCATGTATTTATTAACACTTTGTGGGAACGTATCGTAGAGCATTGCCTCCTTTGTTTACTCTCTGCGCCGGCACGAGTCTCGCTGGATGCAAGGTCTTTGCTTGGGAATCCTATGTTCACTTGATCAACCCCTGTAAGAAAGCGGACGCTGCGATAGGTGCACAGCTTATTCGAGATTGAAGAGACAATACGCGCCACCATCCGATATCCACCAGTCACGTAAGGCGATTCTCTTTAATCCATTAAAATCAATGGTTACGGGCTAGCTGACTCAGCAGCCTCATTTATACATCAGAAGAAAAGCCTCAACGGCTCTCGCCGCTGCTGCTCGTAGTGGGCGACAAAGGATCGCCCGCTGGCTGCAGAACGTGAGCCTGGCCCATGAAGTACAATCACCTTACCCTTGGGCTTAAACCCCTGCACACGGTAGCATCAAACCTACGGGCACATCTATTCGAGGAGAGCGAGGAATTTGCGTACAGTCATTTTCGACCTCCCTGGGGTCGCCAGAGACATGCCGACGTTAATCGATCCGCGTGCGGCTAATTCAGTAATGGTGACCTGTGGGAATTTCTTGACGGTCTTTAAATAAGAACAATGGTCTAGAGATGAACTTTCGCTTATCGAGCAAGTGGTCAGAGGACATGACGTTGAGTGGAGCATGCGATCACACGGAAACAGCGAGTCTTTGGCCAAGGCACCGTTGTAAGATAGCGACGCACACTACCCAGAAGTGTTGACAGGCTTGATAATTTAAGATGGTCGACTTCCCCTTTTCGTCTGCTGTAACCTGGGCCCATATTTTTGTCTTCACTCATTCTCCCTGAGTCACCCGATTAAAATGAAAGGCCAGTTATGCATTACCTCCTGACGAATGTTGGTATAGCCGTGAACGGTAAAACATGTTGAATCGTATTGGCTCAAAGTCTCCTACTTCCACAGCAATATATCGGTCTGTCACCTGGTTCTCTGCTTTTATTCTCCGCATTGGTGCTGCGGTCTGCTGCGGTCGCAATGAGCTCATTTTTTGGTCAAGCGACCATGTGGCTCGTGAAATCAGACGATCGAGGCAAGCGCAAGATGGTGCTAAACAGCTGTTACCGCCACCTGATAGCTGGAGGAGGACGGCAGGCCGAAGCAAACTCTGCTGTAATTCTCAACTGCTAGAGGCATATAGCGACATGAGACAGTGTGAGGAGAATGGCTCTATTTTAGCACGACGCCAACTTGAGCTCACGCATGGCCGCCGAAGCAGAAGATGGCTGGGGGTCATCGGCTGAACTGGCCAAGTCAAAAGAGCTAGAGCGTCCAATGAGGCTGTCCAGCTCTGCCAAGTCCGGAGCCTTGGACGGCAGACGTACATTTTAAAGGAGGAAATAGTACAATAGCCCACTTTTATGAACTTTGAGCTTAGCCACTTACTTTAAAGAGGATGCGCGGCTTACGAGACAGCCGGGATAAGCAGGCTTATGAGCAGTATGACATTATACATTATGACATCTAACCCGATTTTTAGATGACCTCTGACCTGGCTGGATATAAGGCTAGAGCCTGACCGATGCAGCTCTCTTTGGTCGGTCAGCGATCTGGAGGTCGATTAGTATGTCGATTAGTTGTATTTGACATTAGCACAAATAAAATTTAATACTTTCGATAGAAATATAAGGTAAATAAATACATTTCATAGGAAATTGAAATCTTCTTAACAAGAAGCCCGTTAGCTGGTTAGTAATGACTTGAACCACTGACAGCCTCTTTAAGCACGAAAAGAACAAATTCACGCGGACAGAACAAATGCTCCGAGGCAAAGGTCTATGTGTGGCTTCTTTTGTAAACTCCATCGCGTCGGGATATGTCGCGACACGGCCACGAGCGAGCTCCAGGCTTTGGAAGCAAACAGCAGGTAAGCAGCATCTATACAGGATTCGAGGTCGGCAGGCCAGAGGTCGGCACAGAGAAGAGAGGCTTGGGACAGGAGAGCTGGCAGTAAAATGCGAAGCATGCGATGAGTAAGTATCTCTGGTAGGCATCTGCCCAAGCAAGAAAGTCAAGGAGCCTAAACAAGAGTGACAGAAGCTTGAAGTCGCTATGCTATTGTATACGAAGCCAGTGCAGAGGATTACGACGTGGCATTGATTAGGCAAGGCACAATGACACAGCCACAATGACAGCACGTGTCGGTACGGCGAGTGTCGAGGCGGTTTCTGCTCGGGCTCATCGGTGGATGGACCGAGTCCGACTGCTTTCGACTGTTCTGAAACTGCTATGCTACAGTAGTTGAGTCCCCAAAAAAGTGCCGGCTCTCCAAGGAGGCAAGGCACATCAGCTCATCAGAAGAAAAAATAAATAAACCTAAATTACCGTCGACGGTGCTTATTCGAGCGGTAACAATCACCGAGTTCGATTTTGTAAAAGTATGTAGCAGCAGAGCATAGTCGGCAATCACAGCTACTCCAACAGTTACTCCAACGAGCTTTAACGTCAACACACCCGGTACCGGCTCCTCGTCGAGCAAATGGCTGTCATCCTATTATTCTTCGTCGGGCGAGCCTACTATGACTCCACAAGGCTGTGGCTGACGTTTGCTTGCGGCTGACATTTGACAACGGCATCAACAAGCTGTCGCTTGCTGGAAGTGCTTATACTCGCCGGCATTCATGTCAGCGAGCGACAAGCAAGTTGTCGGCACTGTCAAGCCACTTAGAGCCGAGCTGTTGGATCAGAGTTCCAAAACTGTCACAGGCCGGCCAGAGACGCCAGGCTGGCATCGGTGTCCACGAGACGATTCTTTCAGCAACCAGAAAGAAGACGCCGATTCTAGCCTGGCCAAGGTTGCACAAGGCCGGTGGCTGGGAGCCCACCACGGTTGCGATCGGAGCTGGCCAGCACGTAGCTATGCCAGTTTTTCTGCAGCCAACAAGCCTTGCGACCTCGGGAACCAAATCTTATCAAACAGGCTATCCACAGGTTTCAGTGTTAGATCCCGTTTAGCACACGATGAACCTGGCTGTTCAACCAATCAAGCCAGCCTTGACAGGCTGGTTTGATTCTAATTCTCGCGGCCACCACAGGTGAAGTTACGTGACGGGAGAGGAGAGAAGCTTCAGCCTGGAGTTTCGCTGCATACAAGAATGGTTATTGCAACGTGAGCCCAGTGCAGGTCGCGGCATACGTTGCAGCACCCTCTGCGGGTGCTCTTTGCCCGTTGGCTGCTGCCCACCCCTGTCGACCAAGCAGATTGCACCAATGGCTGATTATAGATAGCTACTGGCTTCACAGCATCACTCGCTGGCTGGGGAAGTGGTAATAGCTCGGCCATTCACTGGCGTATACTGGCCAAGCATCCATGTCAATGCAGAAACCCTCATATCACCATGAGCACAGGATGATTGTGCCGGCTAATCAAACCACTGAACAAACACAGAGATCTCTATGCCAGGCTGGCCAAGCCATTCGGGATGCCCAACGGTGCGATGATTGTCGGCACTATCTAATCAAGAAACGTGCAGATGTTCCTTAGCTTCAACGACTTGAAGTCAGAAAGGCAAACTAGTAGAGACAAGAGCATCCTAAGCCGAGCAGCATACTGTCACTTGCGACTTTGCAGCGCTAGACTTATTTCTGAACTAAAAAAATGTCGTCAAATTTCCGTAAGTATGCAAAGCAAGTGCCACATTCTTTCCGCGATTGTAATCTGAACAGTGCATATGGACTAGTGTCACATTGCAGTGCGACAGGCTGAGTAGCTCTAGCAGGTGTTTACCAACAAGTGCAAAGTTTGATGTCTTTTACAAAAGGGTACAAGCTGCTGTGGCCACACGTTTATTAGGAAAAAATTATATAATTTCAAAAAGGAGATCTCGGTGTAATTCTGAAGGTTTTCGTGAATCTGCGAATCGGCTAGGTTTCGGCTGCTGTGGCCTTACATTTATTAAGCAGAAAGTGCGTTTTCCATATAGTTTCAGAGAAGAAATCTTAGTGTATACCTGAAGGTTTTCACGAATCTGCCAAGTTTCGGTTAGTTCCAGAACTGGTTGGGACACAATGTGGTGATAGCTATTGATACTAGTTAATAAAGATACCTGTACAACTAATCGAGCGCCAAGTTTACGAAAAGTATCCTATAATGAACTGCAGAAGGGCCGATAAACGTTTAACAGGTATAGACCTTGATATAGCTATAGCTAGCCTATGTTGTAAATGCTTGGGCCTCATTGCAAGCATTCGGACAGTCATCAGCATGTTGCACATCCATCAAAGGGTCATGGGCAGTAATTATGGGCAATTTGGCAGTAGCTTTGCCGAAGGTTTACTTTTGGTCATGCATTACTACCTCAAAGGCTAGGGTGAAAATCAACTGCACGATCAAAAAAGGTTAGGGTCGGCCATCAAGCGTCTTCTATATCACTCCGGCATCAGCGCCTTACCTAGCGATCCTTGTTGCTATCTAGCAGATTGCCGCTCCAGCTCTTCTGTTACCAAGAGATAACATAAAAGAGCCATGCCAAATTACCATCACCGAAGGACTCGTTTTGGCCACCTGCAAGCATGCCACCAATGATCTCATCTCGAAATTCCTCTCCCAGCCTAAGGTTACTCGCCTTCTAGATTACATACCCACTGTTCTCCCCCTGAACTACTCCATTTGCTGAACTCATGTGAGTTGTCTTTTGTGTGCTTGAATGTGCTAACACTGTGCATGTTATGGCTAACTAATTGGCATGTTTTTTTCGACAAATAGATTTCGTTCTCTTTGGATGCTTTACAGATGTTTTATCATTATTGTTATTAAGCTAGGAGTCTTTGCAGCGCTGTGGCTCCACCATAAGATAACACTTGAATTGTAGTCCTGAGGTCTAGATGTTAAATGCTGTCAGTTCAGCTACTGCTTTGCTCAATGGGTGCCACTTACTTAAAGGTCTGCACAGCATTATATTGTCATCATGGTGCCACTCTTGGCTGTGGCCACTAGTCCAAGAGGGAAACCGTCGGCAGAGCTCTAATCGACCCCAGATACTAATCCAGGGTAATAACAGTCTACTGACATAGGTTAATCCAACAAGAATAGGCATCACTTCAGGGGCCTACAGCTTTGGAAAGATTTATTGCTGGCAGTGGGGGTGGGGCCATGCCAGCTGGGTCTAGGTACCCCTCTGGTGCTTAGTCCGGACACGGGCAGCCCTTCTAATGGGTCGGCAAGGTGTGGCTCATTGCAGCTGAATGGAGAGACACGTGGCTGGAGCCTGGCTGAAAGCCGACCGAGCCCCGGTAATGGTGCCGGCATACGAGTCTTCGGAAGGCATAGGCTACCCGAAAGGTCTGGGAGACGGAAGGTTGAGGTCACCCACAGAGACCGGACGAACAGGCAATTAGGCCGCACGACTGCCACCTGCTACAGACCCTGGTCCTATCTGGTAGTTTCTGACTGTGTCTAGTCGATGCCTCGGTGGGCTGGCACTCATATTTTCCGAGCCCGGGCTGGGCAGCACACTGGAAATTCCCACCCCATCACAGAGGGCCATTCTTGAATAGTCGATAGGACCGCTGGCTCACCGACACTGCAAGGGCAGAGCCATAAGATTTCTATGGGGCACAGGTTTTAAGGGGCTCATCTTTAACTTTGTCCGAACCAGCCAATCATCATAGTCTGGCTCCAGCCCTGGGGGGGGGGGGCACACCGGTACTAAAGCCCTGATGCTGCTTCCCAACGCAATTCTTTCTGCAGTTGTGAGCCACTGGTGCAGGGCAACACTAGCGAAGTGCCTAACGACGTGCCACGGCTGCCGTTGGGCTACTGACGTTAGCTAAGAGGCAGAGGGCTATTTCTCTTAGTGCTAGGTTACTCTTGTCGGATGTTTAGCCTCTGTAAGTCGGAATGGTGCATGATCCCATTGAGGCATTCAGTAGGGGCCAATCGGCTAGTCTCTCACTATCACATCCCTACATTTGGAAGAATGTTGACTTGCTAGTCCTGGTTCGGCACCGCAGGCACGTGGGCACGGAGAGTTGAAGAACCAGCCACATGACCACGAATGTAGTAGACCGTTCCGGTTGGATTTCGCGTCATGTCATCGAGGAGCGGCTGGTGCTACTGCACTGCCCATTGCCAGCCCCTGGTGTGGGAGGGGTTGGCACCTCTAGCAGGTGTGCTCCACGAAGCTCACACCCCCCCCCCAGCTGTGCAGGCCGGCCAGTTTCCATTGATGAGGGAGTTCAGGCTGCATGCCTGAGTCACTGATTAGGTCTCCGGTAGGCCGGGCGTATTTCGACTAGGTCTCCCGAAGTCGTGCCAATCATCGCCCTTCGAAAGCAGCTGCCCAGCTGCAGTCCACGGGATGCATCTGCAGGCGCTCCTGAGCACGAGAGTGTAGTGGCTGCTGCTGAGCTATCGAGATGCTTTGCAGCCGGTGCTGCAAAGCATCTGGTCGTGCGGCCCCACAAGCAGGCCTCCAGCAGCAGGCTTTCTTCTGTCGGCGAATCCTTATCTTTCGTTTCAGGAACGATAAGGGAGTTTGGCAATGCTAAGCCGGCACCATCTTATGCCAGATGTCAAACAAGCCACTGACGCCAGCTCAGAAAAAGTGAAAACGTAAAACCGACCCGAGCCACGACGATCATCACAATTCAGCAGCAGCAAGCATATGCTGAGAATGCGTTCTGTTCTCCCCAGCCACGTGCAGAGCTGCCAGCGCTTCGGCACTCGAACACACAAAGCAATGTGCTCTCTCACTACGCACCGACAAGGACACACTAGTAGGCAGGAGCTGATCATTATCCACTTTATCTTAATTCTTTTTTATTTATTTCCGGAGGCCAAACTCTAGCTGCTCTGTGGTCTACTCAAAAGCCAAATATAAAGAAATGAAGCTAAGCACAAAAAAGTGGATAGGTGTGTTGTGGATAACTGTGGAGCACGTGAAATAGCTGCATGACGAGCCGAGCTGTAGAACTGTTACAGCAAGTTTGAGCAGGCGGCAAATCGTCAACTCACGTCACGTGACCACAGTCAGGCCAGGCTGTTGTGCAGACATGGGCTGTTTGTGCAGACTGGGCAGAGCAGCACTGGCAGGCCATTAACCATTAATAGTAGTAATACATTTGTATAACTCTCTTAGAGGATTGTTGAAGCTAGGGAGTTCCGGCTGTGAGCTAGTGTCATACTCAAACACACATGCACACACATGCGCACACACACACACACACACACACACACACACACACACACACACACACACACATACACACACACACACACACACACACATGCACACACAGAAGTCTCCCAGAGGCAAGACTCTCATTTTGCTGATGGGGCTAATGAGAAATTCGTTAAGCATGACCTCTTTCAGCAGCTGAAATTTTGCAGTACCAAGCTGCAACAGCAGACAATTGAAGTACCCAATCCCTTGCATAAAAGCGCCAGCAAACCAACAAAGCTGTTGAGCAGCCGTAAGAAAGGCTTCTCGAAGTGCTGAGACTGACATTCAGTAGATAGAAACAACCTCATTAAATAATAATGAATCATTGAAATTAATATTTATATTTAACCATTTCAGGGTTGCAACATCGATAAGCCCTATAGGCAGGCATTCCTGTTGGGGGGCTACACAAATTTGCCTGACAATGCACGTGTCAGGCGGACCATCGTATCATGTGAGCCATAGGGTTACGTGGGCCTGAGAGGTTCGAAGCTCTTCGGACGTCTGCAGAGACTCGTGCATCTTTTACAGACGAGCAGCGATTATTCTTCCTCAGCAGTCGGCTGCTGGATTTTGATGCCATCCGGAGTGGGGATGGTGATACCAACCGGTCTGGAGACTTTCAAAGCCCGGCGATTTTTCCACCGGGGAGATTTAACTTCGCTGCTCATGCGTAATAAAATATACATATAACCTTCATTTGTATAGCGCCTTAGGAGAGCTTAGTCTCTATTCAGGCGCTTCACATGTGCCACGGGGCTCGAGCCCACGACCTCGGCCGGGCCTTGGTCAGGGCTCGAGCACCTTAACCACTGGGCCAAACCAGCGATGCTTGCACCTCGGCCTTTGCTTTGATTCGACCCGTTCTGTTTCGTGCTGCTTCTGCCCAGAGCAGAAGGAAGCTCTACCTCAAGTGCTCTGCCACTGCCATCCGGTTATGCTGAGGGTCATGGCTGGCCATGACCATGCCCCCAACCATTGGATTGACTCTGCCATAACTTGGGCCAAAGGTGGCAAACGTCACGTTTGACAATGAGAATGCCCTCGAGAAGGCTGAATACCGATAGCTAAATGAGCATGCATCGCGAACGATGTTCTGGTGCCAGAAACTAGAACAGCAGTCCGACCTGTCTGTGGCTGTGAGGCGACAAAGCCAGCTGCCCGTTGCTCTCTGCGTGTCACGAAGCGATAGCGAGGCTCTTCAGGAAGCTGTGACTCAGTTCATGCGATTATGGGCAGCACTTCGGCGTGGGAGAAATTACCCTCAAGTGCAGGTGACGTTACTGTCATTCGGTAAGCAACTGCCGAGCCCAAGGCAGAGCAAATTCAAACACCTGCTCGCCTTTGTTGGCGCGATATACAAATATTATGAAACTAATTAACTGAGAATCTCTCTCTCTCTCTCTCTCACACACACACACACACACACACACACACACACACACACACTCTCTCTCTCTCTCTCTCTCTTCGGCAGGGTGCCTTCATTTTGATATTTAGGTGTGGTGGGGGCTCTTATCAACGTTGAAAAGCATTGTAGTATACAGTCTGTTCGTAGTCACTAGATTTCTCGTCTATTTTATAAGGAGCTGGCATGCAATGCATGCTGCTTGCAGGTGCCATCAATAAAGCTCCAAAAGGGTTTCAACAAGAGTGTGTCAAACTTCACTGTCACTATGCTTAGTGTGTCATTAGATGCAAAATAAAGCAAAGTGTGCGAATGACACTACTGACAGAGCATTCCTCAGCAACTGATGTGAACAGGCAACCGATGCAGATCTTTACATTTCAGCCAGATGCTCGATTAAGCAAAGCCAGTGAGCATACGAGTGATAAAAAAGATGTTAAACCTGGCATTTTATCAATCAGAATGACGAGGCCTAAATAATGTCTAGTGCTTTCCAGGTGTCTGTAGGACCTTCCAAAGTCTGCCCTGGTGGTAGAGGCAGTGGCGGAGTGAAGCTCTGGCCATGCGCATCCTTGTAGTTTTACTGGGAAATAACACTGGGACTGCTTACAGTTTCTGATACACACAAGCTAGCGCTATACTATAGCAGGACTATGAAACACACAAGTAAGTTTCCGTGTCGAGCTCATACCCAAATCCTTTCCCCTGGTGCTTACCTGCTTATCTGTACGGTGGGGAGTCATATGAAGCATGCCCTTGTGTCAGCAAATGTAAAGCGCCTAGAAAGATATTGAATTCTCCGAGGGCACTTCATCCAGTATATTATTATTATTATTATTATGCTTCACAGGATAGGTTGTCGAGAATCAGTTGGGGAATGTGGAGGTATGAGACAATTGATGGATACACATTATGCTTAGCGTGATCACGTTCCTGTAGAGCCACGCAGAGCAAGAAAGAAGCAAAGCGAGTTAGGGAGTGCGTGCAAATGGCACGCTGAAATACTACATGCTAATACGGCCCAAACAGAATAGACTTTCCCTAATAGCTGCACAGTTAAGCCTGAATGGATGCCAGCTCAGCCGATGAGCATCTAGACTCGATGCTGCTGCTGCTGCTAGTGGCTGCCACCGATTAAGCAGGCCGACACTGCTGCGACACAGAGCCGAAACAGTCCAAGCGGCCAGCCTCTTAACTTGCCCATTGCATAAGAAAATCCGACACGAAGCAGAGCTCGGAACTGAACGTACCACGTTCAGTACTTTCAGTTCCGAGCTCTGCTGCATGCCGGATTTACGTTCAGTTCTTAGGACTCGGCTTAGGGAGCTGTGCGATAGAGAGAGAGAGAGAGAGAGAGAGAGAGAGAGAGAGAGAGAGAGAGAGAGAGAGAGAGAGAGAGAGAGAGAGAGAGAGAGAGAGAGAGAGAGAGAGAGAGAGGAGAGAGAGAGAGAGAGAGAGAGAGAGAGAGAGAGAGAGAGAGAGAGAGAGAGAGAGAGAGAGAGAGAGAGAGAGAGAGAGAGAGAGAGAGAGAGAGAGAGAGAGAGAGAGAGAGAGAGAGAGAGTTAGACCGCAATGCGAAATTCGACAACATTTGCGAATACTCGAGCGGTGCAGCGAATGACAGAGGGGCAGAGTGGCCGGCTTTGGCGTCTTGCCTTGGCCTGCTCCTCTTTACCTTGCGATGCCGGCCGCCTGCCCGTCGAACGGCAGGTCGATGGATGGAACGACTGAGCGGCAGCTGCCGAGCGACCAAGCCGAGGCTGTTGCTGCTGAGCCGGCGGCAGCGGAAGCGACGGGTCAGTAACCTGGCAGCCTGCGCACGAGCGTGCATGCACTTCACGCGAAGCCTCTCGGCTCTGGTAGGACCGCCCCGACGACCACCTCCCGCCGCCGCCGCCGAAACGCGACGCCGACCGCGAGCGACTGGCCGCCGCCGCGGCCGGCGAAAGCGACCGGTTCTCTCGTTCGTTGAGATTCCTGATATGGTCGCGACGACGGCGGCTGTTTTTACGACCCGCTCGCCTCGACGCGACGCCGAGTCTCTGTGTCGTCGAGGCCTCCTCGTTCGCTAGCCAACGACGACGTTGTTTGTGGCGAATGGTGAGAGAGAGAGAGAGAGAGAGAAAGCGAGAGAGCGAGAGAGAGAGAGAGAGAGAGAGAGAGAGAGAGAGAGAGAGAGAGAGAGAGAGAGACAGAGAGACAGAGAGCGGCGCGGGGCTGCGGCGACTCTGGCGTAATGTGCGCCGGACGATGGGCGAGGGGCGGCGGTTATTGGCTGTCCAGCTCGCTAGTAGCCAATTTAAGTCCGATTAACCCCGAGGACACCTTCCTCGCCATCCCGCCGGACGAAGAAAGCTCACGCTAAAAGACGTTTGGATCGCGACTACTATTGATTGGCAAAGCTAAATCGCCACGCTATTTTAATTAGGCCGACCGCCCGTCCGTGGATTGATAAAGGGATTCGCCGGCCGTCCGCGCAGCCAGCGCGCGCCGCGGGCTAACAAAGGATCCCATTCACGACGGAACGTGATTGGCCGGGGTCACGCCGCCACCACCGCCGCCGCCGCCGCCGCCGCCGTGCGCAGCTAGCGCCGCGACGTCGACTGTGGATATCGCCTCTCTTCAAACTGCACCTCCTACGTAAGCAAGACTGCTGTACAGGTATTTTCATTAACAAATTCCAAGATTTATTTATTTCAGTTCCGCCGGACCGCCGGCCGCAGCGGCTCGTGGGCCCCTTAAGAAAACAAAGGCGTCTAGATGGCGCTCCTTCACCCGCGTACCCTACGCCGCCGCGGCGTGCCCGACCGCCAGCGGCTCGTCTGCCCCTTGGCGTATGCCCCTTTCCGCCCCCGTCCTCTAGAGGCGCTGGAAACGGCAGGTAAATATTGAGCCGCGAAGATCGCTAGGCGATCGCTGGCGATTTGGGCCGCACTTTGTGCCGACCTGCGGCGGAGTCCGGCGGAGTCCGGATACCCGCGCCATCGACCGGCGCCCGAGATCGTACGTTATGTTATTCCCTGTCTTTATGGTGGCGCTGCTTGTTCTGCGGTCCGACTGCGACCGCGTTATTTCCCGCTGCCCAGCGGAGGTATGAGACAATTTGATGGATACAAATTATGCTTAGCGGGATCACGTTCCTTTGTTCCTTTGACTTACGGCGCGGCGATTGGCGCCAGCTCTTTAGCCTCGGGGATGTGACCTCGCTGTGATGGCTGCCGTAGTCGCCCTTGCGATAAACGCGGGTCGAACGCATATTCGCATCGCTTGCATTTGGGTAGGCCGCTTTGTCTCGCCGGCGTGCTAGTTCGAAATCTGTTGAAATCTGTCGTATGCTAGTGCGACGTCCGATCGCGCGCTAGCTCCGCGTTGGCTGGCTACGGCGCTGGGTGGGTACTCGCGCACCGCCGCCGCCGCCCGCTGCGTCGCCGTGGCTAGTCAAGCATGGTAGCAATTAGCCGTTCGATTGCTTCGCGGCCGACGCCAGCGTGGCGGCTTACTGCAAGTTTGTAGAGCTGTGCGTACACTCTCCTCCATTTTATTTTATTTGGGCCATTCAACAGCGCGGGTTCTGCACGGCTGCTCGTTAGGTTAGCCGACATCGCGTGCTAGGCGCAACGCCGCTGCTGCGGTCGTACGATCGAGCCACTTCGCGGCAGCCTCGCCGACGGCATTAGCTTCACTCGCTCTCTTCAGTGAAAAGGGTTTTTCGTTAATCACGCAAGCGCTTGCTATGTTGGAACTTTGTTCCGTTCCGGCAGTTCAAGATCGACGATAAGGAGGAGGAGCGATACGGCACCCTGAGCCCTCGCGGTTCTCGCGCCTTCTTGCTCGCGATTATTAACGCTTAATCAGCCTCCAGTGTGCCTCCGCCCTGTGAAGGTGTTCTCGCCAACCTTAAAGTGTAAGCCGTGCTGCGTTTGTTGAGGCAGTTGCCCATCGCATAAAGTGTCTCCCCCCTCTCCTTACCGCCGGGCAGGTACTAGTGACGTCGACCGTCTCAGGATACCGTCCGAAGGAGTTCGGTGGGTCGGTTGGGCAGCCAGCCGCACGGTGTTTCCTTGCTTGCAATTTCGATCTATGGCCGATTGCTCGTCGCGATTTCGCGACTCTGCGGTGACTCGGCAGATGTGCCTTCTTGTGAATTAATGTGCCGTCGTAATTCGGTTTTGCTCACCGGAATTCATTGGCATTCTAGCAACACCATTGTCTAGCGGATCGCACTGTCTCTGCACCTCACTTGGTAGCCGAGTTCACGTACTCGTGGGGATGCTCTGATGTCCGTCGTCGGTGGCGCGTACATACAAGAGTGCATTGCAGCGGTCCGACGGCTTTTTGTTTGCAGCTATGAGAGCATTCGTCGCAGCCTGAGCTAGACAACAACCCAGCAAGCTGGGGGAGAGCTGTCAGGGCCTCTCAGGTATGTCTCGAAGGCGCTGGTAGTGTGAGCATGTTTGCTCGCATGCCCGGATGTGCAAGCTGCTAGATGAGATGTGGCAGCAGCACAGTTGCTGCTTGCCACTCGAGTCTTCGGTTGGCTGGTGTGGCGGAGGAGGCACACGTTCTACCGTCCTAACTAGATGCACACTCGTGTCTCGAGTGCGTGTGTCGGCTTCGATCTGCTTCGTCTTTGCTGCTGCTTTGTAGCCCAGTTTTCTGCAATCGTGGGAGATGATGCTGCCAAGTCGCGTAGCGTGCGTGTGGTGGACGGGCCTGCTTCTTTGACAGTAGACTGGACTTGTCTCTCCCCCCCACGCGGGTCCCTGATCTTTCTGCAGAGCTGTTGGGCTCTCCACTATGAGCCTCGCGTTCGATTGCACTGTGTTGAGCAATTTTTGTCCCTGGACAGCGAGTGCTATTTATAAATTGCCCATGCCTCAGAGGAATAGAAAATGGCCACACTTTCGTATAAACTTTGCTTTGGTGACAAGGGCAGATTTAACTTGAAATTAACCCAAATGAATCAAAATTAACATGTATTTACTCTGGTCATTTGCAAAAATGAATACTTCAAAGGGTTCAGAAATAAGTCGATGTTCTACATTAGTGGCTATATTGGAAATTACTGCTTTCTCGAAGAAGCCCCCAAACGTAGTCATCCATTATGTTTTCGTTAAACTGTCCTTGGCAACGACGTTTGAAGTCCAAATAATCCGATGAAAGTATTCGCCATACTTCTCTGGATGAGGCTCCCATGTTCTCCTTGACTTTGCCAAGATGAGCATCGATGATGTGAATTTTAATGGACAAGCTGCATTCCATTGGTGTATTTCTTTTGGCAAGCTTTAACCTGATGCTCATAGTTTCCAACCCCACGATTCCCTAAAAAGCCGCAAACGACAGCGGCAAAACTGTCACAAGCAGTTTGCTGCTGTTAAGCCTCTTGTCGAATTTGTCACATACATATATCTTCTTATCTGTGGTCTGACGAAAATACCGGCTTTGACCTTTACCTTGCACATTTGTGGAAAGGCAACTCGGAGCTTCTTCAAAGCTGCTGACTCACTGTCTAGAGCCGTGACACATTGATTGATGAGGCTTTACTTGATGTGCAATGCTGGCCTATACACATTCCAAGAGTCTAGGACCAGTTCCCGTTGGTGTTGTTCTTCTGTAAAAAAGAACTCGGTCCCTTGTGGCCTGACCTATTCGTAATAGGGCACATTAGTCTTGCGGCTGTCCTATAGGCTTAGATAAAACAAGGAAACTTCGTGAAATCGCCTTGGAGTCCCATTAGGAATAACTTTGAAGTATCTAGTGATTGCCTGCCGATTGTCGCCATACTTTAAGGCAACAATGTGACACTGGTGTAGTCTTCGTTAAGGTGCACGGGGTGACAGAGTCGTGGGGACAGCTTGTCGATGAAAGACGTTGGAAAGAAGTGTGTGACTCTTTCTCTGATCTCATACTTTCACACTTTCGAGGGAGTGTCTTGATGTCAGAAGCTCAGCATTGGACTTGGTATGATCAAGGTCGATGATCAGATCGTAGAGGGATCTTTCTTGTTAGGGTAGTATGACTTTCTCTCCTCAGCCGCTGCTGTGAAAACGGTGTCTGGATCGCCAATATTTCCCATGCTGTCCGACTTACGGCTCTCTCTCCTGATTACAGCTCATCCCTCTCCGTAGGGGTGCGATCGAGGAGCTTAGCGCAGCAGTGTGCTGCTGAGTGGGCAATGGACGAAGGAATGCGGTGCACGATACACGACAGGTTGGAACGCAATTTCTAGTACGACGTTCGGAGGGGTCCGCCGTGGCATAGTAGTAGTGGCTTGAGCAGTCAGTCGCTTTCTGTTTGCCAAATTCTTAAGGTAGTAAACTTCATGGCTCTCGTTTCTCCCCTGCACCAGGATGTGAACAAACCAGAATTATATAAATTAAAAAGATTGTATTGGGCGTTAGGTAGGTAATACTGTACAAGATATTCAATCTGGCAAGGATGAGTGGCAGCAATTGCTCACCTACCTTCAAGAGTTCCCCTGCAGTGTTCCCATGTGAATTGAGGATTGCCCCGGGCTTTCTTGATCGCCGACAGGCAGGCATGCCAAAGTCAGCTTTGTAGGTTTTGCACACCTTAGTCGACGCTGTCAGTGAGTACTTGTTTGGTCTCACGCACGCATCACAATTCATCAGCTTGGTGCAAGTAACCTCTATATGCCGCATAAATCAAATGTGGCTATTCACTATTCTAATACTCAGTATGGCATAAACTAAAACTTTTATTTTTGGTATTGTATAGTTATGCTTCTATATTACTCTGTAGTGTTATTTCAGCATAATCTTCACTAATTCAAGTAGAGGCACAACGCGTGCTACACCGTAGATATGTGAACATGACGTTCGATCCATGTCTTGGCACCATTTTTTGGGACAATAGCTATTTTCGGTTAATTTTTTGGCCTTCGGAACTACAGAAATACACAGTGTGGCTTTGTACAATTTATTGAAATCAGTTGCCTAATGTTATTAGCAGTCCTGCCATGCCGTATAATGTATGGGCTCGTTTTTCTCGGTTTCGCATGCTTCATTTTTTGGCATCTCTTTTACAACAGTGCCACTCACTGGGTTGAACTGTTTTAGGTTTTGAGAGTGCACCGACAGCTGTGACTGTCACATCACTCGTATTAGCCGAGGTGAGGAGGCTGCTGCTGCTGCTGGCTTCTTGGTTTGCTGCTGTCATTTTGTCTGCATGTTTCGTCGAGGCTTGATTAGTTTGTGCGACGATCCACGTGTAGAGCACTATTTGTTTCGTCTAAAGTCGTGAATGCTTAAATTAAAGTAGCTTGGCACGTTCCACGATAATTGCACACACTAGAAGAACTCTTGATAGGAGGGAAGTAGCAGGATCTGCCATCAGTGTGAGTGTAGCATAGATACCCGTATGACATATCACAAGTATCCATCTCTAGGATGCTGGTTGAAGGAGACTCAGACCGAAGTAAAGTGAGCATAGCGTCACTTTTAAATAAATCAAATAAGTTCTTAGAAGACGAAATGTTGGCATCTATAATAATATCGACTGATTTAACAGCCTCATTTGTATAGCAGCAGAAGAGCCTTGACGGCCATCAGCACCACTGCTTGTAGTGGGCATTAAAGGATCGCTCGCTGCAGAACTTGAACCCACGACCTGGCCCGTGAAGAACGAGCACCTTACCTCCTGGGCTGTCACGGCCTTGGTGATTGACATATTCTCTTGTGTGAATAGTGATGGTCTGGTGCAGGCAATGGAACGAATCTCGATCAGATTTAGTCGACATGCTGACTGGCCGTGCAGCAGCCACATGTGTGCGCTGGCGTTTGCTCAGCTACCGCATGTCCTTGAAGGGAGGGACAGAAGGCTGTCTTGACCAAGGAAAGTGTTTAGGTGAACCATGGGCAGACAGGCTGGCTATGGCATTTGCAAGGAGGTGCTATGAGAGAGCTGTTCTCTCTCTCTCTCTCTCTCTCTCTCTCTCTCTCTCTCTCTCTCTCTCTCTCTCTCCTTTCTCTTGGTCTCCTTTTGAAAGCTCTTGTCTGACGGCATCTTTAATTAATAATTCATTTGTATAGCGCCCAAAGAGAAATTAATCTCTATTCAGGCGCTTCACATATGCCTCGGCTCGAGCCCACGACATCAGCCAGGCCTTGGTCGGAGCGAGCACCTTAACCACTGGACCAAACCAGTTCATCCAGTCTCCACTAGGATTTGTTGCCCGGTCAAGGTTCGATCTTCGTCTGTCTGTCTGTCTGTCTGTCTGTCTGTCTGTCTGTCTGTCTGTCTGTCTCCCTCCCTCTCTCTCTCTCTCTCTCTCTCTCTCTCTCTCTCTCTCTCTCTCTCTCTCTCTCTCTCTCTCTCTCTCTCTCTCTCTCTCTCTCTCTCTCTCTCTCTCTCTCTCTCTCTCTCTCTCTCTCTCTCTCTCTCTCGCCCATCGGGGTAGGGTGGTGGCATCTTACGAACAGGGTTCTGGACCGAGTCCGACCGCAGCCAATCCTTTTTTGCTACTGCAACCGGGTGATACACAGCCGAGGTATTTTAATTCTACTCTGCAGGCTTGAGCATTGGTTTGATATCGTAAGCCTACTATTTATTTAAGAGAGGATCGACAGAGTGCTGCAAGAGTTCGATGATTGACAGTGTGCGAGACAGTGCTACCGTGCTATCCGTTCTATCCGTTCAGCCAAGTTTTTACCTTATGCAGCATCAGTCATCCAAATAAGTTCTCAACTAAATGTGCTCTAGTGGCAGTCGGTACTGAGCTCTTGCAATGCTGGACGCAGAGCCACCTCGAGGCAGCAGAGCCTGCCTCGCAGGCAGATGGAGCGCTGGTTCTGCTGTGGGTCAGCATCTGGGGGGGGGGGGGCAGCGGTTCATGGCACTCGCCAGTAGTACTGGCTCTTGCATGGTCAAATTTTAGCCATTCTCTTGTGTCAAGTTGGCCCCCCCCCACGAGATATATTCTGACTATCCTGCCATCTGGCAGCTATGGCTACTCACGAACCCGAATCCTGACTCATAGTTAATGGGATACTGAGGAGAGGCACAGGGCTGGAAGGTCTGGTGTTGATAGGTGGTGGGGGATAAGAGCTAATGGTATTTCCTTTCTGGGAGCAATCGATTGGGCTGTCAGCCTGACTGACCCTCGACTCCCCTTATCGAGCTAACCCGGAGGCCACCGGGTTTGTAAGCTAGGTATCTTTAAATTACTTACACGAGTGGTCCTTGGATGGGTAGCTGTCATTTCTTACCGAATGCCTCCGACTGGAGAGGCAGGCATTGGCAGCCACTGAACGACAGGTCGTTTGACAATAGGGTCGGTCATCATTTCTTTTGGGGAGAGATGATGACCTTAGGGTGATGCTGGGCTTGAAAAGTCGGCAATCTGTGAAGTACAGGCTGTAGTACATATGACAGGGGTCCTTTGTGAGTCCAGCAGTAAGTGATCGCTCGCCAAGCTGGCTTAATGTCAGCTTTGTCCTGGTTTACCTGTCCTGACAGATCGGGTGGGGGCCGATGCCGGTCGCTCCTGCTACTCTTTTCTGGTATGTCCAAGGTGAAAGTGCAGTCTAGCTAAAAAAAAAATTCTAGCTGATTCTGCAGCTGCCTCTTTTGCATAGCGACAGAAGAGACTTTATGGCTATCACCACCGCTTGCAGCAGCAATATGCAGGATCGCCCACTGCAGGATTCGAACCCACGACCTTGGGACATAGTTAGTGAACTGCAACTGCCTTACCTAGTGTGGCATCATGGCTACCCACCTTGATTAGCTTAGCCGCTGCCACCGAATCCATTAAGATAGTAAGCATGTGTCGTACTTAGCATGTTCGGCAAACCGATCTGCCTAGCCGCTTTGTAACCGTGGCACATCGAGTTGAGGCAATTGAATTGAGTTACTTGCTTCGGTTCACCCCAGTAGATGTGAACACCATAATGTGGTGGTTTTTCTTCTTCAAAATCGACAGAGTGTTGGATTAGGCCTTGGTTAATGGTGGTTAGGCTGTGAAGCTGCAGTAACTATTTATGTAAAGGGCTGGTGGCTTTGGCAGGAGTGGCTGCAAGCAGCAGCCACCCTAAGCCTTATCTTATCTTCTCATCCAAGGCCATCCATATCTTTCTTCGAGGGGTGGGAGTTGGCTTCGCATGCTTGGCTGGTTGTTTCGACAATTACTCCTTTGCCCGCTGAGTCACATTGAAGGGGGCTACAGGTGTCCTCGGCACTGAAGAGCCTAAATATCCGGATGAACTCAGCTGCTACCCTTTAGCAAGACCTAAATGGCGTCTAAAGCCCTTTCGCCCACCTCTTTCCCTACATCCATTTTCCTGAGCACAGGAGCTTATTATATAGCTTTATTGGGCTTGAGGAAGGTGATTTAGGTCGCGAGCCAGCAAGTCCAGGTGACAACCTGAAACATATCTTGCATTTCTTTCTATCGCATGATTTCATTTTGGGTTAAATATTTATAAACCCGTCTGATGGTTTAGCTTCACCCACTCTCACTACATGCACTCACAATGCTAGCATCATTGGTGATCAGGTTACCAATCGCTGCCGATGACTGAAGGCCTGAAGTGGCAGTACAGTTCCCCTGCAAAATGGGTGATAGTCAGCTGACTCAATGGCTGCATTTACATATTGCAAAAGTGCCATAGTTATTATAACTTCCGCTTGCAGTGGGCAGCACAGAGATACCTGCTGCAGGACTTAAACCTACGGCTACTGTCGTGAAGTGCAACCACCTTAACCCTAAGGTAAGATCTAGTGGTGTCGTCAACATAGAAGCTGCAGTAAGATGATGCTAGTATTAGCCCAGTATAGTGAATGGCAATACCTGTCAACCTTGTGATTGCCATAACTGCTGCTCCTGCTGCATGCTGCAGCAACTCAGCTTCAGTACACCCAGCTTGCCGCTCATCTTACAGCTTGCTCTCTTTGACGCGTGCACTCTGTCTGTCTGTCTGGTCCCCCACCCCCATGGTTATCCACCTTCGTGTTTGCACGGTTCTTCATAGGCCACAGCCGTCGCCCGACTCGTGGTTGCCATGTGACCTGACTTACTACTCGGGATATGCCGAAGAAAGAGGAAGCCCTGAACTTGCCTGAGCTGCCAGTTATTTGATGAACGTCAGTTTTGACATCTCAGTAGCAAACCTACCGGACATCTTTTCCTTATCGTTCCTTGGGATGCCAGGACACAGTGTACTCAAAAATCGGTCAAGGGGGTGAGAACCCTACCGTAGGTCGACCTGTCGTTGAGAGGCAAAATACAACGGTGCTAATTCAGCATTTTGGAGCATTGTAAGACAGCTAAATCACTTTGTTAAGGACTTATTGTGCTGCATGGGCTGAAGAGGGAGCTCCATATCAATATCAATCGATTACTCCATATCAATCGATAATATAATATAATCGATTACTCCATATCAATCGATAATATAATATAATCGATTACTCCATATCAATCGATTACTGATAGTTACATTCACGATCGTAGCATACATGAGCTAAATAAATGACGTTTCTAATGCTGACGGAGCAGACGCATTAGGGAGTAGGCTTGCGGTTGGTTTGCCTTTAATCTTTGCTGTCGTGTCAGGGAGCATCGTCGGCTAGCCGGTTCTTCTAGGCTCTAGGTGCATCGGAAGTGTAAGGACGTAATCCAACGGATTCAAGGCTGGCCAGGGAGACCTGAGTCGGGCCACACGTTTTCCTTGGCTTGTTAGTGTTAATGTTAATGCAGTCAACTATAGGTGGAAAGTCCGAGAATAGTGGATACTGTCAACGCAGCTTTAAGAAGGGTGTATATAAATTAGCTTTATAATTCGGTCTGGTTTTGCCTTCGAGAGATTTTAAACAATTTGTGCTCCTCAGTTAATAATAATAATAATAATAATAATAATACACTTGATAAAGCGCCCTCAGAACTCATCTCTTTCTGGAAGCTTTAGATTTGCTGCTGCAAAGTAAACACGATCGAATGGCAAGTGGAAATATCATGCTTGACATGAATAACATGGTTAGATGTGACATGCACAGGCTCAGCATGCAAGTGTGGTTAGTGGCAGTATGCAAAGTGTCAGCACGCATAAACACATAAAGGACGAATCACTTGGACCCACTAAAGGCTGTCATAAATATAGGTGCGTTTTTAGTTTCTTTTTAAACGTGGTCGAGTCAAGGGAGGTCGGTTGCCCGAATGTTCACCTTCGACGAAAGCATCGTTCACCCAAAAAGGTTGCAGAGACTCCGGCACGGCTCTTGAAGCTGCAGTGCAGTTGGCTTAAATATACTTTAGATCCGTCATCTCTTGTCCTGTGACGGTGACGCAGTGGGTGCATGCCGCTGGACGGGACAGTCGCTCGCTCGTGCCTAGTTGTCAGCGAATCGGTCACGTGTTTGCTCTCCTTGTATTTCCACAGGCAACCCGAGCCTCGGAAATGGACGGCTGCATAATGTGCGAGAACACGCTGACCACGGCCGCTTCGCAGAAGATGCTCGTCCTGCTGGAGGACGTATTCCAGGTCAGCATCGTCGCCAACATCAACCGGGCACTGTTCGTGTGCAGCCGCTGCGAGGTGAACGTGCACTTTATCGAGGGAGCAATGAAGCTGAAGAAGGAAATGGAGGAGCACCTGCTCGAGACGCTCGACCTGGCGCAACCGGAAGGCGGTGGCGGCTCGAGCCTGCCGCGCCCCAAGCGCCGTCGTCACGACACGGGCGACGGTGCGGGTGACACCGGCGTCGGTGCCACTGGCCCTGGCGCTCAGCCGCTGCCGCTGTCAAGCTTGGACGACGAGGCCGGCCGAGAGTTCGGAGGTCGAGGAGAGGCAGCTGTCGCTGCCACTCCCCCGTTCGGCATCAAACGACCCGGCGGCGTCGTCGGAGGCGGCCAAGGGGAAGGCTTTTACAACCGTTCGAGTGCTGCCTTCGACCCGACGCGTCCAGTGAGCTACTCGATGAAGAGATCGAGGCCGCAGCAGCAGCCCGACCTGACCGGCCGCGCCCCGGGGCTGCAGCTCGGGCTCGCACGCGGTACCGGACTGGGCGCAGCCCTAGCTGCTGCGTCGCACCCGGATGCCGGGCCAAACGACCTGCACAGGCCGATGGGTAACGGGCGCCTGCTGCTGCCTCATGAGCCGACTTCCGGCGGCGGCGCAGAGCACGGGGGCGGTCGCGTCTACGACGTCGTCGAGCGCAGCATGGCAGGGGGGCTGCTTCGTCCGCACCACCTGTCCGAGCTGCAGCAGCACGTGCCCGGCGGCGGCATGGCAGGGGCGCCGGCTGGCATTCGGCGCCGGCGCGGCTTTCCGTGTGCTCAGTGCGGCAAGGTGCTGCGAACGCGCGCCTGGCTGACGCGGCACTTGCAGTCGTGCGGCAGCGACTCGCCGTTCGACGACGCGGAGGGCTTGCTGACCGACCAGGACAGCTACAGCGAGGACGATGCCGACACGACCGGCGACACCAAGGGCGACATGTCGTCTCTCGTCGTCGTCGACGCCTCGACACCGTCTGCTGCATCGTCCACGCCGCCGTCGATCGTGTGCGCCTGCAAGGATTGCGGCAAGACGTTCAAGAGGAAGACGTGGCTGCTGAAGCATGCCATGCAGTGCGTGGCCTCGCGCGTCGGCGCGTCCGCTCGAGCCGAGGCCGGACATGCCGCCGGCCTCGCATCCGGCATGGGTGGCCCTAACCAGGTCGGCAGCGCTCTGACGTGCCACCACTGCGGCAAGCGCTACCTCGGTCGCTACGACAAGTACCGCGAGCACGTCAAGCAGTGCGGCCTCAGGGCCAATGGCGGCCTGGTAGTCGCCGGCGGCGGCCTGGTAGTCGCCGGCGGCGGCCTGGGCGCAGTCGCCGGCGGCGGCGGAGGAGGCCTGGCTGCTATGGGCGTGGTGGCCGGCAGCGCCGGTTCGGGAGGCGGCGGTGCAGCAGGAGTCGGTGAGAATGCCTGTTTTAAGTGCGGCGAGGCGGTGGCCGGCGGCGGCGAAGAGCTCGACAAGCACGTCGCCGAGTGCCCGGGCCAGGCGAGCGCCGAGAATACGGTGCACACGTGCCCGACGTGCGGCCGTTGCTACGCCAAGCGATACGACTACTTCCTGCGTCACGTTCGCAGCTGCCAGCGTGGCGACGACCGCGGCGGCATCATGGCGATGGGCGGCATGGGCGGCGAGCAGGCGATGGCCGACGGCGAGCCGTGCGTGTGCCCTCGCTGCAGCAAGATGTACCGGCGAGCCGACCACCTGTGGCAGCACATGGAGATGTGCCGTGGAATACCCGGCCGCAACGTCGGCCCGCACGTGTGCGACAAGTGTGGCAAGACGTATGGCACACGCTACGACGTGCTGCAGAGGCACGTGCTGACGTGCAAGGGCATCGCGGCGGCAGCGTCGGGTCAGGCGTCGGCAATCGAGCTGCCGCTGGACACGACCCAGGCGGCAGCGCAGCGCAGCATCCTGGGAGCAGCTGCGACCGGCAAGGAGGGCGGCGGCAGCAGCAGCGTAGGAGCAGGTGGAGGCGCAGGCGGTGGCGGCAGCGATGCTGGCTCGACGCTGGCCGACGGCGACGTCAGCCTGCTGGCAGGCGCGATCGGCGGTGGCGGCCGCATGTCGGCCGTCGGCGCTGACGACGCGTCGGGTGGCGGCGGCAGCGCCGCCGCCCGCGCACTGTCTGAGAGCGCGGCCGGTGGCTCGTTCGACGGCGCCAACGGCCGCGGAGCTCCGACCGCCAACGAGTGCACGAAGTGCGGCAAGGTGCTAACGCTGCGCTACGACCAATTCGTCCGTCACGTGAGCAAGTGCCTTGGTCCGCTGCCAATGGGCGCATCGCCCGAAGTCGACTCGTACATGTGTCAGAAGTGCGGCCGTGACTTTGGCCGCGAGTACGAGCTCTACCTGCGGCACGTGGATGTGTGCGACGGTGCCGACGAGGACGGAGCCGACGACGACGACGACGGCGGCGATGACGAAGGCAGCCAGCACGTGTGCCCCGGCTGCGGCAGGACGTGCGAGACGTACGAAGAGCTGTGGACCCACGCGCAGACGTGCCAGTCAAGGGGCGCGCTTCTCATGGACGGCGACGAGGCAGCCTCGGCCGGCCCGGAGGACGACGGAGGCAGCATCGGCGACGCCGGCAGCAGCCTTCGAGCCAGCGGCAAGATGAGGAACATGTGCGCCAAGTGCGGCAAGTGCTACGTGCTGCTCACCTGCTACCGGAAGCACGTGGCCAAGTGCATGGGAGGAGGCGGCGACACCTCGGCGGCGGCGGCTGCAGCAGCAGCAGCCGCCGCGGCGGTGACGACCAACGGGGGCCTGTACAATGGCGGCATGCGTAGGCCTGGCGGCGAGGCTTATGGAGCCAGCAGCGGCTCGCCGTCGACTGGCAGCAACCCGGCCGACGACATCGAGAACGAAGACGAGGATGCGGCAGCAGCCGCGGGCGGCGATTCGACCTCTCCGTACGAGTGCGACAACTGTGGCCTCTCGTTCGGCGCACACCGCACGAGCTTCCTGAAGCACGTCGCCCTGTGCACGGGCGCTGCCGCTAGCAGCAGTGGCGGCGGCCCGGCCAGCTTCCCGGGCGGCGGGGCCGGCAACCTGCACGTGTGCAACTACTGCGGGAAGCACTTCGTGCGCCTGGGCAACTACACACGGCACGTGCAGATGTGCCAGTACTCGGCCGGCGGCATGGCCGGCGCCGAGGGCCTGCGCCATCAGCTGCACATCAAGCAGTGCAACAGATGCCTGGAAGCGATCCCAGCCGACCAGTACGTCGGTCACGTGGAGCGCTGCTACGGAATCCGCGCCGGTGCCAGCTCGCTGCTGCACATGCAGCCGGACGTGGCCCAGCTGCTGTCTCTAGGCGGCGGCAGCATACCCGAGGGGTTCGCTCTGAGTGCGTCGTCAGCCTCAGCGCTGCTCGCCGCTCAGCAGAAGCAGGTGCCGCCTCCGTCCTGGACGTGTCCCAGGTGCAAGAAGGACTTCAAGCAGAGTGGCCAGTACATCCGCCACATATCGACGTGCAGCATGGAGTTCCTCAAGTGTCCCAAGTGTGACTTTGGTCGATATTATTCCGACAGTAAAGATTTCGACAATCACGTGACCATGTGCCGCGGCAAGGTTGGTGCAGCCGCCGGTCCGGTCGCAGGCGCTCTAGCCACTCAGTCGTCGTCGTCCTCTCCGCTTCCGATGCCTTCCGCAGACCAGCAGAAGCCGAGCGCAGGACCGGTCGTCGTCGGCGCATCCGTCGATCCCGATTCCCGAGCGCCGATACCCGAGGGCCGTCCAGCCGCTGCCGACCATCGCCAACTCATTCCTTCGGACCCGGTTCAGTTTACCGCAGCAGAATACAATCCGCAATCGTACTTACCGAGCCGGCTGCACTTGACCGCAGCCGAGCCATCTTCTATAACCATGACAGAGGCAATGGACTTCACAGCTCCTTCGACGAGCAGCGACCACCTACAGGACGACGACGAACTCGCCGCCGACGGCGCCGAGTTCGCGCTACAGGAAGAAGTCGTGGCCGCCAGCGATGGCGACGCCGAGCTGGCGATTGGCGGCGCCAACTCCGATGGACCTGTGGCGTGCGACAGCAACATGATGCTAGCGTAGTGCTTGCTGGTTCCGAGGAGCTGCAGCAACCGATTCGAGCACGTGACAATGAAACTGTAGATCCTGGCATTTGGCGACGGTCGTCTGCTCGACTACACTCCACAACCAGTGCAGTGCACGAAGCAAAAGCTGACCGCACTGTGCTCCGTTAGTGCTGATATTGCTGGCTTAGTGTTTGTACTCGTACTACTTTTTTTTTCGTTTGCGTGTCGCGAGTGTGCAGTATTACTGCACCAAGCTGGGTGGAGGTGTCGCTTATGTCTGTGTCCTGCACCACGCCGTTGACGTATAAGCACTGTCGTAGATACCTCCTGCATGAACGCCGCATTCTTCCTGCAGTTTGTAGGATTTGATACATATCTTTATTAGTGCGTGACCACTTAAACCGTGACAGGCCAGCCGCTGCCTTGCTATTTTGTAGAGCAGTCGGTAGGCCGTCACTACTAGCAGAACAATCCATGGGTTGTGACATTCTTATTAACCGCCTAGCTGTCGTGTTACGTATTCTCTTCATCGTAGCAGTTTGTACAGGTGGCAATGTGTCTTTTACCTTGAAACCCTTAGAGTATTTTACATTATTTTGAATAAACGTCCGAACGTGTGGCCAAACTTGGGTTTGTTTTGTTCGATGAGCTGCAGTTGCTGCCTGTCACCGGAGTGAGTGCAAGAGGACCTATGCTCCGAGACGGGATTCTTATTAGGATTGCTGTGGTACTGGTCAGGTAATGAATATTCTTCTTGGGTTAGACTGCTCGCCTCACTCTACCAGGAGCGACTACCGTGGCAGGCAAGAGCACACACCCCACTAGAACTGCTTGAAAGCAAGACACGGCTGTCTGGCCTGGCCTCGCCTGTGCTTGCATGTTTTCCAGTCAGTCGACTGCTTTAACTCCTAAAAAGTGTGTGACAGCGTCCAGCTCTCATGGCAGACGTAGCTGCCGTATCCTGTCATTTACGATCGACCTCAGTGGGGCCAGACGTGACCGTTTTTTAAGATGGGATCAACAGCTTAACTTTTGGAGGGGTCGAGCTGTTGTGGAGGGAGCAGCCAACGCCTGGTATGCTGGTTCTTGCATGTCTATTGTTATGAGATCGCTACTGCTGCTGAAATACTGACTGTTGCCCTGAGGCTGGTCTCACCATACGCTCGAGTCTAATGGAAAAACTCGGATGAGGCAACCTGCAGTAGCCCCAGACGCAGCTACTATGGCCGTTCCTAGCTTTGGTGACCCCTCGGGGTAGGTACGGCATTTGCGGCGAAACCTTCAACTTTGGCCAAACTTCTCCAGCAGTAATCTTGAGAAACAGCGATGCTTTGCCGCCAGAACTCGTGCTTTCCTGGATAGCGAGCACTGTTACAGCCGCAACGCTTGTGGCGGGTCACTGGACTTGAGGAGGCAGGCTCACATGCGATGCGAAGGCCTGCACATATGGTAGTTTGGTAAGTATGACTGCTCGGCCAATCTGTGAAGAGCAATGCTCATTCATAAATACCGGCACAGCTTGGATGCGAACGATAACTGACAGCTGGACACGAGGAAAAAATCTCGACTGATTTAACAATCTCATATTTATAGCGATAGAAGAGCCTTATCGGCTATCACCACTGCCTGCAATTGGCAATAGAGGATTGCTCAACTGCCGGATGTGAACACACGACCTCGGTCGTGAAGAGCAAGCACCTTACCGTCTGGTCTATCGCGGCTCTTCAAACAGGTATGGACTGCAGGCGGTACAGATTATCTGAGTCGGTGGCAATGCACAAGAGCTAAGGCGTCGAATTACTACTACCTTAGCATTTATCTCGGTACTGATGCTTGCGCCCAGAATATCAATGTCAATGGATTAATCGAAATACTAGCGAGGCATAATCACCAGCAGACTGTTACAAAGTCCTTCACAGTTCGTTCTCACAGATTAGTGGGGGCACGGGGTGATGTTGGCATCTCCAATGACCAGCAATGGAGATATTGGACGACACCGATGGTAGAATGCTTTAAACCTGAAGGACCTTGGCAGGACTGTGTGTTTTGTGGAAATAAAGTGTTTAGACAAAGGTTGCTTCAGCCGCGTGACCACTGTATACAAATGATCGTTCTTGATCGTTTAATATATTTGAATTTGTATCTCGTCTTCTGTATGGTTTGTTTTGACATACGGCCAAAGGCTATTAAGAATTTCCATGCCCTTAAAGGTTGTCTCAAGTGACGGTCCAGACTGCACTGCAAATACGGCGTCGTTTGCGAATAGAGCCAGGTCAGTTTCTGCTGTGGGCACAGTGTCTACAGCAGGCTGCTCTACATGATTACAAGAGTCTATTCATATTTAACTTAAATGAACAAGTTTTGAGATATACAAAATATGACCACTAACTCCTAAGCCGTAAACCCATTAAGCACACAGCCCTTAAGCACAGCACCCAACGTGCTAAACCCTATGCTGAATATGTGCCCACAAAACGAGTTTGTTTATAAAGTACATTTAAATAGACCCTGACGGCAATATTGAGCAGCCTGCCATGGGCACTATGGCCATAGCACAAACTGACCTGGTTGTATGCGAAAACGATGCCAGACTAGCTGGATTGCAGCATCAACAGACGCGAGCTAAACCTAGATGCACTAGCACTAGTACACTTCCGGTCGTCCAAGGATCGCCAGGCAGGCTGGTTGTAAGTGCAGAGACGCTAGCACAGCGCCACTTAAGTTGACTTACTTTCTTTCCAGTAAAGTGGCTGAAAAAAGATTTGGGTCAGTTAGGGTGCTGCACAGACGTTTATGAATATGATTATGACTGGCTTATATCATTAAAAAAACACGGGAGATTTTAGTGTTGCATTACAATGCTGGCCTGAGTGTCTGCTGACCTAGTGGTAAGCCCTGCACAGCTGAGAAACCTGGCCTGCTGTCCGGCAAGGACTCTATACCGCGACCCGTGTCGTTAAGTGCCCGATCTTAACTGCAGTCTCATTCTGCATTTGACCTTGGCATTAAGCGACGCACTCCCCCCCCCCGAGAGCTTTGGTGGCTCAAAGCTCTCGGGCACCCCTTAAGCCTGAGTTCTAGCTCAAGGGTAAGGGGCTCGCTCTTCTATACCGAGGTCTTAGTTTTGAATCCTGCATCAGAGATGCATCTTTGTTTGCCCGCTGCAAGAGCTGCTGATAGCCGCTCTGCCTCTTCTGCCGCTATATAAATGAGGGTGCAGGATCGATCGGCTATATCGATCGGCTGAAGCGATCGTCTGGATCGATCGCCTGGAGCGATCGGCTGGATCAATCGATCCGAGCGATCGGCTGGATCGATCGGCTGACCGAGCTCTTCGTTATCTTCGGTGTCTTGCTGTTATTGAGTTTGTCACGTGCGATGTTTCTATTAAGATTCAGCTGAATGTTGCACTGAGTGGCTTCCTTTGATGCTTGCTTTTCTCGCAGCTATCGGCGATAAATACGCGCTCATGTTCTACTCGCTTCGCTCCTTTTCCTTCCCAATTCATTTCCGTGAAAACTCGCCGGTTCAAAATGGCCGGCGAAATCCACAGGTTGTATATGAAAATTAGCCTGTAACCATTAGAAGGATTAATCGCGGAAAAACTTCGCGCCTCTGCTTTGGCAGGAGGACCGCCGTGTCCACTGATCTAGCCGATGAGCCCCCTCACTGACCACCACGGTCAAAGCTCTTGGTAAACGGAGCCAAAGCGATACGGGAGGATAATAAATGCGTATTTCAAAAATATATTTAATAATTTTATGCAATCTTATTCGTCTGAGCCGTTTAGCGAACCAGCATTGAGTTGCGTACACGAAGAGTACAGACGTTGTGACCGTCAGTGAGTTGACAGTAACTATATAGTAAACCTCCCCGTGTAGAATCGTGGGCAGATACTGTTTGTTTTGGTTCAACTCTTATCAAAGGCACAGCAAGGCATGTTAACTATTGACCGCTTTCTCGATCGTATAATAAGTAAAGTATGCTACGAGAGCTGGGCAAAGTCTCGACGTCGTCGTACCGACCGTACAATAATTACTGCAGAGCGAACAGCTTATGCCCAACACCCGAAGCTTTGCAAGCTTGAGAGCCGCTGAAGAGTGATCGTGCACCGACAGGTCTGTGGGAGCTAGCTAGGAGAGAAGAATACGACAATCAACTTTAAATGTCTCGCAGGTTTAATTGCAACGTATGTGGGCGTAGGCGCTAGGCTGCAGCGTAGCCTCCTTCATGACAGCGGCTACGATGGCGAGCTGCGAACGCGAGCAGTTTAAGAAAAGCAGTAGAGTCGCTCAGAGGTGTCCAGCAGGAGCAATCAAAGCGGACGAAGCAGCGAATGCATATCGACTCGCAGATCGAGCTTGTCAGGTAAAGCAGCGCTGTGCGCTCGCCATTCGTATCGGGCGGAAGCTGGAAGACTAACTTCAGCAGCGAGTCCCGCAGCTTCCCCGAGTATGCACACACACCCACACACACCCACACACCCACACACACACACACACCCACACGCACGCACGCACGCACGCACGCACGCACGCACGCACGCACGCACGCACGCACGCACGCACACACGCACGCACGCACGCACACACACACACACACGTGGGCATCAGGCAAAACCAAGTGCGATGTTTGTGCTGACGCACGTTGTACGGTCGTTTTACAATAGTAGCTATAATAATAGCAATGGCAAGACATGTGTATGGCGCCCTAAGAGAACTAAATCTCGCTCCCAGCACTTTGCATGTGCAGTTAAGGAAGAATGCCTATTGGTTAGAATGCCTATTGGTTATCGTGCACAGTGTCGGCCGTCATAAGCACACAAAGGACAAATGACACAGACTGAGACGGTGAGGCCGTCCGTGAGGAACAAATTTTTTTGTAGCTTGCTTTTATATTTGTTATAGCAAGAGAACAAATAGCATGCCGTCAATTGGGAGTGAGTTTCAGGCTATTGTAGCGCACGAATTAAAGGCAAATTCGCCAAAGGATTTGACGCTGGTCAGAGGCACGGCTAAGCGACTTAAGTCATACAAGCGGGTGGTGCGATGCTTATTCTGCTGCGAAATAAATCGGACAGGTAGCGTGGGTGGAGCAAGAGAACGGACAGACCTAAAAACGGTTTCCTGGTTCATGCCAGCGTTCATAGCCTAGCGTGTACACTCTACAGCAGCAGTACACACACACACACACACACACACACACACACACACACACACACACTCACACACACACACACACACACACACACACACACACACACACACACACACACACACACACACGCACACACACACACACACACACACACACACACACACACACACACACATCCGACTTTCGTTCCCTTGCAATCTATTTCGCTTGAATGTTACGAGGCGAATCAGGCAGCCGGGTAGCATCCGCAGCCTGCGGTGGATGGTTTAGATGATAGCGTTCAGATTTCAACACAGGACTGTCTCTGCCTTCAGCCAGGCTTTGAAGAGGACAACCGTAGCCTGAAGCAATGCGTCTTTACGCGATTTGCGGGATCGAACGCCGCCGCCGCCCACTCGTCAGCTGACGATCGCTGAACGTCCGAACGGACTCGGCAGTTCAGCTGCAGCTCCTGATTTTCTCACCAATCATCCTGACTGCGCTGCCGCCGCTGCCGCCGCTGCGGCCTCGGGTCCTCCTCCGCGGCGGCGGCACGCAATCTCGCGTTGACGATAGCCTTCGGCGTGCAGCTCTACGGTTTACAAATGCTCGCGGCGGCGGCGACGCGTACCGGTCTATTAGTTAGAGATCGTCCTCTGAGGGCGCTATAACAAGTGTATTACTATTGTTAGTATTTTTGTTATTACCGGGCGGCGGTGGCGCTCTTTCGGGGTAGATCTTTAGGCTTTCCCAATATTTAGAGGGGCTGACCTTACAGCCTATTTTATAGGCGTTTCTTCATCGGGCAGAATCGGAGTCAGCTCACAAGAAAGGCTGCAATACATTTTACGAGAACCTTCAGAGAAGCTGCTTTTTCGGAGAAAAAAGGCGAGGCGAGGCGAGGCCTGAATTACGTTAACACTTGAACGCAGAGGTTAACGGCCAGTCTCCGGAGTCAGCCGCTGGGCCGAGAAGGACGATAACCAGGCTGTTCGCGCGGCCTCTCTTCAGAGCGTAGGTCCAAATCAGTCTCTTGATGACAATGACAATAATAATAAGATAATAACAGGTCGCCTACTTGGTACCCTAAAAGAGCTTAAAACTCGCTGCATAAGAGCCAATACTCGAGGGTGAAGGACGTTCGCGGAATCGTGCCTAGACAGGCGAGCAGACTTGAGCGGCACGCTTGGGGCAGCATGCGAATGCAGACGAGAAGACACTCCAGGTCGCCGGCGCCAGTTTGCAGGACCGCCGCGCTGGCCAGCAATGCGCACTGAATCGCGCAAGCGCAGAAGGCAGGCGGGGGCAAAGTGCACGCGCGAACAACAAAGAAGACAGCAAAGCTCTTTAGGGGTAACCATCCGGTTAAGAACTGGCTGGATAGAAACTGTCGCAGCTCATTAAGCTCTAAGCGGCGACAGAGTCCTGCGGCGGACACAGACACCGATGACGCCGAGAATCGCCGACGCTGGTCACCAATGTTTAGCCGCGCAGCTCCCTCGCTTTCCCTTTCGCTTTCCCTCGCTGCTCGAGCGTGCGACCGAAGCGCCGAGGCCGAATGAGCTGCACGCACTGTCTGTTTGTATCTATGGAGCATTCGGACCGCTCGGCTTGGAAAGTCCTCCGGCAGATCTTCCGGTTGGGCGGGCGGCGTGATCGCAATGGAGGGCAATGCCGTGCTTAGGAGTTCAATAAGTGCCGTTATTGCATATCAAGTTCGAGGCATAGCGACCGTAAAGGCTCGCCCGCGCGACACAGTCGAGGTGCTGGCTCTGGACCGGGCAGCTGCGCGTTCCCCATTGGTGGCTTGCTCAGTCGCCTCGCCGCACGCATTCGGCGTCGCCTTTCGGAGAAGGCTAGCGAGTTTCTCTTCAGAGGCTGCTGAATGCCTATTTAGGATTTGATAAATCGGGAGTTGCCGTCGGATTGCAAACGTGGAGCGGCCAACCTCCCAAGTGGCGCGCCGCCAAGCCGCCAACTTTCCGACCTCCGACCTCTGACCTCTGGGCTCGTGGCTGGCGCGCCTCCCTCATGGAGGTTAAAGGTTTTCAAAATCTCTCGCGATTTATACAGAGAGTGGCAGCGAGCAGTAAAAAAACAAGCAGGAGCTTAAGAGCGTCCGTTCGAGTAGATTTAGATGAAAAGTCCCTGACCATATATGAATAGTTCATATGAATAATTTATATATTTATATGAATAAATAAATAAATAATTTATATGAATAGTCCCTGACCAGCACCACCCATTTCGCGGCCCAGAATCGGCCGCTCACTAAAATACTGGTGGGCGCCCCTTTGCAGAAAATAAAAAAAGAACAAATATGCATTCACCTTGACCTTCGACGAGGCGATCGCCTTCGCCGCTGGGACAAGCGGGAAGACTAGCGTACTCATTTAGCAAGTGGGCCCGCTTTGCTCTCGCGGGTCGCCGACGGTTGGCTCTCCCAGCATCCAGCAGGGATCCGGGTGCTGTGCAGCGCGCGATGACCTCAGCCAGCGCGGCGGCCCGCCTCAACAGCGCCGCCGCCGCGCTACGGCGGAATCGTGGCTTGGCGAAAAGCGCGCGGCTGCGGCCGGCCGTAGGCGGTCGGTCGTTGTCAGCTGCGGCGGCAAAAGTCTAGGTTACTGGAAACGGCGACTTACCAGACAAACACTACCATGGAGTGTAGACCGCTTAGCATCGGCAGGAAGCATCAGCGAAGGTCACGTGACGTACACGGTGTAGCCCAGTAGAGCCACTCTTAGCTGAAGGTGCGCCCGTCAAAACTCGCGAAACTCCTGGTCGACCGGGGAGTTAGTGGTGGTGCAGGACTGGTAGGAGTGCAGGAGAGAATCTGTGGTGCAACTTTGCAGTCGTCTTGTTACTTACTACCTTCTTCCTGTTGAATCCTTTAACGGATACGACGTTCAGTTGTTGGTCATTGAAATTCGCTCCACTTTAAAGAAATTCTGTTAGTTAGTATAGAGCCATAAAAAAATGTAATCTCTGCTCGTTTGGTTTACGTGTTACACGGGCTTCGAGCCCACGACCTGGATAAACAAAAACATCCTTGTTGACCTTGGTATGAGTGCCTTAAATACGGTTCTATACCAGTGAAGTATTCCAGGTTGCGAGCTTAACGGAGTTGACTCTGCATCAGTAAAGTCACAGCTGAGCATCAAGGGTCACCAAGGTCATCAAGGTCATCAAGGGTCATCAAGGGTCACCTTGTATAGGGCAGCGGATAGCGTATGCGTTTCGTTCGCTAGTGCTGTGCTTAAATATTAGCCATTGTACCGTCGAACCGTCAAAGAGTCTTCCGAGCACAGCGATTTGGCAATGTGTTTTGTGAGCTTCAATGTGCGAGTGGTAGGATGTAAGCATCGTGCTTTTAAATGCACGGCAAAGTACGAGGCAAGGGAACGTTGTACTCAACTCAACCTGCGATTCCTGTATCTTTCCTATATACGGCTGAAGTTTCTGGAAAGCACTCAAGAGCTGCAACGACTCAATAGCAAAGGTCACATGTTGTCATTATTAAATAACAGTAGCGATGCCATTCTGGAAATGTGTCTTTAACTCCCATTGCAGTAACTAGATATCGCACCCCTATCGGTTTTTCCCCTACCTAGGTTATGCAACCTTAAACCGACACTTGCGATCAGCTCTGCTCTTGACGCTGCAACTGTGGGCCAGCGATGGAGGGTTGGAGATGATTCTGGCAAACGATAGCAAACACAGCACAAGCTGTGCAACCGCATCGTAAAAAGAACGGTGTAGATCCGTAATGCAAGCAATTAACTCGGTAGCTATGGCCACAGCCTTGAGGGCAGGCTTATCGCGACCTTTGAGGATTGCCGGAGCTGCTCCAATAGATAGAGCATAACTAGCCAACGGCTGACAATAGTCTACATTCTGGTTCATTTGAACATGAAGGTTCGCCACTAAATGCTCACTCAGCTGTTCCCTTGTTCAATGCTGACGTTGGAATGTAGTCAGCCGAACCATAGCTGATCAACGTCAAGTTTGCAGAGCATAGGTTCCCTGAAATGCCAAAGGTATTGGGTACAAGGTGGGCTTCACCACTGAATTCTTTGCCTACTTTGTGACTTCGGCAGCAGGAAATCGGTTACGCCTCTTCTTATACGCGGCAAGATGAACAGAAGAACTAGAAGTTTCATCTTAAAAAGGGCTAGCCATTTCGTCACCTACATTGTCACATTTTACCCGATTGTTTATAGCTGTGCAAGACAAATACCGCCATGGTTCAGCTCAAGAAGTACCGAAAGTCAGATGAAATTAGCAGCACCGCCCTAGTCAGAACTTGCCACGAAGCTACTTGTCCACACATTTTTGTTAAAGTTTCCCCTGAGTAACCAAAGAATAAAAAAAAGTGCACAAGACTAGTCAATGCAAGCACGTACTTCTCAAAACGTAACCCATGCTTGCTAGCAGTTCAGTCGTAAAAAAAATCGCGTAACAAAGTTAAACAGGAATACGCAAACGAGAGCATGCTGTATTGTAATTCTGCAATGACACTGCTGTACATAAGAAGCAGAATATTCTCTTTTCCAGGGGCTTTGCTCAAAATCCATGACACTATTCGATTTCGTGTTCAAAAGCACTCCAGAGTTGACGAAAATCTCAAAGGAGAACATTAACAATCGCAGCGATTTGGGTTAATGCTTATGCATGGCATGAATAGAAAAGGCGAAAAGAAGGCATCTTATCGTCAGAGGACAACGGACGCTCTTCTGGCAAAGATAGGTTAAGCCGCTAAACATGAAAATGATATAGCCCATTTGGTACCTAAAGTATAAAAAAATGAAATAACTTAAGTACTTTAAAAATTCAATGAACGCATTTAACCGATGTAAAATCGCAAAGCTTACGGTGCCTTTTTAGTTTTACTAGGATTCCCATGACTCGAGCTAACACTGACTTTGCCGCCTTGCGAAATGAGGTTGAAACGACGCAAATAGTTTTGAATCTCCGTGAACGTTTTACCGGCACCGACATCACAAAGCTCACATATATTGCCGTTTCTTTTTTCTGCGATTCTCATGAAATGAGCTGACTCACAACTTTATAAGCAGGGTGCCAGTTTACATACCATGCTAACCATAGCCATTTTATGGTAGGCAACATATGTCGCTTGTGTGAACAATTTTGTTAGGAGTCTGGTTGCGTGTGGCACACCACCGATTAATATTACGGCGCATCTGTCGATTAGCGAGGGTCAGTTTAGACTGAATCCTCCTTTACGACGGACGTGGATAAAATTCAAAGCAGTTTTCTCGCTTAAGTGGACCTTAAGAGATAGGAGTTTAGTTCTGTTGATGGAGCCTCACACGCCATTCCTTTTGGTAGAGCCGCCGAGTCCAGTTCTCTTATAGAAGCATTACAAGCGTCAGGGCTCAAGTTGCTGTGAGGAAATGCACCGGTCTGGTCTTTCCGACCGAGCTTAATTTCTTTACAGTCTTTACCATCAATGGGCAGTGGAAAGCTAACGTAGCCCTCATGGCTTTCTATCCCTTTGCCTAGCATTGACCCATCGAATTCCTTTTTACGATTTCTATTGCGTAAAGCGCTCTCAAAGAAAGCAATCGAAAATAAGTTTATGCATGCCAATCATACTGACAACGCTAGTGTAGCGTTAGGCAGGTGGCAAGTGCTGTGTGATCTCAGGTCAAAGGAATCATAGAATAAAGGAAAGACAGCGTGCATTTTGAGAGGTTTAATCTATAAATTGCGTTTATTGAGATTTCATAGATCTTACGTCATGCCCTGTTAATATATTTACGCCCGCACTGTGCTATATAACAAAGATGACTTGCCGAACAAGCTATTTGCCCGAAGATCGGCTGATTTGCTTCGCCGGTACGACGCTTTATTATAGACTTTTCTGTAACGGCAATGCCACATGCATGATCGTTATTGCTAAGCTTGGTCATGTGCTTCACTGACATTTTTATCAACTGTGGGATGTTCGTGCACGCCAAAAAGATCTGTGCCTTTGTATTCTACATACAATTTCTAAAAATAATTATTCTAAATTCTAACTATTCTACATAACATTGTTAGAATTCGGGCTTGTTTAGATAACGATTCCACGCCCAAGTTGGTCCATGCATGCGCGACATCCCGTCTCGACTTCTGCAACTCACTGCTTACCGGCCTACCGGCATGTGCCATAAGGCTATTGCAGGGGCTAGGCTTGCCTGCCGGGAGCTTCGCAGTTGCCACATCACACCACTTCTCGCCGACCTGCACTGGCTACCAGTCAAGCAACGGATTGACTTCAAGGTTTTGTCGCTCACTTTTAGGTCACTTCATTCTTTGGCTCCAGCCTATCTCTCAGATCTACTCCCCCAGCTGGCCAAGCATCATACCACCGCATTTCGGAATCAAACAGTCTACCAATACCTCGTACGAACCTCAAATCATTTGGAGACCGTGCATTTAGTTCGTATGCACCCAAAGACTGTAACTCAATCCCGACTTTCGTCAGAACATCCCCTGACTTGACAACATTTAAAAAGAACTTAAAAACACACCAATTAAGGACAGCATTTAGTGGGTGACCCTGTGCATGTCACTCCTAACCACGTTATTCATTTTGTTTGTTTATCAAGCATGACATTACTCACCATTCAATTGCATTTCCCATTGCAGCAAATGTAACACGCCTAGAATGAGATTGAGTTCTCTGAGGGCGCTTAATCTTTATGCGTTATTATTATTATTATCGTGCGGTAGCATCAGTAACGTGCCGCTACTTATGTACGGCGGTGGCCTCGAAAAATTGAAACAAGGCAAGCTATTGGTCGCGTATTTCTATCTAAGTTTCTTACATGATTTTTCAGGACTGAGCAAGTAGAAAGCATGGGTTTTATATCAAGAAGTAAGTGCTTACGTTTAAACGTGCTGTGCGGCAATTTGTATTCACTGATCCTTCGATGGAATTAAGTGCTTTTTTAAAGCATTTTTGTGGGCCGCTTCGTTACAACTTCTAGCTTAGGCTGCGCTGGTAATTGCGTATCGGTAAATGCTGAGCTGAACCATGGCGGTATGAGTGCCTCAACAACGTTTCTATACCATGCAGCATTGCAGTTTGCGAGCCCAAAGGAGTCGAGTTTGCATCAGTAAAGTAACAGCTGAGCACGCATGTAATCTGATCTTGTAGTGCCTAGCAGATAGCATGTTCGCGTTTCGTTTTCTAGTACAGTACCTGTATATTAGCCATTATGCCGTCAAGCCGTCAAAGAATCTTCCGAGCACAGCGATCTCGCAGTGTGTGATGTGAGATTCAACGTACAACTGGTAGCATGTCAACGTCATGATTTTATATGCACGGTGATGTACGAGGTAAGGGTACGTTGCACTCGACCGTCGATTCCTTTGAATGTCCTATGAGCGGCTCAACTTTCTAGGACGAACTCGAAAGCTGCACATACTGAATAGCAGAGGACACCTGCTGCCGTTGTTAAATAACAGGAGCGTTGCTATTCTGGAAATGTGTCTTTAGCTCAGATTATGTTAGCTAAATATCTCACCCCTACCGTATTTATTCCGATACCTATAGTAGGCTACCTTAAACCGACACTTGCGATCAGCTCTGCTCTTGATAGTTACAACTGTGGGCCAGCGATGAAGGGTTGGAGATGATACGGGCAAATGATTGGCAACACAGCATATGCTGTGCAAGCGCATCTTAAAAAGAAACGATGCAGATCCGTAATACAAGCAAAGAACTCGGTCGCTATTGGCAACAAGCTTAAGTGCAGGCTTATTGCGACATGTGAGGATTGCGGGAGGTTCTTCTAAATACACTGCAAATCTAGCCAGCGGCTGATAGTAGTCGCAATTTCGGTTTGTTTGGAGTCGAAGGTTCGCCACTACATGCACAATATGTTGTTCCGCGTTGCCATCCTGACTATGAAGTGGAGTAACGTCTGCAGAACCGTAGCAGATTTGCGTCAAACCTAAAGGGCGAAGGTTTCTTCAAATGCCAAAGCCCTTGAATATAAGGTAAATTTTACCAGGGAATACTCGGCGTGCGACGTCACTTGGGCAGCGGAAAAACGGTAACTCATCTTCTGAGAGGTGGCAAGACGGTAATGTGAACCAGAAGCCTCGTCTTGAACGAGGCTAGCCATTTCGTCACCTACATCGTCACATTTGATCCGATTCTTTATAGCTGTGCACGACAAATACCGCCATAGTTCAGCTCAAGAAGTACCGAAAGTCAGCTGAAATTAGCAGCACCGCCCTAGTCAGAACTTGCCACGAAGATAGTTTTCCACACATTGTTGTTAAAGTTTCCCCTGAATTACGAAAGAAGAAAAGAATGTGCACAAGATTAGTCAAATCAAGCACCTACTTCTTTAGGCGGAACTCAAGCTTGCTAGTAGCTCAGTACTGAAGACATCGTGAGACAAAGTTATATATGAATACGCTAATGAAAGGTTGCTGCTTTGTGATCTTGCAATGTCACTATGGCTCGTGAAAAGCGGCATATTGTGGTTTACGATGGCTTTGTGGAAAAACCAAGGCACTGTTTAATCGGGCGTTCGTAAGCATCGTGGTGTTGACGATAAGAGCAAAGAAGCACATTAAAAACCTCAGCGACATAGGTCAATCTTCAGGCTTCGCGTCGATATAAAAGGCAAAATGAGGGATGTAACCATCTACGCAAACCAGCTGCAATTCCAGTGGATAGCTTGAGCCGCTGAGCATGAGGTATACACAGCATAGTTAGTATCTCAAGAATAAAAGATGACACATCGTAAGGCCATTACAATTCTAATGGAGGCATTGAACAACAGTAACATCGCAGAGTTCACGTCACCATTTGCATTTCCCTTCGATTCCAACAACTCGAGCTAACACTTAACTCCTCCTAAAGAAACAAGGTTGGAACGAACCGAGAGTCTTAAAGTCTACATAGACTTATCTACCAGCCCTGATATCAAGAAACGAAAAGGTTTTACCCTACCAATTTTTGGTCATTCTCACGACAGTAGCTGACTCAAGACTTGGGAGCAGGATGCCAGTTTACATACCATACTCACCACAGAACTTTAAGGGTTAGGCAACGCATGTGGCCAGCAGGAACGCTTTTTATTTTTAATACACACAGGTTGTATTTGAGGCATTATCGGTTAAAAATACGCCACATCTGTTGATTTACGAGAACACGACGAGATCGAATCCTAATTTACGACGGAGACTGAAAATCTGATTACGTTTTCTTTGTCCAGCGATTAAGCCCCGTAAACAGAGGTTCACTTTAGCTTCTTTCTTAGCGCAATATACAAATAAAATCGTTTATTGTATAACCACAACGACAGGAAAGGCTACCTGCAGAAATGTTTGCCGACAGCTAACCAACCGTATGAAAATCAAATGAGCAAGCACTAGTATGCACAGTTTGAGAAACGATGTCATGTCACACATCCACGGACTATTAGATTTGATATATTTAGAAAAGCAGGTGCTCAATTTGTGCAATGTTACAGTTGCAGTGTAGCAGAAAGGTGACAGGCGTGACTGCTGAGCTTGTAAGTGTTCCAGTCGATAGAACTAGTGCTGTTGCACTACACGGAGGGGAGAATTTTCGCTGCAACTGGCAGTCGTCTTGATACGACCCGCTCGGCATGGAATGCTTTGAAAGATATGGTAGTCAGTTGTTGGTCGTTGAAATTTGTCAGTTTTAAGAAATTAGATCAGTGATGGTAGAGCCATAAGAAAAACGAATCCTGTATTAGTTTTGTTCTATAAGCTCCAAAGACCTCGCGCCCACGACCTGTGTAAGCAAATACATTTACGTTCACCTTGGTGTGAGTGTGTTAACTATGGTTCTATGTCAGTGCTGAGTTCGGGTTGTGAAGCTAACGAAATTGACTAGGCATCAGTGAAGTCACAGCTGAGCAAGCTTTAAGGTCATCGTGAATAGGGCAGCAGGTAGCATGTGCGTTTCGATAACTACTGCTGTGGTTGTATATTTTGAATTATGCCGTCGAACCATCAGGAGGCTTTCGAGCAAAGCGATCTGGAAATGTGTTTATTGAGCGTCAGTGTGCGAGTGATAGGATGTAAACATCGTGCTTTTAAATGCACGGTGAAGTACGAGGCCACGGATAACTCATTGAGCGATTCCCGCATCTTTTCTATATACGGCTGAAGTTTCTGGGACGCAATCGGGAGCTTCTCAGACTCAATAGCAGAGGTGACCTGTTGGCATGTGTAAATAACAGTAGCTATGGCATTCTGAAAGAGTGTCTGTAGCTTCAATTTCATCGACTAAACGTCGCCCGGCTTATGTTCTTCTGCTTTCTAGGATATACAACCTTGAACCAACACTGGCAATATGCACAGCAGTTTGCGTGGCAACTGCCTGCCAGCGATGGAGGGCTGGGGATCTGGACTTGCAGAGGATAGCAAACACACAATATGCTGTGCAACCGCATCGTAAAGTGGACGGTGTAGATCCGCAATACAAGCCAAGAACTTGCTAGCTGAGGCCACAAGCTAAAGGGCGGGCTTATCACCACCTGTAAGCATTGCAGCAGCTGCTCCTTAAGATAGGGCAAAACTAGCCAACGGCTGAAATTAGTCTACATTCAGTTCATTTGAAGGTAAAGGTTCACCAGCCGCTAAATGCTCACTCTGCCGTTACCTTGTTCAATGCTGACGTTGCCTTGGAATGTAGTCGGCCGAACCTGACCTAGCTGATCGACGTCAAGTTTGCCGAGCAAAGGTCCCCTGAAATGCCAAAGCTATTAGATACAAGGTGGGCTTCACCATTGAATTCTCGGAGTACGATTTCACTTGAGGAGCAGTAAAGCCGTCACTTCTCTTCTTAGAGGCAGCAAGAGGAATAGGACGACCAGAAGTCTTGTCTTGAAACAGGCTAGCCATTTCGTAACCAACGTCGGGAAATTGTACCCCCGATTGCTTGAAGACGATGCACAAAACACACCGCCGTGTGTCAGCTCAAAAAGTACCAAAAAACGAGCAAAAATTCCCAGCATTGCCCTGGCAAGAACTTGTGAAGAAGCTAATTTTCCCATATATTTTCTGTGAAGCACTAAGTTGCACGGCGTAATCGATGACTACGAAAATGTGTGCCAGCCTTGTCAATGCTGGCACTTACTACTTGAAACGCATCTCATGCGTGCTAGTAGTCCAGTTCCGAAAAAATCGTGCAACACGGTTAAACAGGAATAAGCAAACGAGAGCTTGCTCTTTTGTAATTCCGCAACGACACTGTGATACCTATGAAACGGCGTATAGTCTTTTCTAGTGTGGCTTTGTGTGAAATACAAGGCACTATTCGATACCGCGTTCATAAGCACTCCAGAATTGACGAAAGGGCCAAAGAAGCTCGATAACAATCTCAACAATTAGGGTTATTATTTAAGCGTGGCGTCAATAGAAACGGCAAAAAAGGAGGCATCTTATTGTCAGAGCACACACGGCTGCCCTACTGGTGAATAATTTGGGCCGCTAATGCTGCAAGTGACACAGCACACTTGGTACCTAAACAATAGTGCCGAATTAAAGCTATGGCTTAACATTTTCAAAGAACGCATGCAACTGATGTAAGTAAGATCGCAAAACATCTGATGCCGTTTTCTTTGTCCAGCGATTACCACGACTCGAGATAACACTAAATTTGCAGCCTGACGAGACAAGGTTCAAACGGGGCAAGTAATCAGGAATCTCCACACACGTATTTTCCAGATCCGCCATCACATACTTTACATAAATTGTCCTTTCCTTTTTCTGTGATTCTTGTGAATTGAGATGACTCAGAACTCTTTGAGCACGGCGCTAGTTTACATGCCACGCTAACCGTAGCCAGTTTGTAGTTAGGCAACACATATCGCCTGTATGAATACTATTTCCACTGAGTCTGGTTGCATGTCGTACTGCATCGATTATGATTACAGCGCATTTATTGATAAACGACGATCTTATGTGACTCAATTCTTCTTTACGACGAAGATGGATTACATTCGCAGCAGTTTTCTCACTTTTGTAGAACCTATGAGAGAGAAGAACTTTAGTCCTCTTTCTGTAGAGTCAAACATCGTTGTCCTTAGTAGAGCCGGCGAGTCCAGGTCTTTTATACAAGTATTGAAAGCGTAGGAACTCAAAATGGAAAAATGCATCGGTCAGGTGTTTACGACTTAGCTTCATTTCTTGCCATACTTTACAACCAATGGGCACTTGCAAGCTAACAAAGACTTCCTAGCTTTCTATCACTTTGCCAACAACTGACGCACTGAATTCGTTTTTACGATTTAGGTTGTGTAAAACGGTCTCAAATAAAGCGTTCGAAAGTAAGTTGATGGATGGGAATGATATTGACAACGGCAAGGTGGTGTTAGTGTGGTGGCAAGTGATGTGTCATCTCAGGTCAAAGAAAACGAAGACTAAAGGAAAAGACAGCACACATTTGGAGACGTTTGATCTATAAATTGCGTTTATTGAGATTTATTAGCACTCACATGACGTCATCCTAATTTCTTTACGCGCACATTGTCCTATATAATGAGCTTTATTAGCAGCACAAGCTATTCACCAGAAGATCAGCAGACTTGATTTGAAGGTAAGAGCCCTCCCGCGCCGCGCGCGACCGTGGCGGAGTCTTGGAGGAGGGCTACCCCGATCAGGCTCGGGGTGCCCCAGCAAGCGCGCGCGACACCTGAGGTCCGGCCGCCTCCAGATCGCGATGCTGGTCTCACCCGAGAGGTGTCTCGGAGGACCTAGGCCGACCATGTACCCCACGAGTTATTAAATACATTTCTAATTTGTACGCCTTTCTGCTTGTGTTTTACCCCAAACAACCACGACATGCCATTACTTATGTACAGCAGTGTCGTTGCAGAAGTTAAAAAGACAAGCCATTGGTCGTTTATACTTACATAAGTTTCTTTCGTGGTTCGTTTTAGGACCGAACAAGTAGAAAGAATGGGTTCAAGAGGTAAGTGGTTGTATTGAGCAGTTCTGTGATTCTGTATTCTTTGATCATTCAATGGCATGAATTGTGTCACACATTATGTGGGCAGCTTTTTGACAACCTCTAGCTTAGGCTGTGCAGCTAGTTTGCAGCTGCCTCTATCCGTAGCTCCTGAGCCGAAACCTAAGGGTATTTTTATTTGCACCAGCTATGAACGATCGAGTTATATGTGACGATGTAGGTGACGGCATCGCTAAGCGCTTTGAAGACGAGACTACTGCTTCTCCTATTCAACTTGCCGCCTCGGACAAGAGCCGTGACCGTTTTGTTGCTGCCCAAGTAACGACGTATGCCATGGCCGCAATGGTGGAGCCTGTCTTGTATCCAGCGGCTTCAGCTGTTGAGAGAACCTTGGGTGTGCAAGCTTGACGTCGACCGGCTGCGTGTTGGCGGAATCGGTTCCAAGTCCACGGCAGCAATGCAGCACGTTGCGGCTAAGCAATGTTTGAGCAGCCAAGCTTGGAATTCCAATAAACGTCAAGTTCGTTGAAAAGTGTGATTGTCTTGCATCATTCGTTAGATTGTTTGAGCGATATTTAAACTCAGTGCCCACAAACCTAGCTAGTCGTTTTAAAGCTTACCCTCAATACCATAATCACCCAGTCGTTATTTTGCATGATGGCTTGCAGCGTTCGCTTTTAAGAGGCATATGCTCAGCATGCCACTGACGGCCATCAGAGTCCTGCGGCGCCGAATCAATCGCTACCCTTGGCCACTGGCACACGGTTGCGAGCGCCCAGAGTAGCATTTACCAAAAGCCTCGACTATGATACACGCCTAGCTGAATCAACAGAATAACTGTGTTTAGGAGCAGCAGATGATGAAGAATATTGTTAACGCTCGCTGCTGCGATAAATGATCACCCTCGGCAAGATTTGAACCAGCATCCTCGGTGTTTCCAAATTCCATATTGCAGCGGCAGGCAGTGAGGATAACCGTACATGTTCTCCTATCGCCATGCAAAACACGCGGTTAAATTGTCATCTACATGAGCTTGTTTACAAAGCATGTCAACATAGTTGGTGATAGCATGCACTGTGTGAGCATGCATAAGCACGCGAAAGACGGATCACAGGAAACCTGCACATGCTGTGACAAGGCGATGCTCTTTCAGCTTCTCTTCAAAAGTCGTCAAGTAAACGCATGCTCAGATATCAGTCGGAATGTGTAGCAAAGTTCACAAGCATACGAACTTAGGACACGGTCTGAAAAGTAGGTTTTACGATTCCAGCTACAGGAGTGCTTTGTCCGATGCCCTATCCTAGAGTTGGAGTAGTTCTGACGTTGAAACTAATGCGTGCGAAAAGAGGAACCGATAAGTTAGTAATGTGATCTAGAGGTCGATTCTCTGCCGCATTCGGAGCTAGAGCAGTTCGGAGGACACCTGTGCTAAAGGCAAGCTACCGGCTTTCGTTCGAGCTAGTTTGCCATAGCCGCTATGGTGGTTGCGTTAAATGACCGAGGTAAAGGTGAAAGACATTGAGGTAGGAGATCGTGGGCTCAAACCATTTGGCACCTGTGAAGCCCCGTAACAGAGGTTCACTTAGCTTTCTTAGCGCAATATACAAATAAAATCGTTTATTTATAACCACAACGACAGGAAAGGCTACCTGCAGAAATGTTTGCCGACAGCTAACCAACCGTATGAAAATCAAATGAGCAAGCACTAGTATGCACAGTTTGAGAAACGATGTCATGTCACACATCCACGGACTATTAGATTTGATATATTTAGAAAAGCAGGTGCTCAATTTGTGCAATGTTACAGTTGCAGTGTAGCAGAAAGGTGACAGGCGTGACTGCTGAGCTTGTAAGTGTTCCGGTTTGACGTACACTATTCACCCAGACATTTAGGTTTCGGGCAGTAGCAATAGGAGATATGCTGGCAGAGCTGAGATCGAGCGTTAGACTTTCCAGTTTCATAGGAACGCCGGGTATGCCCAACACTAGCAGTTTTTTACGTTGTCGTCTTTAATTTAGGTGAGTTTCTGAATGTGCATGTAAATATGTCGAACAGAATTCAAAGTGGGAGTCGATAGAACTAGTGCTGTTGCACTACACGGAGGGGAGAATTTTCGCTGCAACTGGCAGTCGTCTTGATACGACCCGCTCGGCATGGAATGCTTTGAAAGATATGGTAGTCAGTTGTTGGTCGTTGAAATTTGTCAGTTTTAAGAAATTAGATCAGTGATGGTAGAGCCATAAGAAAACGAATCCTGTATTAGTTTGTTCTATAAGCTCCAAAGACCTCGCGCCCACGACCTGTGTAAGCAAATACATTTACGTTCACCTTGGTGTGAGTGTGTTAACTATGGTTCTATGTCAGTGCTGAGTTCGGGTTGTGAAGCTAACGAAATTGACTAGGCATCAGTGAAGTCACAGCTGAGCAAGCTTTAAGGTCATCGTGAATAGGGCAGCAGGTAGCATGTGCGTTTCGATAACTACTGCTGTGGTTGTATATTTTGAATTATGCCGTCGAACCATCAGGAGGCTTTCGAGCAAAGCGATCTGGAAATGTGTTTATTGAGCGTCAGTGTGCGAGTGATAGGATGTAAACATCGTGCTTTTAAATGCACGGTGAAGTACGAGGCCACGGATAACTCATTGAGCGATTCCCGCATCTTTTCTATATACGGCTGAAGTTTCTGGGACGCAATCGGGAGCTTCTCAGACTCAATAGCAGAGGTGACCTGTTGGCATGTGTAAATAACAGTAGCTATGGCATTCTGAAAGAGTGTCTGTAGCTTCAATTTCATCGACTAAACGTCGCCCGGCTTATGTTCTTCTGCTTTCTAGGATATACAACCTTGAACCAACACTGGCAATATGCACAGCAGTTTGCGTGGCAACTGCCTGCCAGCGATGGAGGGCTGGGGATCTGGACTTGCAGAGGATAGCAAACACACAATATGCTGTGCAACCGCATCGTAAAGTGGACGGTGTAGATCCGCAATACAAGCCAAGAACTTGCTAGCTGAGGCCACAAGCTAAAGGGCGGGCTTATCACCACCTGTAAGCATTGCAGCAGCTGCTCCTTAAGATAGGGCAAAACTAGCCAACGGCTGAAATTAGTCTACATTCAGTTCATTTGAAGGTAAAGGTTCACCAGCCGCTAAATGCTCACTCTGCCGTTACCTTGTTCAATGCTGACGTTGCCTTGGAATGTAGTCGGCCGAACCTGACCTAGCTGATCGACGTCAAGTTTGCCGAGCAAAGGTCCCCTGAAATGCCAAAGCTATTAGATACAAGGTGGGCTTCACCATTGAATTCTCGGAGTACGATTTCACTTGAGGAGCAGTAAAGCCGTCACTTCTCTTCTTAGAGGCAGCAAGAGGAATAGGACGACCAGAAGTCTTGTCTTGAAACAGGCTAGCCATTTCGTAACCAACGTCGGGAAATTTGTACCCGATTGCTTGAAGACGATGCACAAAACACACCGCCGTGTGTCAGCTCAAAAAGTACCAAAAACGAGCAAAAATTCCCAGCATTGCCCTGGCAAGAACTTGTGAAGAAGCTAATTTTCCCATATATTTTCTGTGAAGCACTAAGTTGCACGGCGTAATCGATGACTACGAAAATGTGTGCCAGCCTTGTCAATGCTGGCACTTACTACTTGAAACGCATCTCATGCGTGCTAGTAGTCCAGTTCCGAAAAAATCGTGCAACACGGTTAAACAGGAATAAGCAAACGAGAGCTTGCTCTTTTGTAATTCCGCAACGACACTGTGATACCTATGAAACGGCGTATAGTCTTTTCTAGTGTGGCTTTGTGTGAAATACAAGGCACTATTCGATACCGCGTTCATAAGCACTCCAGAATTGACGAAAGGGCCAAAGAAGCTCGATAACAATCTCAACAATTAGGGTTATTATTTAAGCGTGGCGTCAATAGAAACGGCAAAAAGGAGGCATCTTATTGTCAGAGCACACACGGCTGCCCTACTGGTGAATAATTTGGGCCGCTAATGCTGCAAGTGACACAGCACACTTGGTACCTAAACAATAGTGCCGAATTAAAGCTATGGCTTAACATTTTCAAAGAACGCATGCAACTGATGTAAGTAAGATCGCAAAACATCTGATGCCGTTTTCTTTGTCCAGCGATTACCACGACTCGAGATAACACTAAATTTGCAGCCTGACGAGACAAGGTTCAAACGGGGCAAGTAATCAGGAATCTCCACACACGTATTTTCCAGATCCGCCATCACATACTTTACATAAATTGTCCTTTCCTTTTTCTGTGATTCTTGTGAATTGAGATGACTCAGAACTCTTTGAGCACGGCGCTAGTTTACATGCCACGCTAACCGTAGCCAGTTTGTAGTTAGGCAACACATATCGCCTGTATGAATACTATTTCCACTGAGTCTGGTTGCATGTCGTACTGCATCGATTATGATTACAGCGCATTTATTGATAAACGACGATCTTATGTGACTCAATTCTTCTTTACGACGAAGATGGATTACATTCGCAGCAGTTTTCTCACTTTTGTAGAACCTATGAGAGAGAAGAACTTTAGTCCTCTTTCTGTAGAGTCAAACATCGTTGTCCTTAGTAGAGCCGGCGAGTCCAGGTCTTTTATACAAGTATTGAAAGCGTAGGAACTCAAAATGGAAAAATGCATCGGTCAGGTGTTTACGACTTAGCTTCATTTCTTGCCATACTTTACAACCAATGGGCACTTGCAAGCTAACGAAGACTTCCTAGCTTTCTATCACTTTGCCGACAACTGACGCACTGAATTCGTTTTTACGATTTAGGTTGTGTAAAACGGTCTCAAATAAAGCGTTCGAAAGTAAGTTGATGGATGGGAATGATATTGACAACGGCAAGGTGGTGTTAGTGTGGTGGCAAGTGATGTGTCATCTCAGGTCAAAGAAAACGAAGACTAAAGGAAAAGACAGCACACATTTGGAGACGTTTGATCTATAAATTGCGTTTATTGAGATTTATTAGCACTCACATGACGTCATCCTAATTTCTTTACGCGCACATTGTCCTATATAATGAGCTTTATTAGCAGCACAAGCTATTCACCAGAAGATCAGCAGACTTGATTTGAAGGTAAGAGCCCTCCCGCGCCGCGCGCGACCGTGGCGGAGTCTTGGAGGAGGGCTACCCCGATCAGGCTCGGGGTGCCCCAGCAAGCGCGCGCGACACCTGAGGTCCGGCCGCCTCCAGATCGCGATGCTGGTCTCACCCGAGAGGTGTCTCGGAGGACCTAGGCCGACCATGTACCCCACGAGTTATTAAATACATTTCTAATTTGTACGCCTTTCTGCTTGTGTTTTTTACCCCAAACAACCACGACATGCCATTACTTATGTACAGCAGTGTCGTTGCAGAAGTTAAAAAGACAAGCCATTGGTCGTTTATACTTACATAAGTTTCTTTCGTGGTTCGTTTTAGGACCGAACAAGTAGAAAGAATGGGTTCAAGAGGTAAGTGGTTGTATTGAGCAGTTCTGTGATTCTGTATTCTTTGATCATTCAATGGCATGAATTGTGTCACACATTATGTGGGCAGCTTTTTGACAACCTCTAGCTTAGGCTGTGCAGCTAGTTTGCAGCTGCCTCTATCCGTAGCTCCTGAGCCGAAACCTAAGGGTATTTTATTTGCACCAGCTATGAACGATCGAGTTATATGTGACGATGTAGGTGACGGCATCGCTAAGCGCTTTGAAGACGAGACTACTGCTTCTCCTATTCAACTTGCCGCCTCGGACAAGAGCCGTGACCGTTTTGTTGCTGCCCAAGTAACGACGTATGCCATGGCCGCAATGGTGGAGCCTGTCTTGTATCCAGCGGCTTCAGCTGTTGAGAGAACCTTGGGTGTGCAAGCTTGACGTCGACCGGCTGCGTGTTGGCGGAATCGGTTCCAAGTCCACGGCAGCAATGCAGCACGTTGCGGCTAAGCAATGTTTGAGCAGCCAAGCTTGGAATTCCAATAAACGTCAAGTTCGTTGAAAAGTGTGATTGTCTTGCATCATTCGTTAGATTGTTTGAGCGATATTTAAACTCAGTGCCCACAAACCTAGCTAGTCGTTTTAAAGCTTACCCTCAATACCATAATCACCCAGTCGTTATTTTGCATGATGGCTTGCAGCGTTCGCTTTTAAGAGGCATATGCTCAGCATGCCACTGACGGCCATCAGAGTCCTGCGGCGCCGAATCAATCGCTACCCTTGGCCACTGGCACACGGTTGCGAGCGCCCAGAGTAGCATTTACCAAAAGCCTCGACTATGATACACGCCTAGCTGAATCAACAGAATAACTGTGTTTAGGAGCAGCAGATGATGAAGAATATTGTTAACGCTCGCTGCTGCGATAAATGATCACCCTCGGCAAGATTTGAACCAGCATCCTCGGTGTTTCCAAATTCCATATTGCAGCGGCAGGCAGTGAGGATAACCGTACATGTTCTCCTATCGCCATGCAAAACACGCGGTTAAATTGTCATCTACATGAGCTTGTTTACAAAGCATGTCAACATAGTTGGTGATAGCATGCACTGTGTGAGCATGCATAAGCACGCGAAAGACGGATCACAGGAAACCTGCACATGCTGTGACAAGGCGATGCTCTTTCAGCTTCTCTTCAAAAGTCGTCAAGTAAACGCATGCTCAGATATCAGTCGGAATGTGTAGCAAAGTTCACAAGCATACGAACTTAGGACACGGTCTGAAAAGTAGGTTTTACGATTCCAGCTACAGGAGTGCTTTGTCCGATGCCCTATCCTAGAGTTGGAGTAGTTCTGACGTTGAAACTAATGCGTGCGAAAAGAGGAACCGATAAGTTAGTAATGTGATCTAGAGGTCGATTCTCTGCCGCATTCGGAGCTAGAGCAGTTCGGAGGACACCTGTGCTAAAGGCAAGCTACCGGCTTTCGTTCGAGCTAGTTTGCCATAGCCGCTATGGTGGTTGCGTTAAATGACCGAGGTAAAGGTGAAAGACATTGAGGTAGGAGATCGTGGGCTCAAACCATTTGGCACCTGTGAAGCCCCGTAACAGAGGTTCACTTAGCTTTCTTAGCGCAATATACAAATAAAATCGTTTATTTATAACCACAACGACAGGAAAGGCTACCTGCAGAAATGTTTGCCGACAGCTAACCAACCGTATGAAAATCAAATGAGCAAGCACTAGTATGCACAGTTTGAGAAACGATGTCATGTCACACATCCACGGACTATTAGATTTGATATATTTAGAAAAGCAGGTGCTCAATTTGTGCAATGTTACAGTTGCAGTGTAGCAGAAAGGTGACAGGCGTGACTGCTGAGCTTGTAAGTGTTCCGGTTTGACGTACACTATTCACCCAGACATTTAGGTTTCGGGCAGTAGCAATAGGAGATATGCTGGCAGAGCTGAGATCGAGCGTTAGACTTTCCAGTTTCATAGGAACGCCGGGTATGCCCAACACTAGCAGTTTTTTACGTTGTCGTCTTTAATTTAGGTGAGTTTCTGAATGTGCATGTAAATATGTCGAACAGAATTCAAAGTGGGAGTCGATAGAACTAGTGCTGTTGCACTACACGGAGGGGAGAATTTTCGCTGCAACTGGCAGTCGTCTTGATACGACCCGCTCGGCATGGAATGCTTTGAAAGATATGGTAGTCAGTTGTTGGTCGTTGAAATTTGTCAGTTTTAAGAAATTAGATCAGTGATGGTAGAGCCATAAGAAAACGAATCCTGTATTAGTTTTTGTTCTATAAGCTCCAAAGACCTCGCGCCCACGACCTGTGTAAGCAAATACATTTACGTTCACCTTGGTGTGAGTGTGTTAACTATGGTTCTATGTCAGTGCTGAGTTCGGGTTGTGAAGCTAACGAAATTGACTAGGCATCAGTGAAGTCACAGCTGAGCAAGCTTTAAGGTCATCGTGAATAGGGCAGCAGGTAGCATGTGCGTTTCGATAACTACTGCTGTGGTTGTATATTTTGAATTATGCCGTCGAACCATCAGGAGGCTTTCGAGCAAAGCGATCTGGAAATGTGTTTATTGAGCGTCAGTGTGCGAGTGATAGGATGTAAACATCGTGCTTTTAAATGCACGGTGAAGTACGAGGCCACGGATAACTCATTGAGCGATTCCCGCATCTTTTCTATATACGGCTGAAGTTTCTGGGACGCAATCGGGAGCTTCTCAGACTCAATAGCAGAGGTGACCTGTTGGCATGTGTAAATAACAGTAGCTATGGCATTCTGAAAGAGTGTCTGTAGCTTCAATTTCATCGACTAAACGTCGCCCGGCTTATGTTCTTCTGCTTTCTAGGATATACAACCTTGAACCAACACTGGCAATATGCACAGCAGTTTGCGTGGCAACTGCCTGCCAGCGATGGAGGGCTGGGGATCTGGACTTGCAGAGGATAGCAAACACACAATATGCTGTGCAACCGCATCGTAAAGTGGACGGTGTAGATCCGCAATACAAGCCAAGAACTTGCTAGCTGAGGCCACAAGCTAAAGGGCGGGCTTATCACCACCTGTAAGCATTGCAGCAGCTGCTCCTTAAGATAGGGCAAAACTAGCCAACGGCTGAAATTAGTCTACATTCAGTTCATTTGAAGGTAAAGGTTCACCAGCCGCTAAATGCTCACTCTGCCGTTACCTTGTTCAATGCTGACGTTGCCTTGGAATGTAGTCGGCCGAACCTGACCTAGCTGATCGACGTCAAGTTTGCCGAGCAAAGGTCCCCTGAAATGCCAAAGCTATTAGATACAAGGTGGGCTTCACCATTGAATTCTCGGAGTACGATTTCACTTGAGGAGCAGTAAAGCCGTCACTTCTCTTCTTAGAGGCAGCAAGAGGAATAGGACGACCAGAAGTCTTGTCTTGAAACAGGCTAGCCATTTCGTAACCAACGTCGGGAAATTGTACCCGATTGCTTGAAGACGATGCACAAAACACACCGCCGTGTGTCAGCTCAAAAAGTACCAAAAACGAGCAAAAATTCCCAGCATTGCCCTGGCAAGAACTTGTGAAGAAGCTAATTTTCCCATATATTTTCTGTGAAGCACTAAGTTGCACGGCGTAATCGATGACTACGAAAATGTGTGCCAGCCTTGTCAATGCTGGCACTTACTACTTGAAACGCATCTCATGCGTGCTAGTAGTCCAGTTCCGAAAAAATCGTGCAACACGGTTAAACAGGAATAAGCAAACGAGAGCTTGCTCTTTTGTAATTCCGCAACGACACTGTGATACCTATGAAACGGCGTATAGTCTTTTCTAGTGTGGCTTTGTGTGAAATACAAGGCACTATTCGATACCGCGTTCATAAGCACTCCAGAATTGACGAAAGGGCCAAAGAAGCTCGATAACAATCTCAACAATTAGGGTTATTATTTAAGCGTGGCGTCAATAGAAACGGCAAAAAGGAGGCATCTTATTGTCAGAGCACACACGGCTGCCCTACTGGTGAATAATTTGGGCCGCTAATGCTGCAAGTGACACAGCACACTTGGTACCTAAACAGTAGTGCCGAATTAAAGCTATGGCTTAACATTTTCAAAGAACGCATGCAACTGATGTAAGTAAGATCGCAAAACATCTGATGCCGTTTTCTTTGTCCAGCGATTACCACGACTCGAGATAACACTAAATTTGCAGCCTGACGAGACAAGGTTCAAACGGGGCAAGTAATCAGGAATCTCCACACACGTATTTTCCAGATCCGCCATCACATACTTTACATAAATTGTCCTTTCCTTTTTCTGTGATTCTTGTGAATTGAGATGACTCAGAACTCTTTGAGCACGGCGCTAGTTTACATGCCACGCTAACCGTAGCCAGTTTGTAGTTAGGCAACACATATCGCCTGTATGAATACTATTTCCACTGAGTCTGGTTGCATGTCGTACTGCATCGATTATGATTACAGCGCATTTATTGATAAACGACGATCTTATGTGACTCAATTCTTCTTTACGACGAAGATGGATTACATTCGCAGCAGTTTTCTCACTTTTGTAGAACCTATGAGAGAGAAGAACTTTAGTCCTCTTTCTGTAGAGTCAAACATCGTTGTCCTTAGTAGAGCCGGCGAGTCCAGGTCTTTTATACAAGTATTGAAAGCGTAGGAACTCAAAATGGAAAAATGCATCGGTCAGGTGTTTACGACTTAGCTTCATTTCTTGCCATACTTTACAACCAATGGGCACTTGCAAGCTAACGAAGACTTCCTAGCTTTCTATCACTTTGCCGACAACTGACGCACTGAATTCGTTTTTACGATTTAGGTTGTGTAAAACGGTCTCAAATAAAGCGTTCGAAAGTAAGTTGATGGATGGGAATGATATTGACAACGGCAAGGTGGTGTTAGTGTGGTGGCAAGTGATGTGTCATCTCAGGTCAAAGAAAACGAAGACTAAAGGAAAAGACAGCACACATTTGGAGACGTTTGATCTATAAATTGCGTTTATTGAGATTTATTAGCACTCACATGACGTCATCCTAATTTCTTTACGCGCACATTGTCCTATATAATGAGCTTTATTAGCAGCACAAGCTATTCACCAGAAGATCAGCAGACTTGATTTGAAGGTAAGAGCCCTCCCGCGCCGCGCGCGACCGTGGCGGAGTCTTGGAGGAGGGCTACCCCGATCAGGCTCGGGGTGCCCCCCAGCAAGCGCGCGCGACACCTGAGGTCCGGCCGCCTCCAGATCGCGATGCTGGTCTCACCCGAGAGGTGTCTCGGAGGACCTAGGCCGACCATGTACCCCACGAGTTATTAAATACATTTCTAATTTGTACGCCTTTCTGCTTGTGTTTTACCCCAAACAACCACGACATGCCATTACTTATGTACAGCAGTGTCGTTGCAGAAGTTAAAAAGACAAGCCATTGGTCGTTTATACTTACATAAGTTTCTTTCGTGGTTCGTTTTAGGACCGAACAAGTAGAAAGAATGGGTTCAAGAGGTAAGTGGTTGTATTGAGCAGTTCTGTGTGATCTGTATTCTTTGATCATTCAATGGCATGAATTGTGTCACACATTATGTGGGCAGCTTTTTGACAACCTCTAGCTTAGGCTGTGCAGCTAGTTTGCAGCTGCCTCTATCCGTAGCTCCTGAGCCGAAACCTAAGGGTATTTTATTTGCACCAGCTATGAACGATCGAGTTATATGTGACGATGTAGGTGACGGCATCGCTAAGCGCTTTGAAGACGAGACTACTGCTTCTCCTATTCAACTTGCCGCCTCGGACAAGAGCCGTGACCGTTTTTGTTGCTGCCCAAGTAACGACGTATGCCATGGCCGCAATGGTGGAGCCTGTCTTGTATCCAGCGGCTTCAGCTGTTGAGAGAACCTTGGGTGTGCAAGCTTGACGTCGACCGGCTGCGTGTTGGCGGAATCGGTTCCAAGTCCACGGCAGCAATGCAGCACGTTGCGGCTAAGCAATGTTTGAGCAGCCAAGCTTGGAATTCCAATAAACGTCAAGTTCGTTGAAAAGTGTGATTGTCTTGCATCATTCGTTAGATTGTTTGAGCGATATTTAAACTCAGTGCCCACAAACCTAGCTAGTCGTTTTAAAGCTTACCCTCAATACCATAATCACCCAGTCGTTATTTTGCATGATGGCTTGCAGCGTTCGCTTTTAAGAGGCATATGCTCAGCATGCCACTGACGGCCATCAGAGTCCTGCGGCGCCGAATCAATCGCTACCCTTGGCCACTGGCACACGGTTGCGAGCGCCCAGAGTAGCATTTACCAAAAGCCTCGACTATGATACACGCCTAGCTGAATCAACAGAATAACTGTGTTTAGGAGCAGCAGATGATGAAGAATATTGTTAACGCTCGCTGCTGCGATAAATGATCACCCTCGGCAAGATTTGAACCAGCATCCTCGGTGTTTCCAAATTCCATATTGCAGCGGCAGGCAGTGAGGATAACCGTACATGTTCTCCTATCGCCATGCAAAACACGCGGTTAAATTGTCATCTACATGAGCTTGTTTACAAAGCATGTCAACATAGTTGGTGATAGCATGCACTGTGTGAGCATGCATAAGCACGCGAAAGACGGATCACAGGAAACCTGCACATGCTGTGACAAGGCGATGCTCTTTCAGCTTCTCTTCAAAAGTCGTCAAGTAAACGCATGCTCAGATATCAGTCGGAATGTGTAGCAAAGTTCACAAGCATACGAACTTAGGACACGGTCTGAAAAGTAGGTTTTACGATTCCAGCTACAGGAGTGCTTTGTCCGATGCCCTATCCTAGAGTTGGAGTAGTTCTGACGTTGAAACTAATGCGTGCGAAAAGAGGAACCGATAAGTTAGTAATGTGATCTAGAGGTCGATTCTCTGCCGCATTCGGAGCTAGAGCAGTTCGGAGGACACCTGTGCTAAAGGCAAGCTACCGGCTTTCGTTCGAGCTAGTTTGCCATAGCCGCTATGGTGGTTGCGTTAAATGACCGAGGTAAAGGTGAAAGACATTGAGGTAGGAGATCGTGGGCTCAAACCATTTGGCACCTGTGAAGCCCCGTAACAGAGGTTCACTTAGCTTTCTTAGCGCAATATACAAATAAAATCGTTTATTTATAACCACAACGACAGGAAAGGCTACCTGCAGAAATGTTTGCCGACAGCTAACCAACCGTATGAAAATCAAATGAGCAAGCACTAGTATGCACAGTTTGAGAAACGATGTCATGTCACACATCCACGGACTATTAGATTTGATATATTTAGAAAAGCAGGTGCTCAATTTGTGCAATGTTACAGTTGCAGTGTAGCAGAAAGGTGACAGGCGTGACTGCTGAGCTTGTAAGTGTTCCGGTTTGACGTACACTATTCACCCAGACATTTAGGTTTCGGGCAGTAGCAATAGGAGATATGCTGGCAGAGCTGAGATCGAGCGTTAGACTTTCCAGTTTCATAGGAACGCCGGGTATGCCCAACACTAGCAGTTTTACGTTGTCGTCTTTAATTTAGGTGAGTTTCTGAATGTGCATGTAAATATGTCGAACAGAATTCAAAGTGGGAGTCGATAGAACTAGTGCTGTTGCACTACACGGAGGGGAGAATTTTCGCTGCAACTGGCAGTCGTCTTGATACGACCCGCTCGGCATGGAATGCTTTGAAAGATATGGTAGTCAGTTGTTGGTCGTTGAAATTTGTCAGTTTTAAGAAATTAGATCAGTGATGGTAGAGCCATAAGAAAACGAATCCTGTATTAGTTTGTTCTATAAGCTCCAAAGACCTCGCGCCCACGACCTGTGTAAGCAAATACATTTACGTTCACCTTGGTGTGAGTGTGTTAACTATGGTTCTATGTCAGTGCTGAGTTCGGGTTGTGAAGCTAACGAAATTGACTAGGCATCAGTGAAGTCACAGCTGAGCAAGCTTTAAGGTCATCGTGAATAGGGCAGCAGGTAGCATGTGCGTTTCGATAACTACTGCTGTGGTTGTATATTTTGAATTATGCCGTCGAACCATCAGGAGGCTTTCGAGCAAAGCGATCTGGAAATGTGTTTATTGAGCGTCAGTGTGCGAGTGATAGGATGTAAACATCGTGCTTTTAAATGCACGGTGAAGTACGAGGCCACGGATAACTCATTGAGCGATTCCCGCATCTTTTCTATATACGGCTGAAGTTTCTGGGACGCAATCGGGAGCTTCTCAGACTCAATAGCAGAGGTGACCTGTTGGCATGTGTAAATAACAGTAGCTATGGCATTCTGAAAGAGTGTCTGTAGCTTCAATTTCATCGACTAAACGTCGCCCGGCTTATGTTCTTCTGCTTTCTAGGATATACAACCTTGAACCAACACTGGCAATATGCACAGCAGTTTGCGTGGCAACTGCCTGCCAGCGATGGAGGGCTGGGGATCTGGACTTGCAGAGGATAGCAAACACACAATATGCTGTGCAACCGCATCGTAAAGTGGACGGTGTAGATCCGCAATACAAGCCAAGAACTTGCTAGCTGAGGCCACAAGCTAAAGGGCGGGCTTATCACCACCTGTAAGCATTGCAGCAGCTGCTCCTTAAGATAGGGCAAAACTAGCCAACGGCTGAAATTAGTCTACATTCAGTTCATTTGAAGGTAAAGGTTCACCAGCCGCTAAATGCTCACTCTGCCGTTACCTTGTTCAATGCTGACGTTGCCTTGGAATGTAGTCGGCCGAACCTGACCTAGCTGATCGACGTCAAGTTTGCCGAGCAAAGGTCCCCTGAAATGCCAAAGCTATTAGATACAAGGTGGGCTTCACCATTGAATTCTCGGAGTACGATTTCACTTGAGGAGCAGTAAAGCCGTCACTTCTCTTCTTAGAGGCAGCAAGAGGAATAGGACGACCAGAAGTCTTGTCTTGAAACAGGCTAGCCATTTCGTAACCAACGTCGGGAATTTGTACCCGATTGCTTGAAGACGATGCACAAAACACACCGCCGTGTGTCAGCTCAAAAAGTACCAAAAACGAGCAAAAATTCCCAGCATTGCCCTGGCAAGAACTTGTGAAGAAGCTAATTTTCCCATATATTTTTCTGTGAAGCACTAAGTTGCACGGCGTAATCGATGACTACGAAAATGTGTGCCAGCCTTGTCAATGCTGGCACTTACTACTTGAAACGCATCTCATGCGTGCTAGTAGTAAAAAAAAAAAAAAATCGTGCAACACGGTTAAACAGGAATAAGCAAACGAGAGCTTGCTCTTTTGTAATTCCGCAACGACACTGTGATACCTATGAAACGGCGTATAGTCTTTTCTAGTGTGGCTTTGTGTGAAATACAAGGCACTATTCGATACCGCGTTCATAAGCACTCCAGAATTGACGAAAGGGCCAAAGAAGCTCGATAACAATCTCAACAATTAGGGTTATTATTTAAGCGTGGCGTCAATAGAAACGGCAAAAAGGAGGCATCTTATTGTCAGAGCACACACGGCTGCCCTACTGGTGAATAATTTGGGCCGCTAATGCTGCAAGTGACACAGCACACTTGGTAACCTAAACAGTAGTGCCGAATTAAAGCTATGGCTTAACATTTTCAAAGAACGCATGCAACTGATGTAAGTAAGATCGCAAAACATCTGATGCCGTTTTCTTTGTCCAGCGATTACCACGACTCGAGATAACACTAAATTTGCAGCCTGACGAGACAAGGTTCAAACGGGGCAAGTAATCAGGAATCTCCACACACGTATTTTCCAGATCCGCCATCACATACTTTACATAAATTGTCCTTTCCTTTTTCTGTGATTCTTGTGAATTGAGATGACTCAGAACTCTTTGAGCACGGCGCTAGTTTACATGCCACGCTAACCGTAGCCAGTTTGTAGTTAGGCAACACATATCGCCTGTATGAATACTATTTCCACTGAGTCTGGTTGCATGTCGTACTGCATCGATTATGATTACAGCGCATTTATTGATAAACGACGATCTTATGTGACTCAATTCTTCTTTACGACGAAGATGGATTACATTCGCAGCAGTTTTCTCACTTTTGTAGAACCTATGAGAGAGAAGAACTTTAGTCCTCTTTCTGTAGAGTCAAACATCGTTGTTCTTAGTAGAGCCGGCGAGTCCAGGTCTTTTATACAAGTATTGAAAGCGTAGGAACTCAAAATGGAAAAATGCATCGGTCAGGTGTTTACGACTTAGCTTCATTTCTTGCCATACTTTACAACCAATGGGCACTTGCAAGCTAACGAAGACTTCCTAGCTTTCTATCACTTTGCCGACAACTGACGCACTGAATTCGTTTTTACGATTTAGGTTGTGTAAAACGGTCTCAAATAAAGCGTTCGAAAGTAAGTTGATGGATGGGAATGATATTGACAACGGCAAGGTGGTGTTAGTGTGGTGGCAAGTGATGTGTCATCTCAGGTCAAAGAAAACGAAGACTAAAGGAAAAGACAGCACACATTTGGAGACGTTTGATCTATAAATTGCGTTTATTGAGATTTATTAGCACTCACATGACGTCATCCTAATTTCTTTACGCGCACATTGTCCTATATAATGAGCTTTATTAGCAGCACAAGCTATTCACCAGAAGATCAGCAGACTTGATTTGAAGGTAAGAGCCCTCCCGCGCCGCGCGCGACCGTGGCGGAGTCTTGGAGGAGGGCTACCCCGATCAGGCTCGGGGTGCCCCAGCAAGCGCGCGCGACACCTGAGGTCCGGCCGCCTCCAGATCGCGATGCTGGTCTCACCCGAGAGGTGTCTCGGAGGACCTAGGCCGACCATGTACCCCACGAGTTATTAAATACATTTCTAATTTGTACGCCTTTCTGCTTGTGTTTTACCCCAAACAACCACGACATGCCATTACTTATGTACAGCAGTGTCGTTGCAGAAGTTAAAAAGACAAGCCATTGGTCGTTTATACTTACATAAGTTTCTTTCGTGGTTCGTTTTAGGACCGAACAAGTAGAAAGAATGGGTTCAAGAGGTAAGTGGTTGTATTGAGCAGTTCTGTGATTCTGTATTCTTTGATCATTCAATGGCATGAATTGTGTCACACATTATGTGGGCAGCTTTTTGACAACCTCTAGCTTAGGCTGTGCAGCTAGTTTGCAGCTGCCTCTATCCGTAGCTCCTGAGCCGAAACCTAAGGGTATTTTATTTGCACCAGCTATGAACGATCGAGTTATATGTGACGATGTAGGTGACGGCATCGCTAAGCGCTTTGAAGACGAGACTACTGCTTCTCCTATTCAACTTGCCGCCTCGGACAAGAGCCGTGACCGTTTTGTTGCTGCCCAAGTAACGACGTATGCCATGGCCGCAATGGTGGAGCCTGTCTTGTATCCAGCGGCTTCAGCTGTTGAGAGAACCTTGGGTGTGCAAGCTTGACGTCGACCGGCTGCGTGTTGGCGGAATCGGTTCCAAGTCCACGGCAGCAATGCAGCACGTTGCGGCTAAGCAATGTTTGAGCAGCCAAGCTTGGAATTCCAATAAACGTCAAGTTCGTTGAAAAGTGTGATTGTCTTGCATCATTCGTTAGATTGTTTGAGCGATATTTAAACTCAGTGCCCACAAACCTAGCTAGTCGTTTTAAAGCTTACCCTCAATACCATAATCACCCAGTCGTTATTTTGCATGATGGCTTGCAGCGTTCGCTTTTAAGAGGCATATGCTCAGCATGCCACTGACGGCCACCAGAGTCCTGCGGCGCCGAATCAATCGCTACCCTTAGCCACTGGCACACGGTTGCGAGCGCCAAGAGTAGCATTTACCAAATGCCTTGATTATGATGGGAGCGATGCTAATCAGGCAATCCGTCTTTGCATTTGCTTATGTTAACTACATATCTTAGTTATACCCTTATCTTAGTTTTTGCACTACCCATAGTATGCTACCTTAAGTGCACACTTGATCTGCTTAGCTCTTGATGCTTCCAACTTTAAACCAGCGATAAAGGGTTAGAGGTGTTACAATCAAATAATAGGCAGCACAGCATAGGCTGTGCAACCGCTTCTTAAAAAGTTACGGTGGAAATGCGCAAATGGAGCAAAGAATTCGGTCGCTATAGCCACAATCTTAAATGCAAGCTTATAGCAACCTTTGATATTGCAGGAGCTGCTTCTGAATAAACTGCAAAACCAGCCAGCGGTAGACGGTAGTCACAATTCCGGTCTGTTCGGAGTTTGTTTGAGGTTCGCCACTACGTCTAAAATCTTCTGTTACTTGTTGCCATCCTGAAAATCACAAGGAACAAAGTCTGCCAAGCCGTAGCGGATTGACGTCGAACCACAGGGTGAAGGTTTCTTCAAAGGCCAGTGCCTTGAAATACTAGGTAAGTTTTAACAGGGAGTTAGTTTTACTCGGCGTATGACTATGCTTGGATAGGGGGAAAACGGTGACTCCTCTCCTCAGGCGGAAAAACGATTCAGAGAACCTAAAGCGTCGTCTTGAATAAGGCTAGCCAATTCGTCACATACATTGTCACATTTTAGCCGATTGCCTATAGCTGTGCTAAAAAAATACCGCCATGGTTCAGCTCAAGAGCTAGCGTATGTCAGCTGAAATTTAACCGCTCCGCCCGAGTCAGAATTTCCAACGAAGCTAGGTTTCCACACAGTTTTGTTAACGTTTTCCGTAAGTAACCAAGCAATAAAAGAACGTGCGCAAGATTAGTCAATTCAAGCACCTACTTCCTGAAACGTAATCCAAGCTTGCTAGTAGCTCATTACTGAAGACATCGTGAGACAAAGTTAGTTGAGAATACGCTAACGAAAGGTTGCTGCTTTGTAATCTTGCAATGTCACTATGGCTCGTGGGAAGCGGCATTTGTTGTTTCTGATGGCTTTGTGAAAGAATCTATGCACTGTTTAAGTGGGCGTTCGTAAACATCATGGAATTGACGATAAGAGCCAAGAAGCACATCAACAACCTCAGTGACACGGGTCAATCTCTAAGCTTTGTGTCGATAGAAAAGGCAAAATGAGGCATGTAGCCGTCTACACAAAACAGCTGCAATTCCAGTAGATAGCTTGAGCCGCTGAGCATGCACTGTATATAGCATGGTTAGTACCTCAATATTAAAAGATGACATATCCTATGACCATTAAAGTTATAATGAAGGCATTTAAAAGAAGTAAGATCGCAAAGTTCATGTCGCCATTTAAGTTTCCCTTCGATTCCCACGACTCGAGCTAACACTTTACTCTCCGCCTAACGAAAGATGGTTGGAACGACCTGAGTGTCTTAAAGTCTTCATGGACGTATCTACCAGCACTGATATCACGGAACGAACAGGTATTGCCCTACCAATTTTAGGTCATTCTCACGACATGAGCAGACTCAAGACGTTAGGAGCAGGATGCATGTTTACTTACAATGCTAACCACAGCAATTTTAGGGTTAGGCGACGCATGTGGCCAGCAGGAACACTTTTTAATAATAATACAGTCAGGTTGTACTTGGGCATCATTGGTTAATATTACGGGGGATCTGTTGATTTACGAGAACACGACAAGATCGACTACTAATTTACGTCGGAGACGAGTGACGTTCGAAGCACTTATCTTGCTTAAGTGAAAATGAAGAGCAAGCATACTCTGAATTATGTTGATGGAGCCTCACACAAATTCTTTTTTGCATAGCCGCCGAGTCAAGTTCGCTCATCAAAGCATTAAAAGCTTCAGAGTGAGGAAGTGCATTGGTTTGGTCTTTCCGGCCGAACTTAATTTGCTTGCAGTCTTTAACACCAATGAGCAGTGGAAAGCAATCCTAGTATTCATGGCTGTCTAGCACATTTCATAACTTCAATCCGCAGAATTGCTTTCATGATTTCGGTCAAGTAAAACGCTCTCAAATAAAGCAATCAAAAGTTATTGCCTAACTTTGATTCCAAGTCCACCGCAGCACTGCAGCACCTGTCAGCTAAGCAATCTTTCAGCGTAAAAGTCCGGACTTGCAAGAGAAGTTGAGGCTGATAACAGGAGTAATTTTCTTAGTCAACCGTTAGATAGTGTAAACAGCATTTAAAATAAGCGCCTAAAACTTGGCCACTCTCGTTCACCGCCTGCGCTCGAGACCCTATTCATGCAGTCGTTTTACTGCAACAGGGCTTAGAGGGATTTTACCCTGGCCACAGGTCCACAGTGGCAAGGGTCAAGAGTAGCACTTACCCAAAGCCGAGGTATCAAAGCGAAGGTACAACTGAGTGTCATCCGCATAGAAGTTAGAGCCTAGATTGTGCTTGGAAATCACATCAGCAAGAGGGAGAGTATAAACCGTGAAAAGAACAGGACCTAGCGCGAAGCCCTGAGGTAAGCCATATTTCAGAGGAACCTCAGATGATTGTCAATTAACCTCAATACTCAAGAGTCTTCCACTGAGATAGGACCTGAACCACTGCAGAGCAGTGCCAGTGATGCCCAGGCGAGATGAGAGGCGCCGAAGAAGAACTTTTTAATCAACGGTATCAAAAGCTGCCGACAGATCAAGCAAAACAAGCAGAGGCACTCTACCAATGTCTGCATTCCTAAGGAGGTCGTTGTATACCCTAAGCAATGCTGACCGTCAAGCCGTCAAACAATCTTCCAAGCACAGCGATCTCGCAATGTGTATGAGATTCAACGTACAAAAGGTAGCCTGTCGATGTTATGGTTTATATGCTCGGTGAAGTTCGAGGTAAGCATACGTTGCACTTGACCATAGATTCATATAAATCTCCTGTAAGCGGCTCAAGTTTCTAGGATGAACTTGAAAGCTGCACCTACTGAATAGCAAAGGCCACCTGCTGTCGTTGTAAAATAAAGGGAGTGGTGCTATTCATCAAATGTGTCTTTAGCTCATATTATGTTAAATAAATATCTTATCCCTGTCGTAGTTATTCCGCTACCTCAAGTATGCTATCTTAAACCGACACTTGCGATCAGCTTTGCTCTTGATGCTTGCAACTGAGGACTACCGATGAAGGGTCAAAGATGATACGGGCAAATGATTGGCAACTCAGCACATGCTGTTCATGCACATCAAAAGTAAATTATAACTGCAAACATTACTGACAACGGTGATGTGGTGTTAGTCGGGGGGGAAGTGCTGTTTGAGTTCTGTTCGTATGAATCATAGAATAAAGGAATGGACGACACAAACTTAGAGATGATTGGGCTGTGAATGTTGTTTAGAGATATTTACAGCACTTACATAATGCCATCTTATTTTCTTTACGCCCACATGTGCTATATAACGAGCATGTCTAGCAGCACGAGTTATTCACCTGAATAACAGCTGATTTGATTTGACCTTACGATGCTTTATGTTAGCTTTTTCTGGGAGACAATGTCACATGCGTGATGGCAATTGCTGCGCTCGGTCGTATGCTTTTTGGCGTTTTCATCTACTGTGGTATGTTGGTGAACGCCGAACTGATCAGTGCCTTTGTATTCGGGTAGTAGCACCAGCAAACGCAATGTGCCGCTACTAATGTACGGCGGCGGCATCGAAAAATTAAAACAAGGCAAGCTATATGTTGCGTATTTCCATCTAAGTTTCTTACATGATTTTCCAGGACTGAACAAGAAGAAAGCATGGGTAAACTATATAGAAGTAAGTGCTTACGTTCAAAAGTGCTGTGCGGCATTTTGTATTTATTGATCGTTCGATGGAATGAAGTGTTTTCCAAACTATGTGGGCCGCTTCGTTACATTTTCTGGCATACGATGTGCTGGTAATTGCAGCGGCCTATTGGTAGTGGCTGAGCTAAACCATGGCGGCATTTTACGGTAACCAGCTTTAAACGTATGGGTGAAATGTGACGATGTAGTTGATGACATGGCTAGCCTCTTTCAAGACGAGACTTCCTTTTCTCCTATTCACATTGCCGCCTATGACACGACTGGTGACTGCTTAGCTGGTGCCTAAGTAACGACGTAGGCTATGGCAACAATAGTGAAGCGTGTGTCCTATCCAGTGGCTTCTGCATTTGACAGAACCCTTTGTCTGCAAGCTTGAAATCGACCCGCCGTGTTTCAGCTGAATTGGTTCTGAGTCTACTGCAACATGGCAGAATATAACAGTTGATCAAGCTTTCCGTGGCAGACTTTCAAATAAATGTCAAAGTTTTGTTAAAGAGTTATTTTCTGACGTCAACCGTTAGACAGTTTGAACAGCATTTAAAATAAGCGTCAACAAACTTTACAATCCTTTTTTAAAGTCCGCTCTCCGCACCTATTTTTACCCCGTTTTTTACTGTGACCGGGCTTGCAGCGTTTGCTCTTACAAAGCTTGTGCTTAGCGTGCCTACTATAGGCCATCAGAATTCCGTATCGCCTAATATCGCCACCCACGGCCACTGGCCCACAGCTGCATTCATCAAGAGTAGCACTTACCAAAAGCCTCTTTTATGAAACAAGCCTCGCTGACTTAACAGATCCTTTTTTCTATAGGATCAAGAGGTGTCTAAGAATTTACTCAAAGTTTGCATGTGCAATAAATGATTGTGCTCGGCAGGTTCTGAACCGACAACCCCAGGATTTGCAGTCATGAAAATTAGCCACCTACCTAGTGTGCCGTCGCTGCTCACGTTATAGTTGCATAGAAAAGCTAGTGGAATAGGATAAAAGTGAACCATGTGACTTGCGTCATGGGTGCTATAGACACATTTCGATAACGGCATCGTGACTGCAATTTGAAAATTTCAACGGCTAATGTGCTACTGAGCGTTTAAAGCTCCAAGTTCCTAGTCGAAAGTCGAAAGTTCACTTGATGAGAAAAGAGCATTGGTAGAGTGACATCGAAATGAACCGTTTATTGCTGTACCGATATTTTAAAAGCACCAGTTTACTTGCTAACACTCTGTGATCATTCTATAGCACTTAGTGATGTGCAAATATAGAGGCGAGGTAGAAATTAAGAAAACAAAGTAGCTGTCGCTGTACACTATAAATTGTGCTTGGATACATGTGCATCTTTGAATTAGTAAGGCTATTTGAACGCTCTCAAGCGTGTGACTCAGACCTGCCTTGCCAAGGTACATACCATCAAGATAAAGGCCTGATCTAGTAAAGGTTTTGACATGAAGGAGGTAGCGAGAAGTCGATTTCAAGATGTTAAAAGTGTCCCGTTAAAGCTCAAATGACCACGGCATGCACGTCAGATCGGCCGGCGAATGCATGCTGGGAGTAGAATGAGGCAAGACGAAATAGAGGATCCTAAAACCGATTGAATACTCGATCGAGAACAAGTGATACTCTAACGGGAGATGCGAGTCGAGACGGGTGTTACGACGTCGATGACAAATGAGCCAGGCTGGTAACTGCCTTCTGACTAATTGGATGTTAGGTTTAGCACAGTCCAACTACCCTGAAAGGAGAATTACATGCTGCATGGAGCAAGTGCTCTTTCAACTTCGTTTGAAAAGTCATCATGTTACAGGTCGTCAATCTGTAAGATGGAAATGGGTTCCAAACTTTCCAACCGTATGAACTAAAGAGAGCGACTTAGAAAGAGGTTTTACGGTTCGAGTTTCAAGAGTGGTTTGTCCGACGCCCTATCCTGGAGTGAAATTACTTCTGATGTTGAGGCTAAAGCAAGCGAATAGAGGGACTGAAAAGTTAATAACGTGATCTTGAGGTCGACACGCTACCTCCTTAGCAGCCAGAACAGGTCGGAGGAGAGCTGCGTTATCGGGCGGCTACCAGCTATCGTACGAGCTAGTTTGGCACATCGGTGACAGTGCATCGCTTCAAATACCGAGATCAAGGTGAATGCAATTGAAGTCACAGGTCGTTTGCTAAAACATAGGGCACTTACGAAGCATCTAAATACAGGTTATGTTAGTTGTCTTCGCGGGGCATACAAGTGAATTTTATTGATTTATTTACTACACTGACGACCGAAAAGCCTAGCTACAGTATCGCGAGCCGCCAGATAACGTACAATACCAGCATTGGATTCGACAGCAATTTGTCACAGAGATTGAGAAAGGATGTGATGCCACAAATCTATTGACTACCTCACATTTACTATCTACCAAAATAGGTGTTTAATGTGTGCCGTGTTGCGTAGCTGAAAGTGGACAGGCTTGACTGTGAAGCTGTTTAGTTCTTTTGGTTTGAGGTCGAATTTCGAACCAGACAACAATATTGAGTGCAGTTGCAACGGGAAACATGCTAGCAGAGGTGAGCGATAGGCTTTTCAGTTTCATAGAAATACAGGGCTCGCCCAACACTAGCAGTTTATTTTGTTGCCTTTTGACTTGGGAATGTGTCTGAAATTCTGTTTGGAATTTTTGAAATACACTCAACATGGGAATTGAGAAAATTAGCTGTTGACGAGGAGTCGTAGAAGTGCACGAGAGAATTTGTGGTGAAACTTGCAGTCGTCTCGCTTCTACCTGCTTCATATTGAGTCATGTAACTGATATGGCGTTCAGTTGTTGGTAATAGAAACTTTCCAGTTTAAAGGAATTGGTTTAGGTAGTATAGAGCCTTAAGGAAATTTAATCTCTATTCATTCGTTTCACGTGTTCCACGGGCCTCGAGTCGGCGAGCTGGGTAAAGAAATACATAAACACTGACCTTGGCAAGAATGCCATAACTACGGCTCTATACTAGTGCTGCATTCTTGGTGGCCAAATTTTCATCAGTAAAGTCTGAGCACGCATCAATGGTCAGCTTGCGGAGTGCAATAGATTGCATGTGCATTTCGTTGTATAGAGTGCTTTGTCTGCATATTAGCAATCATACAGTCGCACCTTCAAGGAATCTTCCAAGCACTGCGATCAGGCAATGTGTTTTGTTATCCTCAATGTGCAAGTTTGTGCATGTCCACATTATGCTTTTAAATGCACGGTGAAGTATGAGGCAAGGATAGGTTGACCGTCGATTCCAGTGTATTTTCTATAAATCACTCAATTTTCTACGATCCAATTGAGAGCTGCAAATACTGAATAGCAGAGGTCACTTGCTATCTTTAATTTATAACAGCAGCGATGCCATTCTGGAAATGTGTCTTTAGCTCTATTTAACTACATATTTCACCTCTATCGCATTTTCTCCGCTATCTATATCGTGCAACCGTAAATCGAGACTTGCGATAAGCTCTGCTATTGATGCTTGCAACTTTGGGCCAGCGTTGAAGGGTTCGGGATGACACGGGCAAATGATAGCTAACACAACATGGGCAGTGCAAGCGCATCTTAAAAAGGAACGCTGCAGATCCCTATTACAAGCATCAAATTCGGCAGCTACAGCCCCAGCCTTGAGTGCAGGCTTATGGAGACCTGTGAGGATTGCAAGAGCTGATCGTAAATACAGTGCAAAACTAGCTAACCGCTGACAAAAATCAAAATTCTGGTTCGTTCAAAGTTGAAGGTTCGCCGATAGTTGAAGGTTCGCTCACTTCGCTGTTCTGTGGTGCCATCCTGACTTTGACGTAGAATAAAGTCTGTCGAAACGTTGCAGCTTGACTTCAAGCTTATTGAGCAAAGATTCCCTCGTATGACAAAGCAATTTGATACAAGATACGCTTCGACTTGAGCAGCAGAAAAGCAGTCACTTCTCTTTTCATAGGCGGCAAGAGGAATATGAGGACCCGAAGCCTCGTTTTTAAGCGGGCTAGCCATTTTGTCACCTACATCGTAACGTTTTACCCGATTGCTTAAAGCTGATGCCCAACCAATACCGTCGTGTTTCAGCTTAATAAGTACTGAAAGCCAGCTGAAATTAATAGCTCTGCCCTATTGAGAAGTTGCCACATAGAAATCTTTCCAAATAATTTGTTGTTGACATTTTCATCAACTTTTAGATCTGTGTGCACGCCGAACTCATGTGTGCCTTTGTGTTAGCCCACTACCACCATGAAACATTACATACCTCTACTTATGTACGGCAGTGTCATTGCACTTTTAAAAGAAGGCAAGCTATTGGTCGTGCATTCCTATCTTATTTTCTTTCGTGATTTTTTTGGGACCGAACAAGTAGAAAGCACGGGTTCCAGAGGTAAGTGGTTTTATTCATCAGTTCTGTGCGACTGTTTCTATTCATTGATCGTCAAATGGCATTTGTGTGTGTGTCACAAATTGCGTGGGCAGCTATGCGACAACTTCTAGCTTAGCTGTGCTGCTAATTTGAAGCTGCCTCTATCCGTAGCTCCAGAGATAAACCCTAACGGTATTTTATTTGCACCAGCTATGAACGATCGAGACAATAGTGACGATATAGGTGACGAAATGGATATTCTCTTTCAAGACAAGGCTTTTGGTTCTCCTATTTACATCGCCGTCTCAGACAACAATGGTGATCTTTTTGCTGCTTCCCAAATAACGGCGTACGCCATGGAACAAAGGTGGAGCCTGTCTGACATCCAGTCGTTTCTGCATTTGAGGGAGCCTTTGGTTTGAAAGCTTGACGTAGACCAGCTACGTGTTGGCTGAATTCGTTCCAAGTACACAGCAGCACAGCAGCACGTAACGAATGAGGCAGCTTTGGGTAGCGAAGCTTGGACTTCCAATAAACATCGAGGTTGTTGATAAGAGTGATTTTCTGACATCATTCGTTAGATGGTTTGAACGGTATTAAAAATTAGCGACTACAAACCTCGCAAGTGTCATAAAAAGACTGCCCTCGAGAACCTTAACACCCAGTCGTTTTACTGCATCTGGGCTTGCAGCGTTTGCTTTTGAGAGGCATGAGTTTAGCCTGTGTACTGTAGGCCATCAGAGTCTTGTATCGCCCTATCAATTGCTACCCTTATCCACTGGCCCACAGTTGCAAGCGGCAAGAGTAGCACTTACCGAAAGCTTCGATTATGAAACAAGCCTAGGTTACTTAACCGACTCTTTTTGTGTAGTAGCAGGAGGCGTTGAAGGACATTCACAAAGTTTACAGGCGTAATCAAAGATTTACCTCGGCAGGATTAGAACCGACAACCTCGGGATTTGCAGTCATCAAAACAAGCCACATCACGTTGTGTGCAATCACAGCTCACCTTATAGTTGCATCGAATAGCTAGTGGAATAAGGTTAAACTGAACTATGTAAATCGCATTATGGCAGCTAAAGAAACCTTTCCAGAACGGTATCGTGACTGCAATTTAAAAATGATAGCGGCTACTGTGCTATTGAGCATTTAAACCTCTTAAGTTCGTCCACGAAAGTATTCTAATTGATAGGAAAGAAGCAATAATCGAGTGCCATTGACATGCTACGTTTATTGCTTAATCAATCATTTAAAAGCACCAGTTCACTCGCTAACACTCTGTGATTATTCTACAGCACTCGGTGATGCCCAAATATAAAGGCAAGGCAGACACGAACTAATTGGAGTAGCTGTTGCTGTGCACTAGAAAAGGAGCTTGGGTACGTGTTCCGTTGTGACTTGATAACGCTCAGGGAACGCTATCAAGCATGCAACCTGGACCTACTAAACCGATGCACAGTGATAGCAAGATGAAGGCTCGATCTTGTAAAGGTTTCGATGTGAAGGAAGTGGTAGGAAAACGACTGTAAGACGTTGAGAGTTCCGCCGGCTTGCTCAGCGGATGCATGATGGGTAAGTACGAGGTCAAGGTAAAATAGAGGATATATGAATCGATTGAATGCTCGATTGGGAAAAAGTGAATCTCACACGGAAGATGTTAGTGCTACATCGTCGATGACAAACCAGCCAGGCTGCTGACTTTATGACGACTTCAAGGTTTTGTCGCTCACTTGTAGGTCATTTCATTCTATTGCTCCAGCATATCTCTCAGATATACTCCCCCATCAGGCCAAGCATTGTACCACCCGCTTTTCGGAATGCTACACTCCACAAATACCTCGTCCAAACTCAAATCCTTTGGAGAACGTGCATTTGGTTCGTATGCTCATAAAGTCTGGAACTCACTCCTGACCTACTTCAGATCATCCCTTGACGTGACCACATTTAAAAAGAATTTAAAAACACACATATTTAGGACCGCATTCAGTGGGCTCCTATGATTCGTCCTTGATGTGCTTATGGGTGCTGACACTGTGCATGCTGCCTCTAGCCACATTTGCATGCCGACCCTGTGCATGTAACCCCTAACCATGTTATTCATTTTGTTTGTTTATAAAGCATAATTTTACTCACCATTCAATTGCCTTTCTCTTTGCAGCAAAGGTAAAGCGCCTAGAGAGAGATTAATTTCTCTGAGGGCACTTTATCAAGTGCATTAATATTATTATATTATTACAATGTTACGTTTGGCTCAGTATTGTTATCCTGAAAGAAGAATTACTGGCATCCTCAAAGGGCGTCGCTGGCTTGAGAGCTACTGTTGCCCTGGATCTTAATTTTGTCAACCTTGGGCTCACTAACGGCTGCGTTCTTATGCTGACAGTGATCCGATTAAAGGCGAAACTTGAGGCTATGTCTCGAAGCTTGTTTTACGTTTGCCAGGACGGCTCTTCCTAAATGGATACCACTCTACCGGCGTTTTGCTATGAAAGAGGCATCCCTTTGCACTTACCAATGGAGTTAGATTCCTTGCCTGGGAACTGTTTCATTTTTGCATGCGATTCGTAATAGTAAACTCGTTTCACTACTTGAGGTGGTTGCTTTTCAAGACATTTCGTTGACGACTTTGTAAGTTTGAATACTGCTGTGATCGATCATCCCTCACTGCTGCAACCCGTATATCTAGCAATCCATGCTTTCTTGACACTATTCAAAAGAGGCTGTTAAATCAACGTCTACATATTCGCTTTACAACGCATATTAATAGTGTTAGTAATAGCTTGCCATGTGTAAGGACACATAAACAAGGCAATGACGATTCGCAGGGAACTCTTGTACAATGCCCAGTTGGTGACAGCTTGCTTTGTCCGAGCATGCACAAGCACGCCGCAGATGATTCCCAGGGAAAAATAGCTCTTGCTGTGAAGTGAGACTGCTTTGTCAGCTTATTTTTCAATGCCGTCAAGTAGCGGAATATCCATATGTCATTCGGGAATTGTTTTGAAGCCTTCCATGCATATCACCTAAAGAGATGGTCTCCAAAAGAGGTTTACGATTCGAGTTACGAGAGTGGTTTGTCCGATGCCATATCTTGAAGTTAAAGTAGGTCTGATGTTTAGGATAAAGCAAGTGAATAGCGAAATTGCAAAGTTAGTAACGTGATCTAGAGGTCAAAACCCTGCCTGAATAGGAGCCAGAGCAGGTCGGAAGAGACCGATGTTATCGGGCAGCTACCAGCTATCGTTCGAGCTAGTTTGGCTCAGTGGTGACGGTGCTCGCTTTTAACGGCCGAGGTTAAGGTGAATGTATATAAAGTCCGTGTTCGTCGGCTCGTGCACTGCGGCGCTTTTGAAGCGCCTGAATAGAGGTTCTCTTTGTCGTCTTAGTGCACTATACAAGTAATTTGTATTTACAGAACCACATTAAGGACGGAAAAAGTAGCTGCAGAATTGTGTACCAAAAGCTTATGTACGGTATCGGAGTTAGATGAAGAAGCAATAAGTAACAGAGAATAAGCAAGAATGTCATGTCAAAAATCCAGGGAATAATTTCGATGTAGTACCAGCAAAAAGTTGGTGGAAAATGTTTGCGGTCTATCCTAACTAAAAGTGGCAGGCTTGTAGTAAGCACGTTTATGTCGCACGGACATTCTACTAGTGTACATAGACGAACAACTGCGGTAAGCGATCTAATAAAGACCGAGAGGCTGGTTTTCTGTAAACGGCAGTCTCCCTCATTCTACTGCGTAGCAGGAAGTCGAACTTAGACAACTAATTAACCAAAAAAGTGAAACTTATCGAGATTCCGCTGTAAGCAGCATCATAATCTTGGCCTATAACTCTTTGTCTCATGTTCGTTTAATAGTACCAGAGCAGCCAATCTACCTTAAAAGTGTGGCCTGTATACCAGCTGTTAACAGCTGTTTACAGAAAGATGCTCTATAAAGGCACGTATATTGTGCAATTACTTGTTAGTAACAATAATTATAATGATGCACTTAATAAAGCGCCCTCACAGAACTCAATCTCTTTCTAGGTGCTTTACACTTGCTGAATGTGATTTGTAAGAAAGCTATTGCCACGTTTGTTGGGACGAGAATAGAACAAAATTGACTGATAATCCGATATTACCATTTCTTTCATACCAAGAGAAGGTATATAAATCTGGTCCATGGCTCATTTTCCCCACAATTTCCATTCGTTTTTTATTCACTTGGAAACAGTCTTTAGAATAGTTTGTCTCTCTAAAAACTTAGTTCAAATGTTGGCAGTAACTTTTTACTCCCTCCCCGTTCATCAAGATTCAAGTTTATTGAGATTTCTTAGATCTCATCTTGATTATTCAGTTGGGCAGAACTCGTATACTTCTTATTTTGCATGATTTTAATATCAACGTTGATGGCCAAACGTACCCCTTACCTGCCGTGTTTAGAACTGTCTAAGATTACTTTTTCCAACTGCCAACGTGCTTTTCTGTCATTTACTTTGCAACACCACTTATCACATATCTGCAGTGGCTTATGACGAAGAAACGTATCAAAATTATGGTTTCGTCACTAACCTTTAGGTGCATGTATCTGAATCAATCTTGCATTGTCAGGCCCCCGTCACATCATCTGTTCTGCCGACTCAGGTCGCGCGGTTGACAAACTCAAATTACTTGAAAATTATGTCATCAGTTACTATGCTATCACAACCTTCAACTCACTCATGTCTGACGAAACTTCACCTTCTAATCTGAGGGCATTCAAAAAGCAGCTAAAAACGTAGATGATGCTGAAGCATTTACTCTCCTCTACTAAATAAAAAATTTCTCGATCGTGTTCTGAAATGTTTACTGTTTGGATGAAGGGAAAGAGTGATAGGCTTTTATACATCAGTTTGAACTGAACTTCTATTGGTTTTATTTGAGTGCTGGAGTCTGGGCGAAATTCAATGCATATTACTAGTGGCTGTGCACTGAGGTTTAGCACGTACGCCTAAACACGGTACTTTCCTCCAACGAATGCTTTAAAAAGTTTAGATGTAATATCTATGTCTAAGCTAGCCTGAATTTTAATGATGTTAAAGTAGCTGAAAGTAGACATACTTGAAAGTGGGGTTGGTGTGACCGTTTAATGAAAGGTCGCTTTAAAACAAGACACCTATACTTCTGGCAGATGCAACAGAAGAAACCCGGCTGAGATATTTTAAGTACTAGGTTTCCAATTTCTGAATCACTATCGGTTCGACCATAAACAGAAATTATTATTTGACATCATTAAATGTAGTTAAGTTGAATGTTATCCATGTAGCGATGTACTCAATACAGGCAAGGGAGTTAAAAGAATTCGGCGTACTTTAATGCTGGGATGTATCAAAGCAAAGGTGCAACTAAGTGTTATCTGCATAGAAGTGAAAGCCTATATTTCGGCTGGAAATTACATCGGCAATACAAATAGCATAAACCATTAAAAATTACCGGACCTAGCACATACTCCTGAGGTACCCATACTTCAGTCGTTCCTTGATCTGTTTCTGCTGCCATAAATCATCTGGAGTCTCCCACTGTGATTGGAATTAAAACATTTCAAAAAACATAACAAAGACGTTTATGTAGCTCTCGAAGAGAACTTTATCTCCATTCAAGTCCTTTAATATATATGCCGCTGCTCTCAAGCCCAGGACCTCAGCCGGACCTCGGGACTCAGGGCAGGCACCTCAACCACTGGACCAAACCATCCTAGTGTGGCATTGGTGATGCGCAGGCAAGAGGAGATTTGCTCTAGAATAACTTGGTGATCCATAGTACTAAAAATTGGCGTTAGATATATTAAAATGAGTAGGGAGAATATATCTAAGTCTGCAGTCCTAAGGAGGTCGATCGTTATATGCTCGATGCAATACTGACCATATGTTGTGATTAGCTTCAAAGCCAGACTGAAACTTACTAGTCAGATGCGAAGTTTCAATCTATGAGTTTAGCTATTCTGTAACGATTTGATTCAGTTTCTTTAATAGGTGTGATAAAATAGATTTCGGTCTATTAATGCTTTCTTGAGTAATGGCTCGAATGCAGCCTTTTTGAAAGGTGCTGGGACATGACCTGCAGCTAATGCTATGATGTTATTTATGCATTGCTTGAGCTGATCTATGCATCTTAGACACACAGGACAGTGGAAATATGGTCTATAATATTAATTGTCTTCTTTTACTTGGATATAAACTTCAGAGTGAGGTCACTTGCGGCCTCTTTTAATGTAGGCATTGCGGTGTTGCACGGAGTTGAAGGACAGTTTTTTAGATGGAATTCTGCACTCGATCAGACTTCTCCAGCTTAATTTACGCTTTATACTAATATCTAACTTGGTAAAGTATTTGAATTCTTTTTCCGTGGGTAGAAAGTGAGTTTTACGTATCTATTATGCCTACAAGAATAAGGAATTAGTTATGGCTCGACAAAGGAAATTGTATTTTAAAATTCTCTGATTTAGAAGTTATTATACGCGTGGCATGTGGGTAAGCACATTTAGCTGGGATTTTGCCGCTAACTATACTTACTGAGCGGACTTATATGAAGTTGTAGCCAATTGAGAAGTATAAGAAGTGTACAGGTGCCTCAAGTGAACATTTTATTTTGTGCTATTGCGGAGTAAGAGGATAGCGAATAGCCAAACTGGATTGAAGCAGCATCTGACCCTGGTTGCACTCATCCGATGCATTTTGCGAAATGCTGCTGATTTATTAAGACCAAAACGCATGAAAAAAACTCCATTAAAGCCAGTGTTAATAAAGTGCTAATCCCACAAAGCTATCTTTGGCATGACTGTCGGTGATTGAGGCAAGCTCAGGCTGATTCCACATGCAAACGTAGCAATAGAACTCTTGAATGTAACGTAAACGACTAATGCTCACCAGATGCATTAATTGGTTGCAGAATGATAGGTAGTGTGCATAATCTCAGTTTTTTTATTTTACATAATTCTGCTATCCTTATAAGGCTGGTATGGGGAGAACATCGAGCAACAAACAAACTTTGCTACCCCCAAGAACTTGGCGTGGACCAACTTACTGCCGATCTGATTTAATCAAGAGGCTCTCACCATTACTGACCGAGGTCGGAAGCTCGAGTCTTGCAGGCATGTAAAGTACTCGGATAAACCTTAGGACCTCTCGGGGTTCTATATACATGAATTTATTTTTTCTATATTTTTAGCAGCTGCTACTTCACCCTGCAAAGTTGACCCGTTCAAAGGCCAGATCTGTAAGAGAAGACCTCCAATAATGTATCCACACATTCCTGTGTCTGTCGCTTCAGTACCACACTGCCCGCGGCTACTTGTACCCCACCGCTCCGAACAGGGGTCAGCCATCTTCGGGAAAGAAGGGGAGAGCACTAAGTCGCACGGCGAGGAATATTATGACGACACAGTCTCTGCATTCTCAGAATCAGCTGAGGAGAGAATGTAATACTTTCCCAACAGGAAAGATCTCAATGATCTGATCATAGATCGTGGTCTTACCACCTCCAATGCTAAGCTTATGATATCAGGGCTCGAGGACTTGAACGTGCTGAATGAACGTGTGCAGTCAAAAAATCTGATGAAGTGTCATCGATTGTTTACACCTGTTTCAGTCGTGCCAGCTGGCCAGTGCTTCTGCTTTTACATAGCAGTTCTATTTGAGGCTATAAGAATCACACGCACTAAAACTGAACGGAGTTATTTGTAAACGTTCTTCCAGCAGCCTCATAGCTAAGTTGATTCAAAATGGAAGCAAGCCACCTTCTTTCCTGGGAGGCTCACTAACTTCCTGTGAGCCTCCCAAAGAGGACTCCGCCAGTGCCACTGGTGTCTTGAAGTATTGCTACTAGGGCTGGGAGGTTATTAGTGATTTCAAAATGGTGTCATTCATGACGAGTCTCCTAGGTGGTTTCTGATGGTGTCTTTATTGTCTAGCCTGCATGATATCCAGGACGTTAAGATGCATTCTCGTAAAAGGTAACGGCCACCCCGGAGCGAGCTCTGCATAGATATGAGCTACCGTCAAATTGCATCAAGTAAAATCCCCTTACTGACCATCACACTGCGGTGATGTCCCAACTGCACATTAAGTTAGGCCTTGTCGAGCATTTTTTCCCGGGTCTAGACCAACAGCCACCGGCTATCAGAGTCCTTCGCAGTGGCTTTCGACCGCTGTTGAAGTCAAATGTCAAACTAACAACTTCGTTGGACCCTCGATGAAATAGATCGCAGTCTGGGATGAATTCTTTGAGAAGCTGATTAGAACAGCTAAAGTATATCTACTCATTTCTGAACTGTTTTGAAAGGTAATTTTTGTATGAACTGAGTAATAAATTGTTAGTTTTGATTCACTGGTTCTTATTTTTGACTAACTGTGAACTAAAAGACGCGAATGTGTACGCTTACCGATCGGAAATTGATTAATTTCACTTTGATAAAGCTTGTACTGGTTTGGCCCAGTGGCTAAGGCACTTATACCGACCAAGGTAAAGGTGATAATATTTGCTGCCCGAATTATATGGCTCAAGCACCATGGCATATTTGAATCTGAATAGAGAGTAAGTTCTCTTAGAGTGCTATGCAAATACATTATATTTTTCTTCTACTATAACTGTTGGGTCCGCCTGGCTTATTCACCCACAGGGCTCTTCCGGTTGAGACAGCGGCCCCACTTGCGGCAGTTGCTTGCAGGCCAGCGTGCTGGCCGTGCGGCCCGGTTCCGCGTTTCGGAAATAAACAGCAGCTGCCCGAGCTGTCTTGATCTGTGAGCGATTTCCCGCACAAACACAAATTTGGCGATGAGAATGAGATTTGAACGACACGCTACGTGTAATACAGGATCTGATACGAGAGCGTCACCAGTGGCGGGTGAGCAGAAGTAGGCAGATAACTGTAGCACTTTGCTGGCCTTGGCTGAATTTTAGCGCAACAAGAGCTGTTCGGAGGCGGGTTAGAACTCCTTTGTCCTGGAGCAGTGAGCCAGAGAGGAAAGTCAGTGAGGTTAGAGAGCAGGAGCTTAAGAGCAAGCCAGGAAGCTCTGAGACCAGCGGTGGCGATTCGGCCTTTAGAATTGGTCCGATACCCGCGGGAGCTGCTGATTGAAGTTGGCTGGCCTGTCAATCTCCGCCTTCACTCGTTCCAAGAAAGAATCGTCTGGAACACATTCACCATTCAAGCTGGACAGAGGTGCCCTTCCAGTGGCCTAGTGACGGTATTAATTCCTTGCCGTAATGGGCCAAGGTGTCGGGCCCAATACCACTAAGCACTTGCCTGATTGTCTCAGCTTAAATAAATAAATAGTAAATCCTAGCAGATTAATCAGCCTCTTTTTGTATAGCGACAGTAGAGCTTTTACGGCTATCACCAGCGCTTGCAGTGGAGATAAAGAATCGCCCACCGCAGGAATCGAACCCACGACCTCGGGACCGAGGTCGTGAAAGCAACCGCCTTACTTAGTGTGCCCTCACGGCTCTTAAGAGTCGAGCGACGCTCGCTCTTGGTCTTGTGTCTCTTCTGGTCTTTTGGTCTTCTGTCCTGCTCTGCGCTTTGACGCCGTCGGACTCGTTTCTCTCAAAGCGAGGGGGAGGGCGGGCTGTCTGCCGACGATGGACGGAACTGGACAAGACAGCACTAGGAGAATTCGGTGTACTCCATCGAATACGGTCGTATCGCGCCCGAGCTGGTATTTTGGGTATCTTTTGTGTTTTGTGTGTGCGCGCTAGCACGCAGTCTCGGCATAGGGATTAGCCGGTGCAAGCTGGACGTAGTTGACGTGTGTGGAGTCCTAGTTCTCCGGTTAGTGTTTAGGCTTCAGTTCGAGCTCTGTCTATTTGGGTCGTTCCCCTGTATAGATGTAAGTAGCTTAATTGTGGAGACGTATTTCCTCCGCAAGAGTGCTTGAGGTGGCGTGTGTGGAGTATTCCAGCCGCACTAATGAAACCGAGTCCTAGTTCTCTGGTCAGGGTTTAGGCTCTGGTTCGGGCTTCGTCTATTTGGGTCGTTCCATATTATAGACGTAAGTAGCTTCAGTGTGGAAAAGTATTCCCTCCGCAAGAGTGCTTAAGTTGGTGTGAGTGGGGTATTCCTTCCACACAGGTGGAAATGGAGTCCTAGTTCTCCGGTTAGGGTTTAGGCTCCGGTTCGCGCTCAATGTGGAGAAGTATTCCCTCCGCAAGAGTGTTGGTGCTGTTGAAAACGTGCGAGGAGTGTGGAGATAAAGCTGAGCTAGACGCGCAGCGACTTTGTGCGCTTGCGAATAAAGCTCAGTAAAATCCCCAATTTGTGTGTCTCGCTATCCAATTCACGCTGCGGACTCATGACCCCTTTAGTAACGGTAAGCAGGTCGGCGCCAGAAACGCTCGTTTCGTATCGGCCAGCTTATTGAGCGTAAGTGCGCACCGAACGGCAGAAGGCGCAAGGTTACGCCGCTAGGTAAGCGGCAGGTCAAGCCTACCCCACCGAGCCTTCGGCGTTACACGACGCTTCAATTGCTGCAAGGGTGATCCTCGAGAAACATATTTCCGAAGAGTCCCGATGAAAGGCAATGCTGATAAGTATCCTTCCGATTAAGGGGTAATCCAGGCTAAAACTGAAGGTAGGTCCGCGTAAACCGGTGGCACTCCATCTACAGGACCTTGCTGCACCTGTCAGGAGAACTTATCCCCCCCTCCTCTCCCTCGGTGCCTGATGTGTGCTACATATGCGGTGGAGATTCCTGCTCAGGCCTTATCTTTACTAGCTTCGATATTAGCTCAAGTAATGAGACACATTTGTTGGTGTCTATCATTTCTGAGCTACAAGCGCCTGCCACAACGATTTCAGAGCTGCAGCAGGTGGCAGCGACGGTGGAGGAGCAGCCTGTGGCTGCCTTTGAAGTATCGGAGTCGGCGGCTTTCGAGCCAGAGGATGTGTCCAACGAAGTGCGAGCGGTCCGCGAAATGACGATCCGCAAGGAGGCGGACAATATGGCGCCCACCCACGAGATGGCGGTCCGAAAAAGGCCGGTCCGAGAAACTGCTCGTTGCCAGACGACAGCAGAGGTCCACGCGAGGACATCAGTGGTAGAGGTCACCGAGACGGCACCGGTGACGTGCAGCGAGACAGCTGGGACTGAGCTCAGCACTTCGACGATGACAAGCCCTGAAACATCCCCAGGTGCTACGATGGTCAGTGGTGTGACTACGGTCAAGGCTGCGGCATCGGATAGCAGCTGCTCCGGATAGCGCTGCTAATACGACGCCAGTGAGCGCTGCGACTAAGACGACACCGGTCTGTGCTGGAACCACGATGCCGGCTGGCACTGCGACTAAGAAGCCAGCCGGTGCTGGGACTACGATGCTGGTATGCACTGTGACTACGACGCCGGTTTACCCTGCTACGGAGCCGGTTAGTGCTGCCAGAGCAGCTATGTTGGCAAGAAGAGCCGGCGATATAGAAGGAGCTGCCGAGGCGACTGAGACTGCCAAAACCCATGCGGTAAAGGGAGGAGGCACGCTCCCAACCTCTGTTTGTAGGAGAAGGGCGCTGCCTATGCCACAGCGGCGGCTAAAAGCTCGTGTCCTACTCATCCAGCTGTTTACCAAAGGCCATGGTCTGGTGTCTCCAACGAGCAGGTGTCAAGTAGCCTCTAGAAACCGACTGATGCTCAGTCGGCCACTGTTGGGAAGAGATGATGTTGGGTCCGCCTGGCTTATCCACACACCGGGCTCTTCCGGTCGAAACAGTGGACCCACTTGTAGCAGTTGCTTGCACGCCCACGGGCTGGCTGTGCGGCCCGGTTCTTCGTTTCCAAAATTAAGGGCAGCTGCCTGAGCCGTTTTGATTTGTGTACGACTGCCCGAACAAACACAACCATAGGTATCTTGATCACAAGAAAAAAAAAACGTTTTTACTGTGAATAATGGCTATTTTGTATACTCCTGATGCTTGGGATATAATAAAACAACATCTCGCAGCCGAGTAAAAAACATTGTATAGTGCTGAATAGTGTTGTTACACAATTCCGCACATTTGACTGCTAGCAGATCTGTTGTATGGGAATAAATTAATACAAAACATCTCAAGTGAACCACATAGTCTTAAGATCCTTTGAGATAGAAGCTGTGGGCATACTAATGTCTTCGTTGCATTTTCTGCTCAATCGTTTATCTTATGTGGCCTTTCTGTTTTAATGCAGCAGCGAGACACTGTTTGATATTCTGGACGAGCTTGCTCTATTGATTAAGGACATTGGGCACCCTCATCCAAGCCTATTTCTTACCGTACACATTAAGCTGGCTATAAATAAATAAATAAATCCTAGCTGATTAAACAGCCTCTTTTTGCATAGCCACGAAAGAGCCTTTATGGCTATCACCACCGCTTGCAGTGGTGATAAAGAATCGCCCACCGCAGGAATCAAACCCACGACCTGGGGACCGAGGTCGTGAAAGCCACTGCCTTACGTAGTGTGCCATCACGGCTCACCAAGGCTATCTATCCAAGTCTATCCTATCCAAGATCCGGGTAAGTGTTGTTGCAGACCAGTTTATTCGCTTGCATCAGTACTTCAAGCCCAATACCGTAAGTTACAGTCAAGTTTCTCTTACATCTCCACTGTCAGCTCGCTTCGAGTGCCTGGCTACTTGCTCAGGAATGTTGACTTAGGAAATGTCTATTCATTTATTCTGCTGAAACCATTGGCAGCTATTATAAAATAAGAAAAAAAACAATTTCTTCTTGAGCACCTATTATTTCGCTTGGGACTCACTGGTGCTGAACTAAAACGGCTTAGGTCCTGTAATAGTGTGCGATTTCAGAGCAATATTATGAAATGATGAAGGTCAACCAGTGTAGCTTCAGAGTATATTGTATTCCTTTGATTTCTGCTTGTTCACGTTCTTTCACAATTAATTCTCTCATTTCCCTCAAATTTAATCGGCTAGCAAATTTTCGACTTCGTTCATATGCAGAAAATACACAGCCGTATTTGTGGTTTTGATCCATTGCTGCCTTCCTGCGCGTCTAGCTCTCTTTGGGACTAGAATAATACAGCCAAGTTCGTCCATTCACTTGTGCCATCCCGTTTTGACTCTTATAACTCACTACTTGAAGTGAGTTGCCGAAATCTCGAAGGACGGAAATAATCTTGCCAAGGCAAGCATGCGAAAGACTTTCAGCCACGTACATATTGGTTGGTAGAACCCATAGTATTACATACTCAATCGTGCACGACTAAGCGAAGCACACAGACAAAAAGACAGATCCACCAGATCGTTGCATGAAAGCCAGTTTTAGTCATGACACGCACAGCTGCAAAACGCAAGACCACGTAATAGACAGACGCTCACTTGGACAGAGCAAAGGCTGACGCACTAAACAGGCCGGCCTCTGCTTCTTCTTTGATGTCGTCAAATAAACAGATAATAATAATAATAATAATAATAATAATAATGTACTTGATAAAGCGCCCTCAGAGAACTTAATCTCTTTCTAGGCGCTTTACATTTGCTGCAAAGGGAAATGCAATTAAATGCTAAGTAAAATCATGATTGAAAAACAAACAAAACGAATTACATGGTTAGAGGTGACATGCACAGGGTCAGCATGCAAATGTGGTTAGTGGCAGCATGCACAGTGTCAGCACGCATAAGCACATCAAGGACCAATCACAGGGACCCACTAAATGCTGTGCTAAATAGGTGTGTTTTAAGTTCTTTTTAAATGTTGTCAGGTCAGGGGATGTTCTGACGCAGGTCGGGAGGGAGTTCCAGGCTTTGGGAGCATACGAACTAAATGCACGGTCTCCAAAGGATTTGAGGTTTGTACAAGGTATTTCTAGACTGTTGGATTCCGAAAAGCGAGTGGTACGATGCTTGGCCTGGTCAGGGGAGTATGTCGGAGAGATAGGCTGGAGCCATAGAATGAAGGGACCTAAAAGTGAGCGACAAAACCTTAAAGTCAATCCGTTGCATGACTGGTAGCCAGTGCAGGTCGGCGAGAAGTGGAGTAATGTAGCAACTGCGACGCTCACGACAGACAAGCCTAGCTGCAGAGTTTTGCACCAGCTGCAATCACCTGATCGCACATGCTGGAGGCCAGTAAGCAGTGAGTTTCAGAAGTCGAGACGAGATGTCACGAATGCATGGACCATGAAGTCAGATTAAAGTCGCTTAGGGGCACAAGTACTCAACCAGAGCCACAAGAGCGGGTGGTGCAGTAGTAAGAAGTCTGATACGAAACTAATTCAAATGCGTAGGCTAGTGCGAGGGAAATGATGGACCTGATTGTGAGTGACAGGATCCCAAAGTTAACGCGTTTCGTCTCAGGCAGTGGCTTTGATCTATCCCCACGATACTTGACACAATGACGAGACTAGTTCCACTTGGTAGAGCTTCAATGCGCATTAATGAGCATCCATGAATGACGAGTGGTCAATGTTTGTAAAATGCAGCAGACCTCTTGGCCGGAACATGGATGCCTCAGTTGACCGTCAACTCAAGAGCTGGGACAGGCGAATTTGAAATAACGGCTATGTACCACCAGCTAGGCTTCAATCAGTGCTATCTCTCTCTCTCTCTCTCTCTCTCTCTCTCTCTCTCTCGCTCTCTCGCTCTCTTTATCTCTCCCTCTCTCTCTCTCTCTCTCTCTCTCTCTCTCTCTCGCTCTCTCGCTCTCTTTATCTCTCCCTCTCTCTCTCTCTCTCTCCCTCTCTCTCTCTCTCGCGACGGCATTTCTCACGAACGCTTTTTTGACAGCAGCAGGCCGCCGAAGTACTCCTTAATCGGCGCACTGCACGCGCAGTGTCCTTGTTCGTATGCGTCTGTCTAAGTGTGCGGTTTGGGCTTCGCAGGCCGCCGATCCGAACGCCGAGGAGTAGCGCCAACAGCATCCGCTTCTATGGGCGCTTTAAGGAGAATTCACCCCGCGCCAGACATTCGACTCCGGAACCAGAGTCCGAGAAGACTGGACATCGGTGCCATTTTGGAGAGCTCAGCTAGGAATGGTTCGACGCTTCGAGCACTCTCGCGAGCACCGTTTTTCAAGTTGGACTTGAATTGCGCTTCGACATGGTTGCGCTTAAACCCCTTCGCTATGAAGTGCAGGCGTCTTGCTGAGCATGCACTCGTTGGCCGCTGGCTTTGCTTGCCTAATTTCTGGCGCTGAGCGAATGTGAACTCTCGCCAAGTTCTGCTAGCGTGACATGGAGCGCACCCGAGACAATTTAGCATGCAGGCAAGAGGTCTACTGTTCTAGCGACAAAGTAACAGTAGTAACGAAGTTTTAGTACTGTTTGAGGTTTTTTCTTCACACGGCCTCCTTCCTGATAGCTTGGATTCTTTCCGGAAACGAATAGAGTTAACGGAACAACGTTTCCTACCTCGGCTGCACTGCCAACGGGTGCCTTCCTTCGGGCGGTGCTGAAAATAGAATTAAACCGGAAGCGTTTTCTCGGCTACGCTGGTCTCGAGCAGCTTCTCAAATTTTTAGCAACAGTCGATAGCACGCGGCACGCGAGTTTTCCGTCATTCGTCGGCAGCAGCTCGCGCGCTCCGTTAGTTCGCCAGGAACATAATTTTGTTGGAATTCACTTTTGGAGCTCAAACAAAAACAGTTTTATGCACATTGTCTCGCTGAGAATGTACGCGCGCGTCTTAGGAGTTCTTAGAGGTCTCAACAGCTAAAAAGAATTCAATGCTAAAAGGGACCATTTTAGCTGCCGTGAGAGCCCAGGAGGTAAGATGCTCTCTCGCTCTTCATGCCCGAGATCACGGGCTCCAATCCTGCAGTGGCAAAGCCATTATCCCCAACCGCAAGCGGTAACGGTAGTAGTCATTGCGACTCTTCTGCTGCTATACATATGAGACCATTAAAGCAGCTAGTATTTATTTCCTGCATTCGAGGGACGCAAATAATTCCGGCCGCTACCCTTTTGTGTTGCTGGACGGTCAATCTCCAGTTGTGATCTCACAGACGGTTGGGTTTTCCTCAGTTCCAGTGGCGCCAACAACCGCGACCGCGCGCTTGCAGCACGCGAGCTGTATATAAAGGCTGGGCGCTAAACCAGAGAGGGTAACTCCAGACCGAGACCGTGACCATAAGACCGTGCTGGAGTCTTTTCGCTGCTTAGTGAGCGCGAGGCATCCTCGCCTGCGAATTAGGTCTCCGCTGTTGCTTTGTCAATCTGCGAGCCCGTACCGCCTTCTTGTTTCTCAGGCAAGATTAGTGCAGAAAGATGAACCTCGGAACCGTAGTGCTGGCGCTGTTACGTGACCTGGAACGGAGCCTGGGTCGCGCAGTTGAGCCAAGCCACAGCTGACGTGCCGTCATCAGCCAGATGCCTCCGCATACTGGCGCGCCTGCAGCGCCCCTTCTCCCCCCCGCCACGCCGGCCCCAATTTCCTGCCGCCAAACTCGGTCGCTGCCGCAACGCTCCTCGAGAAAGCGAACAGGATAAGCGCTGCATGCACCGCCACCGCCGTCACCGTCACAGAATCCGTCCTCGCATGCAGCTCTTCAGCCGAACGAGATTGGAATAATCTAGACCGGAAGCGAGTCTATCGGCGTTCACTTCCTTCGCGAGCGTCGTAATAATTGGGATGAGCTTATATCGACGGCCGGCTTTATCGGGCTGATAGGTAGCTCGTCCGGTCGCAAAAACTATCCTACGCCACGCAAAGAGAGCATCTCCGCAGTCGGACAGAGTGAGCGGCCGCGGCGAAGCTAGCCTGACGCAGGCTTCGCGAAGCCTGCTGTGCGCCTGCACTCAAGCGCGTGAGCGCGCGCATGCGCCCAGAGCTGATGCCGGCACGCAGACCCAACGCTAGCGCCTGCAGATGCCGGAAGTCACACCCTCTTTCTGCCTGTATTCTTCCAGACAAGCGCGCATGATAAGGCACAAAGCTCCGGGCCCGCTCGAGTACGGCAATCAGCTAGTCGCCGACTACAGGCGACAGGCGACGGACGCAAGTTCGTCGCCTGCCGATGAGAGCCTCTCCAGCAGGATCTTGCAAAGAGCTCACTGATAGTGCTCGGCTGGCAATGACGGCGGCGGCGGAAACAGTTGCCTGAAGCTTAGCCAGTTAGCTTGCCAGTCAGCGCGCGGCGCCTTTCTTTAAAGCGTTGCTCACACAGCGGCTCGCCCACAGAGCAAGCGCTCATGCGGAGCCGTCGCAGCGAAACGAACGCGTATGCGTCCCGAAATGCAATGTCACTTCCTGCCGATAGCTACTCCCAGCCACAAAGCCTTCCCTCCGAAACTCATTCGCTCCTTCCAAAGCGCCGCCAAGACCTCCGTGTGAAACCCGCCAGGCGTCCGCCGCCGCCGCCGGCAGTTTGCCCAGTCGACCACTCTGTCGTCTGGTGTCGCGAAGCCCGACCTCATCTGAATGTAGCCGGCGCTAAAGTCGCGGCGGCCTGCGCTGCATCCTGAGGACCGTAAACTGCATACGCTCCATCGGGTACGCGGCAAGACAGACGCAGTGCGTCAGAGACGCAGTGAGACGAGCCAGGGGCAGCTGCACTGCGCCGGTTTCCTCGTCTCACTCACGACGGTTTTCGGTTAGCGTTCGGCCTCCGGCCGCGAGCTTAGCGACCGTGCATGTGTCGCTCGCCGACGAGAGGTCACAGTAGGGCAAGACGTGGTGGCGGCGGCGGCGGCGGCGGCGGCGGGCGCGGCGGCGGCGGAAAGCCAAAAGTTGTAGCCGTACTAAAGAAAGCTCAGGACGTGCAAGACCCACTCGGTAGCTAAGGCGGCGGCGGCGTGAGGAAGGCGAAGGTGGCGGCGGTGAAGGACTGCTGGAGAAGTGCCGCTCTGGAGAGCGAAGAGTTACAGCGGCTCGCTGTATCGACCCGCTGTGTGTGTGTGTGTGTGTGTGTGTGTGTGTGTGTGTGTGTGTGTGTGTGTGTGTGAGAGAGAGAGAGAGAGAGAGAGAATCGCGCGATTCCGAGCGGATCTGTGCGGCGGGACCTGGGCGCTAGGTCGCCGCTGGATCCGCGGCAGAATAGCGTGCAACCGAACAGCGAGGTCTCGCGACAACCATTGTGTATCGCGAATGAATTCGCTGAATCCATACAGCGGCCACAGCAGAAGGCGGCGGCGGCGGCGGCTGTGGTCGGCCTGTGCGAGCACGCGACGTCAGCTATCTCACCAACCGCATCGCTGCTTGCAAAGGGACTGATGGGCGCGCACCGGAAGAGCTCGCGTAGGGCGCACCGCGAGACCTACGTTCATTGTATCGTCCTTAGCTCTAAATAGTTGGCCGAGGCTCCGCGATGCTGCGTCGAGTCCTCGTGTAACAGCCACGATACTAACTATAGGTCACCATAGGTCATTACGAAAGCAACCCCTATGAGATCCAAGTCGCTATTCAGGTGCATTACCGCAGCTGCGAAATAAGTAACGACTAAGCTTTAATGACGTTCACTGTGTAGAGTATTCGAAAGCAAGCAGACGCCATTCTTTCGCCAGCACGCTAAGACACGCGTGAACATACTAGCAGCCATCTGATTTGCAGGCCTGTGGCTACCAAAGTGCCCTGCCACCGTAACGAGCCATATAGCCATAGTGGAGGGAATTGAACTCTGACTTGTCGTCCTCTGACCTCGCGCTGTCCTTGGCATCGAGGGACGACGTGAGAGAGACCGCGGGGAGTTGAGGCGTTCACCAGCGGCTAAAGGAGTCTGGGATTTCGCGTTCCGAGATCGGCGCTATCGACAAATTAAATTTCAGGCGTGCGTTCGTTCCGCCGCCTCTTCAGATGGTTTCCGTAGTAAGCGGACTCGCTACCAATAGGTCGCTTAGCGGCTGCTGTCAGAGACGAAAACCCATCCACGGTGTGGAACGATGTTTTAACAGATATTCATTTGCATAGCACGCTAGGAGAACCTAATATACATCCAGGCGCTTCACAGCTGCAACGGGTTCGAGGCCACGACCTCGGTCGTCAAATAAATTTTCCTTGACCTCGGCCGTCGTAGGAAAGCACCTTAACCACTAGGTCAAACCAATGTAGCACCGATAAATATAATGCAGTAAAAACTATGCATTTTAAGAGCAAGGATGTGATGCGCTTGATTGATCCTTCGGGTTTCATTCGGGAATTCTGTGCCTTTGCCCAGCAGAGTCGACAGAATTGTGGATGCGTGCGTAACAGCTGCTGAAACGCTTCTCAAAGAAATTAATACGCTAACGAACGAACAGATGGTGGAAACCACGCGAAGCGTTCGGCTGGACGCGCATCGTCTCAAGCATTGCTGCTGCTTCTGCTCGAAGCACATTCAGCTCGGTAAGAGGACCAAGTGGCCGGCTCCGCCTGGCTGTCTCTCGCTTCGCCGCCGCCCAGCTCGCACGCGCTTTTCGTGCAGGTAGAAGAAAGGCGCTTACGGTGCAGTGACACCGTGTGCAAATTTGAGCGCACACTCTCAATACTTTGGCGATTTGAGGATGACAAACAATGATGACAAACCTGGCTTCGTGGGAGTCGCGTCGCGTCACGCCCGCACGCTTGTCAAACAGTATGCGGTATTGCGAGGAAGTTCGCGGCGGCCAATCTAGGCAACCTCGGCGGACCGGCGTCCGAATGAAACGCTGCCGGTCTGCAGAGAGCAGCGATCCGCTGCAACTGCCGACGCCCCACGTCCGGCATCTCTGCCCCGTTGTGCGTAGCTATCATCCGCGAGCGTCTTGGGGTCGGCGCCGACGTGTCGGCGCCCCTGCTGGCCACGATAAGGGTCATTCCGGAAACGAACGCGTACGCGAGGGGCGTTCGACTTGCCGCCGGCGATAATTGCAATTATCGCCGGCCGCGGCCGCCGCCGGTCGCGCGCGGCGCGGCGCAGCGTTCGCCCAGCCAGTGCGACGCCGAAGGGCGCGGATCGCCGCCACGAGCGCCTGCAAGCTGAGGGCGCTCCGCTCCGCCGTCGAGTGGCCGCATCCTGGCTCGTCCTGATTCGGCTCGTCGACTCGACATGCGGCGGCGCCCGGCTTCCGCCGTGCGGCGGCCAACGCCGTCAATCCAGTCCGGCGCACGGCAGCCGAAGCCGTCCGGGCTCGCTCGGCTCAGCCGCATCGGCGCGTCCGTCGCGGCGCCGGCTTGGTGCAATGGGCTGACGGAAAGGCCGGCGTCCGATGCATCGGCCGAAAGAGCAGAGGCCGTCGGAGACGTTCGCAGGAGCGGCTGCGCTCCCGCGCGATCCGACGAGACGCACGCACGCGCGCGCGAGCGAGCGACGGCGGCACGCTTAGCCTGATCGCACGCGGTCGCGGTCGCGCCCGCGAGCTCGCGAAATGGCCGTCGGCCCGGTTGCGGTTGAGAGGCCGCTGATGAGCGAGGAGCTGTTTCGCCTCCGGCAGGCGCTGCTCACCCGGGGCTCGGTCCGAGCTGCGGCCGGACCGAGCAGGAGAAGCGGCCGCGTATTGAGACACGAGGCTGCCGGAATTAAGGAGAAATCGGAAGAGATTGTGCGGCACTCTTGCGAAGACAGGCAGGCTATGGCGAAAGCGAGAAATCGGAGACAGGGCGAATCGAATGTATTTAAATGAATGTATATAAGTTAGACATGCCAGTCGAACTCATTTGAGCACGAGCTCGTTCTGTCGTCGTGGCTACTACCTCGACGAACGCAGAGGCGCTGTGGCAGATGTTCGAGAGGCGACCTGTGCAGCGGGAATTCCGACGAATAATCTACTTCTGCCGCAACAGTTTGCACAGCGATCGGAAGTCGGCAAGCGAAGACGCTCTTCAGTGCATGCAAGACATTAACTTGCCAGCAAATCTGCTGCAATCTGCCCGGGAATAGGTGTCTCAATGGCAGTTAGCTATTCGCCTATTCATTGAACTACTCGAGTCTAGGCCGCGACGAGTTAAGGCTCTTTGAGGTCAGAGAATTGAAGAGTTCGGGCTCGATTTACTGCAGAGCAGACTGCTATGCGAGCATCTGTGGCGGCTCTAGAAGCCACCGGTTGGCTAACGGAAAGGGCGCCCTTGTTTAGCACGAGAGCAGATACACAGCTGCGACTGTGCAAAGCTCTCAAAGAATCGGAAGTCAACGTTCAGAAGCTTTAGTCGGACAGTGACTGCGAGCACGTTTCGCACTAGAAGCTCACCATTATGAAAAAAAGCTCTTGCTTATCGGTTGAGTGAGCGGCATACGCGCCGGCTGAGCGAAATTTCGGAGCAAGGCAGCGGAATATTCACAGAATATGTGAAGGCAGCAATATGTCTTGACGCGTACTTGACTCCCGAGCGCTGACAGGCCAGGGAACCGGGATCACCCGCGCTGAAGCTAGATCACTGGCCCCAAGTTCACAGATAGAAGCTGCTGCAACAACAGTTTCCGCCTAGAAATACAACGCGCACGCGCGCACACTGCTTAACCTGATAGAAGGCCCCAAGAAAGCTTAAACATTTTCGAAATCCTATCTCTCATGCTCATTTTACCGAATGTACTGCGACTGCACTTATCCCAGCATTCATTGGTGACTGCGATTAGATATGAAGTCAAATAATGTATCTTTCTCGGCTGCAATCAGCATTGTGAATCGAAGGGCCATCATTTCCGCGATCGCGAAATGCAGCGCACCTTCAGTCACAGCGATGTCATCTTCAAAGAATAAATGGCAGACGTAAAAGGTTAAGTTAACAATTTAAACAACTTGATTCTTCAAAACGCAGGCAACTGGAAAAGCAACAGAAACATTCTACCGTTGGCTGTGACAACAGCATCACCTTGTCGCTTTCTTTGTCTCCAGCCCACACGCAAATGCAACTAAAAACAAATTAAAATCAACACGTGCTCGACGGCCGTTTCAGCGAAATGAGTGCGGATCAACAGCAAAAGCGTTCGTCGCCTGCTGCAATGAACCCACAGCCCTTCAGAGCTGTCGGCAAATAAAATAACTTTCCGCTTTCTAAACAAGCAGCTACGATTTTTCTATTCGTGTTAATGTTCAATTCTTCACGTGCAAACTTGATCTGAAACATCTCGCTGTACTGAGCAATGCAGGAAACAGTAAACTGACCTTACTGCTCCAAAAGCTCAGTCTGGCCTAGAGCAGCAGTTCTCAACCTATGGGTTAAGACCCCTTTGGGAGTCAAACAACCCTTTCACAGGGGTCGCCTAAGGTCATCGGAAAACGCGCATTTCCACATTTCCCACGCAATAACTGTATGACTGTGGGTCGCCAGAACATGAGGAACTGTACTGAAGGGTGACGGCATTTGGAAGATTGAGAGAACTGGTGCCATAGCAAGACCACCATACGTGGGAGGAGAAAAGAGCTCGGGGAGCACATTCGATGTGTGGCGTTTCTCTCCCTCCTCAACGTAATTGACGTGATGAAGATCGGCAGCGTTAATATTACTGCTGTTCGCGATGGCGATTTGGTCCCGTGCGATGCAGCGAAAAGTCAATTTCAAAAGCAGGCGTGCTGAACAGCAATGGCCAAGTAAATACATACAGGCACACGCACGCGCACACAGACAGGCACACACGCACGCATGCACGTACGCACTCACACACACGCACACACACACACACTCACATACATGCGTGTGCACAAGTACATGTATAAGGCAGGCTGCGATTCCATTGCTCTCCTTAATCTGTAACGCATTTTGGTGCTCACGCAGCTCCCAAATCGCCGGCAGTGACATCACCAGCAGGAAGTGCTAGGGTGCGCCAGCCAACGAGTCCCGACCTACCCCTTGGACCAACGCCTCGTGGAGGCTTTGGCGTCGCAGAGGCTTTGCTTTCGACGCGCCCCATTTACTTACGATCGGTCGCCTTGGGGTGCGGTGTGACATCTGAGCCGGTCTTTGGCTCGATCTCCATCGAGACCCAGCGATGACGTAACGAATGCAGTCATATTTCAGGGTCGCAGCGAAACGTTACGTATCAATGCTGTCCGACCTCGCGGCCTAGGCGACTTGAGGCATCGTCGCAGCGGTGAGGCCAACGTTATCAGCCGATCCGGCAGCCTGGTTCTTGTAGCGGCCGAAGAGACACGGCGGCTATCACTCCCGCTCGCAGTAGTCGATAGAAAGCTGCAGGCTGCAGGCTGCGAACGCGCGCCGCCTGGGTCGTCTTGAGCCGCGAGTCCCTTGCTCCGGCGCCTTAGTTCAGGGGGCACCGCTCGCGATGCGGCGTCTCGCCGCAGCGTTCGTCGTAGGTTCAGCAGTGCTGATGACCGCACCCACCGAGGATCGGCGGCGGCCGTTCAGCTAACTTTCACCTCTCCCTTCCACCCCCCTCTCTCTCTCTCTCTCTCTCTCCCTCTCTCTCTCTCTCTCCCTCTCTCTCTCTCTCTCTCTCTCTCTCTCTCTCTCTCTCTCTCTCTCTCCTCTCTCTCTCTCTCTCCCTCTCTCTCTCTCTCTCTCTCTCCCTCTCTCTCTCCCTCTCTCCCTCTCTCTCTCTCTCTCTCTCTCTCTCTCTATCTCTCTCTCTCTCTCGCCTCCCTCTCTCTCTCTCTCTCTCTCTCTCTCTCTCTCTCTCTCTCTCTCTCTCTCTCTCTCTCTCTCTCTCTCCCTCTAGACCTCTCTCTTCATCTCCCTCTCTCTCTCTCTCTCTCTCTCTCTCTCTCTCTCTCTCTCTCTCTCTCTCTCTCTCTTCTCTCTCTCTCCTCTCTCTTCCTCTCTATCTCTCTCTCTCTCTCTCTCTCTCTCTCTCTCTCTCTCTCTCTCTCTCTCTCTCTCCTCTCCCCTCTCTCTTGTCTCTCTCTCTCTCTCTCTCTCTCTCTCTCTCTCTCTCTCTCTCTCTCTCTCTCTCTCTCTCTCTCTCTCTCTCTCTCTCTCTCCCCCCTCTCTCTCTCTCCCTCTCTCTCTCTCTCTCTCTCTCTCTCTCTCTCTCTCTCTCTCTCTCTCTCCCTCTCTCTCTCTCTCTCTCTCTCTCTCTTCGGCGTTCACCTTCGCCCTGGCGAGTAATAGTGGAGCGCTCGGCTTGTCGAGATGCGACTGCTGCTGCTCATCCGTGTGGCGGGTCTCTTCCGGTGAGAGGAGAGAAGTTTAGACAAGGAGCATCCAACGTAAGCGGCCTCGTTTCTGCAGCGGCAAAGGAGCCTCGGCGGCGGCTGGCTTCGCTGAGCTCGCAGCGAGCAGCTAGTGAATCGCCGGCACCGGGACGGGAGGTTGCGACCTTCGCCGCATCGTGGAACACGAGCGCTTTTCCGCTCGGCTAAGGCTTGGCTAATCGGCGTCGCTTGATCTCACCGGCATCGCCGTCTATTAGCGGCGGTCGCGTCGCCACGCAAGCGATAGTGGCTTCGCGATCGTACGGCTCGCGCGATCCACCCCGAAACGGGCTGCTCGGACTTATCTCGTCTCCAATATAATTAAAAAAATATAATTCAAATATGTCGCGCCCCAAGAGAATTTAATCTCTATTCAGGCACCACTTCACATATGCCTCGGGGCTCTAGCCCACGACCTCAGTCAGACCTTGGTCCTCGGGGCGAGCACCTTAACCGCTAAACCAAACCAGCTCGGGCGCCGCTCGGAGGAATTCGGGAAGCGCCGCGATCCGATCTCGGCGGCTCAGACCAAACGTGCGCGGAGGCGTGGAACCGAAGCCGAGCTAGCACTTTCAGCTCGCTACTGCTGGCTCGCCTCGATCACCGCCGCCGTCACTGCGCCGTCCTACGTGTGGCGGTGTGCGCTCGCTGAAATCTAGCCGCTCTTGAAAAGAGCGAGCCGCTTCGACGACCGCGGGACTCGTCAACGGCCAATGGCCGCCAATGGCCACCGATGCTCAGTCTCTGTCAGCTCTCGCGTCGGCGTGAGAAGAAAAGATTGACAAAATGAAGCCGCCGCACAGCAGCGAAGGCGACGGCGGTGCACGCGCGGGCTCGTGCACCGCCGTCGCCTTCGATTGAACTAGTGCCCCGCGATAAAACGCGTAAGATTTTGGAATTTAAAAATAATGTAAATGCAATTTATAGGATGACAGCGAGATCTTTCAACTCATTCGAAGGAATATCTGATTTCATAAATCAGCAGTCGGGGCTGCCTAGGATTGTTGCTTTCAGCAATGACGCAATGCCGGCGGGCTGAGCGGTCTCAAGCACAGTCCGACGTACGTGAACGGCGGGCGCTGAAGCCATGCGTTTACCTCACCCACATTTCGCTGCCACGTTTCCTGGCCCATGTTTCCGCTTCCCATGAACGCTCGCCACTAGCGCGCGAGTCGACTGCGCCGCACCTCGCAAAGCTTAGGCCGGCAGCGACCGAGCACAGCCGGCGCGCTCGCTCCGGCTAGCACAGGCAAGCAAGCCGACGCTCTCCGGCGCTGGCTGTAAAGTGTGCTAGCGGAGATCGCCATTTCAGCTGGTGGACGCGGACGACCGAGAGCCGGAAACCGATCTCGTCGGCGCGTGGTGGGAAACTCGCGGTGCTTTAGCGTTAGCAGCGACAGAGCCGCTCGCGGTAGACAGTTACCGGGCACGGGCGCGCTCAACGGGCGGCTGCACTAGCCACGGACGCTCAGCACTGCACACACCGACAGCCGGTGGGTGAGTGCCCGTCGTACTAGCGAGGCAGCCGAGGCGACGAGCCGCCGCGTGGCAACTCTCTCTCTCTCTCTCTCTCTCTCTCTCTCTCTCTCTCTCTCTCTCTCTCTACTATCTCTATTCTCTCTCTATCTACTACGATACTCTCTCTGTTATCTCTCGCTCTCTCATCTCTCTTATCTCTCTCTAGCTCTCGTCTCTCTATCTCTCTACCGTTTTAGGCTCTCGCTCTTCTTCTACTCTCTCTCTACTAGATCTCCTCGCTCTCTCTGCGTCTCGTAGCCTCTCTATCTCTCTCCTAGGCTCTCTCTCTCTCATCTCTCTTCTCTCCGTATCTCTATAATCTCTCTCTCTCTCTCTAAATATCTCTATAGCTCTATCTTCTCTGTCTATCTCTCTTCGGTCTATCTCTCTCGCTATCTCTAATCTCTAATCTCTCTCTCTCTCTGCTCTCACAGCTCGCTTCTCTCTCTCGGCTATCTTCTATCTCTCTCTCTACGGTATTCGCTCTCTGTCTTCTCCTCTCTCCTCTCTCTCTTCTCTCTCTCTCTCTCTCTCTCTCTCTCTCTCTCTCTCTCTCTCTCTCTCTCTCTCTCTCTCTCTCTCTCTCTCTCTATCTCTCTCTCTCTCTCTCTCTCTCTCTCTCTCTCTCTCTCTCTCTCTCTCTCTCTCTCTCTCTCTCTCTCTTCTCTCTCTCTCTCTCTCTCTCTCTCTCTCTCTCTCTCTCTCTCTCTCTCTCTCTCTCTCTCTCTCTATCTCTCTCTCTCTGTCTAACGCCTCGCTCGACGAAGCTGATGCGCTTCTTCGAGCGCCTGCCTCTCCGTCAGCGCATCAGGCTGCGAGCAGATGATGACAGTCGCGACGGCTTCTGTCTCTCTCTCCCTCTCTCTCTCTCTCTCTCTCTCTCTCTCTCTCTCTCTCTATATATATATATATATATATATATATATATATATCTGAACGTGCTGCGTTGTCTTTGACGTTCGAACGACACACACATACACACACACATATACACACACACACACATACACGCATATATATATATATATATATATACTCATTATGTACGTACAGGCAAAATACAGCATGAATAAATACAATATATATATAAATATATATTTATTGTCAGCTACCGACTTACGACGGATATAAATGTATACATATATATATATATATGCATCATGAATATATACATATTAAAACATCATATATCGCGCGCTAGCCGAGCGGTCGCTAAGCACGATCTGAGGGAAGGAGAGCGATAGGCTCCTCTGCCACGAACTGCTGGCATCAGAATAATTGAACTGAGTGATTTTGGCATGATTCTGATGCCAGCAGTTCGTGGCGGAGGAGCCTATCGCTCTCCTTCCCTCAGATCGTGCTTAGCGACCGCTCGGCTAGCGCGAGATCGTGCTCGCCCTGCCCGCTCTGCCCGCTCCAGGACTCAAACCTACGACCTGGTTCGTAGAGTGCATGCACCCACCGCTACACCAAGACCCGACGGTTAAAGGTGCTGCACGAATTCCGCAGTCCGCGTAGTGCTCATCTAGGCTTGACCATGGCTGCCGACGAATGGCGATTTGCTCTGGCGTCTGCAGCCCGACGCCCCCTTGCGCCTAAGGCGCCAATAATCCAATTCGCACCAGCAAGCCGGCAAAATCAATCGGCGCGCGTCAGCGGCAGTGCGGCCGGACGGTATTTAATTTCGCAGCCGCTCGGCCGCGCCGCGGGCGCACCCCATTGGACGGACTTAGGTCGAATGGCGGTCGGCGGACGGCGCCGATAGTTGAATTCCGTGCGGCCTCGCCCGCTCGAAGCTGCTGCTTCGCACCGATCTCGCGGCGCACTCTCTCCCTCTCCCTCTCTCTCTCTCTCTCTCTCTCTCTCTCTCTCTCTCTCTCTCTCTCTCTCTCTCTCTCTCTCTCTCTCTCTCTCTCTCTCGGCCTCCGTCAAGTCAGAGCGCCCGCAGTCGCAGGCGGTGCCCCTCGCAGGACTCGAACGGCGAGCGGCTCGAAGAGTCCAGGCGCTCGGCGTCGGCTCCGCGACGGCCACCGGCTGGCGCGGAGAAGGCAGCACGGAGCGAGCGGCGGCGGCGGCTGACGGAGAGTCGCGCTTGACTGCGGACGACGCGCGAGTGACGGCGCCGATCGCCGTTCGGCGCAGACCGCGAGCCCGCACGCCAGAGGACCGTCGGAGAGCCGGTCCGGCGCCGCCGCCGTCGTTCGGCGGCCGCCTCCGCCATGGTTCAGATGTTCTACTACGAGACGGTCGGCAAGAGCTACCGGCGGCTGCTGCACCGCGAGGGCTTCACGCTGCACGTCGAGCTGCATCCGGTAGAGAGCTACGCCGCGGCGGCACCGCGAGCCCGCTGGCTGGTCGAGCTGCCGCGCGCCTGGAGCCTATCCAGCCGCTGCCGCGTGATGGAGACGTGCGGTGCGCCGCCACAGCGCTGCTGCGCCGTCAAAGCCAAGGCTGCCGACAGGGGCGAAGGATGCATCGAGGTCAAGGGCGCGTTCCCCGCCGGCAGCGGATGCTGCGCCGGCCAGCGCACCTCGGCGCCGTCGGCCGATTTCCGCCTGCGCCTGACGACGGCGGTAAGCGCCGAGGATTTCCAGCGCGGCTACTGCCTGACGGGCACCGTGGAGCAAGCCGTCGACGGCTCGCCTGAAATGACCACGACCCACTTTGCGGCGGTGAAGAGAAAAGGCTACTGAGGCCGCACGCGCGACCGCTCTCGGCGGCCGGCGGGCGAGAGCGGCGCTGTGCCGCTCTCGCCGCGCTCGTGCTCGATGGAACGCGAAGGTGGCTGCGTCCGGCCCACCCTTCGTCTGCCGCCGTACGCCAACGCCGTACGCGGCCGCTGCCGCCGCCGCCGGCGGCGCCCTGCTCGATTGCTGGCTCGGCTGCCCCGCGCTGCCGCAAGACTGTCCGGTGAGGCTTGCTGTGGTTTCGCAAAGCTCACTCCTCATTCCGTCCTGTGCGGTCGACCCCCGCGTCGATTTCACTATTCGTTCGCTGGTCGCGTTCGCTCGCCGCCGCCTCACAGGTCGCAGCACTGCGACGGCGCGTTTACGTCGCGAGGCTTCGCGAGTCGTCGTGCCGACGGCCTCGCAAGCCTCTTCGTTCGTCGCGATGGCTGCAGTCGCGGCGGGACAGCGTCGGCACTTATATGGGATAGCGAAACAGTTCATATTTACGACGGCCCGCGGCGCGCGACCTTCTTGTCGTCGAAGAAAGGTCCTTCGAGCAAGCAGGTGCGAGCTCCTGTTTCTCGGCCTCTCAGACGGCGGAGCTCTACCAGACTCAGCCAGGGCCGGAGGGTGGGACCTGCGCGTGGTGCTCACGGGTTATTCCGGAGCAGGCGGCGGCGGCGGCGGCGGCTGCGCGTGCGTTGCACTCTCTCGGGGCCTAATTATCAGCGGCCGCGCTGTATATGGCGACCCGCAGCTAGCCTAGCGAGTGAATGGCTTCCGGCTGATTATTTGCCGAATTTGCGGTCACCTTGCACTATCGAAGTTCCGCTGATGGTCGCGCGAGTTTAGTCGCGATTTAATTTCAGCACGCTCTGAATTCGGGGTGCCTGGTTTGTGCTGCGGCCGCCAGGCACGGCCGTTCGGGCGTCTAGAATAAACTTGTGCCCACCAAGCTCATTCCCGCATTGACTTCTCTAACTCACTGCTTGCTGGCCTACCGGCATGTGCAATTAGGCGATTACAGCCGGTGCAAAACTCCGCAGCTAGCCTTGTCTGTCGCGAGCGTCGTGGTTGCCACATCACACCACTCCTCGCCGACCTGCACTGGGTATCAGTCAAGCAAATGTTCAACTTCTAGGGTTTGTTGCTCACGTTTAGGTCACAGCATTCTTTGGCTCCAGCCTATCTCTCAGATCTACTCCCCCACCAAGCCAAGCATCCTACCACCCACTTTTCGGAATCCAACAGTCTACCAATACCTCGTACAAACCTCAAATCCTTTGGAGACAGTGTATTTCGTTCGTATGCTCCCAAAGCCTGGAACTCACTCCCGACTTGCGTCAGAACATCACCAGACTTGACCACATTTAAAAAGAACTTAAAATCACACCTATTGAGGACAGCATTCGGTGGGTTCCTATGATTCGTCCTCCATGTGCTTATGCGTGTTGGCACTGTGTATGCTGCCACTAGCCACACTTGCATGCTGACCATGAACATGTCACCCCTAACCATGTTATTCATGTTGCTTATCACGCTTGACATTACTCACCGCTCAATCGCGTTTCCCTTTGCAGCAAACGTATACCGCCTAGAAAGAGATTGAGTTCTCTGAGGGCGCTTTATCAAGTGCATTATTATTAATATTATATTCTTACTCAAAGTTATGAGGTTTCTCGGAGTCAGCGCACAGGTTATAAGCTAGGCTCCCGGCAGAGTTTCTATTTATGGCACCACGCTGATGACGCTGCGATCAAATCGCAGCACGGCGCAAGCGAGTGCAGCCGACTACGAGAGAGCTCGCTCGCTCGGTCTTCCAGGATCGCGAACAGGTTCAAGGTCGCGCACGCGGAGTCGTGTGACATAAGAAGAGCGGCCCCGCCCGGCACCCACCTCCTCGTGCTCCGCGACGGTCGGGGGGGGGGGGGGCGCGGCGGCGGCGGCCGGGGCTGCGACGGTAGAGACTCTCCCGAGGTGCTTCGGAGAAGACGCGTGACAGATTGCGAGAAGTGGCGAGCGAGCGGATTCTCGCTAAGGTACGCGAATTCTGTGCAGCTGGCCGCCGTCAATCAAGAGCCCGTCTCTAGGCTTCCGGCAGTGTCTCACTCCGTCGCCCAGACCTAGCGGTCACGCTCGCTGAGCCGGAGGCACAAGCACTTCGTATTTGTCTTTTAACAAGTTCATTTAACTTAAAGCGTAAAGCCCAAGTACTTGCAGGGTGAGGATTAACTACATTTGCTTGTGCATGAGTAGTAAGTGTTTATCTCCACGTACGGTCTTTACGGCTTAGTCGCAATGGTGACGCTTGGTGTTCACTTTAAGTTTTGCGTTGACTGTATTTTAGACAAAACACAATAAGTACTATACGGCGGTGCGCAAGATCTGCATCACTACCCATTAGCTTAACTGGTCGGCTCCTAGGTTTTACGTATTTTACAGCGAGCGAGCGAGTGAGCAGCTAAAGAGGAGAAAGAGAGATGGAGACTTACAGCAAAGAGAGAGCGAGCGATAGAGAAAGATTGAAAGAAAGGAAGAGAATGAGAGCGATGGAGAGAGACTGAGAGAGAGAGAGAGAGAGAGAGAGAGAGAGAGAGAGAGAGAGAGAGAGAGAGAGCTGAGAGAGAGAGAGAGAGAGAGAGAGAGAGAGAGAGAGAGAGAGAGAGAGAGAGAGAGAGAGAGAGAGAGAGAGAGAGAGAGAGAGAGAGAGAGAGAGAGAGAGAGAGAGACTGAGAGAGAGAGAGAGAGAGAGAGAGAGAGAGAGAGAGAGAGAGAGAGAGAGAGAGAGAGAGAGAGAGAGAGAGAGAGAGAGAGAGAGAGAGAGAGAGAGAGAAATAAAGAGAGAGAGAGATGTGAAATTTGGGGAGAACGACAGCGATTGCGCGCAGAGGAGCGAGGAAAAAAATATTGCTTGTTTTTAGGTGAGAGCCTGCATCTGAGAGGTGGATTTGTGCTCAAGAGTGAGAGAGAAGAGAGAAAGAGTGATTGGACGTGACCAAAGAAATATAGAAAATACAATTCAGTTGGACAGCACTCTAAAAGAACTTAATCTCTATTCAGGTATTTAACCTACGCCAGGGGGGCTCGAGCCCACGACCTCGCTCAGACCTTGGTCGTGGCAAGCAACCAGCGAAGCTACATGGACGTGGACGACCGCGTGCAGCGTTTCACGGTGAGGGACAGCCCAGGGTTACCCACGGCCACCTTCCAGCCGCCGCGTGCAGCCCGAAGCGCGGCGTGCTACCGCCTGAAGCCGCGCGTCACGTTCCACGTCGCCCCGCAGCCGCCACCTGCAAAACCGACGGCGAGCGAAAAGCGGCCGCGTGCGCCACCAGGCGGTGCCTCGCGCCCGGCCCAAGGCGGACCATCAGTGGCCAGCTGAGCCGGCGTCGCGTCAGCCGCATCCCTCAAGGCCCGTGCGCCGTCGTCGTCGTCGTCAGAAGGACGCCGAGATCGAGGCACGCGAGAGGTGGCGCATGCGAGGTCGTCGTCGCGGTCGTCGCTCTTGTGAAGGACGGCGGCGCGAAGTCTGAAGAGGCGCTGCCGTCCGGCACTGCCGGCAGCGCCGGCGCCAGTGTACGGTTTCGCTGGCACGTATGGAGCTCTCACGCGCGCGCCCCAGCCGAACGCCGCTGCCGGTCTTCTACTGCACGCTAATTGATATAAATGAATTGCTCGCCGCAGATGAGACACTAAAAATACGCTTAATAAGAAGATATAACCCTATTAGCTCTAGTTATTATTGAGCTCGGCACACTTCTCAGATCTGGCGCCCAAACCCCTGCGGCGTGTTTATCTCTCTGCGGACGATGGCAGCGCTCTCTGACGGCTTTCTTGAGCTGGAGCAATCCTGACCGGCGGAGAAAGCATTGGCTCCCCCGCCGCTGAGCGATCGCCGTCGGAAGGCTACCTGTTGCTGCAACCGCAGGCGAAATCCGGTGCGCCGCGTGACACGTCGCTAGAACGGTAGAACGGCAAAGGTACGATGCTCGCCTTTAACGGCCAAGGTCGCAGGCTCGAGTCTTGGGCAATATGTTAAGCGCCCGAATGGAGAGAAAGTCTTATTAGAGCTCGATCAAAATGAATTATCTTACATTTTATTATTGCATAACGGAGGAGTCTGATAGCGTTCTGCCTCAACTGAAGTTCGACAGCGGCTCTCGGCAAAGCGAGCGGCATCTCGGCAAGCAGGGAAGACCCAGCCTCCTCACGTCTTCACGCCTGGTATAGAGAGAGCAGCGCTCACGCTACGGAATCGGCCAACTGCCGAGTTCGTCGGCTGCGGAGCAGTGGTGTCGCCAAGCAACGTCCGCAGCTCGACCTCAAAATTCAGGCGGCAAAACCGCGACGCGACGGGCGCGTTACTGTGAAAACCGCGTGCTTCGCGAAAGAAGACGATCGACTTTCCGGAATTTCTAGACTCGAGAGCGAAAGATGGAGACGTTGGAGGCCGACTTCAGAGAAGCAGCTCCAAAGTTGAGCACGTGACCAAGATCTGCAGACCGACGGCGACGCACCGCCGCAGCCGCCGCAGACGCCAGACCCGTCATCGTCTATCGCGTCGCTAGACGGGACAGTTGGCGGACTGGCGCTCAACAGAGAAACTGCACAGGATTTTAACTCTTTCCCGCGGTCGTAGTCCTGAGTCCTCGACCACAGAGTGGATTAGTGCCGGCGTATTAATCGATGGCAAACGATGTCTCTATGCGATGAATAGCTAGCCGCGGCAGATGGCGTGCCGCCGCCACCGGGTACAGTGCCACCGTCTTTAAGCGGATACATTACGCAAAGTCGATTCCCTAATGAAGATATTCTCACGCCGCGCACTCAGCAACAATTGCACTAAGCAATCCAGGCACAGCTCGGCGGCTGGGTGCGGGCAGGCGTGTCTGTGATGCGGGGTGCGGGCAGGCGTGTCTATGTGGCTTGCGACCCTATTAGTAATTGACGCGCGCCTGGAACTGACAGCATGCTGCTGCCTCGCAGCTGCGACTGAGGAAAAGAAGAAATAGTTCGTCCGCTAAAGCGCCGCCGTGCAACTGAAAACGCCAGGCTCCGCTTGGGAACAATATGAATTGAGCGCCGCCACTGGACGCGAAGAAAACGCAAAGACTTAACAGGGTGCGAGTTCAAGCAAACTTCGGTCAATGCTAAGGTAGCACTCCAATCTTCAACCGTTCTGAATAGCCGTCAGCCTAGGCTGAGCGCGGATTCTCGTGTATGGGCACTCGGCAAGCAAGCAATTAAAAAAGTATAGGGCACAGTCATAGTGTCTATTCGACATAAACTCGGTGTCTTCTTTTTCGAATACAAGTAGGACACCATTTTTCGTCGTTAGCCGCGATGGGGGGGGTATCTTAGGTATAGATGGCAGCCCAATTCACTGCCCCGCTATAGTGCTACCGTAAGCCGCCTACCCACTTCATCAGCTCAGCCGCTGGCCGTATTAGGAGGGGCCAAAGAAGGTCTGGTTACACGCAGGGCTCATACGCCCAAGCTCGAGCCAGCAGCTATAAGGGCAATTCTCAGAAATGCAGAAAGCTAGCTGAGTTCTTGCCATACGACGCCGTACTAGCTGCCAAACGTAGAGCTTCTTTGAGCTCGAGTTCGCGTCGAGCGACGAGTCGGCAGCGAGTGCTGCAACCATTACAGCTATACCGACGCACAGCTATAATGCGGCCCGACAGATTGGTCTTACCAGTAGGCTGGTCTCATTAACGGGACAGATAAGTTGAGAGGTGGCTAGCGAAGCCAACCCCTACGGTTGCGGATAGAGCCCCCCACCCATCTCTCTACCGCCACCACACCGTCGCGTATTCGTCTAAATTGAAAGAGCAGAGTCTTGCGGCTGCGCTCTATTAAGCAGCGATAGCTGTCACCGTTGCATTAATACTACGACTTCCTATTCAAAGCAGGGCTGCGAGCGATCTAATTAAAAGAGGGCACAGGAGAATTCGGCCGCCGCGCTTGTCCTTTTTGGCTCGACAGCGAGGGAGTAATTGGCGGGCTGGCTCGCTGGCCGTCCGGCCGGCGGGCAACGCATCGATATCTATGGTAAGTGCGGTCCCTCAGCGGGATGGCGGCCTTGTACGCTGTTCTCCTGCCCTGGACAGCAGCATTGTCGCTTCCTGTCCAGAGCAGGAGCAAAGCGGCAGCAGTTCGGGCGCGTGCGACGCGGATGAATTTCGTGGATGAATTTCGCGGACGAATGCTCGGAGCTCGCGCCGGCGGATGGAGGTCGCTGCCTCCAGTGGCAACGAAGTGGCAGCGACGGAATGAATAAATCGGAAAGTACGCCGTTTGCAATCTCATTGCACGTACGTGCTGCTCATCGTCGCCTACCTCACATCTTTACCAAAGTTCGCGTCCTACGGCGAGAGCTCCAGCAGGCCGCTGAAGGCGGCTCGCAGCGCTGGCAGCAGGAATCAGCCTGAGCGTTGCGATCGCGGCGGCGGTCGGCTAAAGGACGGTGGGTGCTGCTCTACATTGAAGTTAGCAGTCAGAAAAGATCTTCAGTTTGGGAATGTTAGCTGGATTTCCCTATCAATACAGTAGCTGAGTCCAGCTTGAAAAATCGATAGTAGAACTGACTGCCTGTAGATTCGATTAGCTGAGTCATAGTACAATTACAAAATTTCACGAATCTTATTGAGAGTATAACAAAGCTTTAAAGAACTTTGGAGATTTATATTACGTATAAAATAGTACTTCTTGGGTTATAAATCTAATACTAATTTCTTTGATGGATAATAACCTCTAATAAATGTGGATTTGTTATCGGAATATTAGCCATTAGTAACTTTTTGAGCGCGTGTCATTAACGGATAATCAAAGAAGGTATCGTGTGAGTATTCAATTTCTACTTCCAGAAAAAACATATTATGATAAACATGACCAAGCCGTATTAAAGATGCAGCTGTCTAACTTGTTACAGTACGCCTGGGAACAAACTTATATTCTCCAACTGCTAATTTTTCCTCCATTGCCCTTCCATTCGTGGCATCCAGATATAAGAACCAAGATTTTTTTCTATCTTTACCTTACCCAGGACAATATTCATTGTTAGCCTTTGCATAGCACTAAGAAACTTGTCTCACTCCTCCCCAGATCTCTCGTTGCAAGAGTTTGTACTTATCTACATCTGTTTATAAATCTCTATATGCTCCCAAAGTCCTTGAACTTGGATTCTAGAGATGCGTGCACAATTGCAATGTCAATTTTTTGATTTTTAGATACGTTTCCTGTAGAACTCAGTGTGCTGCATCTGTTGGGGAAATTATTGAACTGGGGAAATATTGACTAAATACGCAAGCCATATATTATTAGCAAGTCATATATTATCATATTTATTTATCATATTTATCAAGTTCATAAACATGTTTACCAAAACAAATACCTCAGCCAACCTGGAAGTCCTAATAATCGCTAGATACTACTGTCTGTCACAACTCTAAATAGTTTAACCAAATCAGGCTCATGCACAGAGAATTTAGTCTCTGATAATTTTTAAAGGGCATGCACCTTTTCAGAAAAACTATCTCTGTTTAAGGCTCTAGAACACATTATAAGGTATAATATTTATCCTCGTGATTTTATATCTTTGCAACAACACCTCTTATTCATTAACTTATAGTTCTGCCAGTTTGAGGAGTCTACCTATTAAACTTGGCGCAAAATCCGAATACCTCACAAATTATCCAACTTGTACCTTGTTTAGACCCTTCTTCTAACTGCTCTACCATCTTAGATAATTTTCTATAATTTCACTCTAAAAATGCAATCTTTTTAATTATGTCCGTCTACAGCCGAATAAGATTGCAGTACCTGTCTTACCAGTATCACTAATTCATCTCATATTTGCAACCACACCAATCTTAGCATTTCCAAAAGAAGTTAACAATCTACGCATAACACCGATTAAACCACATCCTTCTTTATTATTAATAAGATCACTCTTAGCAAGATCTAACCGATCAAACTCATAATCAATCTATTTTTACTTCTAGTCATCCTACCCAAAACCTAGCCATTCATCTTTCACCTCTAAAGTATAACTTAAAGGTGTATCTTGAATATAATTAATCAGCCCATTTATATTTAGCATTAAACAGTGGAGTTGTAAATATCTAAAATATTAACCATATTTCTTTCTAATAATAAACCCAATGTCCAATTTAGAATTTATAGGCAGCTCTGAAGTGCTTTGAAAGTCCATTTTATAACACATAAATAGTTTGCTCCATTTAAAAAACCATTAGCCCAAAAACAATAAGATTTGAAAATGATGAATTAAGCAAGATTAACCCTACAACTCAACAAAAACCTCTACCAACAGCTTCCTCAAATAGGAAAGGCTTTTTTGATAGTGATTCGTCTGCGGCTTTTATATAAGTCATATAGCAAACAGTAACCAGTACTTACAATGGAATCTATGACATTGAAAGAATTATCATGTAATCACTATTCTCTAACAGATCCGCTAAATTCTTTGAATTTTCGGGTCAAAGTATTATGGCTTTAATTTTAAGCATATTCAAGATTTAATCCATAAAGATTTATGGGATTGAAAATCATTTTTATTTTATAATATTGTATAATATATAAAACTAGGTGTATTATACTATGTAATTTTAATGCACAAGTGGTAAGGAAAATGAAAAATATTCACAGCAGTTTATTTCAAGGATAATCATATGGGCGGCTTTTATTTCCACTAAATTACCGATGAGATCATGAAAACAATCATGTATGGTGAATAGCACTGTTTGGCACTGTGTTCTCAGCGTAGTATTTGTTTTGGGATATCGCAGTGGTGACACTCAGTGCGACATAGGATACCGAGTTTTAGTGGGGTCACCAGTCCAGCAGTGAGTGCCAGCCTGTGATATCCCAAAAGCACTTACTACTAGGGTCGATCTACTGCAGGGGTAGGAAAAAGGCACTTGGTTCGGCGGCCTGCTGCTGACAAGGACCAAAGCCATTCGATGCGGGTGCCGTGAAGTCCACGAAGCAACAACCTATGGAGCTGCTTATGCACAGTGAGTTTTGCTTCCTTCCTGCTTTTATCCTACTCGATTATTCGATGAATATGTCACCTATACTGGGTAGCAGTTACAAACCTTTCAGGAGACTTTACGAAGACACACCAGCCAAACGTGGTTCAACCTTTTGACGGAGACTCGACGAGACTTATTATAAAACGTTAGCTGTCGTGGAGCCGACTCGGCAGTAATTTTTCGGCAGCCGCTATCTTCAAGGCACTTCGAGAATACGTCGTGGAGGCTAAATGCGCGAGCGAGGCTGAACCGTGGACAATTTGAAGACTATTCCGAGAGTCGGGCTTAACGTCTTAAGTGATCGAGCTCTTTCTGTAATTGTATGCACTAAGTAGCAGCGTTAGGCTTTCGGAAGATGAAGTCCTCAGCAAGTAAGCTTGAGCTTCACATGTTTAGCTTACGTGCTTTTATTAATATATATGTATTATATATTATATATTTATTAAATTTATCATATATTTATATGCTATTATCATGATAGTCAATGTGGATTGCACTTTAGTTATATTTGATGGACTAGCCTAATGCTAATGTGGAAGAGCTCGATCACCAAGTACTAGTTCGGTTGCAAGGTGTATCAGATTGCGAGTGAAGTGACTGCGTCTAACCTTTTACTAGTACATGCAACAAGTCAAAAGAAAACCTCGCTGAGGCTACTGAAAACACGCTCGGCAACGCCATCTGTGCCTGTGAGCATTATTTTTGTTCATTCTACTTAAAGAAGAGAGAGTAAAAAATGTATTGCGGACCTGAGGTCAGTGAGCTGAGCAGAATGACTAAATTCGTTTTTATTAATCTGTGCATGTGAACTGATAGTGCGATCACCAAAAACATTAAGTTCATTTTTGAGTAACGGCTAGAAGACTGATAGCCGAGGAGCGAGTTTTACTAGAGCACTCTGCAGGAATAAACAAGCTGGAAGGTTCAATGCTGTTTCAAGCCAGTGCTAACTTTGAGAGCCTGTTTTCAAAGTACAAAGACTTCATCGCTAATAACTGATGCCTGCTAACCCGATGCAACATAAGCAGCTTCATGTTCATCGGGCTACATTATTAGTTTAATTTTTCATGAAGCATACGTACTTTATGTGCTCCTTGATGTCATACATAGCCAATATTATTCTTAATCTGAATTACATTGTTCCTGGGCAATATAATAGTGCAATTGGTGATTGCTCCGGAATCTTATTGTTCACAAGTGAATTTCACAATGAAACAGCACGTCAGGATTTACAGACTAATATTTAATTGCTACTTGTTCCGCATTTTTACACAGATCTATCTGTCCCGGTCCATAATTAATCAATTGTACTCAACACGGACTGTTGGTAAGATGTAACCCCTCGAGTTTCGCGGGAATGCAAAACTAGCTGCATAGACTGACGACATAAATTTCATCTAACAAGGTGCGGGCATTTATCGTTTCGTTCTGTCTTGGCTGTCGTCTGCAAACTGTGTGCATCTTCGGGGCGTCCATGTCTCACTGGGTGTGCTTAAGGGTGCTAGTTGAGGCAGGGATGGTCACGTGCTTGCTAAGTTTATCGCGCCGCTAACAGTACTGTGCTTTGTAGCTAGGACTTTATTCTGTAAAGGCCACACACTTTTGGAATGATAAAGTGTGCTGACACGCCATCAACAGCTCTGCCCCCAATATTGGGTGTCCGGTAGGCTGCTCTTAGGAGTTAGATGTCTCCAGGTCCCTTTAGATAGGTAGTAGATTCACAACAAGGGAGTGTTTACGTGGCAGGCTCAGGCTATGCAGTGGAAACGAGCGACAGCTTTCACCTAGATTTATAGCTCGGATGCGAGTCCGATGAACACTATTAAATGCCAGCGTCGAATTTATTCGTCGAGGAATCACCTTGAAGAGGCGCAAAATATAAGAGTAGACGTGAACTCGGCATCCCAAGGACCATTTCGTAACACGGTGACCATGGGCTCCGCTGGGATCCTTGTCAGATGAGCAGGCAGGTACGCGAGCAAAGGCTAGAATCCAAAAATCCGGATTATGAAAGCTGCATGCCCAATCTTATAATATGCATATTGCCTTGCACGTGGTGGCACCAACTCGACTCGGCAACTCGTGCAATCCAGGAGCTGCACATTGTGAATCACTATGAGTCACTATGAATACTAACCCTCCGCGACTTCTCTGTCGCTTCCGTAATACTTTATCTTGGTCTCTCCGTCCTTCTTTTTTATCATACCTTTCATTATGTAAGTAAATATCTCAGGCTAGGAGTGTGCTAGCAGTCACACTCGCCAAAATACCATCCGTGTAACCTTGTAATCCTTGTAACAGCTGTTCCTTGAAAATCATAGGAAGACGCGGCGGTAGCTAACGGTCACGATGGTCTACCTGGGAGATTACCAAAGTTCTTATTTAGGGCCTACATGGACTCCGGCTGAAGTCTCTGCCGGAAGAGGTAAGTGCCACAGTGTGTCCAGTGATCCCAACGCCCTCTCCTTCCATTAAAAGGTGACTTACCATCAGTCTCAATGCAAATGAACTCAAATGTTTCCATTTTCTTGACTTGCCATGGTAACGTACTTTAAAAATATAAGCATAATCCATTTGCATATTTCCATACTGAAACAATGAAAAGTCATGGTGAAGTGTGAGCGTCCACAGATTGGAAGTCTGGGGGTTTACAAGAGCCATTTCCTAGGAAGAACATTAGGAAAATCCGAAGCAATGCAGGATTAATTGTTAAGCATTGAGTTACACCGCCCTCTCCTTTTTGTCCTCCACGTGATGTCCAAGTCTCGGCTCAACTAAACAGTAAATGTGATGGCATGGGCTTATTCAAAACCCATTAAGCTCGCGGGTACTTCCAGGCGGAACGATCGGTGGTTGGCAAACTTACATCAAAACCGACATTCCTTTCAAATGCTAATAGGCGCTCTATCTTATCAGCTACTGGATTATTATGGTGACAAGCTTGTTAGCTATCCCTGTTACAGACCGTCGAGATTACAACTATGTGATATAAAGACCACAGATCGGTCACTCAAAGATTTAGATGCAGAAAATCCGGTAAGTGCATACTTCAGTGTGAAGACATGCAAAGCAGGAGGCGCTTCAATGAGAAATGCTGTCCATTGGAAGTTATATATATATATATACTCATAAGCTTCTAGAGCACTGGCTATTATTTCGGAAGCGTCTCTATCTCAGAAAACTCTGTAGTCATTTAAGAGAGACGGATGCCTCTTTCAAGAGGCTCCAAGCAAACAGCTGCTTCTTCTAGCAAAGCAAATGTCGACCGACGGAGCAGATGTTTTTGTCCGCGATGCATTTTAGTGTCTGCAACCCAAAGTTGTGCAGCCCTGACCCCACCAGTTTCATCGCCGTATATGTAGAAGCACTTTTAAAAACGCACGTTAACAGACACGTGAATGTAACGGTCTATACCGAGGATAGCGAAACGTTCTATTATTATAAAATATTTATATTATATTATATTATATTATATTAAAATTAATATTAAAATTAATAATAAAATTAAAATTAATATTAATATTAATATTAATATTAATATTAATATTAATATTAATATTAATATCAAACATTAATATTAATATTAATATTAATATTAATATTAATATTAATATTTATATTTATATTTATGTTTATATTTATATTATATTATATTATATTATATTAAAATGTAACGGTCCATTTCACGGATTATTTCACGGAATTTAACCGAGGAAGGAAGCGAAACGAAGGAAGCGCCTGCTGAATGCTGTCCCAGCATCTCACGCTGCACATGCAATGCACTACTGTCGACAGCACCGCCCGCCTAACAGCGGTTGGGCGTAGAGCATGCACCAGCTAAAACTGAGGGGGAAACCAGTGCGTGCAATTGCAATGCTTCGATGACGAAACTGCAGCTCCAGGCAAACGTGTAATCTTGTCGTCGCACGAATCGCCGCCACGCGCGCAATGGCAATCGGGTGGAGTGGCTGCTGCACCTGTTAACAATATCGATGGAAATAACACAGCGCTCGTGCTTCAGGTATTTCAGAGGACAAGTGCGATTCTGTGACGCAGTTCGGCGTCAATTTTATCAAGCGACGCTGCGTTTACAGCTGTATGTAGCCTACATCTGAAGAGGCAGGTTATACCCTGAAGTTAGGAAATTTCTCCACACTACCATGTTGCCCTGAAAATAGGACCTACGCCGAAAATGAAACCTAGAATACTAATCACGCAGGAGGGTAATGTTAGACCTAACCCGAAAATAGGCACTATCGGCAGCTTTCCTGTGCAGCCGAGCAGCGGTCGCAGCAGACTTCGGAGAGTGTAGTCACGTGGTACCAGTCGGCTGAGCAGTGCTAAGAGACAAGGACGGAAGCAGTGGGACGCAAACCGCTAGATAGGAGTACGGTATCAGCAGTTGTGAGTATTTTTGAGCAAATTCTGACCCAATTGGAAACAATGATTTTGCTGGAAATATTGTCAATTCGTGAGGGCAACGTTGCTTTCCATTTTCTTATTGCAGCGTAGGAGACATCCATTCCCCACTAAAGTGAGCTGCTCATACGATATTGAATATTCACGATGGCAACCCGATCAACCCCCAGGTCGGCTCATTTCTTAAATAAATAAATAAATCCTTAGCTGCTTAAACAGCCTCTTTTTGTATAGCGACAGAAGAGCCTGTATGGCTATCACACCGCTTGCAGTGGCGATAAAGGATCGCCCACCACAGGTATCGAACCCACGACCTCGGGACCGAGGTCGTGAAAGCAACCGCCTTACCTAGTGTGCCATCACGGCTCACCAAAATGCTAGCTGATTTAACAGCCTCTTTTCGTATAGCGACAGAAGAGCCTTTACGGCTATCACCACCGCTTGCAGTGGCGATAAAGGATCGCCCACTGCAGGATTCGAGCCCACGACCTCGGGGCCGAGGTCGTGAAAAGCAACCGCCTTACCTAGTGAGCCATTTCTTGACTGTCTGGAGAATTTTGGTTCGGTCCATCTCGTCAATCATACCACCCCTGTCGGTGGCCAGATTCTAGACCTCGTGATCACAAAGGTTGTCCTCCCCACTGACCTTGTGGTGTGTCCACTAACCCTCTAATACCATTGTTCTGTCTCGTTTACAGTTCCTGCTCCCTTCTACGTGTAGGGTAATGCCAAACTTATCAAGTGACATAAGCATTGACCTAAACAAGTTTTTGAAATCTGTTTGTGGCGCAGGTCTTCTTGATCTGCATTCAGAATCGGCCAGCAGCCTCGATACCCTCACTGATGCAGTGAACATGACACTCGGGAGTGCTCTTGACAAGCATGCTCCCGTTCATTCTATCCGTGTACAAAGTCGCAGAGATTCCTTTCAATTTACAAAAAACTCCTAAAAATGTGCTAGTTTAAGCGCCGGCTTGAACGTCGCTTCAAGAAATCAGGGTCTTATGCAGATCTAGATTATTTCAATGCCTTTCTTCGAGTTTGCACCCGGAAGCTTAAAAAAACCAGAGCTTCTCTTTTCACTCGAAAGCTGAATTCCTGCCTGTCAGACCGTAAATAGATTTATAAGACAGTAAACCATTTACTGACCAAAGGTAAGAGGTCTGACTCCTCATATATTAAGGGCTCAGCCGAAAGGTTTTCAGCCTTCTTTCCTGAAAAAATTGTGCACATTCGCTCCTCCAAAAAGCACGATCCGACTAAAGCAACTGCAGTGTCACAATGTCTGCCCTTCCTTAAAAGGTTTTCGATGTATCGGCATGCAACGTGGCTACCTTGATAAGGTCTATCAAAAAGAGCTCGTCTCCTGAAGACCTTATACCATCATCTCTGTGGTCTTCACTGGCAGATAAACTTAGCCCTGCCATAACTGAAATTTGTGTATGCTTCTTTTAGAAAAAGAGTGGTCCCCAAGTTCTTCAAATCGACAATCGTTAGACCCATACTTAAAAAGCCTGGATTAGATACAGAGGTCCTTGCAAACTATCCCCGAGTTTCCCTTCTTCCTCTTTTGTCAAAGATTCTTGAAAAAATTGTTGCTAAGCAGCTGGTTGAAGATATTGAAAAGAATGAAATGTCAGAAACATTTCAATCGGGGTTCAAGAGGCACCAATCCACTAAAAATGCTCTCCTCCGTGTTAACAAAGACATTCTACGTGGCAACGATGACGGGAATGTCACTGCCCTAGCTTAACTAGATCTGTCAGCTGTCCTCGACATCATCGCTTTATCAAGTGAATTATTATTATTATTATTATTATTGATCACGATGTTCTGCTTGAACAATTGAGAACACAATCAGTATGGCAGACCAATCACTTACGTGGTTTAAATAGTACTTTTCTGATCGTGTTCAATCCGCGTCGTGTGGGGGTCAGGTCTCACACACGAGACCGGTTACGTGTGGAGTTTCTCAAGGATCTGTACTCGGTCTCTTGCTGTTCTCCATTTATACTCAACCTCTGGGAAAAGTGATGCAGGCCCATGCAATAGGATATCCCTTTTATTTTGACGATACTCTGTTGCATTTGTCATTCAAGCCGTCGGAATCTGCAGCAGCAACTTAGAAACTGAATGCTTGCCTTGCGACATCCGATCCTGAATGTCGGACAATGTCATGAAGCTAAATGACGATAAAACCAAACTGTTGCTCATAGGAAACCCTAAGCGTGTGGCTGGATTAAAAGGCTTTGCTTTTCTAATAGGTGATGCTGTTGTGCGACCATCACCACGTGCTCGAAATTTAGGTGTCGTTTTCGATAGCTGCCTAGATTTTTAAAGCTTCATTCGGAAGACTGCTTCTACAGCTAGCCATCACGTCCGATCAGTATCCAAGATTAGGAGCTTTCTTCCACAGTGGCTTGCGCAAAAATTTAACTAGCTCCTTAGTTCAGTCTCGGCTTGATTATTGTCATTCCATTTTGGCTGGGCTACCGAAGACAACAGCTAGGCCACTGCAGTTGACTATGAATATGGCTGCAAGGCTAGTCTTTAAGTCCCAGAGGTTTGACCACGCGTCTCCTTTGCTGAAATAGCTAGGATGGATGCCGGTTGAGCTACGGATACAGAGCAAAGTTCTTACACTGACCCAAATGGCCCGCCACTGCTTGGCTCCTTCGTACCGAGCTGAACTGCTGTACCAGTTTCAGCCTCTTCGCGCCTCAGGTCCTGTGTGGACAATAAATTAGCCGTTCCACTCCTCAGCTTAAATACCGTTGGCGACAGAAGCTTTAGTTCTGCAGGTTCTAGACTGTGGAACTCGCTTCCACAATTCTTGTGCAACGAAAAATACTCTTGTGCTGCCGACTATGGCTCATCCTTTTCAGCGGTTCGGAGCTGCTACTTTCATGCTACTCACTACCTCTAATGCTCTCCTGACTCTGCTATGCTTTCTACTTTCTCTTTGTTGCGTGAGACGAAGTCTGTTTGCTACCAAATGCGTACCGAAAGCCGGTTAGGCTGTGACTGGGCTATACAAAACTCTCCTGCTTAACACCCACGCAGTCTGTGTGGCTTTGTGGAGTTACAGAAGGAGATACATTGTCAGTGAATGGATTACTGACAGGAGAGCAATGGTCTGGTTGTTCTCTGGGCCGATATTCAAGCATTTGCCTTTTCATTGGAATCTGAATTTTAAATACTTCCAGATAAATTCAAAGCATCACAAAAATGGATAGATGGCTTCCTTTAGCGTTATGAAATGTCTCAAAGACTATCGGCAACACTGTTCAAGCGGAAAGATAGTCAATTTGATAAACGTGCATTTGCATTCAATTCCTTTCCTGGTGGCATTGGAGTTTCCAAATCTGAACTTTCCAGTATGATCTCGGTTGATGAAATTGCAGTGTTCATGGGACAAGGTCTAATTATAGTTGATCCGAATCGTGCCTCGTCAATCTACGTCAATCTACGTAAGCGCCTTGTAAGAGATTAAGTTCTCTGAGGGTGCTTTATCAAGTGCATTATTATTATTATTATTACGTTCCCTACGCAGGTAACGAAAGTGCACCTGTTACCTGTGATTTATCAGTTCGTGTAGATGGAAAGAATGCCCCACCGCTAACATCGGTAAGGACAAGAATAATATCAACAGTTTTTTCATGAGATTAGTCTATGGAAACTGAAAGTGCCTTGTGCATACAATCGGTTTTTAAAAAAAAGTGGGTCGATTCAGTGCTGCCACTTGTTTTAGGAGGTGGCCAAAGAAGTCTGCTAGTTCGGGATTCAGCCGCCACTCACAGCACTAAAGACATGAAGAATTTACGTGCAGATAGTAGAATACAGCGAATAATGATTCCTACACAAATGACTGCCTTTCTCCACAATCTTGATAGTGCGATAAACCTGCCATTCAAGGACCATTTGCACATGGAAATCAATTACTAGATTGGAAATAGAATGGAGAGAAATCAGTGCGAAAACTTGCCTGCATGATGTAGTTGTTTGGGTAAAAAATACATGGGATACAATCATTGGTAGCTCTGTCACTGCATGTGGCTACTTGGCACTGCAGCAGGCTACGTGGACAAGAAGTGCTAAGTTTATGAGCGTTCTGTTGCTAGACATGAGCAATTGGAGCCAATCGGTCTACAGCAAATGATGTCGCGAAAAATCTGGGTGATCAAGATTTTGGTGATTTATGTAAGTGTTCTAGAAGAAGATGCATGCCTACATTTAAATAAAAATAGATTTTTGTTCACAAAAAATATTTGTGCACTTGAATAAAACAGATTTTTTTAATGTGAATCAATAAAGGTATTTGTACGTGAGAAAAACAGGATATCTTCTAAAAAAAATAAGTCGGCATGCAATTTATTAGTCTAAGACCCGGTCTTACTTACGGAAAACAAGATAGTGCAACAACTGTTCTTAGCTGGAGGTCCGACGGTTCCGCTAAGACTGCCTTTCTGATAGTCGAATTTTACTTCCTCTTAGCTATGTTAAGGAGCATGGCATTTTTGGAATTTCTATGACATACTTTTTATCTCCACATAATTATAGCAATGCATTGGTAGCCTGGTAAATGTCTCCCAATGCACTGTTCAATGTGCCGAAATGTCTTGGCCTACTTTGCTCACGTATGATCTTTTACTCCACGCTGGGTGTTGTTTGGATCGCATCATATTTGCCATTGTTACGGTTGCGTATGTGTGAGTAGTCACAGATGCCAGAAGAACGTGCGGACAGTTCAGCACGGCTGTTTATTATAGCTCGCAGGCAGCAGTCCGAGAGATGGCCTTGATGGCCATGTTGGCCGACCTCAGCGTACGGAAGTCACTCAACAGGCTCATGGTGACTTAGTGAAGACTTGTGCGGCAAGATGAAGGCACCCTTGTGCTATCAGCGGACCCAACAGAATTGTTCTGCTCCGCAGTCGGGTAGCTCTCCTGCGTACTCAAGCTGGTTCGAGATAAAAGGTTGCATCGGGAGCACTCGATTGAAATTGAAGAGATTTGAATTGCGGAACTCCGTGTATATGCATAGTCGTCGACAGCTTCCTAAGCAGCGTTTCGTAACCCGGCATCCATGAACTGGCTTTGGGGATCGCAAGAGTCAAATAAGAGCTTACATTTATATATATATACATTATATTTTGTTATGTTTGATAATGTTTGAAGTAAATATATACCGTATTACATGTGTGCATATTATTTTACTGTAGAAGATTAGAACACATTTAAAGTTCAATGCAAGGCTATTTTACGTGATCCGTTAGGTTACAATCTTCATGATCGTCAGGTTTTAACAAAGTTTTCTGGTGCCCTTGTGAATGAGAGGCTAAGAAGCAGGCGTAAATTCCAAGTTTCCGATTTATAGGAAGTGCCTTTGCCGCATGAAATCAAGAGTGAAAAACCTTGTCAATATGGCAACAGGGAGAATATTTCAGACATCTGGAGGTTCTGCAGCACTTTTTAAAGGATTACTTTTGCAATTAAGGTTGAAATGTGGACTCCTAATGCTCTCGCTGCCAATGAAGACTGTGTATGTGATGTAGTCCTTGCCAAATGAGATGTCATATTATAATAGAGAATAAAGGATAAAGGCAAAAATATGACTATGTACAATCAAATCGAAGAGCCTTATATAATTGTGGTGTTTTTGAAACAGGCCAGCTTTGTGTCTTAAAGATAGCTGTGGGTGCTCTGACTCGTGTTGCGTGCTTTGAGCTTGTTGGTCAATTTATTCGCTTGTCAGTCCGAGTTTTCAGAGATTGCATCTATTTAAACAAAAAAGGTAAAATCAATATGATGCGTGAACTTGTACAGACGTGTTACCTCTTCAAAGACCATCCAACTTCTATTTCTTTATACAGGCAAAGTAAAAGTAGCATTCTTGTTTAAATTAAACGTCAGGGAAAAACAAAATTTTACTTTTGACATTGTGATTGCATTCAATATTTGTGAAGAAGTAGATTTTAAAAATTCATGGAAATGCGTACGGAGAATATTTCGAGCTAAGATTGTTTACTTTATTCGTACTTTATATACTTCATTTGCTATGTGAGGCAATAAATTAAAAAAAAGTAAAGCACATTCGTTGCATTAAAAGTTCTATTGATGTACTTAAGGGTGTAAGTTCCTACAAACCTAGTCAACATCTTTCACCAGATTTTCGAAGGGTTCTGTGACCCAAAAAATGTTAGGAATCACAGTTCACATAGATAGTGTAGCCGCCGCACTGCTCTCCAAATCTCCACCATTGTGACAAGGAGTGCGTGCTCAGAAGTGTAGGCTCCGCACAGCACTTAGTATTGTGTGCTCCGCACTCTGCTTCCGAGTGTGACCTCCACACTGTACATCAAACTGGCTATCAGAAACCTACAAAAAGACATAGTGCCGCTAGCTCGAGTGCGCCCCATCACTTTCTGGGATTTGAAACTCACTGCAGCCGATATTGGGATAGCGGGCTGTGCGAAAAATAAGGTCTTTCTAAAGCAGAGTCGAACGTCGACCTAGTCGTAAATCAGACACAGGTAGAGACAGACAGACAGACAGACAGAGACACAGATGGAAAGATGGAAAGATTGAGAGAGACAGGGAGAGCGAGACAGAGAGAGAGAGAGAGAGAGAGAGAGAGAGAGAGAGAGAGAGAGAGAGAGAGAGAGAGAGAGAGAGAGAGAGAGAGAGAGAGAGAGAGAGAGAGAGAGAGAGAGAGAGAGAGAGAGAGAGAGAGAGAGAGAGAGAGAGAGAGAGACAGAGAGAGAGAGAGAGAGAGAGAGAGAGAGAGAGAGAGAGAGAGAGACAGAGAGAGAGACAGAGACAGAGAGAGATAGAGACAGACAGAGAGAGACAGAGACAGACAGAGACAGAGCGAGACGGAGACAGGGAGACACGGAGACACAGAGACACAGAGAGATGGGGAAAGATATATATATATATATATATATATATATATATATATATCTCTGTGTCTCCGTGTCTCCCTGTCTCCGGATATATATATATATATATATATATATATATATATATAGAGAGAGAGAGAGGAGGGAGAAAGCACGTTCGGACGTATTAACGATTAGTTAATTCCTCACTTTGCTGGCGCCGCTCGCGGGTGCCGTTAGTGAGTGAAATCTCGGCCCTTTGCGTGAAGCTTCGAGCTTCGCCGAAGGGCGGACGTAAACACAAAAGTAAATGCTGACGCAAGCAGAGAGAAAGAGAGAGAGAGCGTGCTTGCGACCGGCGTGTATTGACGAAGCATTCTGCTTCGACTTGCTTGCGGGTGCTCCCTTAAGAAAAAGCTCGGCTCTTAGCGGGAAGCATGGCACTGTGCTGAAGAACAGCGTCGGTCGCTCGGTAGAACTAGGACAGCAAGGCTGCAGATCGAGGCTCGCCGCACGGCCGACTGGCGCCGACCAGAGCATAGAAGCCTCCACCTAGTCGGCGGGGTGGCTCCTTGCTGCTGCCCAGCTGCAGATCGAGCTCACGGGGCGGGCAAGATTCAGCTCAAGACCGTGGTGTCGAGCGAGGAGGCAGCGCCGACCTGTTGCAGCAGCAGCGGCCACGCCAGCACACTAGTACGCACCGCCTTCGACGTGTGCCTGCTTGTAGAGATAGAAGTAGGTCTTCGGGTTCTCCATGCCAGCCGTCGTCTTGGAACACGGCACACCCGCCCCTCTATCTTCTTTCGTTAGGAGCACCTTGCCTGAGCGCTCGGCTGTGATAAAGAATCTTTCCACGATCGACCGTCCATTCGCGTCGGCTGCAGTCTCGAGTGTGACGTAAATTCTAGCAAAAGAAGGCTGCCGCTTGCCAAACTACTTGGTGACAATACAGAGGCGGCGGCTGCGGCGGACGCGGATGCGAAGGCTGCAGCAGAGGCTGTAGTGGAGGCTGCTTTGGCATGGGCCAATCGTGCAAAGTCCACGCTACTGGCCCTGGCTTTCGGCAGACTACGAACGGACGGCTGCGAAAACCTCCGTCGCCGAGCCGTCACTCCAGTAAAAGCTATGCCTTTAGCGATGAAAGAGTAAAGACTGGCGGAATTCGGGAGTAAAGCGACGACGCCGTCAGCGACGCCTCGGCGTCTCGACGACTGCAGGATGTGCGACGCCGCACTCTGAGAGAAGGTGCATCTCGAGAAGTTTTGGACTCGCAGCACACTTTGCATGGCATCGTATATTACGGCTAGGGAGGTGCTCCCGCTTCACTACTCAAGTCGCCAGCTTGCATTTAGCTGCAGCAAACCTCATCTGCCAGCTGCGAGAGTAGAACATCGGGTGGCAGCCCTCACCTCCAAATGCGCGACCTTGAACTGCTGGCTCCCGTAGCAACGGGCTCCAGCGGCTCGAAGGTCCAGGTGCACTGGCGGTCCGCTCGGACGTTGTCTCCTTTCGGTTCAATGGCCTGTAGGCACGACGAAATGGCGGATGATATCTATCTCGAAGCCCAAAAGCCGAGCTGTTTGTTGCCGCCGCAGCTAGTGGCCGCCGCAGCACGCGCCCGCAGCGAACGCGGGCAGCCGGCAGGATGAGCGTACCTTCAATGACAGCGAACCGGCGGTCGCGTCGGGCCCGTCGATGCTGCCGGCCAGCACCTGCACGGTAGGGCTATTAGAGTTCTGGAAAGTAAACTTTCTCGCCTTCCGCCAGCACGGAAGGACAGTCAGGGTGGCCGGATCGTCGGCCAGGTTTTGGCATTGAAAGTAGGCTGTCGGCACGGAACGCGAGAGGTGCAGGTGCTGAGCACTAATTGCCGAAGCGGAGCTCGCGCGTCATCAGCAATCAGCCCAGCGAAACTTTGCAGTTGAGGCGCTTCAGCGTCGTCCGAATCGCATAGCGGCTAGGCAAAAACCAGCGCAGGCGGCTGAGCAGCGGCTGAGCCAACTGAGGCGACGGAAAGTGAGAGGTTAAAGGCAAGAAGCGAGCGTCCGGTGGACGTGGCTTTCGAGCGGATTCGGATATTCAGATTATTTACTCCGACGTCTGGTCACACTTGTACTCCGCCTCTTTCGCATCTTCCTTTTTTTACCACCCACCCGCGTTACTCCCGCGGCCTTTTCTCATCACAGCCCCGACAGTTCGTTGATTCACTGGCCTCCGTCAGTGAGTGTCGCCAATTTTCCCCATGCCAACTTTCACCGTAACATTCTAGTTGTCGCGAGGCTGGTACTGTCCTTCTACGATCTTTCGACGTCAATCCAGCGTATCAGCTGCGAGAACACCCGATAGATGAGGTAGAGGGAAATTGTATAGATACGTCGTATGCAGAGGCAGAAGCAAATTAAATTGAGGTGCAGGCGGAGACAGAGGTTTTGAGGTAGAGAAAGAGAAAGAAGTAATTGAAATGAATGAGGTGAGGGCACGAATAAAGGCATTCCTAGTGGTGATGAGGTACAGCCGAAGAGGTAAAGATACACAGGTAGAGAGATATAGAGATATATAGACATGTATATAGATAGTTTGAGAGAGAAGCTTCAAGAAAGCTAGAGAGAGAGAGAGAGAGAGAGAGAGAGAGAGCGAGAAGGGGCAGATAGTGGCGGACCAATTGTCAACGAGTAGCCAGATCGCGCCGACACAAACACAGATTCATCTCCGGAGAAGGGCCTCCAAAGGTCAGAGCGTCTGTCAGATCGTCGATACGGTCTAGCTGCTTTTTCTGGTGCTATTTCCTTTCTTCTCCATCGCCGAGGCGCAGCGTTGGCTTATCGTCGACATGCCGGCTAAAATATTACGCAAAGAACTACAGCAGCCTTTTAGCCCAGTGAGGAGAAACGAAAGAGCGCTTACTATTTACGGTTGCTAACCCGATTGCTGATAGTGCCAAGCACCCACCGACCGGAGGCAGACACACGCACTTTCGTACGACTCCACTTGCCCTGCACGTTCTGTATGCATTGAGTCGGTAGCCGGTCATTCGCCTGCTAACTCTGTTCCGATGTTCGAAGAAGGGCGTGATGTTTGGGATTACTTGGGGTGCGAATTCGATCTGCGGCTTCACACTGCGATCTCATTTGAAAGGAAAAGGCAACCAAGCCACGGCGCCACCAAAAGCGGCCGAGAGATCAACGTGAGCTCATTCGCAGACCACTTCTCTTAAAGTGGTTGCACGCAGGGGATGGAGTGGCTGCCATTGCGCTTCCCGCCATACCCGTATCGTTCCCTTCTGTTCCATCTGATTGATTCACGACGCCATCTGCCGAAAGGTCTCCTTTTCGAACCTGCAGGACGCCGTCGTTCGCGATCGACCACACGCTGATGATCTGAATGCAGTCGCCTTTATGGAACTGAAAGTGAGCCGTACAGCAAGCCGCGTGCAGAGCAGGCGACCACTCGCATGCTCGGACCGTAATCCATGGCCGCATGAGCATGCCGAAGATGCAAGAATGAGTGTCTGACAGAGAGCGGGTTCTTATCTGCTTCCAGTGCACGGCAGATGCAGATACACTGCTCTTGTGCTTTTTCTGGCGAATTCCGGGCTTGTAATAGCAGCAATCATTGAAAATGACTAGTGCGGCATTAAATTATGTTGCTAGGAACCTCGTGTGTCGATGTACTCAAAAGCAGGGTCAGCCCGTGTGCATTGTCCTGCGTGCGCTTACGGATGCTGAAGCTATGAAAATAATTATCGCTGACCCATGGACACTCGTCCTTTCCAGGATACGTAAAGTGCTTAGAAAGTCAATATTAATCCTCATTGGGCGTTCTACAAATATTCTTCTATTAGGCTTGTTATCTCTTATAATATAAATGGCAACGTTTAGTTTTTCTCCAGAGATTAAAACGAGACGCACAGAGACCAAAAGAGAAATAAAAGAACTGCGAATTTGGTTATAACTGTTGGTGAAAAAATTGCGGCAGCTGAAGTGAATGAGCGGCAGACATCTCAGGTTGCAGCAGAAGCTGCCACTGCAACCACAGCAGCAGCAGTAGCAAGGAGTCTCAGAAACGGCAGCTGGAGCAGCCACGGAAGCAACCGCAGAAGCAGCTGAAGATGCAGCCACAGAAGCAGCAGCTGCAACCGCAGCTGCCACGGCAGCAAGCAGCCGCGGCAGCAGCCGATGGAGCAGCCGTAGCCACGATCGCAGGCTCGAGGTCGAGAGCGGAAGCTAACGGCCAAGTTCAACTTCAGAATTCGCTAGACTGTTCGTGGCAGCAATGAGAATAGTGGTGAGAGCAGTTGCAGGCACGAACGACGACTGCTTGCGAGTGCACGTGAACCGCCAGCAGCTAAAGTAGGCTCGTTCTCAGCCAGCCCGCTTGGTAGTCGCTCTGGTTCAAGATCGAGGCAATAGTTTCACTTGAGGCGGCTTTATCTGCTGTCACTTTTGGCTCGTCGCTTTCTCATCGTGGCCAGATGGTTGAGCCGTATAACTGCTGAGGCGCGGCAAGGACAAATTACCTGTGGAAGTTTAAACTTGCCCGAAGGGGCGGTGTAAGTGCACTCCAGGCACATCGCCACTACAACTTCGTAGTCTTTGCTGTGCTGTCTCTTCAGCTGACAGCTCAGTTCAGAGTGTTTTTTTTCACCCCGCAAGCTCCGATGGTGATCAACCTCAGAGTGAGTTACGTCATCACCGTGACAAGACTCGTAGTCTTCTTGGTCTTCTGAGAAGTGGGACTGCAACGAGTCGTCAACACGAGTTCATAATAAGGCCAGAGCTCAGTACACGATAGCGATTAGGTTCGTTAGGCGAGATGTCTGACGACATCGCCAAATGGCTCTGTCGGGGCCGAGCAGGAAGTACGAGCAGTCTAGCTGGCTCGACTAGACGCCCGGCCCGGCGGAAGCGGCGCCGATCTCGACTGAGCATTACTGCTAAACGAACGATAGGACTGTGAGCTAGTTCAATCAATCCAGCTTAGCTGACCAAAGAATGGGAGCAGACAGGTCAAGAAGTTTCCGGTGGGTCAAAATTTCGTAGCAGAGCTGCTCAGCCCTGCAGTAATTGTTCGGGAGGTCTCAGCTCAAAGACGGTAGAGCTTAGCTGAGGGCGTGAGGCTAGTGTGCGAGACCTGCGACCCCGAGCTTCGCACTACGGTTAAACATGGCTCGTCCGAGTTCCGGGGAGCATGAAAAGCTCAAGCTTCGAGACGGATGCGATGTCGAGAGAGGAATGTCGGAGTCTCGGCCGGCTGTTCAGCAGGCCACATCTAAAGCAGCGGGTCCCTAGTAAATCTGAGGCTGGCGATTGCCAGGGAGCCAATTCGCTCACTGTACGACTAACATGCGACTAGTCAGTGAGGAGCGACCCCTACTTAGCGGTCTAACGCTGCCGCGTCGTTGGCAGCCCCCGACGGCTAAACGTGGAAGCGTGGTCTTTAGGGGAGTGCAGAAGGAAAACAGTAAGTCTGCAATAAAGAGCGATTTTACGGCATTCGCCCCTCCGATTAGCCAAGTGGCGGTCTCGAGCTAGCAGGCTTGGTGGTTTTCGTCCGGATCCAGCGATGCATTCCAAACGGGATGCATCGCCGACGTCACGTACCGGTGTACACGTATTGCGTGCTGTCCCTGCTTGCCAATTGGCTGGTGCGAAGGCAGTGCGGCATGCAGCGCCGTGCTTGGCTCGTCCAATCGCCACACGCTGACGTCAACTTGGCGCCCTGCATTGCTCATTGAACGCACAGTCGAGGGACGCCCCTAGCTGCTTGCTGGCTTTGGTACTTCGAGGAGATTGGGCCATTGTCAGCAGGCGCAGGCTTCCTTATCAGCATTGGTAGTCCAATCACCGGTGGCCCAGACAGAATAGCCCCAACTTTAGCCATCCTTCGATTGGCTGCACAGAAGAGGCAGCCTGTCTAGGTTACCACCGAACTGATAATGAGGGTCCAACGCTGTTTTGCAGGGTTTGGCGTAGCAGTGTAGAATGCAACGACTATGCCCAAATAGCGAACACAATTATTTGTAGTAATTCATCAGCAATCTTTCTTTTCGTAGGCATTATTGCCGAGGAAAAACTTGAAATTGAACTGAAATAGCCTTTCTCAAAATGGAAGCACTCGCTGAACTGCCAAGAGTGTCTATATACAGCCAGCGGATGCCGACCATTGGAGTCTCGTGGGAGAGATAAAGCACTGTAAATAAAGGAATTGGGCAAATGGTGGGTGCAAGCAAAGAAATCACGTCTTATTTACTAAAAATTGCCCGTGCTTATAGAGACAGATACGTACATTGATAATTTGCTGCCATTTGGGAGATCTAGCAGTGAAGCGATAGTCACGGGTTGCAGTTGAAATTCAATACAACGCCAGAGTGAAGCCATATTTTTAGAATCTGTATTGCAATAAAACACGATGATGTTTCATTCCAAAACCCTTCTTCCATCGGCACGGCATATTGGGAGCAGTTCGCATTGCCGACGGATGCCGGGCCCTAGTTCCAAGCATAAGGGTGTGCACGCCTCATCTCAGTGAGCTTGGCTGATGTGCTGCTGCTTTCTATTCAAGTTGAATTTATTCATAATCTGATTATTATTGCTACAGATTTCCGAAGCTTTGAAATGCTAGCTAGCTCGAGAAAAAAGCGACCAGTGGATGGCACCGTGCACCGTGCGCTTCTCGGTGCTTCTCGATGCACTTCATTGCTATCGATCGGGTTTGGATTTTGGTTGGTTAAGTTGCTCGCCCTAAAGATTAAGAAACTCTTAAAGGCTCGGTTATAGGGCAAATTCATTTCTAAGCACAGTCACGGCGAAGATATCAAGGAACTACAATTATATAAATAATAGCGTATTTCAAAGAAGCTAGCTAAATATACGACTGTGTTCATGCATGATTCTTTGTCCGTAACTCAACAAAGCCACAACGACGGTATTGTGGGTATTGCACAGGAGAGTTTTCTGCAGCAGCCTCACTCAAAGCCTCGGCGGCTGTCTTTGCGCATTAGCTGAACCACTGCACGTCTACGGCAGGAAAGTCGATGTCGTTTTGTAAGAATCGCGGAAGTGAGCTTCCTAGTTTAGGACCCGCAGAGCAAAAGCTTCTGTCGTCAACGGTCTTTAAGTGGAGGAATGGGACAGCTAATGTATTGTATTGTTCAGGCAGGACCTGAGAGCTCGAGGAGGCTGAAAGCGGTGCAGCATTTTAGCTGCGCATGAAAGAGCCATGCAATGGCGGGCCTTGTGGGTGAGCGTAAGAACTTGGCACTGTATCCTGCGATTAGCCGGCAGCCGTCCAAGCTCTTTCAGCAAAGAATACGCACGGTCAAAACTTTGGGATTTTTAAGCTAGCCTTGCAGCCACATTCATCACCAGCTGCATTGGCCCTAGTTGATCGTTTCGCTAGCCAAGCCGAAATGGAATTGCAAGAACTACTCTTGAAGTCGCCCGAGGCCGCGCTCTCAGGTGCCAGGAATGATCGATTTTGAGCCGAGGTCATTGATTGGTCGAGAACAGAATCTGGTTGAGCTTGTCGAGCCCGCTAGTCGCTGCCCGCCGGGCCGCTTACGCGTCCGTCTGGCGATCCCTTCGGCTGCCCCTTCGCCCCGCGGCCGGCGCTGAAAGCGTGCAGGCAGCCGTAAGGGCACGGGTGGCGAGCGCGAGCGCTACCACCTAGTGGCCCGCCGCCGCCGCCGCCGCCGCCTCATGGTCGGCAGCTGACGAAGGTCACTCTCGGTGCTATTTCTCTGGCAAAGTTCTGGCACGATTAGCTCCCGCGATTGCGGCGCAAGACTAAGCGTGCGGTTAGCGACTTGGCAAACGTGCGCCTACAATCCGATCTCAGCGGGGGAAGAACGCCGGCATTTTCTCTGTCAATTTTCTTGCCGAAAAAAGGCGAGCCCTACTAGCCCGATGGGCCGAGTGTGCAACATTAGGCAGGTGCGTAGTAGAGAGAGAATGCTATCCAGAGCCCGATGCGGGTGAGAAAGTGAGTGACCGCTGATGATGATTTAGCAGTTGAACCAAAAAGCGACTGAGATGGCTTCCGTATGTGCGGCTAATTCCTGCAGAAAGTCGCGTTGGACTCAGGCGTGCGTAGGGGAAGCACGGCACAGTAATGGCACTTGGCAAAAACATTATGCTAAAAAAAGCATGCCGAATCCAGATGCTGAGAGCTCAGCGAGGAATTTGAGGCGTGAATCGACTGCGACTGCAATGCGACTGTAGTCAGGTGGCGCCTACGCGTGCGAAGCGACGAATGTTAACTGGCGAGGTCAAGGTCAATAAACCCTTCCTTCCAGTTACCACCGCCAGGCGTAGCTGCGGCGAGAAATACGCAGCGGCCCCGCCCTGCCGCGGTCTGCTCGAGGCGAGACGTAGCGCAAGTGAAGCGCACGACCGGAGGCGCGCGTCGCAAGCGACGGGCGCGCTCTTCGGCCCCTACGAGACTGTAACGTAAGCTGATTTTCGCCGGGGCAATCCTTGGCGGCTACTCTCTCTGTGTGAGCCCGGCTCCCGCCGTCGCCGCCTGCCAGCCAGCTCAGAGCCGCTAAGCTCGAGTCGACGGCGCTGCGCGCGCCGACTGGCCCCAGCGCCGGCCTTTCATCCTTACCATGGTGCTGAAACCGGAGGCCGGTGCTCGCTTCGGTTCGACAGGTTTCCGCCCTTTTTCGCAAAGTGCGGAGTGCGACGGACGCTCGTCGCGGAGTGAACGTCGCAGAGAGGCGACGAGCTCTTGCTCTCGCCCGGTGCAGAGACATAAATACGAAAGAAAAGACTTCCTCTCCGCTTAATGGCACCAATGCTTCCAGGAAAGGCTGAGTTACGGAGCCGCAGAGGACGAGTGCATTCGCGATCGGTTGGTCCCTTGACGAGCGACAAGGAAGAGAACGGCGTGCTAAGCAGGCTGCGGGTCAGTGGCGGTGGAGACCCCCTCTCCGGGTTTACTGCGGTGGCGGCACCGTGACGTCGTCTGAGAAGACCTCTTCAGCGGACCCAGAATGGCAGAAATAGTGGTCTCAGTCGACCGGTCTCTCGGCCAACGTTTTAAATTGACATTGTCATCAATTGTGTCCTTAACGTGCTCCATTACATCATTAGAACAGCATGTATTGACGCTGACTCGCTAGAAGTACTTCGAGTTACCAGCTCTAGCGGGTACAGTCACGGGCTGTGTAAATGCACAATGTCAGTCGCAGCAGAGTATCCTCCGGTTGTAGAACAGTGCAAGATGTGAGTCAGCTAGATCTGATCTGTTTGTAGGCCACTTGGCTAACTGTTTTGCCATGCAGTATATCAATCATTTCCTTCCGCAACGAATAAATTGACTCTCCACGGCTTCACCCATCAATAATGACAGACGGGAGACTATAATGAGCTGCAGGTATTCCCCTTTCCCTAACCCTGCCCGGCACGGCTCTCATTACAGTAATCAGTCTCTGCTACCTCGTGCCCCTCTTCCGCATTCCCTCTTTTAAATGACGAATCCGAGAGCCGATCTTGTATGGCAACAAGGGTAACCCAGCGGCCTGCAGAGGTAGAGTCAGCCGCCTGGTAAAAGGGAACGAGAGAGTCATTCGGGCAGAAAATCTATCTTGGATGGATACAGCCTGTAGTGCTCCGCAACGAGAGAAAATTTTGCATCAGAAACGCGTGACTTACGCCTTGCTGCTCCTCCGATCTCAGGGTCAATTGGTCGAGCTACTTCCGGCTAGCCTCAGCTCCTCTAGTGGGGCACGGCTCAGCAGAGGCAGCTGCTGGCAAGCCCTGTGGCACGGCCACAGGTGGCAAGCTGCTTGTGGTTGACCAAGAGGCGACCAACCAGCTGTACCCTTCTCTAGCTCGGTGATCCTAATGAAACAGTCTAACTGGCACACTTGCTCGAGGTCAATTCCGAGTGTGGGCTACTGTGGATGACTTTGAACTAGCTCCTTGACATACACGAATACTTGTCCAGAAGGCCGTAAACAGGATCGAGTGCAAAGACTACGCGAGCCACAGAATGGCCACACCATAGGTAGCGACTGTAAGCTCCAAACTCGGCCGGTTTCGGACGCCTTGTAAGGCGAGCTAGCAATAAATGCATGGTGTCAAGCTAGGTACGGTCCGGAACTGATGCTGAGAATAATTTCTTCTAATTCATCTTATGAGGGCAATCGTAATTGTAGTTGGAGTGAACGTTGGCAATAAATATCACCTGCTTTTTGGACCATAAATCATCGAAGGCACCTCTAATTTGCTTATCATAATATAGATTGTGCATAAATAAAATTCATTTGTATAGCGCCCAAGAGAACTTAATCTCTATTCAGGCGCTTCACATATGCCTCGGGGCTCGAGCCCACGACCTCAGTCAGACTTTGGTCGGGGCGAGTACCTTAACCGCTAGACCAAACCAGCTCGGCGTCCATACATGTTCAATCAAAATTTGGGAGTGATTTTTTAAAGCGACTTGTCGCTGGAGGAGCCCATCGCCCCATTGTCAAAAAAGTTGACTTTCAGCAAACGAGAATGGCTGCAGATATGGAAAGCACAACATTGCAATAGTTCAACTAGTTCACGCATTTGTAACATCTTGTCTGTCAACGATAGCATCTAATTGCCTGCAGCAGAACTTAAGCAGGTTTGGTCCAGCGGTTAAGCTGCTCGCCCCGACCGAGGTCTGGCAGAGGTCACGGGCTCGAGCCCCGAGGCATATGTGAAGCGCCTGAGCAGATATTAAGTTCTCTTGGGGCGCTAGATAAATGAATTGTATTATATCAAGCACAGTACTTAGGTCGTGAAGTGTGAGTGCTTTACCCTTAGGTAAGATCCAGGCGAAAATAATTTTAGCTTCGAGGGAGCTCATTTGTGGCCAGGCACTTTTCGCTGACAGTTTCCCGATGAATTTACGACAGCCTCCCGCTGAAGTGACGTCTAATCAGGCCAATGGCAGGCAAAGGAGATTGCGTCAGCTCTTTCGTAAGTTGTTTACCCGAACTGAAGCGAATGTAGTGGGAGCAGTCGTGACTTGACCGACTAACTGGTGGAACAGAACAGTCGATTGCGTAACGTGGCTGTAGGCGGTCAAACTGCCCTGTCCTAGGGGCTGGTAGCGTCAGGAGCCAGTGCTAAGGTACTGGAGGGGTGTTATCGGCCTGTTCGATCGACCTTCCTTCCAGGGGAAACTAAGCCAGAATTGCTCGATGGTAGCTATCTTCAGATACTCACGACTGATGGCGTACATCATGTTTTGGGTACGAGCGTTTTGTCATGTATTTGAATCCAAAGCAATGCAGCTGAAGGACGAATAATAAGCGAGTGAGGTCCTACAAGGCGGTGCGAGTCTTTTGGAGTCGCAGGTACTGGCATTCTTAAAGAAAAGTTCAGCACAGCACATGAAAAACCCACGAGCCTGGTGTGAGTGCCGAAGAAGAATTCAAAAATGCTTCTCTGGGGCAGAATGCAAGCGTCCTTGCAAAAAAAGATAGGTTACTAAAAAAAAGCAGCCAGCGAAGTTGCTCACTTCTCCTCTCACAGAGTAGTTCTGATCATTAGTCATAGCCCATAAAGCATACTCAGAGTCTCCACCAGAGCCTCTTCAAGTAGAAGCTCGCCACAGTCAAGCACATCATTGACTGAATAGTAAGCACACGAGCCTGCACGATATTTTGAGGAGCGTTTCTAAATGTTGATTTAAGATACGGAGATTGTCAGCACGAAAACTGGGTCCGGGCTGACACGAACATTTTTGTCCGTCCTCTCATCGTTTATGACAGGATCGAGCATATTTTAAGATCAGCGTTGGCTAGTGCTCGAGGTGTATGCACAGGCTCTAAAAATACGTCCATGCACGGGCCCAGGCTGAGGGCCAGGCATACTGGGACCCACATCGATCTTTGACCAGCTCATTGGATGCAGGCATATAGGAGGGCTCACTTTTAGATCTCCTCTGGGGAGGCATGGCAGAGGTTTTTCCCTTATCGACACAATTCTAATTTGGAGTAAATGAAAGATACTTTTCATGACAAAAATTGTTAAACGCCATCACACTTATAAGAGCCCCATCGCAGCTACATACGCATAACGCTTTTCCCTAAAGATTGCCCAATAAATTCGTGGATGCGTTCAAGAGTGAGTGAACCCAATGGAATCGGGGCTGAACAAATTTTAGCAGAGCAAACACACTAAAAGGCTAGTTACAATCGCATTTAAATCGACGCACGTGCAGATTCATCGTGCGGACGACCACAAAACTGGGCCGCGATTAGCCAGAGCGACTGCAGCATTACAATCTCATAAGCAAGCTGAAGCAGTGGTGTGGAATGTGCAATGTGTCAGCACACTGATAACCCGTCTGTACAATAGTGCATAGAAAACAAATATATCCATGAGATCTACTAGTAGATGATGCTGGACCGGGTAGCATACTAATAGCAGTAACGATAGAATCGACATTTATATTGCCCTCAGACAACTAAATATCTCTCTATGCGCTATATATATATATATATATATATATATATATATATATATATATATATATATATATATATATATATATATATATATGTGTGTGTGTGTGTGTGTGTGTGTGTGTGTGTGTGTGCAGAAAAGAATGTATTTCTGACAGTTATCAAGAACAGGATGCACAGTACCAGTATGAATAATTACACTCGAACGAGCGAATAGGAACAGGCCCAACTTTAGCTTCGTTTCAAATTGTGTCGTCAGGACATGCAGGGATGTCAGGCTGGAGTCAGTTTCAGGCTTTGAAAGCCAGCGAACTTCTGCATGCTCCCCAAAGGGTTCGAGGCTAGTTACAGGCGCAGCAATATGAATTATATCTAAAGAGTAGGTTGTACTGCACGATGGCTTAACAGAAAATACTGTATAGGTACACCAGAGTAGGAGAAGGAAGGATCCTAAAACTTTAAGCTCGTTAGTTAGCAAATATGGCACTCTACTTTATTTACCTGCAGAAGACCCTTAACGACTATCATCACTGCTTGTAGGGGGCAATAAGCGACCGCCCACTGTAAGACTCGAACCCATGACTTTGGTCGTGAAGAGCGACAACCTCATCTTCTGGGCTAAGGAAATCGAGTGGAAAAGTGAATGACGGAGCATCCTAAAAACATACACTCTGCTTGGTGTGCATCCCGTGCTGATTGATGAGACATAGTTTGATGTGTTGTATAGTTTAAGGACCATAAGCCCAGAAACAAGTTTGTACACCAACTGTATGTTGCTATTTGAATGGCAGGAAGACCAGCAAGTAGTGAGCGATGTATTTCCCGACGGTATTTTAAAAATGTAGTAATCTGCTTGGATGCGGTATGATTGACTAAGCAGGCACCAGTTTTGCATCATTGCATAGAGGAATTTAGGCAGACATTTTTAAAGGTTTTACTGAAGTATAAAATTGGTTTGAAATATCTCTGCCTAATATTCGACTAGTTGTCATAACTTATTGAACCCGAGAAAACCTTGGTATATTACGTGCATGATGTTGACGTCTTTACTCGCGACTGGCAAACAGCTTCCTCAAGGGTGCAACTTTTTGTAGTTTAAATTTCGTAACGAGGCTAACTTTTAAACGATCTAGTACGCTAAAGAATATAAATTTGGCTCAGCTTGGGCAGCAATTTCGCTAAATTAATCTTTAGTGCACAATGGGTATGCAAGGCTAGCACTCCGTAAGGTATCTTCAAACTTTATAGTCTGCAATGATGATTTACTGTTACCCCATTTTCGCATGCTCAGACCGAGCACTACTAGCGTCTCTCGTAGTTGTACGGTCTCCTTCCGCAAATCAAAACAATCTTGCAAGAATCGTCTACAGAAACAGGTCCAGCTAGGATTTGGAACTGGAAACTGTAACAGAACATACAATCCGTAGAAGATGTGTTAGCTGCGGCAACATTGAGAGTAAGGAAATTCAATTTCTCATTAATATTAGCTTTGAAGGTAGCACAGTGACAAAGCTGCTAGCAACCACGTCCGGTTCGCAAGTTGAATTTACGTATTAGCACATGATCCACCAACGAATTGCAGCAGTACTTAAACTTCTGACTAAATTTCAATTACTCGGGCACGCTTTGCAGCTACAATCCAGATAAGGGCAAACTTGAAATTGTCCACGGCTTCTCACAACAACAATCTGGGATGCTGTAGTTATGCCCCAAAGACTGTCTGCTAGTTCTACCTTAAGACGGGCAAGCTAAAACACGTTTCTAAGATGTTTTCACGATTAGTTTTACAAGTTAAGCAATTCAACTGGGCTTCTGCACAACAGCTGTAATCGTCATTCAAGCACAAAGAATCAAACACAGTGTGAACTGCAAGCCTGCCAGACTGTCGCTCGGGGCCTGTTCAGTCCGTACGCGTTCTCAAGCTGAGCTGTGATACAGCAGAGCTCACCCTGCTGCGAAAGTTAAACTGCTGGAATGTATGGCTGGAAACATCTGATTTATCTTACCTAAGCAGAGCTACCGCCATGCTCGCCGATCATCTTGGAGCTCGCTCACACTTGGCTCGTCTTTTGACTTCTGTTCGCATGTTTAGTACGAATATTACCTCCAACGCTAACCATGCCCAGTTACTGTCAAGGATTGGTGACTAGCTAGGTACTAACATCTTACTAGCTACTTCGTTTGCTCTCAAACTGTGCCTACACTGGTGAATGCTCGGAGTGGATTCACCCCAAAAAGTGAGGCTAGTCATAAGTTTTTTTGACAAGCAGGGCTCTTGTACCAGTGGCTCGTGAGAAGGATACGCGTTTTGCAGGCCGGATTTGAGGTTCTAGCAAAGCGGCCCGCTTCTTAGCCCAAGATCAGAGACTTATGGCGCAGCCGATCAATCAAGAACTGAAAAAATAAGCAAACCAAATGTATTCCACCACCGAGGACATTTTTGTAGTCAGTTCAGTCTGTACTAGAATATAATCTGTAAGAATAGAATATTTAGGAATACAGCAATCTTTTGATGAAGAAATCTGCAATCAAATTACAATTTTGAAAGGATGGCAAGTAAATTATCCATGACCGGTAAATAAACGTGACACAAGACTGATTCAAATGAGCATTCCTTAGCATCTGTGGATTGTTCGATTTCCAGAGCACGTCCGACTAGCCAAAACCCGTTTGCATAGAAGTGGAATGGCTGAGTTCGGCAATGCCGATTTGCCTCACGAAACAAGTGCATTGACAGAGACTGAGAGACACTCGATCGTTGCCTAACTCACCAGCAAGTGGTTAGGCTACGTCCGTTTTTATGTTAGGCTCCGCCAACGTACTGTCCTGCTGTTGTTCTAGTTCTCGTAAGTGTTAGCTTGCAGCGGTATATAAGTTTTGCGTCGGTAGGCAGTGTAAATAGTGACGCTACTCGTCACTAGCTCATGATTGTGCTCTCGGTGCGTGGCTGCCGAAGGCGGCTCGCGATTCACAATTGAAATCCTACACGTGCCCCTGATTGGCCTGAAAATACTGTTGTGCATGAAATTCACCCTCAGCTCCAGCATGACGGCTAGCGATGCCTCTTTAATTTGAGGCGATTCTTCCTCCTTATACGGCCTGCCATTACTAATATCGCAGCAGTAAGCAGTTTGTCCGAATTTTATAGGCAAAGCAAATTGCGTATTCATCGAAAGCTGAAGTTTTATTTCCGTTTAACTTCAAATGAGAAAAGAATTTTTCAATTCAACACTACTTAGATCCCTCTGTGAATGCCAAGTGAGAGCGAATGTACCGGCCTTTAAATAATAACAAGGCTAGTCGCAACTTTAAATACCTACAACTATAATAAATATACAATTGCACTGAGGTATTAGAGAGCTTTATCTCTTTCAAGGCCCCTTAGGTGTGCTGTGAAGGTAGGGCTAAGAATAAACTGTCACAGCGAACCAGGTTTACTTTGGCGTCGGCCTTCTCACACCCTCGGGACAGTCTGGACAAAGGCTTAGCTGCAAGGGGTTCTGCCTGCCGGGCGGCCGCTGTCTCGGCACCAGCACAGCGAGCTGCAATGGCGTGCACGGATGCAACCCATACAGCCGACTTAGCTCAAAACACTTTTGCCTTAAGCCCCGACCGACGAGTAAGAACTCAAGTGCGTTGATATTACCGGCTCTCTATTAGTTCACTGCACGAACGCCTGCCCAACTAAACAGTGAAGAATACAGTAATAACTAAAATATTAAGTGCCTAATAATTGTAGGCAATGCAGTATGGCCGTCAGCTGTTCGGCAGGCAGTCAGTTGCTTGATATATACAATGCTCAGTCTCTGCAAGCGGACGTCTTCGCTGTAGCCGATGGCTGATTAGCTACCCTCTCTAACTAGGTGGGGCATGTCGAGCGAAGAGGGAGAGCGGGTATTGACGTTATTCTCCTTCTTCTGTTCTTTTGCGTTCTCCTTACTCAGGCCATCCTATCCTAGCATTTGTCAATATAAAACTTCCTGTAGAGGCGGAAAAACGTGTGTGGGTTCTCGAGACCGTCGTTAGGGATGTCCTTTGGCAGGTCATCGTCTTCGGTGGCGTACGCTCGTCCAGCACTGTCCACAGCCGCATACACGCCGCAAGATCGGTCTGTATCGGCACACAACCTGAAAGTGAAAGCGATCGTCTTGCACACTGCACCGACTCTCACTCGTCGCTCGATCTACGAGTACCACGTGAGCGGGTGAGCGGATGCCTCGAGCGCCGATCGATGAGTAGGGGCATCTGAGCTCAGTGGCTGGAGAATTGCTGCGACGGTTGCGGAGAGCGAGCTACCACATGAGCTGAGCAAAGCTCGCATACCTCCACTGGCTGCAAAAGGGATTTCCTGATGGCCGAACGATGCTCCAGCAGCAATCGGTTGCCTTCTTCCAGCTTTCTTTGAACGGGTCGACGCACTGTGTTCAGGAGCACGGCAAAAGCTTTACTCGAGCAGACGACAGAGAGGTCAAGGTGGCTTACAGATGAGGTGGAGCACCGAAGGCATCAGCCGTGAGCCGACGCAAGGGCTCGTGAAGGCAGGCCTCAACATTCGCTCACCTTGATCGTCAGCCTGTGAACGCCGCCAGGCGAGTCGACAGCGAGCACTGACACCGTTCGCTGTGCCGAACCTGCTGGCTGCTGCTTCATGGCGGCGATGGGGCATCGGAACGCCCCCTCCGCGGTCATTGAAACCGGCAGCAACAGGTATAGCCAATTATCAACTTCGTCTTTAGTAAACGTTTCTCCGGTTGCGTGGCAGTGGAAGAAGGCTGCAGGAGATGCAAAGGCAAGCTCTGAGCTAAGTGTCGGCTCACGGGCGGTCGCCAGCACTGCTACCAGCAGCTTCCGGCTGGGCGCCGATTCCGGCCTCGTTGGCTCTCCACAGAGCACTATGGCCGTCGCATCCGCTGCCGCTGACGCGTGCGAATGCGAGGTGGGACTTGCTCAAGCAGCAACTTCCGTCATGACTCGCTCGACGGATTAAGTCCCAAGTACCTACCCTCGCCACCTTCCTTGCCGCAGGCGTCACCTCGATTGCAGATTCGACCTGAAGCCGTCAGTTCGCCAGCACTCCACGTCAGGACGCCGTCATTGACCTTTGACGCTATGCTTATTAACTGGACGACGTCACCGTGGCCGATCTACAGAGAGAGGACGGTGTCTCCGTACGCCACCAAAATGCTTTCCGCTACTACAACCTAGCTGTGACCACATGTCAGCTGGGAACTCCAGGCTCCTGGCCTAGCATAACCTAACGCCTCGCTCCCGCACCGCTCGATAAAGTTTACAGTGTAGCCCCTCGTTTAATGAAGACGGCTAGAGTTGTTGGGGCTGCTACTCCCTCTAGCCTACTACCTGGCAGGCACCAACACCACACCGCCACGCTGCTTCGAGCCCTCCTTCCCCCTGGTAGACTTACGGCAATGCAACCAGCTATTCAGTGGGAGCTGTTGGCGGAATGGGTGGGGCATTACAGGCCTGCTTCAGAGGCAACTGGCAGGCGACGGAAATACGCAAGCTGAACCGGCAAGTCTGTTCGGCATTGGATAATGATAGATCGCCGCTCTCTGACGAGCAGCCGGCGTCTGCGGCCGGCGGCTGGTCTGTACTCTGTGCAGAAAATCCGCCGTTCAGCACCGTCCCACAGGCGGGAGCTCGCTATAATATTAGGAACAGTGAAAAACGGTTGTGTAGCGTATTCAAAGGGCCAAATTCACAATCGGCACACGACATGCCTATGCTGGGAAGGAATCTGGTCAACTGGCCAAGTGACGGTATGTGCAAGTTAAATGGACATGAGAGCGAAGAGAACAATTCCCAGGGACCGAGAAGGCCGCGACTTTTGTGAATATCATCAACTCACGAAGACGATACAATGTAAGTCAATCGTGCTCAACTGGCCGTCGAGGCGGCAGCGAACGATTTAGACAGATGGCTGATGGTGTCACTCTGTCCTTTTCGGCGACTCGGCGCGAGCGGCCGCTCGCGCTCTGTGCAGCAGCAGCTCCCACGCGCTTTTGGCGAATTTTCGAGTCGGGAGCTCGCAGTTGCAGAAAGCTCGGAGGGGTCGTGGCGAGTAGAGCACGCCCTCGAAGCGTGCCCCAGGCGTTCGCCGACGCGACGCAAGGCGTACCCTGCTGTGGCCGCCAGGCGATGGGCGCCGCGAGAGGAGGCGGCCATCGTCTCAGCGGGCGGTCTTGCGGCTGCACAGCAAACGGGTGGGCGCCCGGCGCTTACCTGGAATCCGTCGACGCAGTCCCAGTCACCGCCTTCATCAGAGGCTGTCTCCGACTGACTCGAAGACGACGACGACGCATCGCCTGACACGCAGTCGGTCGGGCAGTCGCGGCTCGAATGATCGTCGTAAGCGTAGACGTCGTAAGCGCTGGCCTGCGGGCAGAATAAGGCGAGGAGGCATCTGTGGCTATCATAGCCACGCTGCGCCGGCCGTCGCTGCGCACTCTGGGCTAGACGAAAACAGCTCGACATGTCTCGAGACTGCTGATCCCGGCAGCTGCGAGCAACCGGCGACAGGCCGTCTCTGTCGGCATGTCGTCGGCCGTGCGAGCTCTGCTCCTACCATTGCCTAGCGTTGGAGGGATGCTCGTTCTGAATGAAGCTCGCTGGCTGCTGGAAATCGCTTTGCTGCCGGCTCAGCGGCGACGCCGTATCTGTAAGCACGCAGCGGCCTTGGGATTCCCCTATAGGATTCCCCCTTTCCCAGCTCCTCCCCATCCGCATGGCGGTCACGAGGCCGGCCGGTTCTTCCCGAGCGGCTCTGACCCGGAAGCTGCCCTAAGGCGGCTGGCTTCCCCGTCCATGGTCGGCCGCTGGTTCGCTTGAGGCCGAAGTATGGCGACCGAGCTGCCAGGCCTGCTCTCGGCTGCGATTCAGCTCAACCACGCGGGGCGCTGAAGAAGATTGAACTTGGCGCCTGTGCTCGCACTCGGCCCGTGCGTCCTAGGGCAGGTCGCCGCCCTGAGCGACTCTGGAGTATTCTTGCGGCATCGGCCGCACCTCCGGACAGAGCTTACCGGTGCCTGGCGAGAAAACCACGCCCTCGCTCGCTCTGCACACGTGCCTGGAAGATCGCAAGCCGCAAACCGACCGCCGGCAGGGCCCAAAGCGAGGAATCCTGAGGCCGTCGGCTGCCGCTGTCACCTGAGCACACTGTGCTGTGCGAGAACGTGCCCTCCGAGTCTATAAGCTTCACTGGTGAAGATGACGCTCACGTGGCAGTGGCGCCCTGCTCAAGAGCGCTTCTCCATGCGAATCATTTTGGACTCGCTGTTCGCCAGCTTACATTTGCTCAATTGAATGCGGCAGAACGTCAGACGACGACGGCAGCCGAATCACTGACATGCAAAGCATGCCAAAGGCCCTTCCCTGGAGCTGAATGCCGCCGAAAGATCCTTGTCCGGTGCCGCGATGTACGACGGCTAACACTAGCCGAGTCACTAAACGGTAATGAGAGACTGTTTTTAAAAAGTAGCATTGGCATAGAGAAGTGAATTTTACAGAAGAATCCGAATCCGCCGTGAAAGCGTGAATTGACGCAAGCCTAGTTATTTGAGCCCCTCTCGCAGCATTGAAGACTGCAGTTCCGCAGCTGCAAGCTCTGCTGCACGACTCATGTCTGTAGACATGCTTGCGATGCTGCGATACTTAGAGGCTGCAGTATTGGGCCATGTCCCTGCTGCAAGACGACAGCAGAATTTTACCAAGAGGGAGCAGCTACAATGTTGCAAGCATACCATGCCCGTTGGCTTCAAGCGAATAGTCGTCCGACTACAGACACTTACCAAAAATCTGTGCCACTTACGCTTTGCAATCAGCTTCGCGCGGGCCATTCGTCTGGGTGCCGACTGTCACCACCGATCCCCGAGCGAAGTGCTTCCGCTGACAACCGCCGAGGAAGCGGTCGCCACCGGGCTGCTCCGGCATGAGCTCAAACCGTCGTCGCGCACCGAGCGAGTTTGGCAACGACGGCTGCCTTGCAGTGCCGGACAATCGGCGCATTCACAAAACGCGGCTGTCACATCAAACATCGACGACCGAATGGGCGCTGCAGCGTCCACGTGGACCAACTCGCGAAAGACTGGTGCCGCAGCGGCCTTCGCTCGGCCTGCCGTGAAAGCATGCGGCAACTCGCTGGCCAGATGAAGCTCACATTTCTTACACTGTGCGAACAGCTCAGACATGCTGCTGCTGCGTAGTGAATCCGTAATCTCGTACTGGCTATAGCTCGAGGTGTCGCATTAGCTTGCTTGCAGTGAGTCTGCGATTCTGGAGTTTACGATGCCGAAGTTTACAAAGATTTTGAATCTTCCGACTATCGCATCTGCTCACTGCCCCTGCCGTAGCCGATAATGAAGGGTAGAGTTCGTGTTAAGGAGCCTCTGTCGCTGCAATTCTTTCCTCCGCATCTCCTTGCACTTGCGTCTGCTCAGCTGCGTCTGCTCAGCTGCGTCTGCTCAGCTGCGTCATCGCCATCTCATCTCATATACTCGTCAGATGCATATCTGTAAAGAGAGTAATTTCTCCTATAGACGCCTTGACGCTAGCAGCGAGCCCAATGAGATTGCCGTGACCATAAACCGTAAACGGTAACGTAAACTGAAAACCCTAAACGCTAAACCTTAAATTATTAACCTGTTTAAATTATGCCTGTGCAAATACCTTTTGCAAGGCTAGAACAGACTGTCATTTCACAGTCTACATGTTTGCGGCATTAATACCTTGCCCCTTCACCAAAGGCAAGCCATTTTAATCGTGGGTTAGTCCGACAGACCCGTTCAGTATTCCGCATATGAATTACCTCCCCGGTTCACCAACACCCGTACATTGTGGTTGGCGAGGCAAGCAATTTTCGTAATCCCTATTCGCCATATTTGCTAACCCATACAAGTGCTTTGTACCTTTACTCCAAATTATTTAATGCAGCATTTCATCCATCGGTCTATTGATAGACTCGGAATATTATGAGGTGTTCCATTCCGCTTACGAACAGTAACGAAACAGGTTCACAGACTTGTGTAGCACGAGACAGATTCATACCAGTACACTCACGCACACACTCTCGCTCGTATGCACACACTGATGCACACATAAATGTATATAAATAGTCATTATATATAAAAATACATTTTACGAATAACCACATATCAATTGTAAGGTGGTTAGACCATTCTAAGAAAACGTGTGAACGCATTGGAGAACCAACATTATGATTCGGCTACAAGACACAGGCCCTGGCGTATTACATACGCGGGAACATGAGCTAGAGCAGTGGATGACAGCCATCCGATTACGCTCACTTTCACATGGCACAATCCAGACTATGGACATCGAAGCGGCGAAAGAGAGTAGCGACCCTAGGTGCGGCACGAAATCGTTGCGCTTTTACTGCAACGCCGCAAATTATGGCGCTCCGTCGGGACGCTCAAGGCGTTTTGTGGGCCCGAGATTCTGGCGCCGCATGATGCAGTCCCAGTCGTTAGAGACGCGGGCTACCACTGGCCGGCAGGCAAGACTTCTGGTCTATTGTGCGACCCCACGTTGGCGTCGCGACGCTATGCAAGCCTAGGCACGCAGCATGACGTCGCTGTTGCTGACTGAGCAGTACCGGATGACCCCGACAGGATGTTTCAAATTTGGCACTGCAAATTGGTGCTGATCGGCTGGACGTCTAGCATCTCTCGGCCACTTGCCCCGAGTTGCAGGCGAGTGCTCACATGCTTAGGCTGTGTCGGGGCGGTGCCATGCTTTTCATCGGGTCGGGGGTTGACTACCAGCAACATTGTAATGCTGAGGCAAGTCTGACAAGATCTTCGCACAGGGTAATGCTGAGGCAAGTCTGACAAGATCTTCGCACAGACTAGACTAGACCCGCAATGGAAAAAAAATAGTGCAAAATGTTTGTGTTCATTCGGAATGAACACGGCGGTTGCCTGTCAGTTGGAATTGAGATATAATTTCGCCGTCCACGCAGATAAATGGGATAGCTCGCAGCAGGTATATCGTTTGCCCCAATTCGCTGCGCCTTCGAGGAGGGAGAACAGATGTCCCTTGTTTCTCCCCTCCCTCCTCCACTGGCTGCAGCTCCACACTTTATACACATATTCAACATACATATATACACACACACACACACACACACACACACACACACACACACACACACATATATATATATATATATATATATGTTCGATGTATATATATATGCATTCAATATATAGAGATATATGAATATATTTAACTAACTTGTCACCCCATCATTTCCTTTCTTCGGTCAAAATCTGATAGTTTCCACCCGGCGGGAATATTAAAGGCCGAAGCTGCAATCAATGTTATCCAACGCCGACGTGTAAGTTGATTGACGGTGGCGCTAGAACATAGGCGATCTAAACTCTATCCGATGACTTTCTTCCGCGTTCGCTATATTGAATGACGAATCAAAAGCTGATCCTGTATAGCACCGAGCCTTACCAAGCTGCCTACTGCCGTAGGGTCTCCCGCTGGGTGAAACGTAACGAAAGAATCGGAGTTGGGACGGACAGAAGCACCATCATGGATGGAGCGAACCGCCCGCCGTCCGTAACCAGGGAATCTTCGGCACGCGCTGCTTACCGAGACGCCTCGCCGAGACTTTGGTTGGAGGTTCCATTGGCCGAGCCATTTCCGCCTAGCCACGACTCACCCTGACGACCAGCACAGGCTGGCAGAGGCAGTGGCCTGCGAGCCCTGTGGTTCGTCAAAAGACTCCACGCCGCTTGCGGTGGACCAACATGCAGCCAATTAGTTGCAATCTTCTTCAGCTTGACGATCCTAGCTAAACCAGCTAACCGGCACACTTGCTCGAGGTCGATTCCGAGTGCGGGCAACTTTGAATCAGTTCCTCGAAGACGGGAACACTTCTCCGGAACGCCGAAACCACTATCGAATACGAGGACTACACAAGCCACTGATTGGTCAGACACTAGGCAGCGACTGCTGCTGCCCCACTCAGTCGGTTACATGTACGTTGTAGGTCGAGCTGGCAATAAATGCATGATGTCGATGTTGCTGCGACGCGGAACTGAGGCTGAGAACAATTTCTCACAATTCTCCATATGATGACAATCATAATTGCAGGTGGAGTGGGCATTCGTAATATATATCGCCAGCTATTTGTTTTACGAACCCTCGAAGGTACCCATACTTTGACTTCGTCAAATTAACATGCATACTCAAGTGATTTTCGTCCACAAGTACCCTTAATTAAGTACCAAGTGCAATTTATTCTAGCTATTGAGAACGAGCATTTCAGCCAAGCCACTGTTCTTAGACAGTTTCTTGAGCCGATCATAATCTTGCTGCAGCAGAGAAATCTAATCAGGCCGACATTGGGCAATCAAGATTAGTCATCTTGTTGTTTACGAAGACTGATGCGGATGTAGGCTGAAGGGTCATGACTCTCCGAGACAGTGATACTGCTTTCCACTTGGTCCACGCCCTTGTAACATTTCTAGTCCTCGTTTCGTGCTGATGGTGCTGGTCTCTATCCAGGCATCTACGGCGGACTGCCAGAGCAGCTCGGCCTTCCTTGGCAGTCAGTCAGTCATTCAGTCAGTCTGTCAGTCAGTCAGTCAGTCAGTCAGTCTGGCTGCATGCAGTCAGTCAGTCAGTCAGTCAGTCAGTCAGGCTGCATGCAGTCAGGCTGCATGCTTCTGGGAATGTGGGATGTGGTGTGGCAAGGCTATTAGGCATGGGGGTATATTTATCGTAAGAGCAGAATTGCCAAGCCGGACGCCACCACATCACCACTGGACACTGCCGTCGAATTGCCTGACGTGGCTTCTATTCTTATAGCCGTCTCTAGCTGCAGCGACGGGTTTCCCCTGTAGGCCCGTTCAGCCCGACGACCAGCGTTTACCAAACCAGTTTCGCGCAAGGCAGCTGCTTCGCGAGGTATTGCTGCTCCGCAACGCACTGCCTCTTCTCGGGCCTAGATTGCCTCGTTGGCTTGAGCAGCCTCGCCGGTGCAGCATGGCAACCCAGGCCGACGTCGGCCGTTGCAGGCCGTCGTGGCTAGCTTGTGCAGACACTTTGCCTGTAGCTCTATGGCGGCCATGACCATGACCTGGTGACTCCGGTCGATCCTCTTCTCTCTGGCGTCGCCGGCGGGCCGTCGCTGCTTGCTTTCCCGCCAGTTCGCCATTTCCGGGCACTCGGGGCGTCCGATCGAAGAAGCCTCTCCTAACCCGCCTGGCTTTCGAATGCGTTCGCAAGTGCAGCACACTGCTCTGCGCAGCCTTCGCACCCCTCCTCACGGAGACTCGCAGCGTATGTGTAGACACCGACTTTCAGGAATACCCATGTGTACGAGTGTCACTTTGCCGGGTCGATGCCTTTCTCGTTGAGGGTCAGCTCGTGGTTGAGCAGCCAACTTAACAAGACATTTGCGACGTGGAAGTACTATTGTGCTGCAGGCAAGGCCGATTAAGGAGCTACGTACCTGGTCCGCATTACATGCGTGGTTAGCAAGCCACTTCATCACCAGGAACACAAGCTTAAACGTCCAGTCTCGACTTCTATGATTCACTGCCGTTGGACTACCAGTATGTGCAGTCAGGCGCTTAGAGTTGGTGCAAGACTATGCAAACAGGCTTGACTGCCCTGAGCATCACAGTCATCGGCCACCTGCACTGGCTCCCGATCAAGCAGAGTATCGACTTCCAGGTTCTATCACATACTTTCAGGTCTCTCCGTTCTTTGGCTCTAGCGTGCCAGTCAGAAAAGGTCTCCTACCAGGCTGTGACAGCCCTCCGAACGACCTGTCGTCGGGCTGGGTAGCACGACAGAGCAACAAACCTGCTTGCTCGAACAACAAGCACTTTATTTCCCAAACCAGGTCGGTCGAGCCCTATCTAGACGATTGCCGGCGTCGAAGGATCTCGCCCTCCCTTTCTGTCGTGCTTCTTTGGCAGCCCTTATATTCCATGCATGCCTTGCTTTTTGCACTGTTTCGAGCCCTGGTTCGATCCGAACGCGCTGGCGGCAGTTAGTGGTCCGACGGACGTCCTCACAAATGCAGCCAACGCATGCCTGCTTAGGTCCTGTGCTCCCGAAGCAAGGAACTCACTGCCGACTATCGTCCCGACATTCCCTGACATGGTGGCATTCAAAAAGAAGCTAAAACATTGTTTCACAGCAGTATGTAATGGATCCTTGGGCGTCCTCCTTTGTCTGCTTTTAAGCGCTGACACTGTGTATGCTGCTACTAACCACATCTGAATGTTGGCTCTCTACATCCCCGTCCAACCAGTCTGTACTCACTGATATTGCAAATGTTACCTCTAACCGTTAAGTCATGTTTTCTTTACATCATCCGTAAAGCACAAAAAAATAATTTAGTCTTCTGAGAGCTTTACAAATTTATCATCATTATTATTGTTATTATTATGACACACCCAGCTAGCTGACGGAACAATCGATTGCATATCGGGACGGAGAGTGCCGAGACTGACAAGTTCGATTTTCCAGTAGCGGCCAGCGCCAGTGGGAAAGATTGAGGGGGGCTATGCGATCAATATGACCCCGACCGTCGCTGGAGGGTCAGCTAGGGCAAAACTGTACCGCACGAAGATGGCCTTCTTCAGAGGCGCGATACCGATAGTGTTCGACATTCCTCGGGAACGATGGTCAATTTTTTCGAGACATTTCGACGGAGGTGAACACTTGTGCAGGAATCCGTAGCGAAATTGCCCTGCATTGCCTTCGCATGTACGTTCAAGGTTTACTGATAGGGCGCGCGGCTTCACTTTTAATACAGCACCCTGCCATGCAAGAAAAATGTGATCTCCTCCCGTCGGCTGTGTTTTTAACTGTAATGGACAAATCACAAATTGCTGCATTGTCTCGGCAATTGCTGTCGATTGCCGTCGATTGCCCAAGGTTGAGCGCTAGGAGCCACGGCGCTACTGGTGCCTCTGGGGGCGGCGCCGATTCAGCCCGGCGCAGTAGCCGGCTTCCACGAGCGGCCTCAAGCACCAGGTGTGTTTCGGCGAGGTGAAGTTCATTTCTGTCCTCGCTCAGAAGTACTGCTTCGTAGACGCCGTGCCTCAGAGCGCGGTTTCTTACCGTCAGCTTCGTCGTCCCCCAGCCAAATGCTGGGCAGCGCCGAACCGTACCATTCCCGGCTGTGGTGTTTAGCGGGGCTAAGCAGCGACGCGAGTGAGTGCATCAGGCCCGTCGGTTAAGCCGAATCGGCTCAGCTTCAGTCTCACTTTCGGGCTACTTCTGCCCTACTTACCGGATGAAATTTCATGAGCTGAGCTGGACCTGTTGCTTGCTATAATTAGCAGCTAAATCTGCAGTTTCGCTTGGCTTTTTGTGGAAATGACAGCTGTATCGCAGTTTGACTACTTAGGGCTGCCATTTGGGCCGGGCCTTCAGAGGTCACAGGCTGAAGACGTGCAAAGGCAAGACCATGAATATTAGTGGGTAAACTTGGCAAACTATTATCTGTAATTGTAGTCAAAACCACAGTGTTCCGGCGCTTATTTTGGACATGGCAGCTGTAGCCAGATATATGTGGGACCCTAAAATTACACAGTTTCAAAATAAACCTTGGATTTGAGCATCGACCTCTTAGCTGTCATTCAATGTATGTGTCTTCCTACTACCTGGTCACTGGTGCCGTTACAGGAGGGCAGTAATCGGCAAATTAGTCGAAAGCAGAAGGAACTTCTCTACCAGAAGGAAGCTCAAAGCTAAATTATATTGATGTACATTCTCAGATTTTTATCTTTGTGTCATTCAGTCTCAAATTAAAATCTTGAATCTGGCACCAAAGATTCATTCCTAGATCAAACGAATATCCAACTAGCTGCGATCCAGGAAAGATTCTTTGACAGGTATCCTGACTGGCTTTCTCGAAATCCGATTCAGTATTTCTCAGATTCAGAGCTAGATTTATTAATGCACGTCAAAACTGGACTCACGGTTATTACTTCTGCACCAGTCTTACATTGCATTATTTGTTTCTTTTGTGTTGTAATAGTAATTTATTCGGAAGGCAAACAGCCAGTTAAATCAGTTAAACAATCGGTGCGTGCTTTTGTGGTGTTCAAAATTATCAGGTTTGCTAGCATTGCTCGTTATTGTCAAAGCATTTTTTGAGCGCTTTAATCGGTGCCCTATTGTCTTGCCCACTTTTATTTCCGTTCCGTCTTTTTTATCTCCATTGTGCTTTAAGTGCTTGCTCACTTGTGCACACTTCAGTGCACGTAACAAGCCGGTTGTCCTGCTACCCTGCCACCCTTCGCGTTCTTTTGTGAGCTTTTGCATGATTATAGAGGCATGATCATGGAGTGCTTTCGCATGTTTCCGACGAAGGATACCAACTTTTTGCCATTAAGTCTTGACTGTTGGTTCTATTGCAGCTAATTTTAAAGCTTCTGAACACAGATCCAGTTTCTTAAGGATCTTCTAAAATAATTTAATTATTATTCCTTCTGGAGAAGCGTTACAATGACAAGACATCACCCTCAAGATTACTTCACCTAGCTCACTTCTCCCGACACGCAATGCCCACAATATAGGCATATTATTCCAAAGCATATTTGTCCGAAGATGAGAATATTTCCTCTGCAGCGGTCAAGTGGGCCAACTATTTTCAGCTGATGATCATCGCCAGCATCAGGACCTGCTTAGATTAGAAAGACCGAGACTGAGACGACTATACACGTTTACGTGTTTGGGACATCGCGACGAAGTTTTTGTAGTTCCCTTTATGCAGGTCTCCTTGACAGTGCCCTCGATAACCTGCAACTCGAGGGAAACAGCGCAGCTCCTCTGGTCTGCTGTCAACAGCACGGCATCCAGATCGAAGAACTTCTGCGTGAGCCTCACTGGCTCTTTCAAGCATCTGACAGATACCAAGATCCTCTGTCTGGCCTAAAGGTGGCTTGAACCAATATCACTACCCTTACCAATCCTACCTCCTGTTTCCTCCCGTATGCTGTCATACTGCACCGCCTGCGCCTCAGCATCTGGTCATTTGGCCATCACTCGCCGAAAATTGAAAGAGCTTGTAGCGATCGAGCCTCTACCACACCTTCACATTCACCTTCACCATATGCTGCGAAGGCTGAAGCTTTCTTCGTATTACAGCCACTGCCAGCAAAGACCTAGCTTCCATTAAGTCTCAGCAAACGACGCGTCTGATCTTATCATCTGTTCTTTTCAGCTTTCCCTCTTTCCGATGAATGTCCTCATTGTTTCTCGATGCTTGGCCGTGGTTAATTGTGTGCGAATTAACTCACTTTACTAGCCAGAGGTAAAACAAACGATACTACCGAGTGTCTTCTCGTCTGCTTTTTCATGCCGTGCATGTCTCTACAAAAATCCATTAAATCCTTTAATTATTTAGGTCTCTAAGTGTTTTCCTCGATGTCGGCAACTACCGTTTCCTCCTAGATGGGATTTCACGGCACGTAAGAGCACTTTTGGCGTGTAAGCAAGAGTAATTTCTCCCCTGGGTTTCGGTATTTGTCGAGGTGAAAACCATATAGATAGGGAAACTATAAAGTAGTGATTATTTTAAGACAGGTCCGAATCTGCCTGCCGAGTGGAAAATCTTCGGCAAGCACCTTTACGATTCCAAAATTATGATGCCCATCTACTTTGAAAAGAGCGGGCTCAAGATATCCCTATGGCACCTCGCCTTAGCCTCGACCCCAAATTGTATTACGACTAGAGCCTGAATATTTCTAATGGGCTAGAAAAGCTTGACAGGCAGGTCTCCCCCGCCATTCAGGAGCTCAGAAAAGGGACCAGCCAATGTCTTTCTTATACGGAGACTTTTGATTAACAGAGTCCACGCTGCAGCGACTCAGATCCTCGTAAATAGAGAGTAAACCATATTTCGAGGCACTAGTGAGCCCTGGGGCGCAGACTGTTTTTAGAGGAAGCATCCATTTTTCTCAAGGGATGCTAAAATATTTTTTGGTGTCCTGTGAAGGGATTATCCGATTGGTGGTTATGCCCAAACACTATGGAATTTCTTCCTTCCAAGCGCATTTATTACTCATTCTCATGGACCCATGGAACGACTGGCATGTGAATTGGAACAAGAACTATTGGTAAAATAAGCTATCTCCTTACGTAATCTGTCATGCAGACATTCCGATACCCTTTACGAATGAAGGTCAAGGTATTCACAAGAAGAATCAATATCAACAATTCAAATATACGAGAACTAAGTTTTATGTACTGCTTAGCATCAATATATAGAGTGAAAGCTAGGATTTTCAATTTCTGAAATGAGAATTTAACCATCGCAGGCAGAAGTATTGGAATGCATGGAATCAAACTGAGGCAGAGATAAGAAACGTTGACACATAAATTTCATTAGGTGCGGTGAGATCGAGTGGCATGTCCCAGAAAGACAATTGTCACAGTTAGCAGAGTTAAAAGCGGCAGAAATATCTAGAAGCACCAGGGTGGTTTCCAAGTGATCATCTGGGGCAAGGAAAGTATAATAAACTTTAAATATGTTAATAATAATGTACTTGATAGAGCGCCCTCGAAAAAATTAATCTCTTTCTAGGTGCTTCATACATTTATAGAGCACCCTGAGAGTTGCTCGAACGCATACAGTCAGTCACTCTTCTATGCAGTGGCAATTGGACGTCAAACTTCCTGATCCATTCGTTTATCCTTCGTAAAAGAGTTCAATTCAAATCAGCGCCGAAATTCTGGCTATGGTTTTGTTCGAATGTGAATAGCAAAACCTTAAGAACCTTGATATCAATGGTTTTCTTCCAAGAATATCTCGTTAGTCCCTGCTGTTCAATCCCCCTTCCGACCTGTCATCGTTGGTAGATTGCTACAACATGACACTAGCTGACATGCTCGATGAGTTTGCACCTCTCACTAAGAAAACTGTGCACCCTCGCCAAACGGCCTTTGGTTTACGTAGACATTGGACTAGCTAGGTCTACCAAGTAAATGGTTGAAAAGCGTACAACAGATCAGGACTGTCTATCGACAGGCATACTAGGACTACTGCAGATCTTACCAATCGATTCTAGCAATGGTCCAGCGAAGCTTCTATAAAAACAAGCTTCTATAAAAACAATGTTGAATCAGATGCACAATCCAAAAATGCTGATGTCAACAACAAACCATCTCCTAACCGCTCTCATGTTAGCTCCACCTAGTAATCCTTGTGATAATCTAGCTGTTCGCTTCTCTAGCTTTTCTGTAAAAAAGGATAGACAATATCAGGGAGTCTATCTCTAGAATGGCAGCATCCCCTCGGAATACCGTTATTCAATTTCATGCAGCACCTCAACGTCTATATTCAAAGTGGCCGCTAGTTACCTCGTCCTGAAGTTCATATCCCAATAAAAGAAGACAACTAGTCCTCTGGACCATATTCCCACTGATCTGATTCTACGATATATAGATATACTGCAGCCACGTATAACTAACATCTTAAATATGTCATTAGCCTCAGATCATGTCCCAAAAGCTTTCCGAAAATGCTGTAGTCAGGCAAATTCTGAAGAAGCCAACACTTGAGCGAAATTACTTGAGCGACTTCAACCCGTCTCCCTTCTGTCATTCATATCAAAGATACTAGAATTAGTAGTGGGAGACCTGCTAATAATAATAATAATAATAATAACGCACTTGATACAGCGCCCTCAGAGAACTCAATCTCTTTCTAGGCTCTTTACCTTTGCTGCAAATGGAAATGCGATTGAATGGTGAGTAATATCCTGCTTGATAAACAACATGAAGGAATTTATAGGGGTGACATGCACAGGGTCAGCATGCAAGTGTGGTCCGTGGCAGCATGAACAGTGTCAGAACGCACAAGCACACGAAGGAAGAATCACAAGGACCCACTAAATGCTGTGCTAAATATGTGTGTTTTAAGTTCTTTCTAAATGTGGTTAAGTCATCAGATGTCGTGACACAAGTCGGGAGTAAGTTTCAGGCTTTGGGAGCAGACGAACTATATGCTTGGTCTCCAACAGATTTGAGGTTTGTACGAGGTATTGGTAAACTGCTGGATTCCGAAAAGCGGGTGGTATGATTCTTTGGCTGGTGGGGGAGTAGATCTGATAGGTAGGCTGGAATCAAACGGTGAAGGGACCTAAAAGTGAGCGAAGAAACCTTGAAGTCGATCCGTTGCTGGACTGGTAGCCAGTGCAGGTCGGCGAGAAGTGGTGTGCTTTGGCATCTGCGACGCCCACGACAGACAAGCCTAGCTGCACAGTTTTGCACCGGCTGTAATCACCTGATTGCACATGCCGGTAGGACAGCAACCAGTTAGTTACAGAACTAGTTGAACTCATATATTACAACTTCAAACCTTGCTTGTAAGTTCCAATCTGGTTTAAGAGCTAATCACTCCACAGTAACGGATTACTTAGGATGTTTACTTCTCTGACGTGAATGAATAAAGATTATCGAATTAACCTCTGAAGTATGGAGGTACCTTAGTGCTATGTATTTGATCCATTTGGTACTGCTCTTTTTACGGTTTTTACTCTCACTCAAGCCGATATAAAAGCCAGGCACAATCTAGGTTTCCACTTCTACGCCGACGACACTCAGTTTTACCCTTGCTTTGATTTCTTCCAGCCCTCCAGCATGTGAAATTCTCTTAACTTCCTCGCTTCATGTATTGACGACATCAACTTATGGGTGGCAGCGAACCTTCTTAAATTAAATGATTATAAAACTAACTTACTAATTATGGGCAAACTATGAGTGATTCATAACTTAAAAAGTTAACGCTCACAATTGGCTCCGGCGGCATATCTTTTGTTGAATCTGCACGAAGTATTATTGCTCTGTTCCAAAGTGACCTACATTAGACGACCACGTCAATTCCATTGTCAATTCTGCCTACTTTCAGTAACGCAGCATTTTATAGACATGGATACCGCATGTAAATTGGTTCATGTATTTGGGACATCCGTCTCGACTTCTACAACTCACTGCTTGCTGGTTTACTGGCATGTGCATTTAGGGGCTTACAGCTGGTGCAAAACTCTGCAACTAGGCTTGTCTGTCGTGAGGATCACAGTTGCAGTGTCACACCACTTCTCGCCTACCTGCACTGGCTTCAGTCAAGCAGTGTATCATCCTAAAGGTTCAGTCACTCACTTTTAGGTTCCTTCATTCATTCTCTCCAGCCTATTTATCATATCTAAGCCCCTCCCCGAAGAAGAAGCATCGTAGCACTTGCTTTTCGGAATCTAATCGTTTACCTACACCTCGTACGAGCCTCAAATCTCTTGGAGATCGTGCCTTTTGTTTGCATGATCCGAAAACGTGGAACTCACTTCCGACTTTCGTCATTATATCCCTTGACTTCATTACATTTAAAAAGAACTTAAAAGTGCACATATTTATGATAGCATTTAGTGGGACCCTGTCATTCGTCATTTGCGTGCCTATGAGTGCTGACACTGTGCACGCTGCAACTAACCGCATCTGCATGCTGACCCTAAGCATGTCATCTCTAACCATCTTAAGCTTGCTCATTGAGCATACTAGGGCTAACCATTCGATCCTGTTTCCTTGACAGAAAACTTAAACTGTGCTGACAGAGATTGAGTTCTCTAAGAATGATATAAAAAATGCAGTATTAACATTATTTTTATTAGGGCTCGCTTAGGCATTTGGATTGTGCTCAGACGTGCTCAGGCCGATTATGCATACTCGAGCACGGTCAAGCCTTAGGGTAAGCACTTGCCTGTGGGCACGCACTGAAATGCCAGGCTCTATAGGGGGCGCCAGTGACACACTTGGGCGTTCTCGGACTTGTGGGCCATACGCTCGCCTGCTCTGGGGGAGCCTGGAATGAGCGTTGGGGACCTCGGGGTGCATTTAGACCTACGGAGACCTTTTTAGGCACGCGAGAAATGTTCGATCAACCTTGGGACCGGTCGGCTTGTTGGTGAGCGATGCGATAAACTAAGGCTTTCTTGAGTACGCTGGCATTGTTGATGAGCTCGAGCTAATTGAATAATTTGTGGTCTGAACGAGCGAATAGCAAAGACTTCCGACCGAAAGAAGAGTCGGAGTGAGCATCTGCTTTCTTTCTACACGTGAGACTTTTCTGCATTTCTTATCCAGTGTCCCCCCCCCCGTTATCGAAGCCTCGGGCTTGTTTAGATAAGGATACCACGTCCAAGTTGGTCCATGCATTCGTGACATCCCGTCTCGACTTCTGCAACTCACTGCTTACAGGCCTACCAGCATGTGCGATCAGGCGATTGCAGGTGGTGCAAAACTCTGCAGCTAGACTTGTCTGCCGTGAGCCTCGCAGTTGCCACATTACTCCACTTCTCGCCGACCTGCACTGGCTACTAGCCAAGCACTGGATTGACTTCAAGGTTTTGTCGCTCACTTTTAGGTCCCTTCATTCTATGGCTCCAGCCTATCTGTCAGATATACTACCCCATCAGGCCAAGCATCGTACCACCCGCTTTTCGGAATCCAACAGTCTAGAAATACCTCATACAAACCTTAAATCCTTTGGAGACCATGCATTTAGTTCATATGCTCCCAAAGCCTGGAACTCCCTCCCGACCTGCGTCAGAACATCCCCTAACCTGACCACATTTAAAAGGAACCTAAAAACACACCTTTTTCGAACAGCATTGAGTGGGTCCCTGTGAATCGTCCTTCATGTGCTTATGCGTGCTAACACTGTGCATGCTGCCACTAACCACATTTGCATGCTGACCCTGTGCATGTCACCCCCAACCATATTATTCATTTCGTTTGTTTTTCAAGCATGATTTTACTTACCATTCAATTGCGTTTCAATTTACAGCAAATGTAAAGCGCCTAGAGAGAGATTAAGTTCTCTAAGGGCGCTTTATCAAGTGAATTATTATTATTATTATTATTAAGCCAGTGGAACTGTCTTAACTTAATTAGCGGTGACTTTAACTAATCTCAAATTCCATAGAGACCTATTAATTTAAATTAAATTTTAAATTACATATTCGCTATTAAATTAGAATCCCTCTCAAGCCTGGAAACCTATTGACATCTCCACACGTCTGCCATTAAAAAAAGCTGATAAAATCGTTCCCTGCTACATTTACTCCGTTCGTGTGTCTTGCATCTTGTTCTTTGTATCCGCCAAAAGCGTGCGTTCTATAACCAACCGATTGGCATGCTTTCTTTACAGCACACACGAAAACAGTATGAGCTATTTTAACACCATCGTGTGTATAGTGACAGACGGGCCTTAACAGCTATCAACTCAGCTTGCAGCTGGCAATGAAGGATCGTCCGCGCCAGAATTCGAACCCCCGACCTCGATTGTGAAGAGCGAGTACCTTGCTTCTTGGGCTATCACAGCCTGAGGTGCCTGAAAAGTATTTAGAATTTTCCTACCAAGCTATGCTAATGACTAATTCTAATTTTTTGATAATATGGTGCGAAATTAGCGGGAAAGCTGAACAAGCAAGCAGGGTTATGGCTAGGTAGTGGCACTGCAGATCAGAAACAGTTTTAAGAAATTAAGTAGGCACAACTTCGAAGAGAATTCGTGCACTGCAAGAGGAAGAACCTTGGGTTCTAATTGATATAAAATATCTATGTATTTATATATATTATGTAAATGAATATATATATATATATATACATGAATATATATGAATATATATCTACATACATATCTTAGTTTTTGCATAGTTGGTATATTTTTCTATTAATTCTGGACGTACGTGATATTTTCAGAATACATTTATCCACCAGGTGCCGGGAAAGCTTTTAGTGCTAAGAGGGATATTTCACTAGAATCATGATGCTTAGAATTCTTCCATAATGTAATTGCTCACCTCGGCTTATACTCATGGGATCTTCTTGAATATACCTGTATACTACGTACACACACACACACACACACACACGCTCGCACAACACACACACACACACACACACACACAACACACACACACACACACACACATATATATATATATGTAGATCTGTAGGTGTAAATACGTCTCTAGATGCACAATCATAATCTAATTTTCTGTACGCACTAACTCCGTCGGACGATTTTCTATGCTTGCAGATAGTTTACGCTTAAAGTCAGCGTTCACATGCATTACTATGGTTGGCGTGTATCTCATACAGAAAACCCAGTTTTTAAATATGGATCATTACTTTCATTTTAGCTCATATGAGATGTCCCACTCCTAAAGCAGTGGGGGCTCAACAGCGAATATGGGCTTATAAAAAGCAAAATCGCAACCATTTTTTTAGGAAGAGGTCCTTCAATTGACTAGAACTGCCGTAGCGCTGGACTACTACGACATAAACTACGATCATACCTATCTCCCGAAGAAGAATAGCTAACCGCTAGGCCGCAGAACCTGGCCGCAAGACAGTTTTCGAAGTCACTCACCCAGTTCATGGCATCGCAAGAGCCATCTGTATTCTCTAAGGCTAAGCGCAGTTCGTTTCTCTTACTGCTTTCCTAATATGCGAGAATAGTAAACGGTTCGCTGAGCTACTGAAAAATATCCGATTCTGGAGCACCCAAGGTCTTCTATGGTCAGATTGAGAAATCTATTAATCAATAGCTAAAAGCTTGCAAGCATCAAATTGCGGCATAACGAGGTTTGGCGAGCACGGATGTTATTGCTACGTTACGTGCTTCATGATCTTATACAAGAAATATAGCTAAGCCCTCCATAGGACATGTAGTATACGAACAAGGTTTGTCTCTTTCCTCAGCCTGGCGTGTGATCGAACAATTTCCAATTGGCACTCTATAAAGTTATAAAAGTGACGCCGAGGTCGGCAAATCGTCAGGCTTCAAGCGATACGGGAGACAGCTAAAGGCAGAAGCTGCAGTGAGTCAGACACGCTGCCAAGCCAACGGTTTCAAAAGAAGATCGGGCTGGTGCTGCAATATGTTACACTGTCACACTGCAAGAAAGGGTAGATAATCTCTTGCTAGCAAATAAAAACCCCGTGTCAATTGCTTTAATATAATACATGATTCGAGGAAATTTTGGCATGTTCTTTCAGAATCTATAAATTTTTAACCCAGCAAATCAAGGTTTATATCAATTTTTATATTGTTTTACGATACCTTCACGTGCTTTAGCTGCAATACATAAAGTTTCTACCATCGTTTTATAACAATATAATCTAGGAAATGTACAATTTAGAGCAAAGTCTTCCTTCATCTGGTCAAGTGTTTTAACTCCTTCTACCTCGACTTTCTGTTCTGCTCAGCAGCTGGATTGAGTCGCTTCAGGCTCCAATAGTAATCGGCCACCGTGTTAACACTCCAGCGGCCTTTATATCTACTATCCATTTTACCTTGTTTTTCGCTGGATGCGGCTAAATTTGACGGTAAACAGTCAATTTAGGTTTTAGGAAATGCATTTTAGCACTCATTCTCCTGCCAAGACTCGCATAACTTTAAATCGTGTTCTAAACTACTCACCCATAGCCAGCAGGCTTAAGATTGCTGAGGAAATGCTCTAACGCCGACCAAAAATGGATTTCATACCTGCTACTCTAACCCGTTCATTTTTTCGGTAAACTTTGTATTTAAATCATTCTCTGATCTGCGATCCAATTAACGTCAGCTAGAATCATCGCCTTGCTAATTTTAGAAAAATCTTTTGCTCACACAAGAGAAGGCTCTCGGACTGAGTCACTCTGACTCAATAAATGTGCTAGCACTGGCCAGCCTTTCCTTCGGTAATGAAGAGCATCAAACTATCCCATAGTAGTTAAATCCAGGATATTTTGTGTAGCCATCATGAAGTACATGTAAAAGAGCAATGACCTTTAAATTGCTGCATTTCTGCCACTGAAGCTGATAGTAATCGATTTAATCGGATAGCATTTTCATGTTTTCTTAAGTCTCTCTCACATCAACAGCATGTGCAACCGGTGAAGAGGAAAGGGTTCCATTGTGAAGTAAACCTACCTTTAAGCTGCAGTTCGATGAATCAATGCCCAGTATTCACTCATTTGGATCATAACACTTTTCAGTTTGGTTAGCTAGACCTTCGACGTTGCTGCAATAGACTACTGAATCATTAGTACAAAATTACGGAAGAGACCCTCCATTTTCATAGTGTCTACACCACTAAAATGTAGTACCCTGCACAAAAACCGTATCACTTTTATTCTAGAACCGTGAAGTTCCGTCGACTCATTTCGCAGGTCAAGATTTCTTACTAAGTCATAAATATCAGATTATGACATCAGTATAGACGTTTATGAGTTAGAACATACAAAGTCATTTATATCATTAATATGTCATTAGCCTCAGGTCAGGTCCCAGCACCTTTCAAAAAAGCTGTAGTCAAGCCACTTCTCAAGAAAGCTACACTTGAGCAAGAGAACTTGAGCAACTACCACCCAGTTTCCCTTCTACCATTCCTATCAAAGACACTCGAGCGGGTCGTGGCGGACCAGCTGAACTCGTATATCGAAACCTCACACCTTGCTATTAAGTTCCAGTCTGGCTTTAGAGCTAATCAACCCACAAAGTCAGCATTGCTTCGGGTATACAACGACCTACTTAGGAATGCAGACATGGGTAGAGTGTCTCTGCTTGTTTTGCTTGATCTTTCGGCAGCTTTTGATACCATCGATCACAAAGTTCTTCTAGAGCGCCTCTCATCTCGCCTGGGCATCACTGGCACTGCTCTGCAGTAGGTTCAGGTCCTATCTCAGTGGGAGACTCCAGAGTATTGACGTGAATGGACAAAGATCATCTGAAGTACCTCTGAAATATGGAGTACCACAGGGCTCAGTGCTAGGTCCGGTTTTTTTCACGGTTTATACTCTGCCTCTTGCTGATGTGATTGCCAAGCACAATCTAGGCTTTCACTTCTAAGCGGATGACACTCAGTTGTATGTTTGCTTTGATCCCTCCCAGCCTTCGAGCACCTCAATTTCTCTCAACTCACTAGCTGCATTCATTGATGACATCAGCACATGGATGGCAGCAAATTTTCTAAAACTTAACGATGATAAAGCTAACTTACTAGTTATGGGCAAACCCAGTGTGATCCAGAGATTGGAAAGGCTGACTCTCAAAATTGGCTCTGCCAGCATATCTCCTGTCGAATCAGCTCGGAATATAGGAGTCATATTCCAAAGCGACCTCTCGTTAGACGACCATATCAGCTCCACAGTCAAATCCGCCTATTTTCAGCTTCATAGCATTGCTAAAATTCGGGCTTGTTTAGATAAAGATACCACGTCCAAGATAGTTCATGAATTCGTGACATCCCGTCTCGACTTCTGCAACTCACTGCTTACTGGCCTACCAGCATGTGCGATCAGGCGATTGCAGCTTGTGCAAAACTCTGCAGCTAGACTTGTCTGTCGTGAGCGTCGCAGTTGCCACATTACTCCACTTCTCGACGACCTGCACTGGCTACCAGTCAAGCAACGGAAGTTCTCTGAGGGCACTTTATCAAGTGAATTATAATTATCATCATCAATGCCACCTTCGGTTGAACTAGAATCACAGTCGGTCAATATATCATCAAGTGTGGTTTATGGAAATGCCACTCTGACCTAATCACTGTGTGATACAGTATTGCTAACAGTAGATTTGAAGCTTTAATTTAACGCTTATTCTTCTTGCTAAAGTCCTGCACATTAATGATGCAGAAATAACAACCCAAAGCTTTGTCAGTTTATTCTCTGCTAATCATTAGTACTCCGAATTGCATGAATTTACTTTGTCCTTGAACCATTGCCTCAAGTTTTCTAGACATGACTCTCAAACCATATTTGGTGCCTGTGTCTTACCTTGATCTTATAGTTTGGATCTGAATTAGCTGTGATAACACTTAATGCAGTAACCTGTAGGCCCTGCTCTCTTGTCGGGAATCTCACGCAGATGTTGCTGAATCTACTCAGATTATCTTAACATTCCGATAAAATTGTACACCACAAATATTCGTTTATTTAAGAAATTACATCAACCAACAAAATTGTAAATGTTTCTACAAAAAATAACATTTATTATTTATTTCATTGGGTGATTGTAACAAGTTAATCTAATGAAATCTAATATAATTAATTATTGCCTATTCTTAAAGTGAACTTAATCTTTGATAAACAAAATCTGCCAAAGCTGGCTTACCAAATAAAGCAAAATACACCAGAAATCATTATTTATAATCTATATTTAGAAAATGATAGCCAATGCTAGGCAACTGATGTCATGAAGACCAGCTTAATTGATTGAAATGATGAATCGTGATACGAGCGGAGCTGAATAGATAAGCCTCGCTTGCTTTGGACAATTCTTCCAACGCCTGCAGATAAGCTTTACAGTGTCTAACTATCATGTGGTCATGCATCCTACTCATTTGATGTCGAGGTATTCCGCTTTGACATTCAGCAGATCCTTGATGTATTAAAGGCTTATTAATGCACATACTTGTAAATATTCCGTACATCTGCTGGTGGTTTTGCGTCAGCGAATTCATGAATAAAAATAGATTCTCCAGAAGAAGAACACTGTAGCTGATTTTAGCATACGGAATTATTTACCTGGAGGGGCTCCAAGGCCGCACCTTCACTTGAGATTAACTGGAAGTTCTAAGTAAAATGACAGAGGCCACACTGCACCTCAAACTTCATGCAGGCCTTTTATCTTGAAACTTCTTCATCACAATATTGACATCAAGAAACTATAAATAGTTAGTTATTCTATAGCATCGAGTAAATACTAATTTTACATGCAAGGGGCTTCTAATTTCTCTTAAGGGAATCAATAGCCAACGGTTTGATCACAAATGCGGTATATTTATTTAGCCCACGTATTAAAGACCACGAGATGACACTCAGGACTACGAAGCAGTTGATCCTGCGGGGGGGGGGGGGTAATATGCATTGAATCATGCAAGAGTGTAACCTGGAGGCAGCGAACAGCAACGAATAAAGCAACAAAGCAAGCTCACTGCGGTGAAGAAAAGGCTAAAAGGACCTCTCTATGTATCCGCCGCTGAGACTAAAATGATCCAGGGTCATTGCAGCCATTGTTCGATGCTAAAAATTGAGCTCGTTGCTTTCCGTTCATGCAAACCAGATCATCAAATGGTTTTAATATAGCACAGCAGACGGCGAGACGATTAGAAGATGAGGAGAGGGCGGTACAAAAACTCACTGAGGAAGCAAGGAGGTCACCTAGTAGGCTACTTGGAGACACTGAAGTAACCTGTAAGCCAGACAGACGGTCTTCAAATCGATACTACATAGGTTTGGCACGAGCGGAGCCGGGATTTTCAAGTCGCCGTGCGAGGATTCATTGCCCCTTCCACGCCTGAAGAAATTCTCCCAGGATATAGGTACTTCTCTCTGTCCATAAGGGGGTAGGGGACAATTGGCCCCTGCGCCCTGGCTCCGCCCCTGATGTTAGTAAGCTAGTGAAGATCATACAGAAGTGGTGTGATCTCTCAGCTGTGCTGATGAAGACCGAACAGGTAAGGCTGCATTTTTCAGCAATTTCAGACGATTACGGGGGCTGATAGGGAGTCCCAAGTGCCGGCATTTCACATTAATCTAGAGTAAACCCAGCGCTTGAAGTTGTCATGGCGGTACCAGCAGCTATCGGACCTGGTGCCGACGCACTTGACTGGGTGCATTTCGGATGCCTCCAGGATGCCCAGTGGGTAAGTGGTCCTTCCATTTATGGCGTCGATGGTCTCAGCGATGCTACTATTAACTCTGGAAGCAGCCGAAGTTCGGAAGAGAATACTTTTCTGCTGGATTTTTCGTCGAATGCCATTAGCTGCGTCAACGAGCTGGAGCTTTAATATATCCGCTGGATGTATACGTTTCTGCACGGAATTCAGGCGCTCTCTTCCAAAATGACTTGTCACTATGCGAGCCATTTGGTTTCACAGTAAAAAAGGGCCATTCTTATCTTTTTTAGCATCGACGAGAGTTCAAGCCTTGCATTAAATTAAGGGCCTCACAGGCAAGCTTGTCCATGCATTTGTTGCAGCTAGAATTGATTTGCGAAAATTTCTTCGCAGCAAATTGTAAAGCGCCTAGAAAGAGATCGAGTTCTCCGAGGGCGCTTTATTAAATTTGCTATTATTGTTATTTTTTTATTTATATCTACTGTGTGCAATAAAACGCGCACAGCTGGTGCAGAGCTCGTCAGCTAGGGCCCATCTGCCGCTAGTCTCGCTGTCACCGCATTAGCACACCGCTCATCAATCGTGACTGGCTGCCAATCAAGCAGCCGATCCGATTTGAATTTCTCTCACTTCGCACAAGGTTTCTCCAGAGAGTTTATTTTGCGTACCAATCTGAATTATTGTTGCATCTCGCCTCTCGGCGAAAAATCAGCTGCTGACTCGTATTGATAGATTGCGAGCTGCGAATCACTCGGAAACCGTGGCCATCAGTTACGACACATTCAGAACTTGGCCCTCAGAGACTACCGAATGTCATCACTTTGATTTGACAACATTCAAAAATAGCCCTAATGCATATCTATTCCTCATAGTCGCTGCTCTGTCCAAAAAACCTGTCCGTCATATGGCGCATGCGGGTGCTTATAAACTTGGGATGTCGTGACTAGGAGCAAAACCTGTCCGTCATGTGGCGCACGTGGGTGTTTATAAACTTTGGATGTCGTGACAGGGAGCAAAAAGTAGACGCATTTGTACTGTGATCCAGCCAACTTTCCATTATTCCAACGTTCTTTGCATACGCTTGCATAATGCAGTGCATTTTCTAAACAATGGGAACTAATCACCACGGCAGTGCATCTTCTTATGTGCTAGTGGAAGTCTGTTTAATAATTGTACTCGGGCATTTTTTGCCCAGCAAATGATGAAGCATGCTAACATGTTTTTCAATAGGAATTGGTGGTGATGAATTCCCCTGCAGTGACTTGTCAAATAATCTAATAGCTATGCGGTTTTTCTAGGGTGCAGTGCAAGAGGCTTATTTCTTACTGTCGGGGAAAGGTTACGTTGCTCTTAATCACTGCTGGGAATACGGAATGTACGTTTAATTTGCCTATGCTATTTGCCAGTATATGAGATGCTCAAGTGTTTCATTCTTCAGATTTAGGAAACTAGAGCAATCTTGACTATTCGGCGTACAAACCTCAAATCATGTGGAGACCATGCCTTTAGTTCGTATGCTCACAAAGCCTGGAACTCACTTCCGACCTGCATCACGACATCTCCTGACTTGTCCACATTTAAGAAGAAACTAAAAACGCATCTATGTATGATAGCGTTTAGCGGGTTCCTGTGATTCGTCCTTGATGTGCTAATGCTTGCTGACACTGTGCACGCTGCCACTAACCACACTTGCATGCTGATCCTGTGCATATCACTCCTAACCATGTTTTTCATGATGTTCATTACTACCACTAACCATTCGATCGCTCTTTTTTCCAGAAATTATAAAGCACCTAGAAAGAGTTTGATTTATCTGAGGGTGCTTTGTCAAATTTAATACTGTTATTATTATTACCTGAGTTAGCTGGATTTTTGTAATCCTCCCCCGAGGTCAAGTCAGGCAAAGGGGGCGACGGCGTGGAAAGGGGAGCGAGGGAGGGGGTTGCAGCCACCCGCTCTGATGGAGCCGAAAAAATACTCAAATTGAATGTTCGTAATGATGACAGATACACTCGGTGTCGATTGTGCTATATACGCGCGTGATTTTCAAATATATAGTGTTTGCCAGTTGCAGAGGACATTAGATAGAGGCTGATGCAGGGCTTTGCCCGGTACCTGCAGGCATCGAACCTGTTAAGAGGTGCTTCAGATTTGCAGCAGCAATGAATTCAATAGGCTGCTGAATAGCGCAGACTGGAGGACGAAAAGCACGGAAAGGACGGATAGCAAGACGCTGACGTGAAAGCCGACGTTCTCACGTCGTGGCTAGTCATGCAGCGATAGTCGCACTCAATCTACAATGCGTGAGAAGAGTTCACGCCGGTGAAAGCATCGAGTCATGCCACAGCCGTTAGGTTAGTGAACTCCCTTGCAAGCCGCTCATTAAACACTCCAAAATAAACTAAGGAAATCAAAGTGCAGAATGAACATGGAAAATGTGAATCATAATAGATTAGAAGTCCTTTTGCACGGCGATCAGACTATTTTGCTTCATCGCTGATAGAAAATACACATTGATTATGTTAGTGTACATTCAAATAAGTCATGCTTATATGCGTCGGAGGAAAATATGTATCAAGGTCCCAAAAAACAAGCCTGCTATACAGTCTTAGATGCGTAAAGTGAAGACATGCAATCGGAATTAGGTAAATGACTGATCACTACTTTAGCTTAAACCTGGCTACGCCTGTGCATAAGACCACTAGCCGCCAATCTGTCTGTTGTAGTCTGCGTGTGCTCATTACCAGGACGTAAAGTGGTTGTTTACGGCTTTATTTGGCATTTTCTGCTGGTGATCAGTCTCGTTGACGCTGGCATAAAGTAGTAATTAGTTGACGCTGGCATCAAGTATTTATCGAAGTTATGTCTTCATTTGTGTCATTAAGTCTGAAGTTATGGTGAAAAGATACTGAGTGAATGCTACCTGCAAGCACGTGCTGTCACGTGGTCTGTACAAGCTCGGATATACCGGGAGAGCGGCCCTGAATCCGGACCGAGCCAAGTGAGACGAGGCCGAAGACAAATTTTCCTAAAAATGATATTTCAGATCGACTAAAAACGGGAATTGACAGTAGCAGAACTCCTTTCTCAGAACATTGGATGCCAGTCCAGCCTACCACCCGCGAAAGCCGCGCTCGATAAATTGCCATGAAAGCTGTGAATTTGAATGGTAGCAGTAAGAGGCCAGTAGCTGACGGGCTGTTTTGCACACATTTGCTCATCTAAAGTACACAGGATAAGTCAAATCTTCTCTGGAGAGTTTTCTATCTGGCACTGAAATACCAACTTCCTTCGGAAATGAGTAAGTTAGCCAGCAGGCTAAACAGATGTCGGCTGACTTTTCAGTCTCATTTATAGCTGTGTGCTTCAGAAGGTGCTTAACGCCTGTCACGACTAAATTCAGAGGACAATAGCGAATTGACCACTGCAGGACTCAAATGCATGACCTAAATCGTGAAGTGCGAGTGCCTTATCTCCCATGCTAAGATCCTCTGGTTTAAATTATATGTCATTCATATAGCGCCTAACAAAAACTCACTTAATCTTTATCCAGGCACTTGAATGTGCCTAAGTGCTCGAGCCCATGACCTCGATCATTGAGGGCGAACGCTTTATCCCTAAAAATGTAGGACGGCATTAATATGCATGCCTCATAGAAATGGGGCTAAGAGGGTGGGTCGGCCGCGAGGACAGCAAAGAAAGCTTGTAGCTTAGATTGCGTTTCGTGACAAAGCTGCAAAGTGCTTTCCAGAGTCAGTGCCAGAAGATATTACGACGCATAGGCATTATGCATTAGAATTCCATTCCCAACAATCAGCAGAGCCAACATAAATATAAGCTGATTTAGCTGTCTCATTTGTCCAGAGGCAGAAGAGCTTTTAGTGGCTTTCAACTTGCTTGTAGGGAGCAATGAAGAATTGCCTGCCACAGTACTGGGACTAGGTTATTAACTGCTAGCGCCTTGCCGGTGGGCTAGATAGTAATAATTATGCCGTTTGTTTACCTGACGTGCGAAGCTGCAGGACCACGGACGCTTCATAGATTGGTAGAGGCACACCGCACGGCGGCCACACGGCTGCGGACTTGCAGAAATCACATGGACTTTCAGAAATTATACGGACTTGCAGAAAGTCTACTATGACGGACACAAATTATTCACTGCCCAGGCTTTCTGGATGGTCTACACAACATGGAAGACAGTCGATATTGAGAGGAAAAGAGAGCGTGTGCGAGAAGGAGAAAGAGAAAGAGAGAGAGGGAGAGAGAGAGAGAGAGAGAGAGAGAGAGAGAGAGAGAGAAAGAGAGAGAGAGAGGGGACCGCTGACAAATATAGGCGCCTTGCAGAAGCTACATTGTCGTTCTTCGGTCCACCCCATACTTAAGCGGCAGCACGCCGAGTATCAAGATTTGCATGTGCAGCAGATCAAACAGCCGTCTGCATCCATTCACGTAAGGTGCCCACAGCTCACTGCTTTAACGGTGCAACCTTACGCCTCAGACACGAGGGATTAAGGAAGTCGCCACCACTCTCTCAACTCACGTCGGCTGTTGTCTGCGATGGGTTCGCCAGCTCAATGCAAATGATCTACCAGCAGCTCCGCTCTGTCGAGCTCCGTTGCTTAACGCGGCTGCTCACTCGTGGACTGCGAAACGGCCGGCCTCGTAGACTGCGGTGCCAAAATAAAATCAGTTGAGGTCAGTCGGACGGCTGGTTTCAACTCGCTTTGCCGACCGGCACGGTATTCCAAGTGCGGGACTTACGGATCAACTTTTAGAGCGATCAGCGAGGCAGGGGGGGGGGGGGGGGGGTGTAAGATTGTGCAGGGTAAGGGGCGGCGGTGGGCCGGATTGTGCCAGGAGAGAGCAGGTAAAGGCGGGCCGGATTGTGTCAGGAGGTTGAGGGGTGCAGACGGACTCTGCACCGACACTCCTCTCGAGCCTAGTTCCATCTTCCGACCATCGGCTGCCAGGAGCTTCTTCCAAAGGCACTCACGGGCACCCAGCGTTTTCTGGCCGCCTGCATCGCGATCTGTTTCACCGCCTTCGACTCATTGGTTGGCTCGCTCGGGCTATCGCCGAAGAGGTCGGTTCGATCGGTCGCTTCGCGGGTGCTGGCTGGCCGCGTTGAACGACTCGACGCTGCCAGCAGCAGCTGCGTGCGGCTGGCTTGCGGTGTGCACTGCTCGTCTGGTCGGCTGAACGAGCTCTCACGCCCTTCTGCCGCCAGCTCTCTCTCGCGCCGCGAGGCACTACTCGAGGTTTGGCACGATTATCAAGCTGCTCCTAGTGCTACTCTCCCGTCATCTCTTGCGACTCTTGCTCCACATTGGCATCCATTGGCAGACGTGAGCGCCCATTCGCGTGCCGTCCCGACCCGACGCGTCGACCGCCGCCATCGTCTCGGCTCCGGCTGCAGACAGAGGCGGCTGGGGCGACCACTTCCTGCTGCCGGCGGCGGCCCGCTGTATGGGGAGTGATCATCCGTGCTGCGCACAGCGATAGTATCGCTTACAGAGCCCGCGGAGAGCGGGTGGCTACTTCGGTTACCGTCCTGAGCCTCTAACCGTATCGTTGGCTGAGTATTCTGCAGTTGCATAACGGAGCCGAGCGCACAATCGTCAAGCATAATGCCGGCAGCCGTCGACGGTCGATTGGCGTGCCGCGCATCGATTCGAGTGGTGGCGGCGGCGTGCTGGCGAGACTAGCGGAATGCCCGCACAGTCTCGTCGGCATCTTCGCTCCTACAGCGCCAGCTGACGGCCACCGGAAAGCACTCGGCGCCTAGTAGCTGTAATGGCGGCGGCGGTCACCGGCCGGTCGACCCTCCGCTAGGACCGCCAGCGGCCGCAGGTTCGCTACGGGCGCACCATTGGCGCCCTCCGACGCCCTTTCCGCCGCGGCCGCCGCCTCCGCTGCCGCTGCCTACGCCGACGCCGACGCAGTGCATGGATGACGCCCATCTCCATCCTCGCGCTGCCGACGTCGATGCCGCGCGGATGGCGGCGTCGATCGCCGCCTACGGAATCTCGAGCAACGACAGCATTGGCGATCGCTACGCCGCCAGCGGCTCGCCCGCTCCGGCGGACGGCACCCTTGAAGCGGCGGCGGCGGCCCCTCTACGCTGGTGGGCCATGTTCCTGGGCGCGTTCGTCTTCGTGACGCTGTTCGGCAACATGCTCGTTGTTCTGAGCGTCGTTCGAGAGAAGCACATGCGCTCGGTGCAGAACTATTTCACCGTGTCACTCGCGGTGGCTGACATCACCGTCGGAGCCCTGGTTATGCCGCTCGCCGTCTATGTCGAGGTGAGTGACACCCACCTTCCCGCCCGCCCGCCCGCCCGCCCGCCCGACCACGGTAGAGCACTGTCAGCGCTACGGGCAGAGGAGTAAACATCCGCAGTCGCTCTCGCCTCTGGCGCTGCAAAGAGCTCGCGACAGCACGCGCGCGCGGCGAATTGCCGTACCCCGGTCCGGCGCCGCTAGACGCGTCGTGTCGAGGCCCGCAGTCGTACCGAACTGCTAAACGTTGTTAGCTCACGATGAGGCGCGCAGCTTTCTGTAGTAGGCACTGGCGAGAGACACGCATGCGTATCGTGTTTATTTTGCGTCACCTATGCGTGTATTTATAAAGCTTGACCGATGCACAGAGCGGAAGAGAGAGTGATAAAAAGAGAGCGAGAGAGAATGACGGAAGTGAGAGAGAAAAAGAGATGCAATTGGAGAGAGAGAGAGAGAGAGAGCGAGCGAGAGAGAGTAAGGAGTAGGTTGCCATGTCGAGTCAGTGCGCGCGCGAACGTTGTCGGAAGGACAAAAAGCAGCGGCCTGGGCGTCGCTCACCAGCAGTTTCGCTAGCCCGCGTCGCATCTTGTGAATTTTCTAACGCAATCATGACAGCAGCTAGCAAAGGGAGAGAGAAAGAGAGAGAGGGAGAGATATAAAAAGAAAGATAAATAGAGAGAGAGAGAGAAAGAGAATGGCAGAGCTGCTGCAGCCACCGGCGTGAGTATCGATTGATAAAGTGTATACGGTTTCAACGGACATAAACGAGTATCTGGGCGGTGTTTGCCGGTACCTGAAGCATTCATACGTCCTCATACGGAATTGATTATATTCATGCTCGAGCGCTTTCGCGAGCAGGACCATCTTAGGATACCTTTGTGCGGCACGTTTGCTCATGCCGCCGTGTTTTTGTGTCACCTCTCCGCGCCGCTGCACGCTCTCGCTGGCCTTTTTGTACCGGAATTGATTGAATTTATCCTACGGAGCGCACCAGCGAGCGCGATGCCTCTGAGTGTACTATTTCTAGATAAACCATAAGCGGTGCTACCAGTGACCTAATTCCCGACCCTTGCAAATAGGGGAGTCCTTCCGGTCCAGCCGCTGCAACTCGGTCAGCGCTGTAGCGGAGCGCCGTTTAAACTTTTTCCTCCATGCGGTGCGCCGCACGACGATCGTGCGCCGTCGGCGTTTGCAGGTCATGGACGGCCGCTTTCTCCTACCCGACGCACTCTGTGACGCGTGGGTGGCCTTCGACGTGCTGGCTTGTTCGGCTTCTATTCTGAATTTGGCCGCGATTAGCCTGGACAGGTGAGAGCTCACTATTCTGGTCTATCCTCAAGATTCGCAATGCGACGGTCGCAACCGTCCGGCGGCGGCCTCTCGGCAGCGACTCTCTATCGCGCCACCACGCTGAGTTTGGCGTTCGTCTGGGCATTCGTGTCGCATCGTCGCCGGCGATTTGCGGGCGGGTAGGCGCGGGAGAGTCGCAGAAGCCTCGTTTGAACGCCTCTTTGGTCGCTTCGAACGCGGCAGCTGTGCGTGCGGGCTAGCGACGAGATCTCGTCATCGCCCCTCCGCTGCACCCCCGCCAGACACACGGACGCCAATCGAGCGACTTGAATCGACGAATCTGTCCAGCCGGTGCTAGCGTTCGCTCTCAAAGCGCGATGGCGACAGCACCGGCCGCCAGACGGTGTTGTCCTTCACTCGCCAGCTGCGACAGATGGCATGATGCTCGGCCATCTTGTGCTCCTGCACGGAATTCGCCCAGCTTAGCCGGAGGCTGAGCGCTCATGCATGCACTTCCGCAATCTCGCAGCGACGATTGCTTGGGGGGGGGCAAACCGTCTGCAGACAGTGGATTACAACCAGCCTTGCAGCCGATGACCGTTAGCGTAACTAACTTGGGGGGCCACTGATGCGAGGCTCCAGGAGAACAAGTGACTGCTACCTGGTGGCAGGAAGAGAGAATATGGCTCTCCAAGAATTACGCCGGAACGCAAAGTGAGGCTACCCATGGAACACCCGGCTGAATGATGGCTGATGGGGAGAATGTCCGAGCGCTCGGCGTCAGGCCAGGAGGAGTGCAAGAGGCGCGTGGCGCCCTCTGTGCGGCTCGCTAGCTGCTCGAGCCACGTGGCGGCTATGGCCGCCGGCCTGGGTGAGGGCGATGGCCGCCACCGCTGCCCCGGCGGGATCGTGGCACGGCAAAGCGAGTTCCGACCGAGCCCGGAGAGAGTAGCGTCGAAAATCTGAGAAAGCGAGCCTACGGAAATCGAATGCTGCCGGCTGGCGGCAGACATTTCTCGCAGATCGCTCAGCGAAAAGCTGCCAGCCGAACGGCACCGTTCGCCGTCGCGGTGCGCACTATTGAAAGCGACGGCGAAATAGGTAGCTGCAGCGTCCGCGGACGCAGGTCTCAGCTGCTTTCGAGGAAAAATTTACTCGGCCGCGGAAAAGCCGAGAGTTCGTACATTGGACCGCGAACCTCACAGTGAGCGCCACTAGCTGTTACTGCTGTTGCTGCTGCAGCTGCTGCAGCTGCTGCTGCTGCCGTCGCCGCCGCCACCGCCGCCGCCGCCGCCGCCGCCGCCACCGCCGCTGCTGCTGCTGCTGCTGCTGCTCTACCGTTGCCCGACGTCCGCGCTGGACTCTAAAGCGATCGAAGACGAGACGAGCGCTTGCGAATGTGGCCTCTCTGTGACTTGAGACTCACAAGAGGCGGCTCGAAACTGGAGGTACGCAAGAGATTTGTGGTAAAATCGTGTGCTTAGTGACTGGTCTGCCAGACACCAGCAGATCGGTTGTACTGCTCCGACTGAACCGACTGTATCCACGGCTAGCTGCCTCTGAACTCTCCCAGGTCGACGTCGCTCCACACTTCTGGTTCTGTTGCGGTCCCGCGCTCGAGAGTGAGAACCTTTTGCTGCCGTAAGGCTGGAACTCAGTCTCATTTACGGAAGGGCCTTCAAACGTACGCGAAAACACTAACACGCCGTTGGTTTTTTGGACCACTTGCCTTAAACGAGCACTGAACGGTATCGATGAGATGCTTTTGCTGGGAGCTACCGCATCGTTTCGCTAAGGCGTACGGCAGACCTTGCTAATCCGAATGCTAAGCCGAACCGAAGCGGGCGCTAGACATCGATTGACTTCGTCGAGAAGCTGCTGCCAGAGTGGTACGCGGATGCAACTGAAATCGAATGAGAGCGAGTCCAACGCCGACCAAGCTTGCGGACTCACTGTCCTGAGGTCGAGGGCTTGCTGCAATCGGATTACGATTCCGCGTAGGTCAACTCACACCTTCGGCGTCCTCGCGGTCTGGCTGCGCCAGGGAGACATTGGGCGCGTGATGTAAGTCAAACTTGTCCCCAAAAAGGACGTCAGGAGGCCACGTGGTCAGTGCGATGCCTCTTCTCAGACGACTCGAGTCGCAGCGCACCGACTAGCTAGAAGACGGAAATAGCACAAGAGCCGAGCTTCTACCGCGACGGCACTACCAGGCTGCTCACCTTCCCTACATGTTTCGCAGGCGAGGCGCAAGCTAGCGAATGAAGCCACGTAAGGGAAGGGAAGGTAAAGGAAGGAAAAGGAAGGGATAGAAAGGGAAGGAAAGGGAAAGGAAGGGAAGGAAAGGGAAAAGAAGGGAAGAGAGGGGAAAGGAAGGGAAACAAAAGGGAAGAGAAGGAAAGGGAAGGAAATGGAAGGGAAGGGAAGGGACGGGAATCGTCTCTCGACCGCCGTGTCCAGTACTGGCTCACCCTGAATCCGTTCAGACATCCCGTCACGTCATGCTGTTCGGGCCAACACGCAATCAGTGGCAAAGCCGAGATTTTGGCGTGCGTCACTACCTCGACCTTTTGGCAGAGGTGCAACCAATCCTAGGAGGGCATTGAACGAGTGCGTCGAGTCGGCAACTGTGCAAACCTGTTTTGGGTCAGCACGGCGGGCATCAGTCTCGTCCCATCGCGGCGTCCCACAGTGGCTTTGCCAGCGTGCGGACCTGTTCTGCTCGCGGGGCTGCGAGCAGAACAATCGGAAGCGAACGCTGAACGGCTGAACTTGCGGCCTTGAGGCTACCATCTTGAGCAGCTAATACGGAGTCGTGCGTTCACACAGCACCGTCAGGTTCTGCTATTTGCGCACAGCTCATAGCAGGCTGTTCAACATGGTCGCCAGTTTATGCCTACATTTATTTACATTAAATAAAGATGTTTTTATTTATCTTTTCTATTTAGAGTTTCTCGCTAGCACCTAAATACTTAACCTCAAACCCCTTGAGAAAGAAGGAAAAGTAGAAGAAAAAGGAGAGGCATGCATTCTTTTGGGGACGGAAAGCAAGAGAGAGAGAGAGAGGGAGAGAGAGAGAGAGAGAGAGAGAGAGACAGAGAGAGAGAGAGAGAGAGAGAGAGAGAGAGAGAGAGAGAGAGAGAGAGAGAGAGAGAGAGAGAGAGAGAGAGAGAGAGAGAGAGAGAGAGATAGAGAGAGAGAAAGAGAGATAGGCAGAGAGTGTGCGATGGCGCTTCGATGTAGTCTCTGCTTCGATCCTGCGCCTGCAGGCGAGCTGGGAGGCCGGAGCAATTACGTCACGAAAGACTGGCATGTGGGCCGGCGCCTGAGCTGAGGCAGCGAGCCCGTTGAGCGCTCTGTAGTGTAATTTTAAGCACCGAACTATTGAGTGCAGGTTACACCAACGTGCGTTGGCGATTGCACTTGCTGTAAAAGTCAGTCTGCTCGGCGTCTATTCACTCGTTGAGACTGCTTCGCGTCGACCACGCCCCTTTATTTTTGAAAAACAAACGTGTTCAACGCAGAGGAAGAGAGGCAGGGAGAGAGACAGCAAAAGAAGAAGAAGAAGAGGAAGAAGAAGAAGAATAAGAAGGAAACGGCGGCAGTCTCTTAGCCGTTCTCTGTAGTTGACGTGTGCGCTCTAAAGCCACTTCCGCAGGACCTTTGTGAGCCACGTGGGCCAGAGCGGTCGTGCAGTAAGTCACGTGCCAGCTGCCGTCGTTTCTCGGTCAAGACGGAACGCAGAGTCGAGTGCGGTGACGCTGCAGCTGATCGGCTCACTTTGGCGATCTCTGCGGAATTTCTGGCAGCACGTCAATTGGAGTGGTGTACGCTTAGCCCGCTGATTGCTTAACGGCAGTGGCAGTTTCAGTTTGTCTGGCGACTGAAATTTTCCCGCTGGGAATTAGAAAATGAAGAGGCAAGTCTCAATTCCGTCTAGCCATGCAGCCAGAGACGCTAAATGAGGTGCCACAGTCACGCATTGCGATCCGATACGACTGGCTCCCAGTCAAGCAACGCCTTGACATCAAGATTTTTGTAGCTCATTTCCAAGTCCCTTCATTTATTGGCTCCAGCCAGCCTACCCGATCCACTCCCCCACCAGGCAAAGCATCGTACCACCCATTTTTCGCAATCTATTTAACTGTACCTCGTACAAACCTCAAATCCTTTGGAGACCATGCCTTAAGTTCGTATGCTCCCAAAGCCTGGAACTCTCTCCCGATCTGCGTCATGACATCTCGTGACTTATCCACATTTAAGAAAAAACTGTAAGCGCATCTATGTATGATAGCGTTTAGCGGGTCCCTGTGACTTGTCCTTAATGTGCTTATGCGTTCTGACACTGTGAATGCCGCCACTAACCACACTTGCATGCTGACCCTTCGCATGTCACCCCCTAGTTGTTATTATTGTTGTTTATTAAGCATGCTATCACTAACCATTAGTTCGCGCTTCTTTTGAAGCAATTGTAAAACGCCTGGAAAGATATTAAGTTCTCTGAGGGCGCTTCATTGAATGTGTTATTATTAATATTCTTAATAGGTTAGTATTAACGCACCAAGCAGGGTTGGATGCGTAGCACTTATCTTAGGGTGCATCATCTAAATTGCAGGGCATTCCACAGATGCACTTTTGACCTAGCTAATGGCCCAGTCCTAAAAAAATGTATACATGTATATGTCTACTATCGCCGCTTAATCAAACTCTGTTGGAACTGTGGCTTGTGGTCTTGGTGAAACTGCTGACGAATACTGCACGCTTGCTTGCTCTCACCCACGCACACACTCATAATCACACACATATATTTGTATGTACGTATATACGCGCATTTGTGTGTATATGTATGCATGGATATACTTATATAAGAAATGCAAAACCTCGTTCAAACCTTAAATCCTTTAGTGTTCGTACCTACGATTCGTATGTACATGCATGTGAGTCCTTGCGAGTGCTGTCACTGTGCATGCTGCCGCTAACCATATTTGCATGTCGATATGTATGTAAGTGTACATATATATATATATATATATATATATATATATATATATATATATATATATATATATATTATATGTGCATATATATATATATAATATATATATATATATATTATATGTATATATATACATATATATGTGTATATATATATATATTATATGTGCATATATATATATATATATATATAATATATATATATATTATATGTATATAAGTAGATAAATACATATACCTTTTGCTCATACGGAGTCCGTTATCACATTCATTACATTGAGGCTGCAACATTGCCCAGCAACCGGCCGCATGCTGACGTGTGCCGCCGGTCACTTCCAGCAAGGTGACTAAGTAGCACAGCGCCGGCTCGATAGCAGAGAGACGCCGTATAAAACACTCGGTCGCCATGCAAGTGCTTCTGGCCACCGCCGCCGCCGCCGCATTAGAAACTCGCCGAGCCCGTGCGTCATACGCACTGGGCGCTCCGCTCGTTGATGGCAAATGAGAACGAATGAATGTGCCAGCAAAAGTTAACCGTCAGCAGCTTACGTTAAGCAGCGTCTAAACACAAGATCCGCAGAAGTCTGCCTAAACGTCTGGCTGGGAGAGAAAACCAACCTGAACACAACCTAGTAAAGCAGCGTATCGAATTCAAGGTTTTGTCATTGACTTTTAGGTCTATTCACTCTGTGGCTCCAGCCTACTTATCAGAACGACTGTCTCACCAAGCCAAGCATCGTACTTTCCTCTTTTCTGAATCTAATTATTTAGCTACACCTCGTGCAAACCTCAAACCTTTTGGAGATGGTGCCTTCATTTTGAATGCTTCCAAAATCTCACTCTGGGCTGACATTGCCACATATACACCCTCACTAACTTGGTGATACTTCAAAAGGTACTAAAAGCTCACCCGTCTTTACAGCATTTGGTGGGCCCTCGTGATTTGTCCTTTGTGTGCTTATGCGTGCTGTCGCTGTGCATTCTGCCACTAACCACGCTTGCCTGTCAACACTGTGCATGTCACCTGTAACAATGTGTTTTACTCGTTGACGTTGCGCATGTCACCGCTAACCGTTTGATCATGCTTCCTTTACAGCACGTGAGTTGCATACACGTGCATCATTGTTATTACTAAAACAGCAGGGCGAGCTCCGCTTCGGTGCGTCGGCCTGCCTTGCGGCTCGCATGCCACGTGGCAATCCTGCTGCAGTGGCTGCAGCGGCGGCGGCAGCGGCGCTGGGTCACTTCTGACGGCAGCCGGCTCGGAGCGCTGACATCCTTTCGCTCAGGTTCATGGCAGTCACGCAGCCGCTGAGATATCAGCGCAGCATTAAAGGCTCTCGAGTCTACATCGGCAGCATGATCGCGTCGAGCTGGATCCTGTCGGCGGCCATCGCTCTGCCGATCGCCGTCGGCGCCAACTACACTGACCACCGGGTGCCGGGCGAGTGCGCTTTCTTCAACCCGCTTTTCGTCATCCTCTCGTCGATGGGCTCCTTCTTCATACCGACGCTCGTCATGATCGTGCTCTACTGGAAGATCTTCAAGGCGATCAAGGAGCGCGCCAAGCTGGCGCGCGTCCGGAGGAAGGAGCAGCATCGAGCGCTGCTCAACCCCGCTAGCGCCGCCGCCGCCGCCGCGGCGGCGGCGGCAGTCGGACGAAGCCGCGCGTGCGGCAACGGCGACGGCGACGGAAGCGGACGCGGCGGCAATGGCGGCAGCTCGCCGCGCTCTGCCGTCGCAGCTGCCGCAGCGGGACACGGCAGAAGCGACCAGGGCAGCCCGCGCGGCTGCGCCGCCGCCGCTGGCGCCGCAGCTACCGTCGTCGTCGCCGCCGCAGCAGCGTCGTCGAGCGCTGGGTGCGGGACTGCCGAGCGCCCGGCGACGGCGGCGGCTAAGAACGGCGACAGACAAGGCGCAAACGGGTGCCCAACGGACTGCTGCGGCAGCAGCGGAATCGGCGGCGGCGCCGGCGACCGGCAGCTCTGCGGTCGCCCGGTCGAGCGAAGCCGAGCGAAGGCGACCGTCTCGCAGACGTGGTCCAGCGCAACGGACGGCACAGTCGGCGGCGACGGCTCGCCGTGCGCCGTCGGCGGCACGCAGCGCCTGGGCCTCGAGCACTCGCCGCTTCGCTCCCAGAGCAGCGACGGTCAGCGTGCGCACAACGACCACCACCGCAAGGGCGACCACAAGGAGCGCAAGGCGACCATCACGCTCGTCGTAGTGCTGTGTGAGTACGCCGGTCGCTGCTAGCGCTCGCGCGCGCGCGCGCTCACGTGCACGGATGGCGCCGGACGCTGGAACAATGCGCGCCTGGCTGAATTGAGTTAGCAATAGCGGTAGTGATGGCTACGACGGGCTCCTGAGACGCTCGCCGAGCGGCTCTACGCCGCTCAGCGAGCGTCTCGAGACTCGCTGCCGGTGCACGAGGTCAATTCTCGGCGTGGCGGTCGGCTGGTCAGCTCGCGCCCCTTCCCAGTGCACCCGGGCGGAGGAGGGAGCGAAGCTCTGGGAAAGCGAGGTGCGTGTAGAGCAAATTACGTTCGTGCTTTGCGCGAGTTTACGGCGGACATGGGCGCGCACAAAGAACCGGCCAAAATTAAGCCCGGTATCGAGACTTTGACCGGTATAGAAACGGCCAATTAATGAATGCTGAGCGGTGAACCGAGTGGCCTGCCTTTGGGACGGTCCTAGAGTGGTTTTAGGCCCGTCGCAGCAGTAAAATAAAATAAGTGCCAGCAGGTCCGACAGTCTCGCGTAAAGATATATGACGGCAGAGCCTTAGCGTACCGAAAGCCGCTTAGGCTGTGAGTGCGCTATGCAAAACTCTCCTGCGTTACACCCACGTAGTCTTTATGACTTTGTGGAATTACAGACGGAGATACGTACGTACATACATAAATATTTGCTTTCACTCTTGCTCGCAGTGAGCTGTAGAGGGATGCCTGTCGCAAAATAAGTCCCATGACCTGGGGCATGAACTGCGAGTAGCTTGAGACTAGGCTAAGACTTTGAGGCCTTTCCACCCTCCGCTTGCTGGTTTGGCCAAATGTTTGAGGTGCTGGCCCCAAACAAGGTCAAGGTGAATAGATTTGATGACCAAGGCCGTGCGATGGAACCCCGTAGCATACGTTAAGCGCCTAAATATTCATTGTGTTCTCTCGTGGTGCTATGCAAATGAGTATGCTTACTCTTTGTCCAAAATATTTGCTATAAATTAGATACGTCTCTGATAAATAAATTAGCTATAAATGGTGTATAATTCAACAAGCTGCCCGAGCTGTCAGAAAATGGTTTTAGTTATGTAATCTGCCAACAAAAATTGCTAGCAACAAAAAAATCCTCCGAGACTCATAAGTAGTTTTCGCAATGGCGCTTGGATATATTGACTGATTGCTAAAAACACTAGGATCACAGAGGTTCGATCTTTTTACCTCTACCTCGTACAAACGGCTGTTTTTATACGAATCGTTTTTGCCATTACTTTTACGAACTTCAAAACCGTCGAAGACCGGGCATTTAGTTTGTTATACTCCCAAATCCCGAAACTTACTACGACGTACGTCACAATGTTCCCTAATAGGACGAAACTTAAAAAGAAGCTTAAAACGCAACTGTCTATTACAGAATTTGGTGGGTCTTTGGGATCCGTCCTCGTTCGCATCTACCTGTTTACATTATGCCTGCTGCTTGATGGTGTAACTACCAATCATTTGGTGATCACTATACAGCATCTGTAAGGTGCCTAGAAAGGAATTCAGTTGCCTGAGGGTGCAATACAAATATATTCTCATTATTACTGTTACCTTCTAGCATCCACGAAGTATTATGCTAGTTTTTTAAGATGCAATTTTTACACAGCTAAAGCACTTTGATGTTAGATTTACTAGATGTACCAACTTTCCCCTTGCAGTGATGCTTAAGCAAGTGCCGCTGTACGAAGTACAAACCACCCAAGAGCAGTTTATAGATATAAAAAACTAACTAATTCTTTTGAACTCAATTGTATAGCTTACAAAATCTTGTTTTCAAGTGGCGCATACTTTGATATTCTTAAATTTGTGTAATGTCTTCTTCTTACCAATCCTAACTCATTGAGGAAATTTTCCGGCCTAAATTCATACATTTCTTCAATTGCTTGTGGTTTTCTTGATTCCCGAGATGTCTGGTTTTTAAGGGTCAGAAAAATCTTAACATGTATATATTGAGTAAAGATGAAGTTTGTAAATAAACTTCATTTGAATGAATAGATCTAGCAATACAAGGCACTACATGACACTAAATATGACGATAGGAAGTGCGAAGGAATATGACAGGCTCCTAAAATAGTTAGGTAGCTATATTGATAAAGAGATTTCGGGGCATTCTCCTTCAATGAACTCGGACGTATACTTCAGTCCCCACGTGCCGGGTGCAAGTCATACAAGAGAAAATAACTTTGAAAAATTAGTGAATATGCGTGGGACTGATCTTAAATTAGCATGTCTGCAGCGAAATAATCTACCAGCAATCCCAGAGCACGCCCGTAGGTTGCAGTCTCACTCCTCACGTGACCACTGGGACGTGCCTTACCGTCTGTAATGCTCCAGCATTCGTGATCTAAATTGAAAGCGTCTGCTTTCATGTCTAAGGTTTTAACTGGTGATCGGTGCAAGTTAATTAATCCGTTCGTTTTTAAAGTTGCATTATTACAAAGGTATTTCTGTGGAATCCAGTACGGCGTAGCATCTTTAACGCTCCTGCATAACCTGGTCAAAACGATGGTTCTAGGGTCCTTGCGCTGACTCGCTACTACAAAGACATATAATCTAGTCTGTGTCTGGGAGTTACAGGTAATCTGAAGAAAAATAAAAATGCATTTATGCGGAAAGTAAGAAAACATGGGGAAAAGTAAAGGATCAGGACCAAGAAGGAAGCTGCGAGTTGCATATCACACGATGGCGCATATTCAAGTACAATGCGAACCAGCAAGTGGGAAATAGTGAGAATAGAGGATATTAAAGGAGAGTGGAAGCGAGAGCTATAAATAGGGTAAGAAAAAGTGTGAGAAATGGAGGTAGAGGTAGGGCGTGGAAGGGCAGAGGAGAGGGAGAAACAAAGAGGGGAGAGAGGAAAGAGAGAGAGAGAGAGAGAGAGGGTGGAAATTGAGAGAGGAAGAGGAAGGCGTGTAGAGGAAGGCGGTAGAGAGGAGAGGAGAAGGACTTAGAAAGCGTCTGTCTGGGAAGTGCTAGAGAAGGAAGAGGGGGAATTAGGTGGAATAGGGGAGAGAGAAGGAGAGAGTGCGAAGGGAGATGAGAGAAAAATGAGAGAGTGAGAGAGGGGTAGAGGAAACGAGAGTAGGAGAAAAGAGGTGAAAGGGAGGAGAAAGAGCGGGAGAGCACGAGAGTGTGCGAGAAACAGAGAGAGAGAAAGGCGTGTGTGAAGAAGAAGAGAGTGTGTGAGGGGGAACAGATAAAGAGTGAATGAGCCAGGGAGGGATAGATGAGAGGCCAGAGAAAGGAAAAGTATACGGGAGAGATTGAACAAGACAAAGAGATATATATACACACACACACACACACACACACGCTCGCGCGCGAACGCACACACACACACACAGAGATAAATGAGGAAGCGATGCGCTAGATCACCCAGTGTGTATGGGCTAGGTGAAAAGAGTGCCGAAGTCAAACAGTACTATCTGCCTGCTGCGGTGAGCGTCTGCGGCGACCAGGGACGAATGCAGGCTCCGTTTTGCTGTTGAGGGCTTACCCCGCTAAAATTACCATCGTGCCTTCACTATCCCCACTTATACAGGCAACAGCTCAGCTTGTTTTGTATTTATTATACTGAGCAAATTTGAGCTGAAAACCAAAACTATTTGCGTCGGTCAATATTATTCTGCGTAATTCCGTGTCATTACTTGCCATGCCGTGTCAATCCGTGTCGGTCGGTGTCCGCTTGTATCCGTCTAAATCTGTCCATGTCTGTTGGTATTGGTCTCCCTGTTGTTCAGTCTGTCTTCGCCTAATTGTGTTCGTCTGTAGCACTTTGTCGCTCTAGGCATGTCTCTTTGTGAGACTGCCTTCCTTTCTCTATCTCACCCTTTTGTTACGCACTCACTGAAGACTCGTTAACCGTTAACCACAATCACTGCAACCGTTAAAATGATCTGTCAATTTGCCTTAAAGAGCCATATCTCCTGTCAGGTGCTTCACATAAGCTGCAAGGCTCGATCCCACAACCCTAGTTGTTAAAGACGAGCACCTCAAACCCCTGGCCCTATCAGGGCAATAATATGTAACGCAAGGTAATGTATCTCCGTCTATAACTCCACAAAACCATAACGACTATGTGGGTGTTACACAGGAGGGTTTTGTATAGCGAACTCACAGCCTAAGTGGCTTTCGGTACACATTCGGTAGCCAACAGACTTCGTTTCACGCAACAAAGAGAAAGTGGGATGCATAGCAGAGTCAGAAGAGCAGTTGAGGTAGTGAGTAGCATGGAAGTAGCAGCCCAGGACGCTGAAAAGAATGAGCCATTGTTGGTAGCAGGAGAGTAATTGTCGTTGCGTACGAAGTGTGGAAGCGAATTCCACAATCGATGACCTGCAGAGCTAAAGCTTGTATTGCCAAAGGTCTTTAAGCGGAGGAATGAAACGGCCTTGTTTTGTATTGTTCATACAGATGTCTGTATTGTTCATACAGATTCTGAGAGCACGAGGAGGGTGAAGTGTGTGCAGCAGTTCAGGTAGCTATTGAGGAGCCAAGCCGTGGCGGGCCTAGTGGTTCAGCGAAAGAATTTTTAGATGATTGGCAATCGTAATCGCTTCCAACCTAAATTGCCAATCTATAGGCTGTATAAATCGATTTCGACTAGGCTGATCTTTGAGTTGCCTTTTATTATGGTTGGAAGCTTACTCCCGTCAAGCCGACTAACTCGTCGATTCTTGTGGTACAGGTTTCGTTTGCTCAGAGCGAACTTGATTGTTGCATGAAAAACGGTAAGCAGCGCAATGCGTAGTGCTACGCAGCAGCATGAGCACCGAATACGTAGCTATGCAACGTGCAGTCAGATGCCGTATGAGTAGCCCTTACTCGGTCGACGAAACATTGAGCCGTCCTTCGATCGACGAGTGCTAACTAACGCGACGTCACGGCTGCTATACTAAAAAATGGCACGGCAACTGTGTCGATACAGCGGTTGGCGCAGCAAATAGGATTCAGCTGACCCATTGACCATAGTTAGTCCCTCGGGACAGACGGCGAGGAGCGGGTGCAATTACGGCTAACAAAGGAACGGGATGCAATTGCTACAGCAACAAAAGCGAAATAAGATGGATCACTGCAAATGGCTAGGTGCATGAGCCTCCAGGCTGGCGACCGGCTGAGCACCGACGAATGCGTGGGGGGAGGGAGGGCAGGGGCGTTCTGATAGACAAGATACCGAGCGGGCGCTGCAATGGGCGCACCGCCAGAACATGGCAGACCTTGCCCCCTCCCCCTGCATACAGCATACGTCGAGCTGCATTCTGCTCCGGTAGGCCGTCGGCTCGGCTCAATCTCACTGCTGGCTTGTGTTCTTCATTGATAACACGAGCAAGCTACGCATGGCCAGCCCTAAAAGTCCTACAACAAGAGCTAAACAGCGAGCCCACAGAAATAGAATGCCCATCTTGTCTAATCCATTTTACTCGATTCGGACAGCTTGGAAAGGGTTGGCGTGACTTTAAAACAACCGAGGTGACGGGTACTGCGCAGGTGGAAGCATCGATTGGTTGCAAAGAAAGGGCCAGGATCGTTTAAAGGCTGACATCTGTGCTCAATAATCGTCGAAGCAAGTTGCAGCCCTTATTCTAGGACCCACCTCTGTCGGTCCTAGATTGTGGAATAGAAATAATCTTTCGCTAGCATTTCAGAAATGACGTTGATGAGATCCAAGGAAACGTGAATGCTGCTGCTGCAAAATGTAAGCGACTTTCTAGCAAGGCAAGTAAAAGCTAGGAGGCAGGGGATTGCAGCCAAGACATTTGAGCCTGAGCACTGCGCCATCGATGTCAATGAACAGGGACCTCCATTTAGCCCTGACGGCCGACTCGTGGTAACTGTCGCATAGGGACTGTTAGAATTCTATCGCAGCCCGGCTGACTTAAATTTCATGCGAATTGTAAGCCCTTCGCGGAATTCTTGCAAGCCCCCCTTTCCGCCGGCAGATTGAGAGATTTAATTTAAAAACACGCTACTCCGTATGAAGTGAGCAGCTAGTCATACACGCCAACTAGCGCAGTTCCTTCGTTCCTTTGCAGCGATAGACCAATGTTTTTGCAAAATATCCGAGTCGAGTAGCGATGCAAACTATCTAAGCCCACATTATTAGGTGAAAATGCGGTGCTTGACTTGGTCTTTCGAAACGTTTTGGCAATGCGTCCTGCTTTTCCGATTGGCACGTCCACTAGGAAAGTTGTCTAGTGAGCCAAGAAATGATTGTACGAGTGTGCTAGCAGTGAGACTAGTATTCCCACTGTATTTTTCCGCGCTGACCAAATCCAAAAGCTGAACGTTCTGCGTTCCACAGTTCAAGCTACTGGAGCCGGTTTCGACCATAGCGAGCTCTCTCAAAACTATCAGAAAAAGAGCGATTGGGAAGGAGAGAGAGAGAGAGAGAGAGAGAGAGAGAGAGAGAGAGAGAGAGAGAGAGAGAGGAAGATATTGATATACCAAAGCATAATGATAACATTATACAAACAATTGCTTACAGATAGGGGTTGAGGAACAGAGTAGGAGAAGAGAAAGGGAAAACAAAGTTATGAAAACGAAGAGAGGGGGCAGTGAGGGATAGCATGAGAAAGAGATGGTAACAAAAGAATTAAATAAAGCGTAAGCGAAAAGGGGAGGTAGCGTGAAGATGGGAGAGAAAGATAAGCACACTTACGGACAGAGACGGAGATCCTGAAGATGTATTGTGGAGGAACTAGGAATAAAGAAATGAAGATGAATGTGCAGATAAGGAGAGAAAGACAGAAAGAAGATTTTTGGGGTGACCGAACCCTGGCTGATGCACACAGGGGGTGAGAGAGAGAGAGAGCGAGAGAGGCGGAAAGAGTGTATAAAAGAGGCTTATGAGATAAAAAGGAGTGTGGTAGAGTATGGACAAGATCCACTCATCGGCTGATTACAGGGCTATGCCTCAGGAGATGATCAAAGCGTCCGAGGTCAACGAATAAAAACTCAGGTCACACTAAGCTTGCCCTTCAAAGAGCATCGGCGGGTAGGCTTCGCTACTCCTGCGACCGAATGTCATCTCTCACGCCATCACAAAACCGGTCAACTCTAAAAGAGCTAAAGCATACTTTTGCCTCATTGACGTCCGAAAACTAATAATAAGCCTATGCTCAATAGTCAGCCTTTCGTATTAAATAGTAGCCGTGGTGGCCTCTAAGGCATGCTACCCGAAGAAAATAAAACAGCCCCAGGAGCAGATACTTAGCCGTAGCTCTGGCGTTGGGCTCAGCCAAAGAGCTGAGAGTGATGACAATGGGTCTGGAAGTGAGCCAATTGGAAGAGCTCAATGTATTCTTCTCAGAACTACCGCAGTAGGTCCGCTTAAACTTGGGCTAACGATGTCAAGCCATTGGCTTAAAGCAGTTCACTAGCAGTTCACTAGTTTTAGAACGAAGACCTTAAAGGGATGGCATTAGCTCTCAGGGTTATTTAATGAACTAGGAAATAGTCAGCCGTGCTGTGCCTGTGCATGGTAAAAACTCCTATGACTGATCTGTTTGGCAAGATATGAATTTCTGTGCAATTGGTTATTGATACAGAGTGAATCTAGATAAACCCAGATACCTCACAAGAGTCTTTATCGTCAATCAAAGTGGGTGAATTGGGTATGGCGTTTACTTCTAATTGGAATGTCAGCGGTTCAACGCTTAATGGCAGCTTGCCATCTTTCATTCTTTCCATTGCTAAAAGTTCTTCTTTCTGGTGCTTAGCACTTAAGTGCGGTGCAAAACGTTGCTGCAACCGGATCGACCAGCAGTGTACCGAACATCCGTGTCACTCCCTACGTGGGTACCGTATCCTACAGCAACGGTCGAAGAGCTTGAGTCCGATGGGCTTGAAGCATTGAATACGGCCGTAATGCTAACCCGCGGCTGGATAAATTAGAAAATACAGGAAATAGCGTACTATTGATCAGTGGCCAGGACAAAAAAGTACTCTCTCCGGAAGGCCTCGGCCGGTGATAGCCCCGGGGCTCACTCGACCGCTTAGCACCGCTTGCGGCTAACTGAGCCAAGGCTCCAATCGGGACTTCCGCCGTCTGGGTATAGGCTGCTTAGAGCATCCTAACAATCGCACGATCGGTGCGCTAAATAAGCCTAAAAGCGCAGATAGAGAAATTTCACTGGCTTTAGCGTCATGGCTAATCACGGGACACGCTCAAAGGCTGAGTAGGTATTTCTCAGCTCGATAGTAGGCCACGCCCATTACCACAGCATTGCTGAGAGTCTAGCCTCTGGGTCTCAGCTAAGGGGATGAGACGATCGCACTTCATGATCCAGGTCGAGAGTTCGGGTCATGCAGCAGGCGATCCTTTATTTTACAACTGGTGCAAGTGGTGGCGACAGCCGCTAGGGATCTTTAAAGCCGCAGTGTAGATGATGCGGCTAAATCTGCTAACCAATGAGCCACAGATGAGGTAGGTTGGAGAAGAAGCTGCGGTCTTCCGTTCGAGAAACAAACGATGCACTCGTGAGCCGGCCTACAGCACAGAGAGTTAAGCCACGCAAACGCGGCCGCCAACGATGACGGTCTACCTTGAACTTGAAGCCACGCCGGCTCGTCTAGGAAATCAGCCTTCGGGCGGCGGCCTCTCGGTTCACCTGATGTGCACTAACGCGGCACGACGACGACCGCCTGGCGTGTGGCCGCTTTCTAGACTACTTGGAAAAGCATACCTCAGCTTCTCAGGCGGTTCTTGGCTTTCAAGATAGAATATATACTTTTTATAGCATATATATATATATATATATATAATTAGTTTCGCGCTCGGTCTGAGCCTGCTCCTGCGTCGGCGTTCCACTACTGATTGGGCTGCGTTCGCCGGTTCAAGAGGCAGCAAAGCTGAACGTCGGAAAGCACGGAAGTTTCTTTGAGTAAGAGGTAGAGTACCTCATCGGGTGCCTACGGACAGTGGGTTTGTGTGAAGCAACGTTTTCAGATGTGGTAGGTGGTTTACGCTTCCTCGTGAGTGTCGTCGTATGGCCCCAGTGGGTGCCTTCAAGCAATTAACGGTGGCGCAGAGAACTTCCCCGAGGTCACACACCTCTTATGTACGGTGCAGTTCGGTCACGCACGGTCGGAGAGGTTAAAGCAGTAATATATGTCACTACATTGCGATGCATGCGATGCGGATCTGCAGCTAAAGAGTTGCTTTAAAAGATTAATGAAATAGTCTTTTTGTTACTGCCTCAGAGGCTCAGAAGCTAGTGATACTCCGAGCTAGTTTCTCACTCATAATTTTATAAAGGTGGTCCTTTATATTAGAAGAATAAGTCTATGATAATCTGTGGTAAGTTTATTCCGACTGAAGCACATCCATCATCTCGACACAAAAGTCATATGACATCTGCGAAAGTCTTTAGCCGCTGGCTTGGCGCTACTGAAAACGAACTCGATTGGCCAATAGATGCTCTCAGCAAAATATAAAATAAATATACTGGTTCATTTGCTGTTTTCGTCAATTTTTCAAACGACAGATCATCTTATTGTGCGAATTATACACGTTGATTTTCTTAACACAACTCAAGCCTGAGTTCGCTGTGCCTAAAACTACCTCAACTTTCTTAATCTTTTTCCCAACCTAGCTTAGTAATTGTTTAGTCACTTCTGCCTCTTTCATTATTCATGTGATTATGCATGCTGACACTGTGCATGCTGCCACTAACCACAATTGCATGCTGACCCTGTGCATGTCACCCCTAACCATGTTATTCATTTTGTTTGTTTATCAAGCATGATATTACTCACCATTCAATTGCACTTCCCCTTGGAGCAAATGTAAAGCGCCTAGAGAGAGATTGAGTTCTCTGAGGGCGCTTTATCAAGTGCATTATTATTATTATTATTATCTTTATGCCTTTGTCAGGTGCTTTGGAAAAGGTGGGAGCAAAAATAGCTAGAAGAGAATCTGGTGATCATTATTTCCTTGATCCAGCCAACTAAAATGCTTCACCAAAACTCCATGCACTCACTAATTGAGCATTTTTATGTAGCACTTGTTCAACTTGATATGAACAATGCGATGATCAATAATTATTGCTTAGAATGAACTTATTATTTGTAATATCAGACGTAAACTTCTAGCCTGAGCCTATTCATAGCCTGTCAGCTAAACTCAAGGTTTTGCTCCGTTGATAGAATTGGGTTGGCTTACTAGTTCTGATTCCAGAGTTTTGCCCTCTACCACGAAAAATTGATTTGAAAATTTTCGGTAGACAGGCTACTTGATCTTTGAGCTAGGCTAACACCGTCTGCACCTTCTGCTAGTAGTCTATACTCTAGTGAGCAGAAACAGTGTACATTTGACCAAAATTCGAACCACAAACATTAAGGTTGAGAATCGGTGACCCTGAACGCTATGCCACAGGGCGGAAGCACTGGTCAAGTGAACAATAGAAGCCACTGAATAAGATTGAAAAGAATCAAGCAAAACTTTGTCTTGCTCAATTATTTTGTTTGTATACTCCTAGCAAATATTAGGGAAATTCTAAAAGTGGCAAAGTCACAGCTACCTGTTTATTTTCTGCTACGAGGTGATGCGAAGCCTACGGCTGACTATAAGTTTACAAGTCGTTGGATTTCTCACGTTAATGCACTTTCCAAGAGGAAAAAACTTAAATGCTGTGAAGAAAATACAGCTTTCTCATTCTCTGTCCATCTGTCTACCTATTATCTACTCGACTGCATGATAACTTGGCCCCGGCTGGTTAGGTTCCGATACTGAGCGATTTGTGGCATAGCAGGCCGCTGCTGTTGCACCTTTTAGGCGTTTTTCTAATCTGCTGGATACCATTCTTTGTCACCAACAACATGAATGCAGCGTGCCTACAGTGGAAACTGCAGGCCGACTTCTGCGACCGCCTCTCGCCAATGATGTTCAGCTCGTTCGTTTGGCTCGGCTACTTCAACAGTACACTAAACCCAATGATATACGCACTTCTCCAAGTGGAGTACCGCCGGGCCTTCGCAAGGCTGCTTTGTCCAACGCGGGAAACTAGAGGCTAACAACGGGAGGCGGGGCCACGGCCGACAGCACGCCAATTGGATTGGATTCGATTTGGCGACGCTCCTCTTTTGAGGCTCGCCGACACCCGGTGCATCTTCATGTGCACACACTAGCTCTGGCGAGTGGCGGATTGCGGAAAATACAATTGTGCCAACAGGTGCTTGGAGGACTTACTGCGAGTCTCGGCTACTGGGCCGTGGATGGTCAGGCGACATCGAATTGGTCCTGGTAGCTGATTCTTGCAAGGAAGGTGCTCACGCTAGCTTAATATCCTACAGTTCTCGTTGCGCTTTAGTGGCATGCTGACAGTCTTGTTTTTTCATAATTAAAGCATATGTGGCCCTTGATGGCCGGCTGATACTTTCGGCCAAACAGTGAGGCAAAACCAAGCATCACGATCGACACGACGTGAAACTAGAATAGCCTGCGAATGTCATAAGCCGTCACCAAATATTCACATCCCACCATCCCTGCAGTGCCCATCTGTACAGAGATATATGACGACGATCAAGAGGTCTGTGCAAGGCTGTTATTCTGGTGGAAATGTTGACCTGCAGTGGATGAGACTTGATAAATCCGGTCTGGCTATTGACAGAGATGAAAGAAAATGATCCAGAGTCATTATCAGTGCGTTTAATGTAAGCTAAGGAATGTTAATTCACATAATTTCTAGAATCTCTAAAGATTTATTACACAAGGTTGTGCTAGGAGAAGTACCTGCATTACAAAGAGTGCTGAATGCACGGCAAAATATACATTGACGAGCTGGTTTGGTCCAGCGGTTAAGGTGCTCGCCCCGACCAAGGTCTGGCTGAGGTCGTGGGCTCGAGCCCCAAAGCGTATGTGAAGCGCCTGAATAGAGATTAAGTTCTCTTGGGGCGCTATACAAATGAATTTTATTTATTTATTTATATTTACCTTGGCACCTAGTGGTGTGCAAGCAGCGTGCATCTAAAGAAGCATGACATGTTCCATACCTTCCCGGGAGTTCAGGTCTCTTCATATATGTACCTTTATGTTTACTAGCATCCGTTCAGCTAACAGCCTTTTTAAGTTTGCATTGACAGAGACCTCGTCTTCATTTACACAAAATTGTTTCCGTTGATAGCATATAACGCCGATCGGCCTACCTACCATCAAATGCTATTTCAACTCTTGCTACTTCTGAAACTAAACACAGGGATGTTCCCTATGCTATCTTACCCGATGGCTATACAGACAGCTCATCAATTCTACCAAGTACACGTTTCATCGAGCGTTTGTTTTAACTAGCAGCTGAAAATTTCAGCCTAACACTTAGCAAGAACACAGTTGTCCGTTATGCAGAGCTGACACCTATTGGTCCCTTTAAAATAAGCGACACTTGCTTCGGTGTCTGAGCGCCATACCTGTCCAGTCAATGATCTCGAAGTAAATCCATCGTGGCAAGATTTTGTTTGCCTATCCCATTTAGTGATACCACTTTTAGGCCACTCAGATACTGCAGACCCATTTCAGTATAGTTTTGTGTCTATATCGAGGCGTTAAAACACTTCAACCAAACTGCGGTTGAAAAATACAAGAAAAGCATCTTAGTTGACAACCAGCACTAACAGACTTCGAATGATAGAAAATTTAGGCTCATTGCCATTTAATCTGTGCCGAGCATGTTTAGCATAGCTGAGACCACAGGTGTCCTATGTGATTGGTTGCTGAGACCTGAGTAGTCAGCACCTTTTTGGTGACATATGGAGCCGGAGAAAAATGCATCAGTTTGAGCCGGTCTGCTTATGCAGAGCTTATGTTGCGAGAGATATTCCACAATAAACAGCGAGACGGCCATCTGAAGATCGATACTGCTAAGCGGGTCGCCGGGTGCAACGCACTTCTACGCCGGTAAACTTGAACACAACCGTAAGAGCTCCATAGGTAGCCAGGGCGAAAGAGCACCTTTAACTTGGCGAGAGCATGCGGGCACAAATGAAGGCCTGAGCACGGATGCTTGCAGCATTCTCCACCGCTGTAACTCAATCTGCGTAATCAGAGCGGGTCGTGGGTGTAAGATAAAAGCCATTCGTGCAGTGACTAGCTCTAAACTGCAACATGACCCAACCGCAGCAGCACTGACCTAAGTCTAATCCTGGATGCCAGTAATCCAATGGACGCTTCATCTAGCCAAGTTAACTGGATTACTCTGTAAAAATGTCCCGTGGAAATTATTCAGTCAATTCAATGCGAAATTTAGCCTGGCTTCATGGATAAAATGTAATAGCGTGTGATGCTACAGTCAGATTTCTATGCTATTTAAAGCCGTTTCCTGGAGCAAATAAGCAAATAGGAAAATATGTGATTGACTGCAATCCCCGAGGACAGCGAGGATAACTATACCGGTGCAAAGCTTCTAGAGTCTGTACATAAACAGAAAGCCTTACTGATCCTCCGAATCCCTATAAAGTATTGCTGGAAGCAAAAAGAATCCATCGTCACTGCACGGAAGTAGAACAGAAGTGTGAATATTAAAGTTCAGGTAAGGCATGCAGTGAATACTCAGATTGGGTGCACACATGACTGCTCCTCCAATGTAGTAAGATCGAAGATTGACAATAACTTACCACAGCCCTTGCAAGCATTACACCAGACTACTGTCTCAGTAAATCATGCAACAGCCCAAAGCTGTGTTTCCCAACAAACGTTTCTGGGCTGGTGGTGAGGTTGTATTGCTCCCTGATGAGTCTGTCACAGCCAATTTACCTAGGACTCATGCACGCCCCTCCGTTATTGGAGTTTACGTTGAGGAAAGCTTGAAACGATCGGCATTCAGGCATTTGGATGCTCTGCTCTGAATTTCGCAGAGAGGTAGGTGGCTGGCATCTATTGGTCGACGTTGGAAGTTGTCGCTGTGGTAGCAGAGCAATCAAAATCTGACACCTGAGAGAGTGGAGAACTCTTTTCCTACTGCTTCAAATTATGTCGCAGCTCAAATCGCTCACTAGGCGTAGGCCACGGGTGAAGCATGGGGCGAGCCTTAACCCTCGGTGAGCTGGCGAACTGAGCCACAAAACACTGCCTTCCTCTAGCCACCACGACTTATCAATAGCGTGCAAAAGTTATTTACGATAGCACTATATAAAGGTAGATATTTGGAAGACTGCTGTTTGCAACGAACGTATCGGAATGAGGCTGTTAGGTAAGAGCTTGTGCCTCTCTAAACACTTTGATTAAGGGGCGGTCCTTCGTTAAAACTGAGTGCCGAAGCTACGGAAACGATTACGCCAGAGAAGACAGCATAATGTCAGTGAAAAGCGCTAGTTGATAGGCTATAGCCTCAGCTACCGGATGCCATGCATTCAATCACAGCGACGGTAAGGTAACTCCTTATTTATTTCTTAATAATAGTAATCATATTAATATTGCACTTGATACAGCACCCTCGGAGAACTCGATCTCTTTCTAGGCGCTTTACATTTGCTGCAAAGGGAAACTCGATTGATATCCTGCTTGATAATCGACATGAATAACATGGTTAAGGGTGACATGCACAGGGTCAGCATGCAAGTGTGGTTAGTGGCAGCATGCACAGTGTCAGCACGGATAAGCACATGAAGGACGAATCACGGGGACCCACTAAATGCTGTCCTAAAGAGGTGTATTCAAGTTCTTTTTAGATTTGGTCAAGTCTGGGGATGTTGTGAGGCAAGTCGGGAGTGAGTTCCAGGCTTTGAGAGCATACGAGCTAAATGCACGGTCTCCAAAGGATTTCAGGTTTGTACGGGGTATTGGTAAACTGTTGGATTCCGAAAAGCGGGTGGTACGATGCTTGGCTTGATGGGGGAGTATATCTGAGAGATAGGCTTGAGCCAAAGAATGAAGTGACCTCAAAGTGAGTGAAAAACCTTGAAGTTGATCCGTTGCTTGACTAGGAGCCAGTTCAGGTCGGAAAAAAGTGGTGTGGTGTGGCAAATGCGACGCTCACGACAGATAAGCCGAGCTGCGGAGCTTAGCATCAGCTGTAATCGCCTGATTGCAGATGCCGGTAGGCCAGCAAGCAGCGAGTTACAGAAGTAAAGACGGGATATTACAAATGCGCGGACCAACTTGGACGTGGTATCCTTATCTAAAAAAGTCCAAGTTTTAGAAATTTTATGTAGCTGAAAGTAGGCAGACTTGATTGTAGAGCTGAAGTGGTCGTCTAACGAGAGGTCACTTTGGAACATGACACTTAGATTTCGAGCCGATTCAACGGGAGACATGCTGGCAGAGCCAATTTTGAGCTTCAGCCTTTGCAATTTCTGAATCACACCGAGTTTGCCCATTCTTGCCATCCGATATCCCTAGAAGCCATACAGCTTTGTGTGTCCTCCTACGGCTGAGTTGTATGCAAGTATATTTCGAATTTTTACATTTTTTGGGACAAAATACTAGTGACTGACGTGTCATTGACTCTGTTCGGGGCCATTTCGACAGTGGTAATCGCAGCTAGCCAACGGCTGTTCCCGTTAGCAAACACAAATGGGCAGAATGGCGCATGAAGAAATACGCGAAGAACAGTCTGTATTGGAACTCAAGCCTGCGAGGGGGAAAAGGACACAAAATGCTCGAGTCGCTAGCTTTGCTAGTGCTGCATCACGTTTCTGTCCGAACACGCACGATCGCTTAAGCATATTGATTTCCGTGCCGCGGCCATAGCTTGAAATACGCGAATTAATCGACGCGCCTCGCCGCTGACAATCAACCTTCATACAACTTTTCCATCAAGCCGCTAGCTGTTGGCCATTTGCAGTCGTTCTATTTTTGTCTTTTACCCTTGCAGCGGTTAAAGGTCACCCATTTACGGCAAAACCGCTAACCCGCAAACCCGCCGAAGGTGTATTGGTCGTTCCCTGTATATGCAGTCAAATGCAAGCGGCAATCGCAGGTAGCATGTTAAGTTCGCAATCGGTGCGATAACAGAACAGAATGTCTATGAATGCTATACACTCGGATGCTCGAGCAGATTGTTGACTTTCCACTTAGCGCTCAACACCCAGCCTTCGTTTGACCTCCATCACGAGCCTGCTCGAATCAAATTAAGATTGTTGGTAAGCGATCGGGCTGTTGATGAGAAGGCAGATGCTCTTAGGAAATTTGACAAGCGAAGGCTTACCATCTCCGACCTCTTTCCAGTGCCGTTTGGCCGACCGTAAAGTTGACGTCGGCCCGTGGCCCGACGGCCCGCAGCCAGTATATCTCGTCTATCGATTTGGCGCGGTCGTTAGCCCAAGCCAGCTATCAACCGCCAATGCCCTCAATTTCGGTGGGCTCTTGCTTAGCCAGCAGAATACGCCGCGAGCAGTTCGGTATCAATATGTTGAGCAGCTGTGAGGGTAGAATTTACTCACAAAGAAAATCGCAACCTTGGTGAGTCACGAACCGGGTAAAAGCGTCGATAGATTCGTGTGGCTGGATATACTCCTCTTCTATAAAGAGCTCCCAGCTCGTCAGCTTATTTTGGAGCTTTGCCACATTGCATTGGAATCACGGTTTCACTCACTATGATTCAATGTCACTCTTTGGCCTAGTCACCGTACGTTCTTTGTTTGCATGTCTATGGCCTCGGTACTGTATTTCAGAACCCTTCACAGTGCGTTTCTAGCACTATTTGAAGTGCCTTGATAAAAAAAAGTGTTGTGTTCCCTTAAAGTCTTGCACATAGTTATAATGCTTTATTTATTGTTAATATTATTATGATGTTCTTTTATGTGTACGTGAATATATATATATGTGTGTGTGTGTGTGTGTGTGTGTGTGTGTGTGTGTGTGTGTGTGTGTGTGTGTGTGTGTGTGTGTGTGTGTGTGTGTGTGTGTGTGTCTATTTCTATCATTGGTATCGGTAAGTATGCATGCGACTGCCCCAGAACTAGGTCGCTCGCAAAAAATAGAACGACAATGACGTGATTGATTTTGTGGTGGAACTTGCGTCTTACAACTTATGCTAGAAAGTGGCAAAAAGAATTACAGTGCAGGCGTACAGCACAGACAAGCGGAGCACGACTCGAATGCGTGCTAATCCACATGTCATGTAGAAATACGTCATACGAGCTTTGGCGACAGCGTCTGTCTCCAGTCAATGTAAGCACCCACCGAGTGACGCTGCCACTCTTCAGGAGCGTCCTGCATTAAACTGAACTAGTTACCACGCTAGAAGTGCTCAATAAGATCTACGGTAAAGTGTACGATACCTGTATGCAGGCGCCGCTAATTTAATGCAGACACAAACTATGACCCGTAACTACCTGCCAATGTTTCACTACTGAGAATTTAGCATCTGCGTCTGGCATCTCAATTACGACCATACAACAATGAGCGCTCAGCGCAGGGAAATTAGTTTGGTAATTTTTTCCAAAATGCAACTGCGTAATTTCAGCGGCTCTTAAAAAGGACCTGTGCTAATAAAATTACCGTGCGAGCTCTCATGCGATATTAGCACTAAAATTCGCATTATTTTTATTCACAGAGGCTTTCGATGTGTTCAATTTGTTCATTAAAAACTTGACCAGCTTGTAAGGTAAGCCCGGACTAAGCAACATATCATACTACGTCACCGTATCGCGCATAGACTAAGCTGCACACCATACTACGTCGTCGTAACGCAAATACGTGTAGTCGTGGGCAACCGTCACGAGACAGTTTGCGATTTAAAAGGCGAGGCCAGGCAGCAAAGCCACTAGAAGCAATCTGTTAAATATGTGAAATGAAAGCCGCCCAGCTTAACTCTAAGCAAGGAGTTGGATTTCTAGTGCAGAGCAAGGTACCTCCGCCGAGTCCTGCTACGTACATTGCAGACGTATCCAGTGGCAGCGCTCGCTCCTCGCAGACTCGCTGTAACAACGTCACAATCACGATAATTGCAATCGCGCTGAAAATGTACACAAAGTTGCTCCTCGTTAAGTCAAACCAACATTCTTCTTGTGTCTGTCCGTTCCAACATCAACATGCTAATCTCGCGGCTGATTTGGCGCAAAACCACTTTAATGCAAAACCGCTCTTATGCTGCAGAAATTGAATTTGCCGAGAGCGGACGCTTCTGCCGAACCAGTAGGATCCGCTCCCGATATAGTCTCTATAATTCCGTTATTTTATTGGAAAAGATAGATGACTTTGTGCCTAATGGCACAATACTAGAGGCAAATCCGACAGGGAAACCCAAAGCTTGGCGCGTGTAGCGCTTCATGTAGATCGTATACGTGCTGCTTGCAGATCCCTTCTCTGCAAATGGCGCTCTCTAGAAACTCTGACTCGCGCGAAATAACGGCAGGCATTTATCGAACGCTTATCCAGAGCACTGTGAGCCGTATTGCTGTTTCACCTTTATTTACCGTCCTTTAGAGTAACGATGGCAGCAAATATAGGCACTCTTGGCTAGTCAAAAAGGCAACGAATACCAGCTTCGTCAATACTGCAGCAAACTAAGAGGCTGTAAGCCAACACACTTTCAAGGACGACATGAGTTTCAAAGGAGAGGATGGTGCAATGTCGCGCAAGTATAATAATGAGCTGGGCCGTTGACTTCGAACAGATAACCGAATGTGTAATTGCCGAGATAATCATACGCTTATATTAGCAGGGCGATAGTTAATTGTGTAATGAGATCTCTGCGTGACGTGCAGCCATGCCAGCTTATAGGACGTGAGCGTGACCGCCATTGCAGCGACAGACAATGACAATTTGGTGGTCTGTGCACCAAGCCTTGGCAGGTTCTACCAGCTAGAGGCAAGCAATGTGAAATTGTGTGCTACATGACTCGAACCCGTGGTCTGGGCCTTGAAGTTTCGCTATCTTCACCCCGAGCTCGGGTACCCATTGAACGAGTACCTGGTCGAGTCCATCGCCTCGTTTATGTTTTCCCAGCGTGCGCTTAAGCTGACTCGATGCCGCTTTAACTATTACTGGTTGCATTGCCGTATACGGCAGTGAATGCTTCTCTTGTGACTGAGATGAGGGCTAAAGTGTGGGAGCGTTTGATAAAACATTAAATGAAAGTCTAACCCACGTGACTTGTACCGTGCTTTTAAAGATCGAAGCAACGACTGTGCGTTTTGCCGGTCTCAGTAGCTTGTTCAGGCATCATCGGCTAAATATGTACTATTTTGAATTGATGCTTCGAGCTCAACTGTAGACGAATCTGACCGGGACCTGCAAGTCTAGACGTACGCCAATCACTTCATCTGGTCTCTCTCTCTCTATCTCTCTCTCTCTCTCTCTCTCTCTCTCTCTCTCTCTCTCTCTCTCTCTCTCTCTCTCTCTCTCTCTCTCTCTCTCTCTCTCTCTCTCTAATGCGGACCTGTACCTTAAAGAACATAGGCACATGATTAGATAGTACTGAAAAGTGCCCAATCAGAAGCTACTTGGTTTTGATGTGTCACTTGGACTTCATTATACACACATTATTGGTTCAGAAAAATCGTCTTAGTTTTTTGAAATTTTAGCCAGATCATGTGTAAATAAAACTGCTAAGTCAAAATTGAAAGCGACATATTGGTGCGTAAGCTGTCATATAAGGTGGCACTGATAATTTTATGCTACCGCGGAGTGCACGCAGCAGAAAAAGGCAGCCTACAGGCGCTCGTGTCCAGAAAGACTGCCAGTAATGAATGTCTTCTGTAGGCTAATTTTAAAGCTTGACCATTGCCACCCGCGACTACCTCGGCCATCACCATTCAGCCGTTTCTTGGTTGATCTCCTGGCTACATGCACGTGCGATGAGAGCCGCTTTCTTTCAGCAGCGAAACTTTGCTTCGGTCAACTCTCGGCTGCAGCCATATTGCTAGCACTTCTGCATTATGCGTGCAAACTCTGGATCTGACACATTTAGTACAGTTTAAGGTAAAAGCCGGTGTGACTACAGAAATTGTGTTGCTCGCCTTCGCCACGAAGACTGGACGGTTGAATTTCGTGACTACTGTGACCACCACACGAGAGATCAGACGGCACGTGCGAGCCAATTTGATCTAGTCTGAAGCATGCCGACGACTAAAGCTCAGACTGTCAGTCGATTAGAGATTGGCCAAGCAGAATCGATTGATGAGTAGTCGCCGCGAGCCTAGCAGCAGCTTGCACAATCGAAGTATTACCTGAAGCAGCAGACAGCACGCCATCTCCATTAGCGATTGATGAAGATCCATCTGCGGCCTTTGTGCGGCAGCGCTTGGGAAGCCATATAAAAGGCAATCGCAAGCTGAGCTGGGTGAGTGACATAAGGAGTCTGACCATTATTCCGTTTCATCTTGCCATTCAGTTTTAGGATAATGAATAGCAAGTAACCAAGCCCAAGAATCACACAATAATTGGTTGATTATATTCCCACCTTTAATAGGCTCTAGACATTCCTATAGACCTTTCTGGTGGAGCCATAGTGCCGTTCGTTTTAGAGATTCGTGAAGTTTGATCAGCCTTTTCTCTCTCTCTCTCTCTCTCTCTCTCTCTCTCTCTCTCCAGCATCAGTTTCATGGTTAGGCACTGATCCACAGCTGGTTTGTAAACGTCCATTAGTGTTTCAAAAGCCATAAAAAACTGACGAGACTCGATAGCTAACGAGATACGGTTTATCTTATCTCGCTCACCTAAGCGAGCCACGTCAGGTGATAAGATAAGTGTACCTGTTATTTACAAAAACACTGCTGAGTAAAACAATGGTACAGTAGCTTCTATATGAAATCAGTTAAAATTGAGCTTGAAGCGTGGCGTGATCAAACTATGCATTAACGTCATGATGTCAGGATCTTAGGACTGCAATTATAATGAGAGAGAGTGATATGATACCACTATCTTTGTGCCGAAGAATTTTTTCCGGCTGCGATATTTCAAGCTAGAAATAATTCTGTCTTGCATTTTTATGCCAACGTAATCTAAAGGAGCGATGGTGAGATCATCAGCTCACCCGTAGAGACTGACAAGGCTTGAATAAAGAATGTCGTGGTCTTGCATATAACTTTATCGCCCTAAGCGATCATCCGTAGTAGCTCTAGTAAGAATTAAACGAAACTACGGGTAACTTTCAAAGTCAGAAACAGCGTTTGACTGTTCACTGGCTATAAATTAATTTATTTGTTTAGCGCCCAAGAGAACTTAATCTCTATTCAGGTGCTTCACATATGCCTCGGGGCTCGAGCCACCATCTCAGCCAGACCTTGGTCGGGGCGAGCACCTTAACCGCTGGACCAAACCAGATCAGCAATCAGCAAGCTTCTTGTTGAGCGCTCTCAACAAAGCATTGTCTTTGCTTTTTTTTGGGTACCTCATAATCGCATGCATCTAGACACTAATAAATATTTTTGCTCAGTACACGCATGCTGGGCAGCATCAAGCGCATGTCCGGCCGGCGCCGAGCCGCATTAGTCTGAGGATGCATGCACTGTCACGCACGACGATTGCTTAATACAATTTACAATAAGATGCCTGCATCTTCAACTTGGATAGGTACAATGCAAACGAGAAACCCAACACTGATTCACAGACTCCTTGAAATGTCTGTGCCTAAACAAAATAATGCTGAAGTTGGGACGGCCGAGGCAATAATAAGTAGAAAATACATAGATCATTCATATGCAAACTACTTTTAAAGATATTCTGTTAAAAGGCACTTGAAACTGTAGAATTAAAAAATTATAGCTGCGTAATCGATCGAATGTGAATAAAAATGTTCAGCATTTGCAATCGAGATCAAAACTGTAGCTCCGTGTGCTTTTCATACTATCGTACTCATTAATGAGTGTTTTTTTTCCCAATCTTCAAGTGTGTGTCACAAGGTTTTCAGACGATCAAGATGCTACCTCGCATACTCGCGGTGTCGTTACGAGCTCTTTTAGTTCACTCCTACAGCATGTCTTCTGTGCATGTTTCTTCTGATGTACGCCAAGAGTTCGGTGGTGCTCGTAGAGCAAGCTGCTGTGGCAGTGCCAGGGCTTCCGGAGCCAACGGAAAGCATCTGTACCCACGCTTACTTGCCGCCACACTAGTTCTTCTGCTAGAAAGACTGCTAGGTCTGCTAGCTACTCCCCGCGATCTCTCTTTAGGACAGCTGCTAATTTCTTAGATGCAGTAGTAATGACGCTGACGGAAACCTCGGAGCTGCCGCTTACACTGTATGCTTTTAAAGTATTGCCCGCTCTTTTAGTAATAGGCCGTTAGTGTAAGCTGCTTTACCCTCGACAATCATTTTAACACTTTTTTTTATATTACTGAGACCTGTCTGAAGTCGCCTGACTATCTAGATAGCGCCAATGAATTTCTCGAAGCATGAACTAACAAACCCAGAAGGTCTCTCCTTTCTAAACTCAATCTCTAAAAACTAGTAATAAAGTGGTCTTCGCTGCAAATATCTTTTTCAATTACGAACCTTTCCCAGTTCCTCCTAAACGATCAATTGAATCTCTTGTTTTATGGCAAGCTAGTGATAGGTTTCCGATGGCGGCGGGAATTTATCGTCCACCAAGCTGCAATGCGTCTCAGACCTCTTTATTCTTTGCCATAGGAATCACCATTTAATCCTATGTGTTCCGACAAACTTACACTGTCTTAGTCTACCCCACCAGGCCAAGCATCGTACCACCCGCTTTTCGGAATCCAACAATCTACAAATACATAATTTATTATCTTATGTTCTGACGCAGGTCGGGATGGAGTTCCAGGCTTTTGGAGCAAACGAACTAAATGCACGGTATCCAAAGGATTTAAGGTTTCTCCGAGGTATTTCTAGGCTGCTGGATTCCGAAAAGCGGGTGGAACGATGCTTGGCCTGGTGGGTAGTATATCTGAGAGATAGGCTGGAGCCATAGAATGAAGGGACCTAAAAGTGAGCGACAAAACCTTAAAGTCAATCCGTTGCATGACCGGTAGCCAGTACAGGTCGGCGAGAAGTGGAGTAATTTGGCAACTGAGACGCTCACGACAGACAAGTCTAGCTGCCGAGTTTTGCACCATCTTTAATCACCCGATTGCACATATAACGCTTCCGCAAGCGGAATTAACTGCTTCACACTGTGGATAGAAAAAAAGAACCGTTTCTCAGCTGCTGCTGCACGAACTGGAATCACTCAGGTAGGTTTTTCAAGAAACGCGTATTGCTCAACTTACTTACTAATACTGAGATATTGATGTGATAAAATATAAATTAATCAATTCGTAACTGATCTGTTTTTATTTCACAGGGAAAAATGGCGGAGAATGTGAATACTAGCAAAAACGAAAAATTGATGCAGAAGGAAGACTTTTCAAAGCATCTTGGACTGTAGACTATTTTGTAATAGAACGCTTCGGTAGGATAATGTGCCTAATTTGCCAAGAAACAATTGCCGTTGCAAAGGAGTACAATGTTAAGCGACATTTTTCAACAAAACATGGAGACAGGTACAACAGCCTGACTGGTCAACTTCGAATTGATCGCGTGAACTCGTTGAAACAGAGCGTCATCGGACAGTAGTCATTGTTTACAGCAGTCAGCAATAAGTCTGAGGCTTCAACCAAAGTAAGTTTTTTAATAGCTGAAGCTATAGCTAAGCGCGGGAAAGCATTTTCCGATGGTGAATTTGTTAGTGAATGCCTCAGGCTGTTTACTGGTGTGGTCTGTCCAGAAAAGAAGTCAGAAGTAGAGAAAGTCAGTCTTTCTCATCAAACGGTTGCGAGAAGAGTTGACGAGCTCGCATCCAACATAGAAGAAAGTCTCACTAAAAGACCTGCTGAATGCGAATTTTATTCTCTTGCGCTCGACGAAAGCACGGACAATAGCGATACGGCTCAACTGTCAGTGTTTGTACGCGGAGTAACAGGAAAGTTTGTCATTATCGAAGAGCTGTTGGATATATGTTCGATGAAGGGCACTACAACGGGTAGGGATATTTTGGATCAGATCAAGAGGGTCCTCACAAAATTTAATCTTCCTGAAACTAAATTGATTGGTTTAATTACAGATGGAGCCCTTTCAATGACAGGTAGACACAATGGATTTGTATCTTTCATGGTAAAATTAGTACTTCACAAAATTGTCAGTCATCACTGCATCATCCACCAAGAACAGCTATGTGCAAAGGTCTTGAGCATGCAACATGTAATGGACAATGTAGTTTTAACAGTCAATGTGATATGGTCTCGTACGCTAAACCACAGACAATTTTAGGCTTTCCTTGAAGAGTTGGGATCAGATCATTGTGATGTTATTTATTTCTGCCAAGTCCGTTGGTTAAGTAGGGCAAACATGCTAGCCAGGTTTTGGTCACTTCGGGACGAAATAAAAACATTTATGACAGAAAAGGGAAAATATGTTGGCTTCCTCGATGACCAGCAGTGGTTGAATGACTTGGCTTTTTTGGTGGACATGACCAAACATCTTGCAGATCTTAATGTCAAACTCCAAGGTAAGGATCAACTGGTCCATAAAATGTATGAGTGTGTTGTCGCATTTTTGCAAAAGCTGAAACTTTTCCGGAAACACTTAGATCAGAAGAAACTGTTACATTTCACAACACTAGCTACAAGATCGCCTGAAACACTGGCTCATATAAAGTACTCAACTCTTGTTAGCAAACTTGTTGATTAATTCGAAGAGAGGTTTCAGGATTTCCAACAACATTTGGATGACATGAACATGATTAGACCTTGTTACCTTTTACAAGCAGTATGTTTCATCCGAGTCTTTTCCTAACCTAGCCAAACATGCTCGCAGGTATATTGCACTTTTGGCAGCACATATTGCTGTGAACAGCTTTTTTCCAGACTAAAAAATGTGAAAACAAAGACTCGATCCGTTCTCACGGATGAACATTTATCAGGAATACTTAGAATTGCCACATCCACGGTTACAGCAGATGTCGACTTTTTATGCAAACAGAAACAATGCCAAATATCTCATTGATGCCTGCAGTGCAGAAGACATTGAATACCTGTGGCATTTAATTAATCTGAGGACATTAATATTATGCGAGTCCTTGTCATGTAATTTTGTAAGTTTTATAAGTTTCTGTCTTCAAGTTATTAAAATAAAAATCCAAAAGTAAAAGATTGGACATAATATCTGTCGAATTATTTTCCAGGACATATGATTACATTTTTAACTTTTGTTATTTTTAATTGTAATTATGCTAAAAATACTATTGTATTGTGGTTTATTTATTAAGTATAATAGTAACAGTCATACTAAATTACGATCTTATTTTCTGATGCGGTCAACTACGCCAATTTACATGTGACCCCGGGACCTTTTAAATTTTTTAAATGTGGCCCCCCCAACGCAAAAAGGTTGGACACCCCTACTTTAGAGAATAGCTTGAGCATAATTTAGAGTTATCTAGAGATCCAATTGTACCACCAGCTCAAAGCAAAAGCGTGACACTGTGAACTTCGGGCAACTAAACTGAGTGCCCAAGATAATTATTTTAACTAGGCTTGTCTGTGTGCAGAAAATGTGGTTTTTTCATGTGACTAGAAACCTCGAAAAAAAATTTTAGAGGCGTAAAAGGCGTCCGAGGGTAAGGCTGGCTATCGAGAATTTTTCTATCATCCACATTCAATTGGCTTCCGCCTCCGATTCATTATCACTTATGAGCGTATACGTTTCCGTTGATTATTTTGGGTATGGGATTAAAGAGTTCTTAGCTCTTAAGACAAGATTTCCGGATCCGAATACCGCACGGATCGGATTTTTACAAGTGCTTTCCGAGTTTCTAATATATAAATACACACTCGACAAACCTCCCTTTTATTTCCTTGTGTCAACTCTTTGCACATGTTTCTGATTCAAGACATAGTATTACATAGTATCAAGCAAGCGCCTTTTATACGCCATGGCTCTGCGGCGGTTAAATAGATGATAATCGTCTCAATAGGAATCTCTGAACTCAATTTTTCAGCGATGTACTATCAGGCTTTAACACTGCCGTAAGGCTAGCGCCATAACCGCCTGAGCATCTTTGCTCAAAAGCGGACCATCCGGCTTTGGCAAATTCAAAGCCTAAGCGGCCCATAGAATCCATCTCGCACAAGCCCGAGAGATCGAGAATTATTGCTTGGTTACGAGCCCGGCATCACGGAAGTGATTAGCATGAAACTCAGTCGCAAAGCTAGCAATGACGGCTGAAAACAACGTGCCACAGTGGGCTGCAGGAGATGATAAGATATCGTTAAGTAAGAGCGGTGGAACCTGGGGCTCCACAGCCTGGAACTGCAATGCAAAATTTTCAGTCACCAACATTTCATAAACAAAAACATGTAATAGCCAATCCATTATCCGTAGAGGACATGCAGGCGCGATGTGAATGATACAGGTGCAGCTGTCTGGCATCAGGTAGGTGTAAAGTAACGTCGTGGTTCGATGTAAGAATTATCTTCAGCAGCAAATCTTAATGGTAACATCACAGTTCTATCATCAGATAATGGTAATAATATTGATAAGCCATTTTATATTGTGCCCAGATAACTTTATCCCTAGTCTTGCTCTTTACAACTCCCTGCGAGATGTAGAAAACCAGTTAGTGAATAGAAATCTGGCTTTCCTGCTTATGTAAGCACGCAAAAGCACGAAATCACTATGCTAAGACAACCATAAAGAAGTACATCATAGACTCGTGGCAAATGTTTACTTTGACCGCGGCTTGGCAACACTTACTCAATCGTGCCCGCACAAACAAAGCACGCAGGGGGAAAAGATAGGTCTGTTTGTGTGCTACTTAAAAAGCACAAGCCGCTGTTGCCAGAAATCGCAAAGTGCAAAGTTTATTTGTAAGTTATTAAGCATCGACGAAAAATTCACTCAGACAGATAAAAGGCTGCGTTAACCCAGCAGGTTTTCATCTTCATTTTGAATTTCAGCTTTCAGGTCAAGAAACGCCGCCGCCGCCGCGATGTCGGTCGCTTGGTAGACAGCTCCGGGAGCATAGAAGCTTGTCTTCATGGATCTCTTGGATCTCGTGGGTCTCCGTTCGATCTCGTGGGTCTCCACGTGGGTCTCTACGTGGATCTCGTGGGTCTCCGTCGATCTCCGTCGATCTCGTGGGTCGTTGGTCTCCACGTGGATATCGTGGATCTCGCGGGCCTCCACGCGGATTGCGTGGATCTTGTGAATTTCGTGGGTCTCCGTGGATCTCTTGGGCCTCCACGCGAATCTCATAGATCTCTACGTGGATCTCGTGGGTCTCCGTGGGTCTCCCTGTGGATCTCATGGATCTCCGTGGGTCTCCACGTGGATCTCCGTGGGTCTCCACGTGGATCTCCGTGGGTCTCCGTGGATCTCGTGGGTCTATGTGGATCTGAAGCCAGCTAAGGGCACAAGTAATTGGCATAAAGGGCCAAAGGGGCGACTGGTGCAACGGGAGGCCTAAAGTGCAGTTAACTCAATTAGGTCAACTGGGCAAGCGAGAATGGACCTAAAGGTGAATGAATCTTGAGGCCGCCGATTCGCTGCTTGGTAAGAATCAGCGAAGATTGGTGAGCAGTGGTGCAACGTGGCATGTGCGACGTTTGTCACAGATATGCCTAACTGGTGAGTTTCTCACCAACTGTAAGGATGTTGCTGCACGAACTAGGCATACTGAGCAAAGATGTGCAGTCGGGCTGTCACGAATGAACGGAGTAGCTTGGCTACTGGATCCTTATCCAAGAAAATCTGAGTTGCGCAATGTTACATAGGTGAAAGTGGGCAGACTTAACTGAAGAGTTGCTGTGTTCATCCAATTACAAGTCAATTTGGAAGAAGACAGTTATATTACGGGCCAATGTTTGAGGATATGTACTGTTACAGCCGATTTTTTCGAATTAAACTTTCATGTTTTTAAGTGACAAAGGTTTCACATAATTTGTAGGTTGTTTGTGTTGTCATTTAATTTCCTAAAGTTAACTGCCATTAAAGTGAGAGATTTATTAAAGCATGCTGCTACGATATTAGCTGAGAGAGCAAGAGATGATTGGAGTCAGGGAATTATTAATGCAAGTGCAGCTGCGTGCCGTCTACATTAAAATTAAAGCGAAGACTGTGGGATTGTCTTTTATAACGGCAGTAGTGAGAGAATGCACTACAAATACCAAAAATGAATCGCTGGTACACTACTTACGTCTACGGCTGACTACATAATTGTTTTCCATTGAAACAAAGTCTTGGAATCCTCCTACAGAAATGACACCCAAGCCGTAGCAGTATAGCCTGCGTTGTCCAGGCGAGACGACAGGCGCTCATGAAACATTTGATATTCAGTTGACTGTGCATTCACATTCACGTGTGATGGCATCATATGGATCCGTTCAGCAAGCAGTACAACATTTTCGGGCTGAGATACAGCCCCATATTTACATAACAGGCGTTGCACAGGTGCGATTTTGATTGCACATTATAGATAACTGTGTTCAGGGTTTAACAGCTAAATCCATTGTATTGTGCAATCGCATTCTAATCCTGTAGCTTCCAATGGCCCGCGCTAGTCAGCTTCAATAGATTTTCCACCTGCAATACATCTTCTCTTTAACAAAAGGCTGAGTACAAATGTGTTATATATATATATATATATAGAGAGAGAGAGAGAGAGAGAGAGAGAGAGAGAGAGAATCCAGTTGTATAGCGCTCCAAGAGAACTTGATCTTTATTCAGGTGTTTCATGTGTGCTTCGGGGCTCGAGCCCAATATTTTAGACACACCTCGGTTGGGGCGAGCACCATAATCACTGGACCAAACCAGCTTTGAATCTACGATATAAAAAACACTACCCCGAGTTGACCCACTAAAATGCACGACGCCATGGCCATATGATCTCATGATATAATCTTTAAAGACCCGTATCGGCCAGGCTTCTTACAATTTTGAGCTGCGATAAAGATGCTCTTTTCACAATGCACGTATTGAAGCTGCGGTTTTTAATCTAAAACGTGAAAAAAGTGTTTCAAGTTTGCCAACAAAATTATGGGCCATTTGACATTCGCAGTCCAATGGCATGACCTCAATCTGCCCGATCTACCCTAAATATTTGATCTTGAAAAAAGCTGCCAATTCCACAATAAATTTGAGCAACTACGTTTTTGACTCCTCGTTACAAAAAGCAGTGTTTCTGATTTATCCACTAAATTCCATGACACTTACACACGTGCTTTCTAATGCTTCTAAAGCTTCCAAAGACTCGGGTCATTCAGTCGCCCAATATATTCCAAGTGTAATACCACTGCCATTTCCGAAATAAGCTTTGAACAACTGCTGTTATATTTTATCAATATAGAGGAAAGTTGTTTGGCTTCACACACCAAATTTCATGAGATTGCACAAACGAATTCTAGTGCTAGGGCCTCTAGTAGATCTTATCGGAGGTGATAGTTTAATTACAGTGCACAGCCATAAGATTTGGTTGGCTAACCAAGAATGCTATTTTTAATGATGTGCAATACAATCTGCAGGTTCGTCGTGCCTAGTGTGGAAACGGCAGCTGCACCGCAATTCCAATATTTAGGGCATGCTGAAACAAATTAAAGAAAAACCTTGAGATTTTGCATGCTCGATTTACTTGAAATGCTGTGGGTAAATCCGGAGCCGTGTTTTCTATATTTTAGGTTGAAAACTGCAATTGGGTTGATTTTTTGTTGACATGGCAGCTATACGGTATTATATATATATATATATATATATATATATATATATATATATATATATATATATATATATATATATATATATATATATATATATATATATATATATATATATATATATATATATATACACATCTCTAGTCTCTCTGGCCATCGGAGGTATAGGCACTTGATTGAGAATATGCAATGCCATGGAATTTAGTAGGTAAACCTGAGAGACTGTTTTCTAAAATGCAAAATATTAACTACAGTGGTTATGAGACACCTTTTGTAGCAATAGCAGCTGAAGCACAACATGCATATGCAGGACGGCTATGGCTGCCATCTGGGCCATGCCATCACAGGCCATAGCACGTGATGAGCACTCAAGTGCAGTCGCATTGAATTCAGTCGAAAAACCAGCAGCACTGTTCTATATAATTTGTTTCAAAACCAGTAGTGCGAAGCTTATTGTGGAAATAGCAGCCGTTTCGCAGTTGGAATATGTTGAGAGGCTGGCTTCCCCGGAGTCATTGGAGGTCATAGCATGAGAACGTCCGTTTCCTAGGCCATGAAATAAGGTTGGTAGATCTGAAATACTGTTGACTATATCGTGGAATCAAAACGGCAGTCCCACGACGTCTATTATGAAAATAGCAGATGCATTTGGGCTCAAAATTGTAGTTCTGGCCCATCAATTGAAGTACATCTTGTGAGAACGCTAACGCCCAACTCTAAGAAACTTGAATGTAAACCCAGAACATCATTCTGCCTAAGCTGGAGTCAAATCACAGCTTCGTGATGTTAACTTTGGATTTTGCCACTGCAGCGCAGTGTAACGGGCCGCGATAAGCCAGGGGTAATGGGGATTGCTCTTCATGACCGAGGGGTCGTGGGTTCGAATCCTGCAATGGGTGATTGTATATTGCCAGCTGCAAGAAAGCCTGTGTGATCACCCTTAAGGCACTTCTTCTGCTATAAAAAAGAGACCTTAATCGGCTAAAACTTTTGTACTGCAGCTATTCGTGGGACCCGCTTGTCTTTGGTGAGGTTTATGTCTTGTATCTGCTCAATCTGTGGAATCTGCTTCTCCATCTACAATGTCATATTCGCTAGCTGACTGGCTGCTCTCTTTTGAACACGGAATCTAACGGAAGTGAGTATGGGAAGCTCTGGGGGTCTTAATGTACCGCGCTTGTGATTCGTCCTTCATGTGCTTATGCGTGCTGACACTGTGCATGCTGCCACTAACCACATTTGCATGCTGACGCTGTGCATGTCACCCCTAACCATATTATTCATTTCGTTTGTTTTTTCAAGCATGATTTTACTTACCTTTCAATTGCATTTCACTTTACAGCAAATGTAAAGCGCCTAGAGAGAGATTAAGTTCTCTGAGGGTGCTTTATCAAGTGAATTATTATTATTATTATTATTATTATTATTATTGTTTACACCCGACCAAGGTCAATGTCAGTGTATTTGATGACCCAGGTAGTTGGCTCAAACCCCGTGGCATATGGGAAGCATCTGAATAGAAATTGTTCTCTTATGGTGATGTACTCACGAATTAAATATTTTTTGATCAATATTACAACAATTCATGAAACTAGCAGAAAGTATTCTTACTGCAAAAGCGTCTGAAGAATCGACAAGCAATTTGCAGTTATCTGCAACTGTCACGTACTTAAGATAGCAAGAGCTACAACAGCGTGCAGCTTCCCACGAATAGTTCGTTTTCACAAAGACGACGTAGCAAACGGATGTATGAATCATTTCCGCATGGCCGTCTATCAGTAAAACTGTAATGTCGATGAAAATTAAAGAGCGAATGATTTAAAGCTTATCGTCAACCGGCTTAGTGAAGAACAGCCGGGTTTAGTCAAATTAAGTCTATCCAATAAGGTCCGATTGGCAGCAGAGGCGGCTGGAATGCTGTGAACTGGCAAATAATACCACATTACAAATTTTTAGTTAACCGGATCACTACTATGGGTGATTTGAAATTCGCAAGATACAGCAGTGAGCATTCATAAGCATAATCGGCCGGTGGTTTGTTGATGAAGGCAACCAAAGACAAGTTTTACGCTAGCTTTATGCATCGCAAAAATAACTCAATAAATAGATAAATACACACTTTCATCACTGACTGAACCTTGCAAGACCATTTGGTGCCACAAGCACAACGCCTTATGCTTTCGATACACTGGACGTCGTAATCAAAGATCGTCTGGTTTGCATCAATAGTCACCTCCGGCTAAAAAGGGGCGTATGGCAATAACTGTAGACAAATTTATTTTGGCTTCTCTACCAAATGGAGGAAACTAGCTTTGCGGATTTGAGTGGATGATTTTGCATTGTTCTTACTACGAGTCGGAAAGTTGAACTCGGCGCGGCGTGTCGTTGTCTTCGCTTCTACGCATTTTTTATAGTTTCAAGTCATGGTCTAGCGTCCGCTTAAGGCTGAGTAGCTTTTATTGTCAAGTTCATCAAAAACTACGGGTCCGTTTGATTTATATTCTCAGTTAACTTTGTCGTTATCAGGACTCCATCAAATACCACGCCTCTCACAGTTACGATCTATCGATAATCTTCTGGCTGTCTAACGTTGTGAGTAAAGAAGCTTTCGGAGTGCCTCATTTCTGTTCAATAGACCATTATTGATAGCAGGCGAATTCAGCAGTAACATTGACAACTACCAACAGCCAGGCCCGCCCATTTATTGACTGTAGAACTATGTTTTGATCTAATACGTTATTCATACCACTCGCATCAGTGTCCATTTCCGGGATCTCGTTATTTCCATGGACGACTATCCTACTGACCTTATCGTTTGACTGAGACCATAACGGATCATTTATAAGTCTCGCTTCCCGTTACTGCACTACTTTACATGCGGGTTAGGTACTGTTGAGTTAGTTCAGCAACGCAACTTAGAAAGCACTGACCCTAAGATATCTTTTGAAATCTGCCTTTGAGGCAGATCTTCTTGACCTGCATCCAGACTCGACCAACGGCCTCGATGCCTTCCTTGATGTAAATAAAGTTCAACTTAGGGGTGTCCTTTAAGAGCAAGCTCCACTACGTTTTGTCTGTGTATCGAGTCGGGCAGATTCAATTTAGTTATCAAAAAAAACTTCTAATATGTGCCGTGTATAAGTGAAGACTTGAGCGCCACTATAAAAAATCTTGGTCTGCCGGTGATGTAGCCAATTTCAAGGACATTCTCCGAGTTCACATCCAGAATCTTCCAAAAACCCGAGCTTCAAAATTTCCTTTGAAACTGAAGTCGTGCAAGTAGGACCTGAAACAGATTTCTAAGCTAGTGAACAATTTGCTAGTCAACTCTGAGGGATTTCACTCCCCAGATATGAATGGTTTTGGTGACGAGTTTTCAGACTCATTCACTGCAATAATTACGCACGTTATTGCCTCCATAGACTACCTTCCGAATAAAGCATTTTTTTAGTCCCAACTTATGACCTTTCTTAAGAGAATTACCTAGGATTATGTATGCGTTGTTGCTAGTCTTATAAAGTCAATTAAAAAGAGTTCATCTCCTGAAGACCTTATATCATGCCATCTGTGGCTTTCGCTGGCAGGCAAGCTTAGTCCAGCAACAACTGAGATTTTTAATGCCTTTCTTGAAATAAAGGTTTTATCCAAGTCCTGTAAATCTGCCATCATTATACCAAAACTTGCAACGCCTGAATTAGATTCGGAGGCCCTAGTAAACTATCCTTAAGTTTCCCTTTTCATTTTTGTCAACTATTCTTGAAATGGTTGTCACTGAGCAGCTTTTAGAATATATAGAGAAGAATCAATTTTCCGAAAAAATTTAGACGACATTCAAGCGACGTCACTCCACTGAAACTGTTTTCCTCCATGAAACCATTGAACACCTCTGTAGCAATGATGGCAGGAATGTCACGGCCCTTGCCTTGGTGGACCTGTCAGCTCTCTTCGGCACTATTGATCACAATATCTTTCTTTACTTGAGCAAGTGAGAAAACGATTGGTCGGACAGATAAGGTACTGGCATGGTTCAAATCATTATTGTCCGATCGCAATCAATCCTTGCCGAATTGAGTTCAGGTCCCATCCACCAACCCAGTCACATGTTGAGTCCCACAAGTGTCCGTTCATGGTCCTTTGCTGTTTTACGTCTATGCTGAACTTCCAAGAGAGTGAATTTTGCGCGTGAAATTGAGTACTATTGGTGAGCCGTGATGGCACACTAATAATAATAATAATAATTCACTTGATTAGGTGCCGTCAGAGAACGTAATCTCTTTCTAGGCACTTTACATTTGCTGCAAAGTGAAATGCAATTGAATGGTAAGTAAAATCATGCTTAAAAAATAAAAAAATGATTAATATGGTTAGGGCTGACATGCACAGGGTCAGCATGCATAAGCACATGAAGGACAAATCACAGGGACCCACTAAATGCTGACCTAAATAGGTGTGTTTTTAGGTTCCTTTTAAATGTAGTCAGATCAGTGTATGTTCTGGCGCAGGTCGGGAGGGAGTTCCAGGATTTGGGAGCATACGAACTAAATGCATGGTCTCCAAAGGATTTAAGGTTTGTACGAGGTACTTGTAGACTGTTGGATTCCGAAAAGCGGGTGGTACGATGCTTGGCCTGATGGGGTAGTATAGTACTAGGTAAGGTGGTTGCTTTCATGACATCGCTCCCGAGGTCGTGGGTTTAATTCCTGCAGTGGGCGATCCTGTATCGCTGCAGTAAGCGGTGGTGATAGCCGTAAAGGCTCTTTTGTCGCTATGCAAAATGAGGCTTTTTAATCAGCTAAGATGTATTTATTTATTTATTTACCACTTATAAGCCAATGAGACGCTATACCGACCGGTTTCTTATTCTTTCACACCCCTAGATCAATCGAAACTGAAGGTTCAGTTGCTGTTACCATGCCCTCTAAATTCAACTTCCAGCCATTTGCAGTCCCCTCGAAGCAGTCTTTTGAATCGATTGTATTGATTTCACCCGAAAACAAGCTACCGATGGTGACAGTAGTCTATCGCCCGCCAAGTATCAAATCCTCTTTTATCTCAGATTTCTCCGATCTCCTTTCGATTTGTGTGCAAGAAATCGATCCTTCCTCGTTACGGGTGATTTCAACATTCACTTTGATAAATTGTCTGACGCCTTCAGGACTAAAGTTCGTGCACTGACTGACCAATTGTCTCTTGTGGCTCATGTGCATGGTCCTACACACATCAAGGGTCACATACTCGGCTAAACTTTCTCATAAAACTGCATCTGTCATCACCAATTATTACCAAATTCTGCTTATCTAACCGCATGCAGATCTCATTCAGTCTACACTGTGTGCCCGCTTTGTCCTCCTCTCAAATCACTTGTAAATCACGAAACCTCAAGAACCTTGACATTGATGCTGTCCGAGCAAGAATATCTGTCTCGCCTCTGCTGCCCAGTCCTCCTTCCGACCTATAACCATTGTCAGATAGCTACATCACTACATTAGCTGACACGCTCGGCAGGTTTGCACCTCTGACTAAGTGCACTGTGCGCCCTCGCCCAGACGGCCTATGGTTTACCACAGACATTAAACTAGCTAGATCTACTTGGCGAAAGTTTGAAAAAGCATCCAAAAGATCAGGACTGACTGTCCATCGACAGGCATACGGTGACTACTTTAGGTCATACCAAACGATCCTAGCAAAGGCCAAGTCTAGCATCTATAAAAAACATTGTTGAATCACAAATTCACAATCCAAAAATGCTGATGTCGACGATCAACTATCTCCTCAACCGCTCCCAGGTTAGCTCCTTACCTCATGCTCCCTGTGATGATCGCTTTTCTAGCTTCTTTGTCCAGAAGATAGACATGATCAGGGAGTCCATCCTTACAATGGCAGCACCCCCTCTTAGAATGCTGTCCCTCGATTCCTGGCAGCACCCCAATGTCTACATTCAAGCAGGTCAATAATGATCTCGTCCTGCAGGTCATATCCTAATTAAAAGAGACAGCATGTCCGTTGGACCCTATTCCTATTGTCCTGCGTCTACGTTGCATTGATTTGCTGCTGTCATGCATAACTAACATCATTAGTATGTCATTAACCTCAGGTCATGCACCAGCACATTTCAAAAAAGCTGTAGTCGGGCCACTTGTCAAGAAAGCGATAAGAGACCACGAGAACGTGAGCAACTACCGCCCAGTCTTTCTTCTTCCGTTCCTATCAAAGACACTGGAACGAGTCGTGGCAGCTCAGCTGAACTCGTATATGGAAACTTCAAACCTTCGCTAGTAAGTTCCAGTCTGGCTTTAGAGCTAATCACTCTACAGAGTCAGCATTGCGTTGGGTGCACAACAACCTACTCAGGAATGCAGACATGGGTAGAGTATTTCTGCTGGTTTCACTCGATCTTTCGGCAGCTTTTGATACTATCGATCAGCAAGTTTTTCTTAAGCACCTCTCATCTCACCTGGGCACCACTGGCACTGCTCTGCAATGGTTCAAGTCCTATCTCAGTGCGAGACTGCATATTACTGATGTGAATGAACAAAGATCATCCAAGAGACCCCTGCAAATGCGACATGTGGGCGGGCTGTTATTCACAGCTGACGAAATATTAATACATGACCTATTTGACAGGCTATTTTAGCTTCATTTCTTCCAATTTTGCCGAAGGCACTGGGGAATGCCTCCAGACCCCGTTTACCCCCGGAATGCCTCCAAAACCCGGGCTCTGCCCCCAGACTATATCGCCATCCTGGCCCTCCAAGCCTAGCATAGCCTCACGCTGCTAGGATAAATAGATCAAGGCTGCACAGCGGTATCAAATCATAATCCCGACTTGCTATTTTTACTTCGTTCCAGGCTAAATGGATTTCGCATGACTATTCAATTCATCCGTGAAGCTGCTTTCTGACTTGGACCCGGTTGTGGCCAGCTGTAGGCAGCTTGCAGGAGCACTTCGGAGGAGCTCCTTTGCAATAATTACAGTCCACATTTCCCACATTTGTGGTGTAGCAGTCATGGAACTTGTAAGTTTTGAAATACACACTTGATAAGCAAGTTAGCAGCAAGGGCAAACCGTGGATCGAGATCACCTAAATGACTGTTAAATATTGTCAAGTTTTTGGAATTACGCGTCACATGTTTGTTATGCGCGATGCATGCAATGTACTTCCCATCCCATGGTGAGTCGAGCAAAATAAAATGCCTAGCGCTGAAACTTAAAAGCGAATAACCTACAGGATAACATAATCCAGTGTTAAACGCAGTGTTCAAAAATATTGCTTCATTCAACTTAACTTGTTAACAAGCAAGTGTACAGCTCGTTGGCTCAGCATGCCCAGGAGGCAAGAGATCCGGAACTGCGAGACACTGCTAAACTGACATCGACAGTGCCTATTTTTTTAGTGGATCAAGCCGTGCTATGCGGATCTAAATATCTGTGTATTTTAAGATCTCATGCACAATAATCTATTGTTCCTGAGGCATTGTCATTGCCACTTGTGTTTTGCTTAGCTTCTAGCTTAGGTCCTGGTATGATATGGCACTCCGTATGATTACGATTGGTGCACGAGAGCTTGCAGCGAAGCATAGAGAGTGGACTAACAGCTTGCTTTAAACATAGTAACTACTTAGGTAATTGAATCTACAGCAGTGCATGCAATGATATATAATGAGCTCGCTGTTTTCTGAGATAACAAGCATCAATGCTCCCTTCGATGAAACATGATGTATGCGCTTGAGCAGGCTAAAGTGAGTTAGCTACGACTCAAATAAAAAAATCTGTGGTTATTGGTGGCATTGCTATTCTAGAATCATACCCGTTGCCTTCGGATATCTGCAGACATGGCGACAAGTTAAGCGCGGCCTGTATTCAGCCCCTCCTTGACTCTGCCTGTGAGCCAGTAGGGTACCTGACAGGATTGATTATATAGAACTAAGGAAATCAACAAGACTGTGCAGCATTTCTAACGGTATAGGTACAAATGACAGCTTATTCACGAGCTCAAAGACAAACTTAGGACAGAACTAGGAAAAACTTGTGGCAGAAGAGCCTTGACGACATTTATCTGCTCTTAAGGGTATAACGTGTTGCCTGATGCAGTCATTGAACCCAGGTACTGGGTCACTTTACCGCCTGGCTAAGACGTACAGACTAGCTGCATTATAAGAAACTGGTGAACATACTTAGGAAAATTTCCCTTACCCATAGCTTTCACACTTGCCATCCTGGTTTGGCTTAGGTTCAGGTGCTCACTATTACCGACCAAGGTCGTGGGCTCGAGCACATCTGCATACGAAAAGTGCCTGGATAAAGAATAACCCCTAATCATTCCCATTCTTTGAAAATAACTCCTACTACTTTGATTTCCTTAGATTGGCAGTAATTTCTCTTAGGGTTTTATACAAATCAAATATGTTTTATTATGTTTACCCAAAAGGGGTGAAAGCAGACATCTGGTGGAAAAATTGCCCATTCCTTTTAGGCGCAGCTTTTAATATGCAAGGGAGTCTCATAATAGGCGACTGGCTTGGTCAATACTTTGATCGCCATTGGCCACAACCATAGACTACTCTCTAACTATCGCCCGAGGACAAGTTTTGAGTACAATGGTGAGAAAAAAGTCTAGGAACCATGTTTTTCACTAAGTCATAAATAAATTTATTAAATTATTTAATTAAACTATTATGAACAACGCGACACATAAAAATTTCCCTCAACCTAATAGCTGAACTAAAAAACCATACTTGAACACATTCACTTTCAATGAAAATGTGGTGCACCAAGTAACTCAACACACTTTGCAAATTTACTGCCACTCTTAATTTGCGGAATGCAGAGCATATTCCTAAAGCACGTGCAGGGGAAATGAGATCGTTTACTGAGAATAGAACGTAGATATGAAGAGTGGAAATCTTAAAGTGGCACAGCATTTAATTATTCAGTAACATTTAGCAAGTGGATCATCTATGTCAATCGTTCACTGTTCGACATCGGAGTATAGCTTCATGTACAGATACATCTCGGTCGGTAGCTAGCTGGTGCTCGGCAGCATTAGCCTTTGGTAGCCATGCTTGCATATTTTTGCATCAAGCTATTGATGAGAGCAATGGGTATTAAATTAATTGCTACTGCAGTAGGCTCAATCAAGCAAAATATCTCTGAAATCAAATATTAGTAGCCTGCAGCGATGGGATAACATCAGACCTGGACCATAGTATATAATATATAATTCATTTGTATTGCGTCCCAATAGAACTTAATCTCTATTCGGGTGCTTAAAATAAGCCTAAGAGCTCGAGCCCGTGGTCTCAGCTAGACCCTGGTCGGGGCGAGCACCTTAATCGCTGGACCAATCCAGCTAGTATAGAGCTTACTCCTGTATCCTATGACTGAAGCACATTTCGATAAATCCCAACATTCGTAAATAATTACATGTCGCACGCCAACAAACGTAAGATCCGGCCACTCCCCAAAGGTAAAACAGAGACTTAACGATCAATAAAATGCAAGCACAAACTCGATCTCACCAAAGCAGGTGCAGCTGAACACTTCGTCACAGATTCAAGAGTAGTTTGCAAGTATGAAGCCGATCGCTTGAAATCACTGGGCTAACGAGAAAGCAGCTCCATAAATCTACTTCTTTAGCTTGGTTAGGTATTCAAATCCACCCCTGAAATTAGTCTAGGCTGTATAAAGGCCACTTTGAATCGTCAAAGTTCACCACTCTCAATCACCTGCTGCTCTTACGAAAGGTTGAAGTACCTGTAGACCAATGTACAATCTCAGAAACCACTTTCCTGCCGCTGTTCATGCCTGTGCGACTGAAGACCTAGAAACAGAATGCTGTCTTTAATCCTGTAAGATCGATGACGCAGCAGTTCCAGAGAGCTGTGTCTCCGGACCGGCAAGGGGCCACATTATTTCTTGTCACAGGTCTCTTCTACTAGTAGTAGTAGTAGTAATGGCAGAAGCATAAGAATCTACCCTAGCATAATAATATATTCGCAAAGCACCCTGACAGATCTTGTATCTTTTTCCAGGCACTAAACGTGTGCTGTAAAGGAAGTTCATGCGGTTAGTGGGGCCAAGCATAGAGCCAAATTGCATACTACGATTAGTGAATAGCATACAAAGTGCCAACACGCAAGTACGGCTAGTGGTAATATGCACAGTTTTGGCATGCGTAGGCACGTAAAGGACAAATCACAAAGACATAGCAATAGATGAAGGATGCTGTGACAAACCGGAGTATTAGAGCTTCATTTTAAAGGTTGCCAAGTCGGAGAATATGACGTCAATCGGGAGTGAGGTCTAGGCTTGGGAGCATACAAACTAACAGGCACAGTCAAAAAACTGAAAGCACCGTCTATGATTATTTGAGGTTGGTTCGAGGCATAGCAAAACGATTTTAGTCTTACGATTTTAGTCTTGCGATTTAGTCTTACGATTTTAGTAATCCGGGAGTCATGCCACCTGCTGAACAACCAGCTTGGTATATCAAAAAATGTTACAATAGAATAGCATTTACAACGTAACGTAGACCAAGCATTTAAAGCATCAGTAAAAACAAGCAAAACAAATATGCCTTTTAATTGCAGCTCTAGAGTCTATGAAGCAATGAGGCTGGTCAGATAAATTCACAAGTTACAGTATATTTATGACTCTCATAATATAAAATACAATCACCCATAGGATATTTAGTCAGTAGGTTAATATGTTTTAAGTGAGACTACACACCACATTGCGATGCCACACCTAAGAGCAACTGAGAATGCTATGCTCTTTATATATAGACAAGGAGACTACAACAGTGATCCCTACCTATGGATGTTACCCATATATCAAAAGGTCACCACACAAGTGCAAGCAAATACAAATCAACTATTACCAATAATTAGGATTTATGATAATGTGATGCCGATTAGCAAGCAGCATTCACATTCAGGGCCGGGTAACTTGTGGTGGACTGTCTTAATTTCGGATGTGATTAGCAGAGACAAGGTGGAGCTACACATTTGTGGATAAAACGACAGGTAGGAGCTGGCCTTCGTTGCTTCGTTCCCAATCACCATTAGCTCAGCTACAATTCCTCAGATTAACATCCCGTCGTTAATTTTACGTGCCAAAAAATATAGATTCGTGAATTTGATAAGGTTCAAGGAGGAGCCCAAGCAGAAACTGTATCAAACTTTATCAACAATTTCAGCTTAAGCAGATGAATGGCACTTTCAAACAAGGGGTAAAAGTGGAATACGATTCAGAGACGTGAATGCAATTCAGCTGGCATGTCCATTGCGATAAGTTGGCAGCTTTCTTGTAACAGCAATTGTGGTAAGCTCGAAGAAGCATGTTGCTAGCCAAAAGTCTGATGGCTGGGAATACTGCCTTTGCATTTTTCAGGGTAATGGCTCTCAACTTTTGGGCTGCACCCATTTGCTATTCAACTAGGCAAAGAGTACAGAGTAGTAAATACAAAGTACAGACCGATTGCAAAGTCAGCTAGATAAAGCGACACATTTCTGGCTACGATAACATTCCTCAAGAGTCGGCCTCAACTGGGCATAGTCGTTGACTTGGTTGTTGACTTTGTAGGCAAAATTATGTTCAGAAAACGGAGAATATATTGCACGATGCCCCGAGGTGATGCGCTAAACTCACCGTGAATCGGTCGGGAAACTTAGCCTGGCGTTGATTCGGACAGCAGTGTGGCCACCCCAAGTAGCTAGTGTCTCACACTCAAATGGCTGCCAGACTGGACCTTCCGTTGGACTTCCGTCAAAACGTGGTGCTCCTGCCTGCCGGGAAGGAGTTACTCCGCCAGACCTAACTGCAATTAAAAACTAAAGTGCATGCATATCAGGCCATGAAGCTTTTACACATAACGTTGCTGGAACGAATGCAATCCGGAGTGCTAGATAATAGTCAGCTGGTCCTTGTTGACCATGTGTAGGTAGTTGCCGAATGCTGGGAGTTCGGCGTGTCAATTCAAGGAAAATCCCTAAGCCAATATGCCGAAGACTGGCCGAACATAGCCTTTACCTTTTTAGCGCGGGGTCATAACCTAAGAATCTCGGCAAGTTTCCGGCAGAAAAAGTGAACAGCCTGTAAACAAGGCTGAGTTCACGATGGTGAAATGAGTCCACCCCTTATTAGAAGCAGACAGCTTCTGCCGCACGGACAATATTCCAGAAATATTCCTGGTGACCCCACAGAGTGCACCCTGCCGCATATATAGCATTGCAGCAAATTGCGAGCACTTTTTTCATTTCCTTCTTCCATACGAATATGGCGCGGCAACGAAGGAGCCAAATCTGCCGTGTATCAAGCTGATTGCGTCCTCCTCCTGCGCAGCAAGTAGCTTATCGTGGCACGCATTCCTTTCTGGACTTGGCCTTGGGCACCTCGCAATCGCGATGCCCTAAGGGAGCTTTACCAGTCTAGACCTATCTGCGATGCCTGTTCGCAGACACTGCACGGGGGAGCAACTGGTGATATTTGCATTAAAGCCAGTACGTTCGGCTTAATGTGCTTTGCTTCAATCGGCTCGATGCAGCTAGAATATCTGCTCCGTTACTGCCATTCAAATGCTATGGGCATTGCTGTGCCACTTGTGCTTTCCTATTCCACTCTACAGCAGGCGCCACTGATGTGGCCAAAGCCACCACCAAAAACAAATTGAAAAATAATTTAAATTTTGTATATATTTTGATTAGCTTTTAACATCCAACATATTTTTCTACGATAGTGAAAAAAGTACAATTTTAAAATATATTTTCGACAATGGTAAAAAGTGAAAACATCACAGCATTTTCTTTCTATAAAATTACAAATAATTCAAGAATAATTTTATAATCCAAATATTTTTCTTTTAACCCCATGTTCTTTTAATCTTTCATGTCCATGTCGATCAGTCAATATGGAGATCATAGCATCAAAGAAAGGAAAGGAAGTGTTATTAAATGAAGGGTAAACCCTAAATCCTAAACCCTATACTCTAAACACTATTTTCTTAGGTCTTCGTTGGTATGTTTTAGTCTCAAAATTATCAGTTTTGTCTGGGCTATTTAATCACTGCTATTTTGTCTTGACCTGTTTTCTATGCAGGTTATTTTGTCAGGGTTTTTGTTTAGGGGCTATTTTGTGGGGTCACCAAACACCCAGCAAGCTAGACATGCCTAGCACCATAATAACTTAACGAGGCACATCTGACCTATACCACTCGACGTGTCAGTCAGTGCATCCACCTGCTGTCTTGTAGAGTATAACGTGTACACATAATTGCGTTGGGAATAAGCAGTCAGGACGTCCAGAACAAAGTGTGTATTTCTGTTACCAAGTTCTGAAAAGCTTAAACAATTTAACTTGCATGCCCTGGCATTGGCACATGGCATATGTCCCTTCCACCATGCCTCTTGCATCATGTTTCAATATGGATATGGCAGTGTGAAGCAATACTTGTGTGTTTTCCCTCGCATATCGCTCATCGCTGCTAGGGTTGATTCGATCGTCTGCTACTCCATCTTGCCTATCTCACTTATCTCTAACAGGAGGGAGGGGTGAGCTTTGCAGGTCTTATCATTGCTGTGACAAGCTGTTATGGTGGTGGTAACCTAACTATCCGGGGAAAAAGTCTTGAATCATTTAACTTTTGCCTGATCGCATTTCGGCTCTGTCTGCAAGATATCTATCTCTCCTTGTAATGGGTAAATTAATTCAATTTTAATTAATTTTGACAACTAAACTGTCGCCTCGAGTGCAGAGCTCTTTACAATGACTGAATCATTTCTCTTGTTTCTCCTGTGCATTACCCTACTCACTAATACTGTCACCCGATCAAATATTTTCCTTAAATTGTATGTTATCATTCCACGTACAACTAAATTTTTCGCATCAATATGAGGATCTCATGTCTTCGCCGTGTGCCCTTCTCCCCACCCAAGGTTATCTGTGAATCATTAAACCCTCAAGTTTCTGTGTATTGATGATGTCCGAGCAAAAATATCTTCCGTCACCCCTACAGCTCAATCCTTCTTGCGACCTGTCATTGTTGGTAGAATGCTGAAATACGACCTACGCTGACGGGGTTGATAAGTTTGCACGTCAGACTAAGAATATTGTGACCCTCGCTCAGATGCCCTGACGCTTACCGCAGACATTATACTAGCTAGGTCTAAAAATCGATAGCTTGAGAAGCCTTTCAAAAGATAGGGACTGACTGCCCGTCGACGGGCATACCGGGACTACTGCGTATCATATCTATCGATCCGAGATAGATAGAAGTCAAGCGTATTTAAATAGTATTGTTGAATTATAGGTGCACAATCCAGAAAGGCTGGTTTCTACCATCAGCACACTCCATAACGGCTCCCGGGGTAGTTTTTTACCTAGCGATGCTTGTAGCGATGTAGCTGATCACGTCTGTAACTTCTGGATCAGCACGATGGCCAAGATCAGAGACTACATCCCTAAAGTAGCAGTATCTGTTTTGAAATCCTGTCCCTCAAAAACAGTCTGCCACTGGACTCCAATTCCTTACTTCCGTGAAGCAGCTCGACGTCTACATTCAAGGAGGCCACGAGTGTCGACATCCTGAAACTCATCTTCTGGTCAGACAAGACTACTAGCCGAAGGATCCTTGCAAGCGCCTTCCAGATTAATGTCATAGCTGTTCATGTACTGCTGAGAAACCCGACTAGCCCACCATGAAATAAGTTCAATCTGTCTGTCCAGATATTTCAAGTAAGATTTTTAGTTTTCGCATAGCTTGAGGTAGCTTTACCTTGGGACTAAATGGGCTCAATCAGTAAAACTGTTTGACCTCATTAGGAGCCGCACAGCTACCGCGGGAAATTAGTTGTAACATAAACAAACCAAGTAAAATTGTGCTCAGCATTGTTGATAATTTTATTTGGAAAGATCATTTAAATAGACACATTCATAGTTTCCGATGCTTTACGAACAGCAGACCTCCACCTAGCTGTCAACAGCCTTGTGGATCCCAGCATCGCATTTACCTGCTTATGGGATAATGGCTTTTTCAAACTACTACCAGACTGACTAATACTGCACTAACAGCATCGCTGGCCGACGCCTCGCCGACTGGGACCTCGCCGAAAGCAGCTTCGCTGACAACTGCCTCGCTGAAGGCAGGCTGCCTCGCCAACGGCTGCCTAGCCAACGACTGCCTCACCAACGGCAGCCTCCCCGATGGCTTGCTGCCTCCCTGACGGTATGCTGCATCGCCAAAGGCTTCCAAGACAACATCTGCCTCACCGATGGCAGCCTCGCCGACAACGACCTCGTGTTACGGCAGGCAGCTTTTACGACAGCAGGCAGCCTCTCCGATACCTGCCTCGCCGATGGCAGGCAGCGTCGCAAATAGCAGGCAGGCTCGTCGCAGCCTCGCCGACAGCAACCTCGCCGACTGCAGGCATTCTCGCCAACAGCAGCCACGCCGATAGTTGCCTCGTCGGCAGCAGGCAGCCTCACCGACAGCAGTCTTGCCGACAGCCTAGCCGACAGCAGTCTCGCCGACAGCAGCCACGCCGACTGCAGGCAGTCCGAGTAGATATAAAATGAATGGAATGTAGCTTAGGGCTCATTCGAAAGACATCATTAATTAAATAAAACGTACTCCGATAAACAATCTCGATAACGCTCGATCGTTTCTCGTCGTACGATTTATTTAATGACTGCCATTATTCTCAAGACTCTATTCTCCATACCCTTTATTTTATATTTACTTAGAGTTTTATTAGGTTGATAAGACTATATAATAGTAAAAAATAGATGCAATTAATTAAATATTTAATTAAATAAATTATCTATCTTTATATGTGTCTCAAAACATTGATTACTCAATGCGACGGAAGGGTGAAAAATTTAGCGAACATGCAAAACGTATTAGAGAAGAGGTAAGAAAACATACTGGTCTTCTTCCAAAATATCCTTTCTAAAAAAAAAAGTTTAGATGCAAAGATTGCAACTCTATGAACACCAATAGTTATAAAACTAGATAATCCTATGGCTAAGAAAACCGTTAAGACTAACAGGGGATGGTCTTTCGATAGAGAATCCAAGAGGTAAATGAAAATTCAAGAAACAGTTTGGTTTTTAGGAAAATCTTCTGATGGTAAATTCTTAGATTATGAATACATTGGACTAGAAAAGAATTTAATTGATTTTGATGCAATATATTATAGGATTGGAGCAGAACTAAAATTAGTTATTAAAGAATTACTTAAAAACAAGAGCGACTTAAAAATGACACTTGTTATTTCGCCTATTTTAGCTTCAGAAAGTGGTGCGTTTAATTACCAACCATTTGCAGAAGTAAGTAATTCAAATATAAATAGAGTTTCAGATATTGATAGAATAATTAGAATGCAATTTGCATCTTTTAAAAAGAAAGTAGAGGAATGGTTGGAAAGAGGTTTTATTTGGATTATAATTGGCATTAATGAAATGTATGCAAAGTTTTCTTATTTTCGACATAAATTCGGTGGTATTTATTTACCAACGCCTGAAGGATTAGAAAGAGAACAGATCAAAAATTAATATAAAGGATGAATCAGATCATCTTTGTGCTTTATGGTGTGTGTTAAGGTTTCTTCATTGGAGAGATAATCATCCAGAATATACTGCTGATTTAAAATAAATATTACATGAGAAACATTCACATCATCTAAAGAGAATAGAAGAGTTGTTCAACGTTAAGGAAAATTATCCTTCAAACTTATTAAATGTTGTTGACATTCCTCATTTAGCAGAATTATTTAACATTATTAATTTTTACGAATATGATAACAAAATTCTAACTCACTTATAGAAGTTGATGAAGAGAAAGAGAAGCATTTGGATCTTCTTTTGTATAGCACACCAAATAAAAACAACTTTCACTATGTAATTATTAAAAACTTCAATGGTTTGTGCAGAAGTAGCAAAGGATATGGAACACAGCTTACTTGCAAAAAATGATTGTTTAGATTTTACTCTAAAGATAAACTAGAATCGCATGTTGATGCTTGCAAACGTGGAAATGATGGTAAATCTAGAATAAGAATGCCAAGCGAAGATAGCAAAACAGGAGATAAATGTTATTTTAGAGATTATGCTAAAGCGTTATGGTGTCCTTAAGTTGCTTATGGCGACTTTGAATGTTTACTTACAAGCATTAGAAAAACAGATAAAGAAGATCCTACTACCCCACAAGATATTTTTCAGAAGCATATTCCTTATTCATCTGCTTATACTATTATTGATTATAAAGGAAAACAAAAAACATTTAAATTATTCAATGGTCCAAATAATGATAGAGATCTATTAAAAAGTTTGCTAGAAGAAGTTGAAAAAAATAAAAAATGAAATGAAACCTATTCTTGATAAATACAAAAAATTTGATTATAGTAATTTTAAGAAGGAAGATAAAGAAGATTTTGAATGGAGATAAAATTTAGGATCATTGTCATTTAACAAGAAAGTAGAAAGTATAGAGGAGCTGCACATAATGCTTCCAACTTAAATCTCAGCATTAATCCTAAACTAATCCTAAGCTAATCCTAAACTTCCAGTATTTACTCACAACTTAAAAGGTTACGATTCACATTTATTCGTACAAGAGTTTCAAGATTTTACACTAAATAAAAAAGTTATCGCCAATAACATGGGGAAGTATATGAACATTGAAATTGGCTCACTTAGTTTTAAAGACTCTTTACAAATGTTGCTAAAAGGTGTTGCAGATCTTGTAAATAATATTGTTAAATCAGGAAAACCATTAGAACAAACAAGAAAATACTTTTCTATGTTGGATGTAAATCAGTACGATCTATTAAAAGAAAAAGGTATACCTCCTTATGAGTATGTAGATTCATGTTCAATACTAGATGAAAAATCTACCTCCAATTAAAAGTTTGTATGGCACATTAATTGATACAAGCATAGATGAAAAAGATTATGATCGTGTTAAAAAAGTTTGGGCGTTGATGAAAAAATAGATCCTGATACAGAAGATACATTAAGAAAGTACAGCGATATCTATCTAACTATCGATGTTCTTCTATTAGCTGATGTATTTCAACATTTTAGACATTTATCAAAGAAAATTGATGGTTTGGATTATGCCAATTTCCCTACAGCACCAGGTTTAACCTGGTCTGCAGGTTTAAGATTTTCAAAGGTTAAACTATATTTATTAACAAACTCTGAACATTTTGACTTCTTTGAAAGCGCAATAGGAGGAGGAATAACACAAGCATCATGTAGATATATTAAAGCAAACAATGAGATGGCTTCTAATTATGATAGTACTAAAGAAAAGAGTTGGCTGCTTTAAGTTGGTGCTAATTCACTATATGCTATGGAAATGACTCAACCACTTCCAATTTTTAATTTCAAGTTTTTATATATTAAACCAAATAAACAAGTTTACAATTAAAAAGATATTATCATTAAAAGAAGGTGATGAAACTGGTTATGCTTTTGAAGTAGATATGCACTGTCCTGATGAATTAAATTATATTTATACTGATTATCCAATTCGACCAATTAGAAGAAAAGTAGATGTTGCAGAATACTCTGATTATACAAAGAAAACACTACTAAAAGACAATAAGAAAAAGATAAATTTTGGTGAAATTAAAGTAGAAAAACCTATTGTTGATCTAGAACCAAAAGTTAAATATGTTGTCTATTATGGAAATCTACAACTTGCAATTGAAAGAGGATATGTATTAACGAAGATACATAGAGTAATGAGTTGTACACAAAGTAGATGGTTGAGCGGTTATATACTTAATGACATTGCCAGAAGAAAAGAAGCAAAAGGTGAGTTTGAAAAAGAATATTATAAACATAAAAACAATGCATTTTTTGGAAAGACAATGAACAATGTTGGAGAAAGAGTAAACATCGAGCGTTTGACCTAAAATATGATAAGGATATTCTAGTTTCAGATAAAAGAGTAATAATGAGTGCAAGATTTAACGACAGAAGGTTGTTCAATCAAGACTTAGTTGGAATTGAAACAAACAAGGCAGAGATCTGTCTTGATAAACCAATTTATTCAGGTTTTAAAATTCAAGATATTTCAAAATTAATAATGTAAGATTTCTATTACAACACAATAAAAGATTACTATAATGATAAAGTGTCACTTGCTTATACTGACACTGATTCTTTGGTAATGCAAATAAATGCTGATAAAGTTTATAAAGATTTTGAAAATCACTTAGATTACCTAGATGTATCTGGATATCTTAAGGATCAAGATATATGGAAAGTAGGAGCTGAAAAGATTATACCTACTAATAAGGGAAGTCAAGGAACATTCAAAGATAAAATAAGTGAAACATATTCAATAGATCCAAAAACAAAAGATTTCCTTAAGGATGAGAAAGGTGTTATGATAATCTAGACAGTGATGTAATGAAGTAGAACAACATCCTTTTTAAAGTGTTTCCTAACTAATGAATATAATTTAGTTGGTCTCTCTTTTTTAAATGAATTGGAATTTATGTTACAGAATGAACAAATTATACTTGTATAATTGCAAATAAGACTAGAATCAAATTATGTTTCATTCATATCTTTATCACAGACGTCACAACGCATTTCATACTTTTGCTTTGGTCTTTTTATTTTTGGATGACAATAAGGATGACCTGGCTCAAGGTACTCAGCTTCATTAAATGTATTTAAATATGTCACAAAATATTTCCATTCTCTATTGAATGTCATTTTTAACTCTAAAAGAAAGAAAAAAGAAGGTAAATTCAATCCTGACTCCGATATAAGTTAAGTATTCAAACCAAGAACTAAGAATATTCCACAAGGTTTCTTTAGTATTGTTGAACCTAATGAAAATAATCAAGCAGAGATTTTATATATGCCTAGTGATTCTTTATATAAATATGCTTTGAGTGATATTGATGTTGCTAGTACATATAAAGATGCAAGACCGCTCAAAGCAAAATCTTCTAAAGAAGTAACACAAGCAATAATAGATATTTATAGTAAAGGACCTTTGAAATGGCCAAAGAAAATGACAGTCGATCCAGGATCAGAGTTTAGAGGAGAGTTTGCAAAATAAAGGAAATAACACGAAACACGTATTATAGAAGGTACTAGTAAAAAGAGTGTTGCATTAGTTGAAAGAAGGAATAAAACAGTAGCTGAGAGAGCATTAATTGCACAGTATGAAAAAGAATTAGAAATTATCAATAAAGGAGAATATACTAGAAACAGAGAGTAGATCTACAATTTACCAAAGATTATTGACTATCTAAATAATAGCATTACAAAAGCAACTGGTGAAAAATCTGCCAAAGCAATAAAAATAAAGAAATAGTACAACTAAAGAAACCAAAATATCATAGAAAAATAGGAGAACAAGAAAAGTTATTAGAACTTGGAACCGCTGTTAGATATTTATTAGAACCAGGTGAAGGAGAAGATAGAAAAGAAGAAGAGCTACAGATACAATATGGAGTTTAACTTAACATACTATTGATAGAATAATGATATTGCAAGAACAGCCAGTTAGATATTTTGTAAATGATGTTAAAAAAAGTTTTTTTAGAGAGGAGTTGCAAGTTATTAAGACTTAGTATCACTTTTTTTCTAATGGATCAATTAGTATTTCATTAAATTCTTCTTTAGTTACTTTATCATCATTTAAAGCATCGACAATCTTTAAAACTAAGTTATGATTTGCTTGAAGTGTAGATCTTTTTCTCCTATCAATTTGTGATAATGTATTTTCAATTGATATTATCATTGTTGCTAAACTTCCTAAAACAGTAACTACATGAGAAAGATCCTGTTTTGAAATATAAGTACTGGTTACTGTAATTGCAAGACTCAATAGAATACCTATACATTGAAAACAATGCTTAACTCTTATTCGTTTTGTTAAACAACCTTTAATTCTATCATTGTCTAAAAGCATTTTGTTATATTTGTCATTAGCATATTTACTTTGAAGGTCTGACATTGTCCTATATTATTTTGCAAATAAAAACTGCTTTACCATTGTATGGTCATATCAACTAAACACAACTCCAAGTAGTATGTGTAGTCTGAGTATATCCAGGCCGGTACCGCTCCTCTCCTAAACAACCGGTGGGAGCATCTTCGAGAGAGGCCTGTGAGCAGCTGTGGTCGGCTTCTAATGAGGCGTTGACACAGGCCGATAACCCACTGGTGAGCAGATGGTAGATTCACCATCGGGGTCGGCCAAAGCACAGCCGGAGAGGGGACTGAGTGGGAGAGAGGGGCGAGTGAAGTCGTGCTCCCTCTGCTCTGTGAGTAGTACAATAAATTGTTGGTGTTGGTTCTGTGCGGGCATGCTTTGTGCAAGGCGAATCAAAGCACAAGCTATTTCGCGGGATTGAGTCGATGGCATCAATGGTTATGCTAGGCAAAATCGCACCTTGTGATGGTAAAACGGACTTAGTCGAGTGGGTACGTCGACTGGACTCCTCGGCCAAGACGAACAAGGTTAAAGATGACGATCTTGCCGAACTCATGCCCTTGTATTTAACCGGCGGAGCTTTTGCCGTCTATGAAGTGCTGGTGGACAGTGATAAAAGTGACTACACGAAGGTGAAACACGAACTCAGCACCGCGTTTTCGCCCGATTGCTTTCGCGCGTACGACGAGTTGTCGAGCAGAAAACTTCACGAGGGTGAGTTGCCAGATGTCTACTTGGCCGACCTTGTTTGCTTGACGCCCCCCCCCCCCGGAGTCTTTGCTGAAGTGCGTATTTGTGTCGTGTCTACCCGATGACGTAAAGAGGCAGCTCCGAGCTGCGTGCTCGCTTACAAAAGCTGATTTGCCCGTGCTGGTTGAAATGTCGAGGAACTGTGTCTCGTCAAGTGAGGCATGTCTTGCCAGCCGTTTTGAGGATCGACACGCTCAGACCCGTGGCATCGTGGTGCAGTCTAGGCCGGACTCGCAAAGGCGGTACCCCGACCGGCCTTTTCGCAGCGGGCCGCACACGCGACTTTGCTGGATCTTCGGCGATCCGAATCATCTAGCTGCTGCGTGTTGTAAAATATTCGGCAATCAAAAAAACGACTAAGGGGAGCCACCAACACCGGCGCCAGCATGTTCCCCTTGACTTCGGCGATACTGCCCTCCATTGGCGTGATGTTGAATGGCCAGTTCGCTACTGCACTTGTCGACACCGGCTGCTCCCGCACGGTGCTTGCAGCAGTGCTGGCCTCCTCTCGTGATCTGCAGCCTGCAAGGGAGGGTATCTTGATGATGAACGGTGACTTCGTTCTCTGTAACTCTACGTCTAAGGTCAGTTTGATAATTAAAGGAGTACCGCTGGAGGTTAATTGTTTGGTGACCGATATAATTGCTGGCTGGGACATCATCCGTGGAATGGATGTCCTAAGAGCGCTTGGCGGCGTCCGTGTAGGGCACGGTGGTGAAGGCTAAGTTGACTTCGGTAATGAGGCTCCAGCAACCCGATGCATCCGTGGCGAAAGAAACAGTGTAACCTGCTCTCGCTTTCCCCCGGCCACCGACGTCTCGCTCGTTGCAAAGGTCGGAAATTCGAGCGAGCTTACAGTCTCCGACAAAGATTTTACTGCCGTATTCCACTATAGCGCGTGGCACGTGCGCTGGAACTGGAAAGAAGGCGTACAGGCGCCCTTGCTACAGAACCGCGTGTCCTCACATCTCATCCCGGCTGAGGTAGAAGCAGAATGTGAACGTGAAGTGGAGGACTGGACAAAGTGTGGTTGGCTTTAAACTTTTCACGGGGAGTGCGGCGGGCTGATTCCCTTGATGGCAGTGGTCCAAAGCAGCAAAGGAAAAGTGAGGCCCGTCCTCGACTATCGTGAGCTCAACCAGTTCGTGTCGAGCCACACGGTTGAAGGGGGCGTGTGCAGTAATAAGCTTCGTGCATGGCGGCAAATGGGACGCAACGTAAGCGTCGTGAACCTAAGTAAGGCCTATTTTCAAATTCACGTACAACCGTCATTGTGGAAGTACCAGGTGGTTGAATTTCATGGCCGCCGATACTGCATGACTCGCCTGGGTTTCGGCCTGAACGCTGCAGCAAAAATAATGACTCATCTTAAATAAAGTGTTGTCCATGGATGAGCGAGTCAGATCCGGCACGGATTCGTATGTTGACGATATTTTGGCGAACAATGATATCGTCTCAAACGACCGTGTGATCGAGCTTCTCCGCAAGTACGGACTTGAAGCAAAACCGCCTGAAAAGTTAGAGGGTGCTCGTGTCCTAGGCCTTCGCATTGACAGTAAACACAACGAGCTCGTATGGCGCCGAGATAATGCCATATGCTCTGTACAGACAGTGCCGACGGGGCGAGAGTCATTTTCTTGGTGTGGGCAACTCGTCGGGCATTTCCCGGTTGCCGGCTGGCTGCGACCTGCCTGCAGTTACCTCACAGGTATAGCCAGCGATCAAGACTGGGACAGCAAAGTGCCGAGTGAGGTTCTGGATATTGCTCACGACGTCCAGCGCAGGGTGCTAGCTTCTGATCCGGTGACTGGCGTGGCAGGTGTCCAATGTCGTCAGTGGAAAATTGTGGCGCGATGCGAGTAGCATCGCTATTGGAACGTGCCTTGAGATTGACGGTAAAGTGGTTGAGGATGCCTCGTGGCTTCGAAAGCCGGACGATACCTCGCATATCAACACCGCCGAGCTAGAAGCCGTCATCAAAGGCCTTAACATCGCTATTGCATGGGGACTCCAGAAAGTGCAAATTGTGACTGATTCAAATTCGGTGTTTGGTTGGCGGAAGTCATTGATCAATGGGGATAAACCCGTGAGGACTCGCGGCATGAGAGAGGCGATAATTCGACGACGATTGGGCCTACTCCGAGATTTTCTAACGGAGTGCAAGCTGGAGACGACTTTAAGCCTAGTAAGGTCGCCGGAGAACAAAGCGGACCAGCTGACGCGAGTATCGCTAAGGTGGTTGAAGTTCACGACTTGCTGTACCGGTGCCGTCGCTCCTGAGGTCAGTTTGGCGCTCCCAATATCGACCTGAAGCAATTCCACAATCTGCACCACCTGGGCGTCGACAGGACGCTATACCTGTCGACGCTATGTCACCCAATGCGAACATCCGCAGAACCGATGTTGAACGAATTGTTCGTTCATGTCTTCGCTGCAGATCAGTGGATCCGTCACCGATTTCGTGGCAGCGAGGCAGTCTTGAAGTCACCGAACCCTGGTTTTGTCTTGCGATCGATGTCACGCACTACCGCAACGAGAAATATCTAACGCTGGTGGATTGTGGGCCCGGCAGATTTACACTTTATGGCGGCACATTCCTAGCGAACAGGTTTTCCTTATCACCAGAGTGCTGGAGCAAATCTTTCGAGAGAGAGAGAGAGAGAGAGTGGCCCACCCACACAGCTTCTGATGTGGGTGCAGCGCCTTGTTCCGATCTGAGGCAGTTCGGCGTCTCTGCGAACGCTGGGGCGTTGAGACCATCTACCGGTGTGCTTACCGACCGGAAGGCAACGGCATAGTCGAACGCATGCATCGGACTATCAAGGGCATGGCAGCTCGCATCGGTAGAGGAGTACTAGATTTTGTGTACTGGTACATATCGGTGCCGACTGAGGGGATAAAGTGTGAAACCGTCCCTCACAGGCGGTTATTTACGTATGAATAGCGGTGCCCACTCCAGCCGAAGAAGGCAAAGCACTGCAACGCCCAATCTCTCAACAACTACACAGCGGGCCAAAGGGTTTTTGTGAAACCAGCCGATTCGCGGTGTGCGACAGAATGGCCGGAAGGGACTGTAACCTCGGGGACTCACGACCTTGGTGTCGAGGTGAACGGAATCCGAAGACATGTGTCGAACGTCAGGCTAGTTCCGGACGCTGAGCCCATATTACAGGCTCAGCTGCCAGCACCCTCCCAGATAAGAGGCGAAGATGATATGTCGGAACAGAGGAAAGGGGCGGCCACCAGCTTGGCATGCGGTCGGAGCTGCAGCGCCAGCGTTGGTTCTCCGACTACGACGTGGACTGATCTGTACGTCAGGGGGAAAGGAAGTTTGCTTAAACGATGGTACAGTGCAGCTACTTGCATTGCAGCTGGAAACTTGTGACCTTAAGGTCGAGGGAGCGTGTTATCTGAGTATATGCAGGCCGGTACCGCTCCTCTCCTAAACAACTGGTGGGAGCATCCTCGAGAGGGGCCTGTGCACAGCTGTGGTCGGCTTCTAATGAGGCGTCGACACTGGCCGATAACCCGCTGGTGAACAGATGGTGGATTCACCGTCGGGATCGGCCAAGGCACAGCCGGAGTCGAGGAGAGGGGACTAGAGTGGGAGAGAGGGGCAAAGGAAGTCGTGCTCCCTCTGCTCTGTGAGTAGTACAATAATTTTTTGGTGTTGGTTCTAAGCGGGCGTTCTTTGTGCAAAACGAATCAAAGCACAGTATGTAAATGAATGGAATGACGTCAGCCACTAAATCCAGACAAGCTGGGAATACCCGATAGATCACGTGAGTAGGAGTTCTCCTTTTCAAAATGGCCTCCAGCGATGATATAGCTTTCGTTTACGAGGACAATTACTTTTACGATGAACTAGCGATTGTTGACGACATAACCATAAGTGAATACTTACGGACGTTTACGCAAACGTTAGATGTAATCGATAGAACCATTGATTCTATCTTCAACGAGCTAAGTGGAATGAAAAACATGCAACAGCTTGAAATCGATGGTGCTGATTCCTATGTTATCTATGAACTGGCGACTGTTGAAGACGTTACCGGAAGTGAATACTTACGGACGTTTTAACAAACGTTAGATGTAATACATAGAACACTTAATTCAATCTTTAACGAGCTAAGTGGCATGAGAAACATGCAATAGCTTGAAATCGATGGTGTTGATTCCTATGTTATCTGTGAACTAGCGATTGTTGAAGACATAACCGTGAGTGAATACTTACGGACGTTTTTAGAGACGAAGGAGCAACGAGAAAAGAGGAGTGCAGGGAGCAACGGAAGGCGAAGGAGCAACGGGAACGAACACCGTGGCAAGGGATGATAATGCAAATGTCAAGCAAACACAACGGAGTAACTCGGTCGGTACTCTCTGGACCCAACACGATGCCTGGCCTGACACTCGTTAAGATGACCTAGCAGGACGACTCAGAGGCGGATTTGCTTACTTTCGAGCAGCTCATGCGGGCCCACGGAGTTGCGGAGGAGCACTGGCCCACTACACTGGCCCCTTTCCTGGTCAGGAAGGCCCAGCAGGCTTACCATGGCCTGCCGGATGAGGACTGTGGGAATTACGAGGTGGTTAAACAGGCGATATTATGAAGGTGTAGCATTACACCAGAAACCTTTCGTAGGTTTCGGGAGTCGAGGAAGGACAGGAACGAATCCTTCTACGAAGTTGAAGCAAGGCTTACACATTATTGTGATAGGTGGTGCCAGGACTGCAGAACGGTGGACGATGTAAAGGGTGCCATTATTTTGGAGCAGTTGGTTTCAACACTACCAACCAATTTACAAATCTGGGTGCTGGAACGACGACCCAAATCGAATATGGAGGCTTCGCACCTTGCAACGACTATGTGGAGGTTCAGGGACCACGTGAAGCAGGCGGCGCGAGCAAGACTTGGAAGAAGGGAGACCAGAGCGGCCACAAGGCTTCAGGGATCACGTCGGCTCGAGTGAGTACCATGCACCAGGGTGCATAATCCGTGCAAGACAGAAAGTTTTCTCAGGCAAACTGCTTCAACTGTGAGTTACGGGGGCATTTTTCGCGCACGTGCCCCGGCAAAGGATACTTCTGTGGTAACGGCCTGCTGCCAGGTACGAGAAGACACGGGATAGTGGGAGGCCAATTCGTGCGTGGCTCGATGCAGGCTGCACGAGGAGGATGGTTCGCAGAGGCTTGGTATCACCGGGGAACTTGATCAGGGATGCTACGATTACCATCCGATGTGCTCACGGAGATACCTCACTGTATCCCTTATAGCACGGGTGTGCATGGAGGTGAGTGGAACAACCAACCACACACACACGGTGGCAGCACTAGCGCGGAACCTACCCGAGGATGTGCTGCTCGGTATGGATATACCACAGTTTCAACTTTTGCTAGTGATGGCGTTACCGATTGGCCATAACAGGGAAGAGATCAAGGAAAACTACTTGGTCACAACCCAAGCCCAAGCCAAGGAGCCTACCACGCTTGGGGAGCTGGAGGGGACCCAGCCACCCCAGTCAGGAGCTGAGTCAACACCAGAACAGGAGGTTTTGAACCCCAAAAGCTAAACCCCAATCGGACCCCAAGCTGCCGCTTTGGACCCCAAGCTGCCGCTTTGGGTCAATTCAAGGACCTTTTTCAGAGCGGGCAAGAACGGAGGAGACTTACCCGCCGGGAGAGACGGGAATGCAGGAGGAACCACCAGCCGGAGTTGGAGACCCGACCAGCAGGAGAGACACCCGAGCCTGTTGTCGGGCTTAACCAGGAGCAAATAATCAAACTCCAGGAGTCGGACCCTACGTTTAATCCCGGTGCAAAGGATGGTCAGAAATAGTCAGGAGCCGAACAATCATGGCTACGTGATTGGTGGGGCTCTGATCTATAGAAGATGGACCGCCCGGAGGGCCGGCCCAGAGCCCGTAAACCAGCTGATGCTGCCACAACCACGGCGGAGCAGAGTGATAACACTAGCACACTCACTTCCACTAGCAGGACACCTGGGGGGGAAAACGACGGACCGAGTTAAGAATTTGTTGGCCGTCCGTACGACTAGAGGTTGAACGGTACTGCCGGAGCTGCCTGCCTTGCCAAAGGTGTGATGAGCGTGTTCCAAAACTGGCCCGTTAATTCCATTACCAATAATTGAAGTGCCTTTCAGGCGCATCAGCATGGACCTCATAGGTCCGACCGCCAGGAGCCGATCGGGCAATGAGTACATCCTGGTGGTCTGTGATTATACGACGAGGTATCCGGAAGCTGTGCCGCTTCGAAAGATTGATGCAGCCAGCATACCCAAAGGAAATGATGGAAATATTCTCTCGGGTAAGAGTACCCGAAGAGATCCCAACGGATCAAGGATCGAACTTCACTGGGAAATTGCTGAGGGAGCAATACAGATTGCTACGTATCAAAAATCTCAGCATCAATCCCTACCACCCCCAGACAGATGGCCTGGTTGAAAGGTTCAACCAGTCATTGAAGGCCATGCTGCGAAAGACCGAGGACCAAGAAGGAGGTGATTGGGACCGACTACTCCCGTACGTCTTGTTTGCCTATAGGGAGGTCCCCCAAGCATCGTCGAGATTCTCGCAGTTCGAGCTGCTGTATGGCCGAGACCTCGAGGCCCATTGGATGTCCTTAAGGACGCATGGGAAGGACCTAGGCGAGCTGGGCAGAATGTCGTCTCTCATGTCTTAGCCTTTCGAGAGAGGATGGAAAATATGGCTAAACTAATCCGTGACGTTCTTAAAGACGCAAGAAGACCTGGTGTAGAACTTTGCTGGCCTTGGCTGAATTTTAGCGAGAACAAGAGCTGTTCGGCGGCGGACTGACGCTCCTTTGTCCTGGTGCAGTGAGCCAGAGAGGAAGCGCTTAAGACCAGGCCAGGAAGCTCTGAGACGAGCGGTGGCTATTCGGCCTTTAGAATTGGTCCGGTACGCGCGGAAGCTGCTGATTGATGTTGGCTGGCCTGTGAACCTCCACCTTCACTCCTTCCAAGAAAGAATCGTTTGGAACACATTCGCCATTCAAGCTGGACAGAGGTGCCCTTCCAGTGGCCTAGTGACAGTATAATTTCGTTGCCGTAATGGGCGAAGGTGTCGGGCCCAATACCACATAGCTCTTGCCCCATTGTCTCAGCTAGGTATTTAAGAGTCGAGCGACGCTCGCTCTTGGTCTTTTGGTCTATTATCTTTGGTCCGGCTCCGCGCTTCGACGCCATCGAGCTCGTTTCTCTGAAAGCGAGGGAGGAGGGCGGGCTGTCCACCGACGATGGACGGAACAGGACAAGACAACGCTAGGAGGATGCGGTGGACTCCACTGAATACGGTCGTATCGCGCCCGAGCTGGCATTCTGCGTTTCTTTTGTATTTTGTGTGTGCGCTAGCACGTGGTCTAGGCATAGGGATTTGCCGGTGCGAGCAAGGCGTAGTTGGCGTGTGTGTAGCTCTAGTTCTCCGGTTAGGGTTTAGGCTCCAGTTTGAGCTCCGTCTATTTAGGTCGTTCCCCAGTATAGATTTAAGTAGCGTTAGTGTGGAGACGTGTTTCCTCCGCAGGAGTGCTTGAGTTGCCGTGTATGGAGTATTCCTGCCGCATTGGTGGAAACCGAGTTCTAGTTCTCCGGTTAGGGTTTAGGCTCCGGTTCGCGCTTCAGCGTGGAGAAGTATTCCCTCCGCAGGACTGCTTGAGTTGGCGTGTGTGGAGTATTCCTGCCGCACTGGTGGAAACCGAGACCTAGTTCTCCGGTTAGGGTTTAGGCTCTGGTTAACGCTTCAGTGTGGAGAAGTATTCCCTCTGCAAGAGTGCTTAGGTGGGTGTGTTTGGGGTATTCCTTCCGCACAGGTTGAAACGAAGTCCTAGTTCTCCAGTCAGGGTTTAGGCTCCGGTTCGCACTCAGTGTGGAGAAGTATTCCCTCCGCAAGAGTGTTGGTGCTGTTGAAAACGTGCGAGGAGTGTGGAGATAAAGCTGAGCTAGACGCGAAGCGACTTTGTACGCTTGCGAATAAAGCTCAGTAAAATCCCCAATTTGTGTGTCTCGCTATCCAATTCACGCCGCGGACTTACGACCCCTTTAGTAACGGTAAGCAGGTCGGCGCCAGAAACGCTCGTTTCGTGGCGGCCAGCTTATTGAGCGTAAGTGCGCACCGAACGGCAGAAGGCGTAAGGTTACGCCGCTAGGTAAGCGGCAGGTCAAGCCTACCCAGCTGAGCCTTCGGCGTTACACTGGTATGATCGCAATGCAAGGAGCCGGACCGTTAAGGCTGGGGATCGCTTGCTCGTTCTTTTGCCGACCAGCTCAGATAAACTGTGGGCTCAATGGCAGGGGCCCTACGAGGGTACTGAGAGAATGGGGGAAGTCAACTACGCAGTGGACATGCACGACGCCCGGAAGCGTCGGCGGGTGTTCCACATCAATATGCTACGGGAGATCCATCAAGAGCAAGGGTCGGCGAACTGGACACAGGAAACCGCCGAGGAGAATTTAAGGAGCTACCATCATGGCCAAGGAGCGAAGGCCATAAGTCCGGAGCCGGAGTTAACTCAGAGAGCCCACAACGGGAGACCAGCTGACGAACGAGTAGGTCAAGGAGCTCCATGCACTACTGCACACTTACAGTGGGGTGTTTGGCAGGCAGCCAGGGAGCACGAGCTTGGTCGAGCACAGCATCGACATCGGAGACCCATACAGTCATAACCTTACCGAATCCCTCATACGACAACAAATTTAGTCAATAGCGTTCAGGGAACAGGTGCAGCAAGAGATAAAGGAGGTGTTTGAGGAGGGGATCATTGAGAGGTCTAGCAGCGATTATTGTTCACCGGTAGTGGTGGTGCCAAAAAAGGATGGCACCCTACGCCTCTGCATAGACTACCGGAAAGTGAATGCACTCTAAAGAGTGGATGCCACGGATCGAAGACCTAATCAACTGCTTGGGACAGGCCCGATTCATTACCACCTTGGACCTCACGAAGGTATACTGGCAAGTCCAAATGGCTGTGGATAGCCAGCACATTACAGCCTTCACGGCAGGACCGACATGTATCAATTCCAGATGATGCCCTTTGGTCTTCAAGGAGCACCTGCCACATTCCAGAGACTAATGAATCAGGTCATCCAAGGACAGGAAGCCTTCGCTGGCTCAAACTTGGATGACCTGGTTATTCACAGCAAAACCTGGAAAGAGCACTTGGATCATATGCAGGCATCATCTACTCGGGAGACTGTCTCGGGCAGGCCTCACGGACAATCCGAGGAAATGTCAAATAGCTATGCCTCGTTGCTCGTATCTCGGTCACACAGTGGGAAGTGGATCCGTAAGCCGGGTCATAGCAAGGTACAAGCCGTCCATGAGTTCCCGAGGCATCACATAACGAAAACAAACGTCCGAGCCTTCTTAAGACTCACCGGGTACTACAGGAGGTTCATACCCGAGAATGCGGCGGTAGCCACGGCACTCACGACCTCAGCCGGAAAGCGGACCCAGAGAGGGTGCGCTGGACAAACACCTTCGAGAAAGCGTTTTGGGCCCTAAACGACAAGGTTTGTTCAGCACCCATTCTGCGGAACCCGGACTTCTCCAGAGAGTTCTTGCTCTAGAAGGATGCATCCAACAGAGAGATTGCAGCTGTCTTGAGCCAGCTGGACGATAAGAAGACGACCATCCGGTCGCATTCTATAGTAAGAAGTTGCTACATCAGGAAGAAAGATACTCCACGATCGAGAAGGAATGTCTGGCGATAAGGCAAGGTATAGAAGCTTTTGAAGTGTACCTGTTAGGCCGTCCGTTCATCGTGGAAACAGACCTGAGGTCGCTGACCTGGCTGGATAGCTTTAAAGAGAGCCATACTCGGCCTGCTTGCTGGAGTCTGTCCCTTCAGCCCTTTCGATACCTTGTCCGACACAAGGCCGGAAGGCTCAACGGGAACACAGATGGTTTGTCGCGTGCATAGTCGACCACTCGTCAAAGAATCAAAGCAGGACTGGGCACTGGAGACCGGCCCCAAATTGAGGCAACAGACCACTGGTCTGTTGTCTGACGAGGAGGAGAGGGGTATGAAGGAACACGACTCTTGCGGCCCTCGAGCACTGGGCTGAGACATACGAGGGCTCTTTCAGACTGCCTACCCAGCCACAAGCTCACGACCGGTGGAAGGGCAGACGATGACTCGGCAATCCTGCCCAAATTTATGTATTGGCGGCATCTGTGGGGACATCAATCTACCACAAACTGCCGCCAGCTGTCGGGTGGGTTCGGAACAAACAATGGCCCGACAGTGCGAAAAACAAAACGCATGCATGGAATATAAGGGCTGCCGAAGGAGTACAAGGGAGGGAAGAGAGATATCCCTCCATGCCTGCAGCCGTCTAGTGTGTGCAGACTGGGCTTGGCTGGCGTAGCTTGAAATAAAGGCTTTGGTGTTGGAGCCAGCAGACTTGTTGCTCGGTCGCGCTACCCAGCTTGACCTAACGACAGGTCGTGCAGAGGGCTGTCACAACAGTAAAAAGTAAGACACTGGGAGATAGCGTTAGACATTGCGACAGTCGCAGAACAGCCGTAAAGAGAGATCGCAACGATGTAAAAGGGTTCCGAGCATTCGACTGCCGAACCTATGTTTGTTGACATGATGAGCGGACCGTACTCTAAGCCAATCACCCGTGATTGCGCCTCGTGCGGCTCAAAGCAGCACAAACGGCACAGGTACCCTCACTAACACAGCATATGCCACCTCTGTGGGACGCAAGGTCATATGCAAAGAGTGTGTTGAAGATAAGACCGGCATCCTATGCAAGCGGCCACAAAGGCGACACCGAAGAAAGAATGCACACAACAACTCTGGAGACATCAGAAAAGTGTCAGATAAAGTCATTTTCATTCATTCTGCGAGAATTGCGACCCACAAACCGTGCATGATAGAGGTCTATGTTGAAGGAACACCCGTTCTTATGGAATTCGACACGAGATCAGGCATTTCTACACTGTCCTTGCATGAGTATAAGCCTCTGTCCTCACTTCACCCTGGAGCCTAAGAATATTAAGCTACGGCCGTATGGTGCTACTGCTGAGATATTTTCTGTTGGCATAATTCTTCCTCAGGCTGAATGACAAGGGGGAAAAGTCCAGGCTCGACTTTTCGTCCTTGCCGACAGCGACTTACCGCAGCTGGGCAAAGAATGGATCGGGACTTTTGATCTTGTTATCAGCATGATCATTTCTGCCAATTGATTGACTGACCATCGAGACATCGAGGCTCGTTTACAACTGCATGACAATCTCATCCACTAGACACTGTGTAAGCTCAACCATGTCAAGGCCAAGTTGCATGTTCAAGGAAAAGCTGTACCCGTGCATATTAAATGTCGAACTATGCCATTTGCGATAAGCAAGAAGGTAGAGGCTGAGCTACACAAAATGCTCTCTGGGGGGTTATTTTGCAAGTCGAGCAGAGTAAATGGGCGACTCCAGTAATTCAAGTAATTAAGCCCGGCGTCTCGATCAGCCTCCGAAGGGACTACAAAGCGATGCTGAAGTCGCAGCTAATAATTGATTCATACAGAGTGCCTTCGATAGACGACTTACAGGAGAAACCAAATGAGGGACCTTATTTTCAAAGTCATCCCATGCATGTACGAAGATCGAACTTGAGGAAGCCTCTAAAGCTTTTATCACCATTACTACGCTCAATGGGTTGTTTAAATACAACTGCTTGCCATTTGGTGTTGCCTCCTCTCCCACTTTTCATCAAATGACTGTGGATCGTGTGCTGTCTGGACTGCCTGGCATATTGCGCTAACTGGATAATAATAAAAAATAATAACAATAACACATTTGTCAAAGTGTGCCAGAGAACTCAATTCCTTTCTACATGCTTTAAAATTGCTGCAAAGGAAGCACGATCGAATGGTTAGTGGTAGCATGCTCAATAAACAACAAGAATAACATGGTTAGGGGTAGACATGCACAGGGTCTGCATGCAAGTGTGGTTAATGCCAGCATGCACAGTGTCAGCAGGTACAAGCACATAAAGGACGAATCACAAGGACAAACTAAATGCAGTCATAAATATGTGCATTTTTAATTTCTTTTTGAATGTGGTCAAGTCAGGGATTGAGTCGGAAATGAGTTCCAGGCTTTGGGAGCATAAGAAGTAAATGCACGGTCTTCAAAGGATTTGAGGTTTTACGAGGTATATGTATATAGTTAAATTCCGAAAAGCGGGTGGTACGATGCTTAGCCTGGTGGTGGAGTAGATCTGATAGTATGCTGGAGCCAAAGAATGTGATGACATTTCTGTGACAGGGAAAGATCGAACTACCCACATGCATGATCTTGTCTCGGTGTTGGTAAAACTGCAAGGCTCTTGCTTTCATGTAAGCAGAAAGAAGCACACCTTCTTACAACCGTCTATTGCATACCTTGGGCATCAAATAGATAAGAATGGCAAACACCCCACGGAGGACAAAGTACCCATCATAAAAAACGCCCCACCAACGTCAGTGGGCTCTGATCATTTATAGGGATGGTGCAATACTATCACAAGTTCTTGTGTTGTGTGCCTGCTGCTTCTGCCATTGTAATAAGCACAGCAGCCTTGGCAACTAATGTATGCCCCACCTATAGCAGGTAGTTAGGCAATTGACTCGACACATAGTCAGGCCTTTGATGTAAGGATGTTGCCAGTCACAGATGCACTCCCGCATCTGCAGTGAGTCAGGTAGCTCGTACATGCACTCGTTGAGGGAATAAAGATTGAGTCTCGTTAACCGTTAACTCCAGTCCTCAAGAGGCGGCAGAGAATGGTTGCTGCAATGATGCTGCCTGTGTACGACGGCCGATCGCCGGTTGACCTCTTGATTAAATATTTAGATAATAACAATAATAATGCATTTGATAAAGCACCCTCAGAGAACTCAATCTCTTCCTAGGCGCTTTACATTTGCTGCAAAGGGAAACTCGATTGAATCGTGAGTAATATCATGATTGCGATTCGGCAAATGGCTGGGACAAGGCATCTTGTACGAGCAAGATGCAAGCATTCCTAGCAGGCAATGCACTCATCGTATATCTTGAGCTGAAAAGTGGTAAGCGAACGATAAAAGAAGTCAAGAAAACGTTAGAGGAGGCATTCTCGCCAGAGGAGGGCCGTGGTGAGTACCTTCGTGACTTTGAAGGCCTCGTCCTGCAGGACGGCAAGCCGGTGCTGAACTGTATGAAGGACTTGAAGTGCCTGCTTAGGCGACTGACTGAGGACTTAAGGGAGTTGCTCCTGTGCCATCATTTTTCGAACGGACTGCCGGACAGTTTAGCCACCACCATTAAGGTTTCGCAGCATTATACAACCCCAGAGGCCGCCCAGCCGAGCCAGGATTCTAATGGCTATGCCACGAGGACACACGCCCTACGGTTGCGCCCCTCAAGCCGGCCTGGGCGACCCGCGAGAGTGTCGTCGACGAGCTTACCGCCTGCCTGGGCACCCATGGAGACCGAGCTCCAGCGTATGCGACTGGAAGCACCGGCGCATTGGGAGAGCTCGGACGCGAGTCTGCAGTGGTGCTCGCAGGTTCAGCTAGCTGTCTCGAGCGCTGGCAGACAGGGAACTTCGGTGGTTCTAAAAAAAAGTGAAGTGCGTACAAAGCTGCCGAGTTACTCCGGCTCCCAGGCGGCCGAAGGGATGCGGGCGAGACTGAGCAGATGGCTGGGGGACGTGGACCGAGTCTGGAAACCCCCCTGTGGGGTGCGGCAACGCTTAGCAGGCCACAAGCGTGTTCGCCGTGCGTGACTGTCGTCATCGGCGACAAAACTATTTTAGAATTGGTCGACGCACGTCTCTAATAAAGGAAGAGGCTGCCAGCTGCGGTACACACACGCCGTACCATCCGATCGCACGAGCTTAAAGATGGCGGCAAATCAATTATCTCGGGCCATCGGACAGTGCGACCTATGGTTTGTTATAGAGGGCAGATCTGTGTGCCATATCTTTCTCGATGTGAGAGACCTTGCCGTTGATATGATCTTAGGCACAGATTTTTAACTTCACAGATGGCTCAAATACAATACAATTTAAAGAGCCCTCTAAGAGAGGTTGCCCTCAATTCAAATTGCAATGGCAGGATTGCAGTGCCGAGGTGGTGGCTAGCATCATGGAGCAGGAGGTAGCATTGGAGCTCGAGACGCGATGTTATTCCATCATATTCCAACAGGTAACAGCAAACCAGTACGCAATCCTGCGCAACGAGCTCCACTGCATTTGTGAGTAAAGATCATTGTGCAGCTTAATATCATGCTAGAGCATAATATCATCAGCCGAGCACAAGGCTGCTGTCTGCTGTTTATGCGCCCGAGAAAAATGGTGAATTGCGTACAGCGGCAGACTATAGAGAGCTTACTAAACTTATTGCAAATGATGCTTATCCCGTGCTGCTACCAGACGAAATTCAGGACGGACTACCTACATGTCTCCTCCATCTTAAGTACCCTGGGCATGAATTCGGGATACTGGCAGGTGCTGGTTGATCCCGACGATGTTCAAAAGATGTCGTTTGCACCAGGGCCAGAACTAGGTGCAATCGCCTTCTTAAAAATGCCATTTGGATTATCCGAGGCTCCGGGCACATTCCAGTAGTTAATGGGCTAGATTTTGTGCAATTAGCTCGGATGACGTGATGGTCCACGGCTAGATTGAGCAAGGTTGAGCACATCAGCCACTTGAATATGGCGCTTTCCCGTCTGCAGACGGCTAGATTGATGTTGTCCGGTGGTAAATGCCATATTGCACAGGTTGAGGCGAAATACGTGGGGCAGGGGCATGTCTTAGACAGGAACGGTAAATGCCCTGACCGAGAGAAGTACGCACAGTCAGCGACTGGCCAGCGCCGACTTAGATGCCTGAGCTTCGTGAGCTTCTGGGCTTGGCGTCCTACTATCGCCGGTTCATCGAGGGTTTTGCTAAGCTGGCCGCTCCTTTGCATGAACTGCTTGCAACACGGACGCAGAATACATGGGAGCGTAAGCAGCACTTCCAGCTACCACAGGGGGAGCTGGAGCCAACGCCAAGGTGCTTACCTGCCCGACGACAACCGCGAGCCTTTTGTCGTCTCGACCGAAGCCACGTGACCAAGGTATTGGAGCGATATTACAACAAGGAAGCCGATTGCTGGCGTTCAAAAGCCGCGCCTTGTCTCCTAGTGAACGAAACTACAACATCATCCAAAACAGAGTGTCTGGCACTCATATGCGCCATATAGGAGTTCAGGAACTACCTCATGGGTCGAAGACACAGAATCCGCTACTGCGGCTTAATGACCAGAAAGCACAGGGGGGATTCTGGCACGCTGGGCTATCGCCTTGCAGGAGTTCGAGTTCAACATCACGTACAGGAGAGCAGAGCTTAACACCCAGGCACGTGCTCTGTCACACCGGCCAACTGAGACCTGCTAGCGTGTCTCGTGGACGTTCGGACGGTGGTGGTAAGCGACCTCAGAGAGATGCAGCAGTGCAGCCGCTTCTCAAGGCTGTGGTAGACGTACTGGAGGCTTGTTCAAGCCGAGCCCCACGTTGGACCCCGTCATTAATTACGGCGGTTCCGAAAAATGTGGGACCAGCTAGAATTTGGTTAATGGCGTCCTCTACCACTACTTTTGCCCTCAATCCGGGCCGAATATAGATCTGCTTTGGTCACACGGCCAGCCCACCGAGAAGAACTACTCAGATGACACTACGACAACTGTGGTCACCAAGGTGTAGAACGATGTAGTAGGATCGACTACGAGACCATGCTTACTGGGTCAATATGAGCCGGGACGTCGTGCAATATTGCAGGCCTCTAATGTAAGGATGCTGCCAGCCACAGATCCACTGCCCCATCTGCAGTGAGTCGGCCAGCTCGTATATGCACTCGTTGAGGGAATAAAGATTGAGTCTCGTTAACTGCACTCGGCCATCCTCGTGTCTCCGGAAGACAAAACAAGAACGGCCGCTGCTTGAGCCTCTGTGATACACATGCCACCTATGGGTGTCAGTGGCCTCCAGTCATTTATAGGGATCGCGCAATACCATCAAAAGTCCTTGCCCAACCTGGCACACGTATTGCACCCCCTTGTATGAATTTCTTTAAAGCAAAGCAGGTTGCTATGGACTGTCCATTGCCAATGGCTTTCAAAAAATCTAAGGATATGATTAGCTCTGAAAGCGTAGTGGCAGATTACAACCCCAATGAAACGCTCGTTCTAGCTTGCGACAAATGATCTCGTCGACTTGGTGCTGCTTTATCTTATCGATTAGCCGGCAGCTAGGACAGGCATATTTGCTTCTTTGCCTTTGCTTCCTGTAGGATATTTAAAAGAAAAAACTATTCACAATTGAGGAGGCCTTGCCACTAACATGCGGCATTATGCGATGTAATCTGTATTTGTATGGACGGAAGTTCTTGCAGCTTAACGATTACTGCACTCTTGCTGCCATGCCTATGCAGCGTCGGGCTGCAGTGTTGTCTGCATACACATATAGCATCGAGATGGTAAGAATGGTACAGATGGTAAGAAGATCATGTCACTTGGCAGCTACTGATTCTTAATACTGGTAGATGCGTTCTCGAAGAGGCCCGAATGTTCCGCATGAGGGTTGCACCGTCTGGCACGACAATCTCGATGCTACAGACACTCTTTACCCAATTGGTTCTATGGGTAATAGGGTCTAACAACAGACGGCAGTTCGCCTCTCATGGTTTTGCTAGTTTCCTACAGGCTAATGGCATCCGGAACCTCCTTTTGGGACCTTATCACCAACAGAGCAATTGACTAGCTGAGCGCTTTGTACAAACTTGCAAGCGGCATATGCAGCTAGTGCAGGCGATCCTCAGTGGCACATCGACCAGTTCCTGTTAAAGTACGGCTTCTGTGAGAATGCAACGACCAAGTCCACCCCATCGCAGTTACTGCTCGGCCGAAACTTGGGCAAATGCCAGGACCTGCTTCGTTTGGCCAATGAAGGTGCTGCCACGCCTTCATCTCCAACTAGGCCTCTCAGATATGCGAATGGAGACCTGGTGTGGTACAAGGATTATTGCAACAGGACAGCAATTTAGTCTCCGGGAACCATAAAGGTAACCAACGGCTATGTGATTGATTGGGTAGAGCCAAATAAAGGTGCTGACTGCATGATTCGCCACCAAAACCAGCTTCACTGGCAAAGTGTAATGCCATACACTGACAATGTCACTTAGGGAAGGTCACTCAGGGAAGGAGCAGAACCGAGGGGGGGAAGTCGTGCTACTAATTATAAAAGTAATGCTACTGCTAATAATAATGCTTAAGCTGTGGCAGAAGCCACTGACATAATCAGCCGAAGCCCTGCTGTGGAAGCTGAGAGTACCATGGCACGTACTGACTCACAACTACACCTTGATACTGCTGACACTAATAATGTCATTATAGGTTCATCGACAGAGAGCCTCCATGAACATTTAGATCATAGATCGGTAAACTCCGGCCGTTTGGCCAGATCCGGCCTAGCTAGTGCTCCAGTCCAGCCTAGCGGTCCCCTAGTTATTTATTGGTGGATTCGGAATAATTGTCGCTGTTTTCTTCCCCTTCCTTATCAAGGTACTTTGACTTACGAGTATCCTAACTTAACGAGTTTTCGAGGCACGAGCTGTCTCTCAGCCACTTTTTGCTTTGAGTTGAAAGCTAACTGTTACTGTGCTTGATTTTGCTTCGCAGGTTTCGTAGTTTGATTTTAGAACTGCAACTTTACTTTGATAACGGCTAATGGCGGCAGCCCTTAGCCGTGACAGATCTGCGCCAGAAAGTGTTAATGCAGAGGTCGGCAAAATCCAACCTTTGTGCCAGATGGGCCCTAGCTAGCACTCCAGTCCGGCCTAACACCACCCAAGTTATTTATAGTTGGATCCGGCCTAATTAATAATTATATTAATAATAATATAGCTGATATAACACCCTGGAGAGAACTCAATCTCTTTCTATGCACTTTACATTTGCTGCAAAAGAAGAACGATCGAATGGTTAGTAATTGAAATGTTGCAGTTTTGTTCCCCTTCATTACTTCTGGTTGCAGCTGAAACTGCTGCCTGTGTTTATTTTTAGAACTGATGTCAGGTGCTTGTATGAACAGAAACGCATGGCCCGGTTGGGGTGACAAATGTCTACCCCTATAATCGCCGTGCGTGTCTGTGCATCAGTTGTGGCTTTTTGTGTGATTGTCCGTCTGAACAAGCCCACTCCGGCGGGCCGTTAGAGTAAGTGCAGTTTCTTCTGGCCTAGTGTGCCTTCTCGACCTTCTGAAATGGCCTAGTCGTCCGAAACCTTTGCCGACCTCTGATTTAGATGCAGGTACATCGAATAGTGGAGCTGGATACGTCTCGAGCAGCTGCCGACTGAGGCCAACATGCATTGCCTACATCGACCCTAATAACCAAAGACACTATCCAACCTACCAACGGGACTTGGTACAGTGAGACAGGTGCTTTATCGGCCCCTGTTGTGATGAGAGGATGTTCGGTCCGCCTGGCTTGTCCAGCCACCGCCACCATCCAGGAAAGAGCAGCAGACCGACTTGGAGCAACTGCCTCTACGCCAGGGTAGTAGCTCTCTCGGCCCGGCTCCACGGTTCTGAGTAAACGGCATCTATCTAAGCCATCTTGATCTGTGCGCATGCTGCCACAAACGTAGCACGCAGCGTCCCCGACAGCAGCCTTGCTGACAGCAGGCAGCCTTGCCGAGAGCAGCTTCGTCAAAAACAGCCTCGCCCTCAGCAGCCTCACCGACAGCAGGCAGCCTCGCTGACAGCTGCCTCTCGGACGTACACAGCTGCCATCGAGCTCATCCCAGGAATTGTCAATCCCCCGGATCTATCAATTCCGAGTATTACCATCTCATTACGTACACTGATATTTTTCAGCAATACACGTGACCCATTTCCTTATCAAGGCAGCTTTGGATCGTCATGGGCAGCTTCGGCTCCTCTCCCTCCCTCTGTAGGCAGATTGGTCATCTGTGACGGTTTTGCACCCAATATTCTCTTGACAGACAGACAATTCAACCGATTAAGGCATTCCTCACTTGCTGAGCTTGCGAATGCAGTAGCAATACGGTCTCAGTAAGACAAGCAATGAGTGTTATGACACTGCAACCCTTTAAGAGTAGCAAATACCCGTGCCACCCACACGAGCAGATGTGCATGAGTAGATGTAATTGCTAGACCAGCTTTCTTAAGCCAAGTGACCAGTAAAAGTCTGGCAAAAAGCATCGCTGAGTCTGAAATATCTCAAAGAACAAAAAATCGACCGAGAAAAGAACAGGCCAAAATGAATGGATGTCTTAATGACGCACTCGACGGCCCTACCGACACAACTGAACTTGGCTACTCTTCATAAGAAGTAATAACTTCAGTAAGAACTAGGCATGGCAGCTCTTCCAAAAGAACACGGCACAGAAAGCTACTTATCCTGTCCTCGTCAAATTAAAACCGCAGTACCAGCAAACTGCACAGCAATTACAATTGTATCGAATAGCCAGGATGACTGCATGCATGCTTCCCGGGTGGTTATGGCCTATTAAATCGACCAAACAAAACAAGTGTTTAGTAAGCTCAGCGTGTAACTGCTGCGATCGCTTGATTTCTTTAGTGTCGGTGATCCCTGCATCCACCATCGCGGTAGCTGCTGCATGGAGGCTGTATGCTACTGTAAACACCAACCCTTGTCATGGTCAACGAAACGTTTTGATAAGGGTCGTTTGCCATAGAAATCAGCACATGAGTCAAGTCTATTACTGGTATTACAAGATTTTGGATAATGCTGCAGACATTGGGGAACTATAGCTGATTTATTCATTACATTAACACAGCCGTTTTAATGGATGAGATTCAGATACTTGCAGAAAAGGGTTAAGATGACACTGATGTTCTGCTACGAACCATGTCAAGACTACAGCTTGAAGAAATCATAAGCACAACCTCCTAGGCTATGAATTGAGCAGACATCGAGAGAGAGTGGGCAGCTGCTACCTCAAGAACCTCAGGTAACAAAAAAGATGAGCTTGAAGATACATGCTTTTCTAACAGCCTTTTACCTGCCAATATATGGATAAGCTAGCTAAGGGGGTTGAGTCCTAATAAAGCTGCTTACAAGGACTTGTGAGTAATTGGCATTCACGTCAAAAATGCTTACGAGCAACTGAAGCTGCAGCAACTAATCCATGAACTATTGCTGCAGGTATAAGTGCTTTGGACTAAATTTAGTCCTTAAATTAGGACGCAAGTTTGCTAAATCAGGACTTTGACGCCTGCAGTAGGAAAAGCAGCTCTTTAAGTCTTCATTTCTCGATGCCAGTCACTTGACCACATCAGGAAGCTTAGAAACAGTCAAAGTTTCTGCTGCCGAAGCAAAAAGAGAATTGGGCAAGTAGCCGAAGCACCATCAGCAGATGCCTTGTCATAGGCTACAAGCAATGCTGCTTCTGGAGCAGCAAGTGCCCCCAGAATTGACATTACTTTCGAAGGTCTCGCTGTGGCATCGATCGACTAAACTAAGCTGGTTGCGACTGCTGTCACGGATGAGCAGTCGCAGAGCCCCAGGCTGAGTGTCAGTTAGTACAGAGAATACCATTACAGGTATCAATGATTTGGACTAAATCTAGCCTGTAAATAAACATGACCATTCTTGATCACAGGACATCGATGCTTGCATTGGGACAAGTAAGTCTCTATTTCTTTTGTTTGGATCCATAAACTGCTGGGCCATAACTAACTCTCGAGGATATAAGCTGGCCAAGTGGGAACAACCAGGCAATGAATGCTGCTGACACCGTTCAAGGAGGCGATATATTGCTGCCCCCTGTTTGATCGAACGACGACTGCTCAGCTAAAGGAAGCAACAAGATCTGAGAACAGACCCCTAGAAAGTGATTGCCTCATTGTTTCGATTGCCACCTGTTCCGGATAAGCAGTCCCACTGCAACCTGCTGCAGCATCAGAAGAAACCCAGAATTTCCTTAAGACAACTTCATCTCTAAACAGGCTCTTTACATGTACCACGGGGCTCGAAGCAAGAGGTAGACACGCTTGCAAGATTGTTTACTGGTCCTGCCACCACTGACGAACCAACCGATGGTGTGCTGCCTTCCATGTTGCAGTAGATAGTTTGATCCACCTTTCGGGTCGTGCACTTCGTGTACTGTCTTCGTTGATGTTTTAATGAGATCATGAAAACTTTTAGCCCCAAGACATAAAGGCATGATTTAGGCAGCAGAATACAATCTGATGTTGTCTAGTAACCATGTAACTTTCAAGTTAGGCTGACAATAAAAAATGAGGATTATACTGCAAATACTAGCCAAAATTCAAATGAATTTAGCATTTCAAAAATACCTAAATAGTGATTAGCTGCTCTGGCATTAAACAAGTCAAATTGGAGTGCCAGCTAGACTCTGTGCATGCTACCCCATTAGATGGTCCGATTGGGACCATGCAGCAGCAGCAGCTTGCTTTTCTATCTCCTTTGGTGCTGCTGAGTACGATCTGAAAGCGTTTAGCCGTATCGTTAGTAAAGTACGTGTAAGCATTCTGCTTCTTATGCTTTTTGACACACGAAGCACACATAAAACTAACTTACCAGTTATGGGCAAACCCAGCGTAATTCAGAAATTGGAAAGGTTGAAGCTCAAAATTGGCTCTGCCAGCATATCTTCTGTTGAATCAGCTCGAAATTTAGGTGTCATATTCCAAAGTGACCTCTCGTTAGACGACCACATCAGCTCAACAGTCAAATCTGCCTACTTTCAGCTTCATAACATTGCTAAAATTAGGGCTTGTTTAGATAAGGATACCACGTCTAAGTTGGTCCATGCATTCGTGACATCCCGTCTCGACTTCTGAAACTCACTGCTTACTGGCCTGCCGCATGTGCGATCAGGCGATTACTGCAGGTGCAAAGCTCTGCAGCTAGGCTTGTCTGTCATGAACTCAGCAGTTGCCACATTACACCACTTCTCGCCGACCTGCACTGGCTACCAGTCAAGCAACGGATTGACTTCAAGGTTTTGTCGCTCACTTTTAGGTCACTTCATTCTTTGGCTCCAGCCTATTTCTCAGATCTACTCCCCCACCAAGCCAAGCATCGTAACACATGCTTTTCGGAATCCAACAGTTTATCAATACCTCGTACAAACCTCAAATCCTTTGGAGACCGCGCATTTAGCTCGTATGCTTCCAAAGCCTGGAACTCCCTCACGACTTGCGGCAGAACATCCCCTGACTTGACCACATTTAAAAAGAACTTAAAAACATACCTATTTAGGACAGAATTGAGTGGGTCCCTGTGATTCGTCCGTCATGTGCTTATGCGTGCTGACAATGTGCATGCTGCCACTAACCACATTTGCATGCTGACCCTGTGCATATCACCCCTAACCATAGTATTCATGTTGGTTGTTTATCAAGCATGATATTACTCACCATTCAATTGAATTTCCCTTTGCAGCAAATGTAAAGTGCGTAGAAAGAGATTGAGCTCTCTGAGGGTGCTTTATCAAGTGCATTATTATTATTATTATACGGCCAATAAAATCAACCGAGGTAACTTAAGGGGTGTTATGCAAACTCAGCTAAATACCACTGATGCGCTTCCAATAGGTTAGATGCCAATGCACCAAACTTCACCAAAAAACGGCAGATGAAACTTGGAGGCCACGAAGTCTATTTTAAAAACTTTAATTAATTCTAGCATGTCTGAGTTACTATTGGCATTTTTATGTATAATGTGTGCTATTGCACTTGGCTCTAACGACAATTGCAGCAGTTTTTAGGCTCCCTTTCCAAGCGAGCAGTGAGCCCATTGGGACCGATCAAACTGCTTAATAAGGCTCCTTTCCATATGCAATGCACAGGTAGATCATTTTGGCAGCTGCAATTTTTAGATTCGGATAGCACCACAGATAATAATGATTTGGACTGTGTTTGCACTTTAAATTAAGAGCTATTCTTGCAGTGAAGTCACAAAGAACTTTCACAAAAACAAAGATATATGAACAGGTTTTACTTCCAAGTCCCCACCACAGCTTTAGTAAACCAAAGGCACTTTGTTGTGGGATGTGGCTTCGGCAAACACTCAATTAAGCTGCTTCGTGGACGTCTTCAAGCGATTATGAACAGCTGGTACTGCATTGACTTTCGGAAAAAATAAGACTAGCTGAAGCTAACCTGTTGGTCCGTCAACCTTAATTCTAGCAAGTGACCGCTGTGCGTGACACAGACCATGGATCCTAACGCAGCTGCACTGGACTATTAAAGAGAGAGCATCCAAGTCAGGGATCTCATTGCAACAACAAACTGCACTGGCATTAGATCATTCTTATCAGATGTCCAGAAAGACAGTGTGCCAGATGGCCCGGTAGATATACAGCCGACGAAATCTACCGAGTAATCGTTGTGCAATGCTAGCTCAGCCAGCGACTGCTCGAATGTGTTACCGTGAAACACTTGTTTTCTTTCCCAAGTCTCCTTGTTTCGAGCCGCTTCCGCGAGGATTGCCAAGAGCCTTCCCTACGTCGACGTGCCCCTCAGCCTGAGCCTCGTGCGCTTCTTTCAGCTTCAGCTCCTGCTTCCCATTCGCGTGCTGTGATGCTTCCATCCATCGACGGTCTGGTCGAGTTTATACTGGGGCATCATTGCACGCCAGAGCGGCTACATTTAACTTCGAAAACTAATAGACTGTGTGATTTCGTTCAGCCTATATCTTCAAAAGAAAAAATCCCATCAACGAATTGTCGTTTAACGTGCCTCAAGTGAACCTCCGGCCAGGAATGGTACAGACCATGTCGGTCTAGAAAGCGCACGTCTACACGAGCTTCATTCATCTATCAACACCTCCGGCATCTAAGTTACCATTCGCTTGCAGTCGATGGTTGCCACTGGTTCCCGAGCAAAGATGTGGCCGACGAATGTCATCCTTGCTGGAGAGTACATCCTTGATTATGTCATAACGACTGCGGCTGCTATGTCAAAGAATCGACCCCGACCTTATTCACCTCAGCTTGGCTATTCCATGTGGAGCAAACAGCTATCACAAAATGGTGACTGACAGCAATGATATGCCAATCCTATACTTCGACTAAGTCATCCGATGCAACCTGACGACGCTGGCCTATTATTACCAGGTGAAGGTCACTATTTGCTCTTGAGTTGTAGTTTTATACCCATAGTTGCTGCTGAGCCGGTGACTGGGTCCGAGGACACAGGCAAACACACACACAAACACAGACATACAGAGAGAGAAAGAGTTAGAGAGAGAGAGAGAGAGAGAGAGAGAGAGAGATGATTGTGAACTCATTTCTGCTAATATGGTTGGGATATTTTCTGGGATTGGCTGGCCCAAGTGTGCGCCAACTCCACGAAGGAGATCGCTGGCTAGGGCTGTATTTTCAGCATACAGGCAAGCTGATTGCAGTGTCATGCAGTATGTAATTTGAAATCCACTCAGTTGTGGAACAATGGCTACGACGTGTCAGTAGAGCCATCGCCATATTATAAAAGGGCATAATGTAGTCCCCATTCCAGAATTCGTCAAGCATAAAACTGACCTGGAGGCTGCAGCTCACGAATGCATTACCACAGCCTAAGGTAATGCTGGTAATCAGTTGTCCCAGCCAAAATGACAATGAAATGCCGATTGAGCAAACAACGAGCCATGCCATGCATTCCCAGTGTAATAATGAAGATACACCAAGTATAGCGACCTGGAGCAGGAGTTGTCTAAGCGATTGCATCGAGCACACCCCACCTCACCTGGTTCAGACCATCTCCAGCACTTACTTCTCCACACAGCCGATTAAACCAATCGTCACATAACCATGGTGCTTCACTTAAGCATCGTGCCTCAGTATAGAAAGATTGGCTCTGCCTTCATATTTCACAAAGAGCGCTGCCTCGAAGCCATGCAATTTCAAGCAGATTACTTTTACTACCGACGTTACACAACCTGCTGTCAGTAAATCTGCCCTGGATGCTGGTTAGCCATAATTTGGCAGGTGGCTAATTCTCAGCCAAATAGAGAGTCTATATGTACCTACATCAAAGGCTACATTAAGTAGTCATTCCTGGTGGAGGCAGCTACTCATTGCAAGCATTTTATGTTCCAATTTTGAAAATACATATACAGACAGAAATTCATTAGGCATTTTTATGTTACACGATCCATGAAAGTCGCCAAGAAGATTAATCTGCTAGCCAAGCCGAAGCTAAACCAGGGGAGTTACATCAGTGGAAGCTGCCACCCCTGACCCGGTAGGTGGGAGCCCAGTTTGACTACAGGTCAGGCTGCCTCGGGCCAAGTTGTGAAGCAGCAGCTGGCCCCTTTGTACTTGGATAAGCTGCATTCTTCAGCTGACGAAATATTACGAAATGACCTATCTGATAGGCCATTTCAGTTTCATTTATGCAAATGTTCGCTTGCTGAAGCCACTTGGGGATGCCCCAGACCCCCTTTACAGTCGGGCTCTGCTCCCCAGACTCCAGTGCCACCCTGGCCCTCCAATCCTAGCTTAACCTCAGGCTGCTACGACTAAAATGGAACAAGGTTGTCACAGTGGTATCAAATCATATGTCAAGTTCGGGGGTTTGGGGAGTTTCGGCAACCTTTGGCCAGCTTGCAGGAGAACTTTGGAGGAGTTCTCATGCAATAATCACAATTCACATTCTCCACACTTATGATGCAGTAATCGTTGAACTTGTAAAAAAAGTGGTTAAATACACATTTATGATGCAGTAATCATTGAACTTGTTAAGTAGTTAAATACAAATTTGATAAGCACACTGATAACAAGGGCAAACCTTAGATCGAGACCACCTAAAAGGCTATTAAATAGTGACAATTTTTGGAATGGCACTTGACATGTTTATTATGTACGGCACATTCAATGTAGTCCAGATCCCATGGTGAGTCGAACCAAATAAACTGCCTGGTGCAGAAGCTTCAAAAAGTATTACCTACTGGCTCACATAATCCACTGCTAAACGCAGTGTTCAGAAACATTACTTCATTCATACTTGTCAACTTGTAAACGAGCAGGCTAAAGCTCATTTTTACAAACCATTTGTTCAACATGCCCAGGAAGCAAAAGATTCGGAACTACAAGATATCTATATTAGGGGATCAAGCTATCTGTGTATCTTAAGATCTCATGCATAACAATCCGTTGTTACTAAAGCATTGCCGTTTCCACATGCGGTTTTGTTTAGGTTCCAGCTTAAGTCCTGGTATGATACGGCACTCGATGGTACGATTACGATTGGCGCACGAGAGCTTGCAGCAAAGCGCAAAGAGTGAACAGTGCAGCTTGCTCTACCCACAGTAGAATCTACAGCAGTGCATGCAATGATATATAATGAGCTCGCTGTTTTCTGAGATAACAAGCATCAATGCTCCCTTCGATGAAACATGATGTATGCGCTTGAGCAGGCTAAAGTGAGTTAGCCACGACTCAAATAAAAAAATCTGTGGTTATTGGTGGCATTGCTATTCTAGAATCATACCCGTTGCCTTCGGATATCTGCAGACATGGCGACAAATTAAGTGCGGCCTGTAATCAGTCCCTCCTTGACTCTGCATGTGAGCCAGTAGGCTACCTGACAGGATTGGCCATATAGAACTAAGAAAATCGACAAGACTGTGCAGCGTTTCTAACCGTATAGGTACACATGACAGCTTATTCACCAGCTCAAAGACGAACTTGGGACAGAACTAAGAAAAGCTTGACTATCAATAAACATGAAAGCATGAACTCGGTCCTGCCAAAGCAGATGCAGCTGACTGCTTGTTCACAGATTCAAGATCAACTTGCAAGTATGCAGCCGATCGTTTGAACTCACCGGGCTAGTGTGAAAGCAGCTCAACAAATCTACTTCTTTAGCCTGGTTAGGTATGCAATCCACTCCAGCGATCAATCGAAGCTGTATAAAAGCCACTTGGATAGTCAAATGTCCCCACTCTCAATCACGTGCTGCTCATGTGACAGGTTGAAGTACCTGGACCTTTGTACACTCTCTGAAACCACTTCCCTGCTGTTGTTCATGCCTGTGCCACTGAAGACCTAAAAACAGGATGCTGTTTTTAATCCTGTAAGGTCTATGATGCAACAGTTCCAGAGAGCTGTGTCTCCGGACCGGCAAAGGACCACATTATGTCGTCTCACAGGTCTCTCATACTAGTAGTAATGAGAGAGCATAAGAATCTACCTTAAACATAATAATACATTTGTAAAGCACCATGAAAGATCTTGTATCTTTCTCCAGGCCCTAAACGTGTGCTGTAAGGGAAGGTCATGCGGTTAGTGGGACCAAGCTTAGAGCCTATTTGCATAATATGATTAGTGGATAGCATGCAAAGCGGCAACATGCAAATATGGCTGGTGGCAACACGCACAGTTTTGACAAGCATAGGCATACAAAGGACAAATCGCAAGAACGAAGCACCTGATACATGATATTGCGACAAACAGGAGCATTTGAGCTTCATTTGAAAGGCTGTCGAGTCAGGGGATGTCGTGACGTCGATCGGGAATAAGTTGGAGGATTTGGGAGCAAAAGAACTGAAGGCACACTCTCCTGAGTATTTGTGGTTGGTTCCAGGCATAAGCAAAACGATTTTAGCCAGACCATAGTAATTCTAGAGTCGTGCCACCAGCTAAGCTACTAGCTTGGTAAACCAAAAAGTTTTACAAGACAATAGCATTTACAACATAACGTCGAACAAGCGTTTAATGCATCAGTACAAACAAGCAAAACAAATATGCCTTTTAATTGCAACTCTAGTGCTTATGAAACTATGAAGCTGCTCAGATCCATGCCGGAGTTAAAGCATATATGTGACTCATAATATAATAATCACCCATAGGATATTTAGTCAAAGAGTAGTTAAAGCAGTTAAAGGCCACACTCATGAATAAACCATGCTGATGTTGAATCAATGCCCATCAGTAACCAGCTCATATTCAGGGCCACCTAGCTTTTGGTGCACTGGTTTTAATTTTGGATGTAATTAGCAGAAACAGGAATGAGGAACTAATATTGGATGACAGGTACGGTAGGTGCTGGCCTTCATAGCCCTAAAGCCCAATCAGCTCAGCTACAATTCCTCAGGTTAGCACCATATCGTCTATTTAGCATGCCAAAAATTGTAGATTCCTGAATTGGACTCGATAAGGCAAAAGCAGGACGGTGGACGGATATCCCCCCACATCCACCCCGCCGACATTAACCCCCACCCACATTTCTCCCCTGAGGGTACGACATTTCCCCCCCCCCCCCGGTATAGGGTCTTTGGGTTTAGGATTTATATACCTATACATACTAATATGCATTGTGCAGAGTAACGTGATTGTTTGCACCTTTTATTGCTCGTTTTTCGTGATTGATTTGATTGGCCTATCAGTAGTTCATTGAGCAATACACCAAAGTAAAGTTTGTGTGATAAATACATCAAAGTAAAGTGTTTGTGACTACTCAAATGGACTGTGTAGTGCAAGGCCAACCAGTGAATACGTCATGCGGAATTAAAAAAACGTCCAATTATACTGAGTTGATTTTATTTCAATTGAGCTTGAACTTCATTGATCCTGTATATATATATATATATATATATATATATATATATATATATATATATATATATATATATATATATATATATATATATATATATATATATATATATATATATATATATTATATATATATATATATATATATATATATATATATATATATATATACATGTACTCTTACTTATACATTCATCAGCATATATCCTAAATTCAGCAGGACCAGAAACTGTATCAAAGTTTATGACGATTTCGGCTTCAATTGTTGAATGGCACTTTCAAACAAGGGGCAAGCAGCAGAGCACATCAGAGACGTGTACGTGACTCAGGTGTTATGTCAATTGCAATACTCTCCTGCTGCCGACTGTGGCTCATCCTTTCCAGTGGTCCTGAGCTGCTAATTCCGTGCCACTCACTACCTCAACTGCCCTCCCGACTCTGCTATGCTTCCCACTTTCATTTTGTTGTGTGAGATGAAGTCCGTTGGCTACCGAATGCCTACTGAAAACCACTTAGGCTGTGAGTGTGCTATGCAAAAGTCTTCCGAGTAACACCCATATAGTCTTTGTGGCTTTGTGAAGATACAGACGAAGATACATTGCAATATTGACAGCATGCTTGGAACATTTTTGTTTTGAGCTTTTAGGAGCCGATCGCTAGCCTAAAGTCTGGTGGCTCGAAATACTGCATTTGCATTTTGCTAGGTATCGGCCCCAACTTTTGGGCTGCAATCATTTGTTGTAAAGCTAGGCACAAAGTAATGAGTGGTAGACAGCTTGCAAACTCAGCCTAATAAAGCGACACGTTTCCGGCTATGGCCGCACGCCTCAAGAGTCGGCCTCGACTGGGCTTAATCTTTGACTTGGCAGCCCCTGTAGGCATCAATTGTGAGCAGAAACAGGGAGAAGGGATTTCACAATGCCCAGGCTGATGCGCTAAACTCACTTTGAATCCGTCGGGAGACTTAGTCTGGTGTTGAATGGATCAGCAGTGTGACCACAGTGCATAGCTAGCGTCTCGCACTGAAATGCCGTCTAGTATGGATCTTCCGTTAGACCTATGTAAAAACGTGGTGCTGCTGCCTGCCGGGAAGGAGTCACTCTGCCAGAGCCGATTGCAACTAACAACTTAAGTGCATGCATATCAGGCCAAGAAGCTTTTACACATAACATTACTGGAACGAATGCAATCAGGAGTGCTCGACAATAGTCAGCTGGTCCCGGTTGACCAAATGTAGGTAGCTCCCGGATGTAAGGAGTTCGGTGCTCGTCCAGTCCAAGGAAACCCCTAGGCCGGTATGCCAATGACCGGCCGAACATAGCTTTTGCCTTCACACCGCAGGGTCATAACCTAAGAATCTGAGCAAGTTAGAAGCAGCAAAACTGAACTGCCTGTAAACAAGGTTTATCTCACTAAGGTGAAATGAGTCGAGCCCTTATTAGAAGCTGACAGCTTCTTCCATGCGAACAATAGGCCTCCAAGAATTACCGTGCACTGTGCATTAGCAGCTGGCGACTATCGACAGGATGCGCCCGGCCACACATCGCATTGCAGCAAGCACCCAGGCAGTTTTAGCTGCCCTCTTTCAAACAAAGACGGCACAGCAAAGGAAGGAGCCAAATCTGCCGTCGTTGCGCTCTCGTTTCGCACTTTGTTCTAGTTGAGCGAGTTGCTCTCGTTGAGAGCGTTGCTGCCGTTGTGTGTTGCTCTCGTTACGGGCTTTGCTCTCGTTGCACTCGTCTGGCACTCGTGGCCGGTGTCGCTCCCCTTGCAGGCGGGCTTGAATTCGCAATGCACGAAGAGCTCTAACAGCTTAGACCTGTCTGTGATGACTGTTTGCAGACAAACAAGCGAGCAGCTAGTAATATTTGTATTGAAGTCGGTATTTCTGGCTCAGTCAGTCGGTCTCAGTTGGCTCAATGTAATTTGAATATGCATGCACTCACTGGCCATTCCACTATTATGCCAATCACTGCATTGGACTTGCGCATTCCTGTTCGATTCTACTGCGATTCGATGCCACTGACTTTGTCGATGAGATTCTCGGTGGTGAGGGCAGCGAGAGGTGCTAGTGAACTATGTTGCATCTCTATACCACGACCCTACTGCGGCTGTTTTGAAATAGTAATAATAAAAATGTGCCGTTTATGTAGCATCCTAATTAAATTGGATCCTAATCCAGGTGCTTGGCACCTCAGCTGCAATAGAATCAATAAATAAGGCTTAGTGACATCCACGGCATCCTGCTTAGACAAGCATGCAATGTCAAACAATTATCATGCTTAGGAGAGCATGTTAATGCAAACAGAAAGACACTCGATGCTACAAGTAAGTAGAACCCATGGCCATTGAAATGAACTTGACCATGCACAGTTAGGCACCAACACAGACTGGAATAAAAAGAAACAACTTCACTGAGGTACAGGGAAAGCTACTAATAATATAATAATAATAACACACTTGATAAAAGCACCCTCAGAGAACATAATCTCTTTCTAGGTGCATTACATTAGCTGTAAAGGAAACACGGTTGAATAGTTAGTGGTAGCATGCTCAATAAATAACAAGAATAATATGGTTAGGGGTGGCATGCACAGGCTCAGAATGCAAGTGTGGTTAATGGCAGCATGCACAGCACGAAAGAACGAATCACATGAACCAACTAAATGATGTGCTAAATGGGTGCTTTTAATTTCTTTTTAAATGTTGTCAAGTCAGGCGATGTCATGACACAAGTCGAGAATGAGTTCCAGGCTTTGTGAGCATACAAACTAAAGGCACTGTCTCCAAATGATTTGAGCTATGTACGAGGTATAGGTAAACAGTTGGACTCCGAAAGCAGGTGGTACGATGCTTAGCATGGTGCGGCAGTAGATCTGATAGGTAGGCTGGAGCCAAAAAATGAAGGGACATAAAAGCGAACGACAAAACTTAAAAGTCTTGACTGGTTGCCAGTAGTAGGACCTACCTATTAGTAGGACCTACAGCAGTCTTCATATGCCTGGCGATGGACAGTCAGTCATGATCTTTTGTGCTTTTTAGAGCTTGTGCTTAGTAGACGTAGCTAGTTTAATGTCTGTGATAAACCATAGGCCACCTGGGCGAGGGCACACAGTATGCTTAGTCACAGGTGCAAACTCGTCGACCATGTCAGCTAGTGTCGTGTTGTAGCAATCTACCAATTATTATAGGTCGGAAGGAGTACTGAGCAGCAGAGGCGAGGCAGATATTCTTGCACGGACAGCATCGATGTCAAGGGTATTGATGTTTCGCGATTCGCATGTGATTTTAGAGGAAGAGGAGGGCACACATTGTAGACTGAATGAGATCTGCATGTGGTCAGATAAGCAAAATTTGGTAATAATTGGCAATGACAAAGTGGTTGTATGAGAAAATTTGGTCGAGTGTGTGACCCTTGAAGCAAGTAGTGCCATGCACATGACCCACAACAGACAATGAGTGAGTCAAAGCACAAAATTCAGTGCTAAAGGCGTCAGATAAGTTATCAAAGTGAATGCTGAAATCGCCATAACGAGGAAGGGTCGATTTCTTGCACAAAGAATCCAAATGATATCGGAGAAATCTGAGATGAATGAGGACTTCGTACCTGGTGGGCGATAGACTCCTGTCACCGTCGGTAGCTTATTGTCGGGTGAAATCAAGACAATAGATTCGAAAGACTGCTTCGAGGGTACTGCAAATCTCTGGAAGTCAAATTACGAGCGAATGATAATAGCAACTCTACCTCCAGTTTTGATTGATCTAGGGGTTCGCGGTTACAAGAAACCAGTCGGGTAGCGTCTGTAATTGTCGGGCAGTTTACCAATTTTACCTATGTTTCAGTCAAGGCGAGCAGGTCGAGACCAGTTTTAGAAATAAGGTCGCTTATTACTAAAGGTTAATTGCACATTGTGCGAGGATTCCAAAGACAAGCGTTAAAATGGGCCGCAAGAGTTATAACAAGCCGGATGACCACTGAGTTAGAGAGATTCACAGTGACATTTGTGGGGGAGCGTGCTGAGCAGTTCGAGACAATGCTAGGAATACCAAACCAGCGGGTACTTAGCTCGAAGTTCCCGCCAAACAAGCAGCGCCTAAGGCTGGCGGCCCCGGCCGCAGCCGCTGCTCCGGGTGCTTTTCTTTCGTTAATGCATAATTCACAAATCTTAGAAACAATAGCAACATCTATGAATGCATTTTAACTACGATGACGAAGCGATAAAAGGGTGCGCACGATCATAACTAACATGTAGGCTACTAGCCGCCGGCGGTGGACCCAGCAGCCCGAAGCGATAAGCGTTTAGAAGTCCATGGCACGTAATTTCTTACGGGCTATGGTCAAACAACAATCAGATTATCTTTAAACAGGTCTTAGCTGGATCGGTTTCCGTATACGATGTTCGAAAGAACTTCGACTTTCGGAAGAATTCTGCAACTAACAGAACGCCCCTGGGCGCACTCGTTGTCGGAAGGCGAGAATGAGAGGTTAGGCGCAATACGTTCGTGTTGTTTAGCTTCGTCGTAAACGATGCAAGGTCATTGAAGCTGGTAAAAGTAGCTGAACGGAGTTACATGCTTTCGATGCATGTAAGTAGATGTCTCGATAACTAAAAGATCCTAATTTAGCTTGAGAGGGGTGGAATGCTAAGAAGCTGAGCAATTGGCCATGGGAGACGTTAAAAGAGCAATGAGGTCGGCAAGGTATACTGACGCAAACAGGCTAAGGGAACTAGAAGTACTTCCTGCATACTGCATGTCCAAGCTAAAACTTGGAAGGAAAGCCGTTGGCAGAAACAACTGTAGCATCGAATGAATTAGTGGACAAAAGCGAGCTTGCACAGCACGACTAGAACCATCAGACCACAGTGGGGTAATGAAAAGTAAGGGTTCTAGAGATTTTAAACATATTAAGGTTAACAGTTTGTACAGGAGGTGTGTGCATACAACCATATTGAGATTATTAAAAACATTACAAACTTAGATATATGAGTGAATCCATTGGTCTTAAAACTCCTAAGTTTATTTGAGTGCTATTCGATGGTAGTGCTAAGGTCTGAATAGTAATCGCCATCTGTGGTTCGAGCCATGTCAATTCTGTCAGAACCCGCATCAGGTCTCCATTTTAAGCCATCAACGCAGGCAGACTGCTGCATTTCCTGGACAGACTGTGCTCACAGCGTACTACGTACTAATTTGACAATCGTCCAAACAATCTAGCTTGGCAGTTTCCAGTAGCCCTAGGTCCAAGCAACAGATCTGCTTCCTCGAAGGAATAATGCTGCATGTGGAAGACATCAGGACAGCAAGTGAACTCGTTTTCGATTCTAGCTACGGCCTACACTTTCAAGAATCACAAAACCGGGGATCAACTAGACCTTGACCTTGCAGCCCGTCAAAGGATAGTTAAAAGGTCGTGTTGAACTTTGAGCCGGCAACATACACTCCACCTAATCGGTCCCATGGGGAGTCCACCAAATAAGGTATTATTTTTTTATATAGCCCATAGAGAACTTAATCTTTTTCTAGGCACTTTACATGTGCTGTAAAGAAAGAATGATCGATTGACCTTCCTTCCCCGAACTCACCTTTCCTCTTCCCTAAGCTAAAGCTTTGGCTTATTCCGATGTGTACTGTAGTGACCGATTGGCCGACACCGGATGTCCTTCCGAGTTGCTGGTGCACGCTGATAGCCGGCCCAGTAATGGAGCCAGGAATGGAGCCGTTCTCGTGATGCTGGTTTTATCGTTATGCCCCGTCCCCCTGTCAGCCGCCAACCATCAACGGAGTCGTAGAAACTTGTAAGACTGCCATCTTCACTCCTTTAGCAGCCGCCAGTAGCTGCTGTTTGGTAGGTGTAGTTCAGCTCACTCAACCTTCGGGCTTGTTTGGATAAGGATACCACGTCTAAGTTGGTCCATGCATTCGTGACATCCCTTCTTGACTTCGGTAACTCACTGCTTACTGGCCTACCAGCATATGCAATCAGGCGATTACAGCCAGTGCAAAACTCTGCAGCTAGGCTTGTCTGTCGTGAGCGTCGCAGTTGCCACATCACACCACTTCTCGCCGACCTGCACTGGCTACCTGTCAAGTAACGGATCGACTTCAAGGTTTTATCGCTCACTTTTAGGTCACTTCATTCTTTGGCTCCAGCCTATCTCTCAGATCTACTCCCCCACCAAGCTAAGCATCGTACCACATGCTTTTCGGAATCCAACAGTTTATCAATACCTCGTACAAACCTCAAATCCTTTGGAGACCGTACATTTTGTTTGTATGCTCCCAAAGCCTGGAACTCACTCCCGACTTGCATCAGAACATCCCCTGACTTGACCACATTTAAAAAGAACTTAAAAATGCACCTATTTAGGACAGCATTTAGCGGGTCCTTGTGACTCGTCCTTCATGTGCTTATGGGTACTGACACTGTGCATGTTGCCACTAACCCCTCTTGCATGCTGACCCTGTGCATCTCACTCCTAACCATGTTATTCTAGTTGTTTATTATGCATAATATTACTCACCATTCAATCGAGTTTCCCTTTGCAGCAAATGTAAAGCGCCTAGAGAGATTGAGTTTTCTGAGGGCACTTTATCAAGTGCGTTATTATTATTAACCTTCAAGATCGCCTTCACCGTCAAACACCACTTCTGATGCCATAGATTCGATATACCTAAATCGAACTTGATAAAAAACGCCGAGAAAAGAAGTAAAGAAGAGAGGACAGATTGGTAGCCCTGCAACAAAAAAAGATGATGAATCCAAAATTATACGACATACATGTGATATTGCTCATGGCAGTATCGAAAAAACCACTGCCATTCACCAGATTCGTAAACACAGCAAGCGTATCGGCTTGCAATCTAAGAACCTGAGGAAAAATGTTACTAAGCAGAAGCCAATCGAATAAGGTTCCAACCAAAACACGCTTAATTGACCTGCGGTAATTTCAGTATGCAGTTGAAGGAATAAAACAAAAGAGTCGTGCATACAGGCTCCAACCTAAATCCAACCATTCAAAGAAAGTCATATAAAGAGTCCGATTATTACCAAAAGACTAAGGAAAATAATTTCGTGATTCAAATATGATTTCTACCCTAACGAAACGGCCCAAACGCAAATACATAAGTAAATCCCAAAATAAATACATATTCCAATATATATATATAAATATATATATATATATATATATATATTGGAATATGTATTTATTTTGGGATTTACTTATGTATTTATATATATTTAAAGCATAGATAGATAGATAGATAGATAGATAGATAGATAGATAGATAGATAGATAGATAGATAGATAGATAGATAGATAGATAGATAGATATAGTGGTACCTCGGCTTACGAGTTTAACTCGTTCCGTGCTGGAGCTCGTAATTCAAATTACTCGTATGTCAAGTCACTTTTCCATATTGAAATGAATTGAAATACCTTTAATCTGTTCGGGACCCCCAAAAACACTGCGATTTTTGTCACACGTTTTTAGTTAAACAATCTATTCATCAATAACAAATATTGTTTAAAAAACAATACAACAGAATTTCTTGCAATAAATTGGCTTTATTATACCTAATGTACAGTAGTAAATTGGAGATCAGACAACCTGAAGATGCTAATAGAGTTAGAGGAGAAAGGCTTAAATGAACATATGAATCTTATTCGCCGAGTTTTGCCCTTTTCGCCTCGCTTTTCTCGCTTTCAGTTCATTGGCTGGGCCTTTACGCGAGCGCGCCGATTGTTATCAGTTTTCGATCGACTCTCACACGACGATATTGCCTAAATAGAGTACAGTACATACTTAGCTGTTCCTGCCGTAGTCGGATTTAACACTGGAGTCTGGAGATATTGCGCGTCCAAGCACCGCGATGGCGCGCTCGAGTCTATCTGGGAGCGAACCGACAGGCCTGCACTTGGCGTCACACCTGGGTTGTAGGACAGCATCTTGCAACGGAACGTCGTTTGCTGCCCTACCCTTATTGGCCTGAGTAAGCGCACGCACAGTGACGTTCACTGCGGCAACTAGTGGTGGAGTATCTGACGCTGGCTCGTAACCTGAATTTTAGCTCGCAACTTATAGCAAAAATCGGCCGAGAGACAGCTTGTACCTCGCAACACTCTTATGTCGAGACAATCATAAGCCGAGGTACCATTGCATATGTAAATATTATATAACTATATATTGTGATGCATATTTATTTTGGGATTTGCTTACATATTCGCGTGTATACCTAGAGAAGCCACTTGAGATGGCTAAAATCAAGGCTATCTCGCATAAGTAAAGAAAGGATCCCGTGATCACTATTTTTACAAATACGCGAGCTACACAAAACCGGGATCCAATTACAACTGAAATCATCTAAGCAAGAAAAATCCCTCATAAAAAAGGTACGTGAACCGCTGAATCCGGGGCTCACTGTCAACCTGCTATTCTAAGACGAGCACAGTAAGGAGCCCATACATCTATCGACACGGCTGGCACATTCACCGAAAAACTCGAAAATCCGTAAAAAAATAAGCTGTTTAAAAAAAAGCTTTTTGATAACACTAAATGCTACAGCTGGCTAATTAGTTCGTCAGATCCATAGTTGAATAACGTTATTGCAAATCGTCGTAGTGGCCAGACATGTAGTCAGGCCAGAATGCTGTGCCTCGAAGCTTGCTGAAAAAGTTGACCATTACGCCTTTGTACTTATTGCGGGTAAATCCAAAATCAAGCTCAACAGCTCGAACCGGTATCTAAGCTTTGCGGTAGCTCAAGGAGATTTACGACAGCAGCAAGCTGTAACTAAAACCACCAAACGAATTTCTTAAGACTCATTAAATTTGGAATAACCATACCAATTGCGAGGAGCACGTAGCGAGCGTCGCATTTCGTAAGCTTGTACAGCAAAGACTTGACCACGCAGCTTCCGACCACAAAAGTGCGAGTTTTTCCAACGTGCATTTTTTATTACTTTCTTTTCATACCGTCGCACTTCGAAGACCACGAAGACATCCCTCCCTAGCGGGATGAACTGGAGTGCTTAACCGAATACTCAACGTGGCGGCGCGGAGCTGTCGCGTTCCCGAAAAATTTTCGCACTTCTCACTTGCAGTGCCCTTGCACCTCCAGAGCTGTCGCTGCTCGTGCGAACCCTTTTAATTCACCCTAAAACCATCCTACTTAAACTGGCTTCCTACTGCTTCATCTGATCCTCAGTGATCCAGCTCCGCGAAACGCCAGACGCCAATACCGCACCTGCATGCTAATGCACGCACGCGCGCGCGCACGCGCATACATATACAGGAACACGCCCCTAAAAGGCGAGAGCAGCTACGCGTGCGGAAGCCCTGGCGACGGCAGCTACCTCGCCCGAGGGCGTCGTAGAGGCTTTAGCGAAGCGATGAGCGGTCGACTGCACGTCAGCAGCGCCTTGAGCTGAAACCGGACGTCGAACCGAAAGACAAAGCTCCTCCGCCTCCGTCGTCGTTCCGCCGTTCGGCTCTCCCCCGCCCGCTCTTAGGCTCTTCGAAGCGGATGTGGGGGCTGCCCTGCCTCTTACGCGGCGACGGGCTATGGGCTGCTAGCACGAGTCGGCGGTCGGCTGCCTCTCGTCCCGCACCCTCTGCCCCGCCTCCCCGATCCACCACGCGCGCGCGCGTCCTTGGGCGTCGCCGAGCTGTGTGCGAGCGGCAGCGTCGCGTACCGAACTGTCAATCGCGGTGCCCTGCCGGCAGAGATCGGCCTCGCCGCATTGCCTCGAATAAGGCCCGGTGTGTCGCGCCCGTAGGGGACTGCTCTACATCTGCGGTCCAGCCAGCCGCCGACCTCCACGACCCGAGTCCCGCGGCGGCGTTCTCCGACTATGGCTGCCGCGGATTAAGCGTCAGTCTTTCCCGGTCAGATCGCAGTGACTGTACGCCTCCCACCCGGCAGCAGCTTAGGCTGATCGCCAGGCCTTTAATAACAAATAGAACCTCGCTCAGCCTGCCTATGGTCGAGAAGAGGCAGCCAATTCATTCAGCTCATTCATTCAGCTCATTCGTTCGTCCCTGAAATACACTCACGCCAGCCACGACGCCTACACGTACCATCTGAATATTCCAAGTCGTGGTGGCCAGAAGAAAACACGTCTGCATAATGCACAAGAATATTCCTAACCTCTGAAGATTCTTTTACTATCAAGCGAGCAGTAGCTCTTACGTAGAGGCCCTAAAGGTAATTTGGCAACCGATCTATTTCGTCACTTTCGGCGACAACCAGCCTCCTCATAAAAGTTAGCTGGTGCAAACTCTTATAGCAATATGCCCTTTATTAATCCACCGGGCCCCTCTAACACTTGTTCTGTCTTACATCATACTACTTGTTATGATCGAGCAGGAGTAACTACTGAGTGCAAAGGTCTTTACACATCGCATAATCGCGAAATAATGAATCTCACATCCAATACCAGTGTAGTGACCGCATGACCCTTACTATTTCGGATAGCGGCAAAGCGCATGCAATGCATCTCCTGTTAAATCTGCACGAAAATTGTATTTGCGACAGCATTTAGTGGGTCCTTGCGATTCGTTCTTTGTGTACCTATGCGTGCAGACACTGTGAATGCTGCCACTAACCATATTTGCATGCTGACCCTGTGCATATTACCTCCAACCGTGTTATGCTTGTTGACACTCAGCATGCTACAACTAACCATTCAATCGTGCTTCATGTACATCTTTTATAAGAGCATAGAAAGAGAGCAGGTTCTCTAAGGAGGCTGTTACACAAGTATATTATTGTTAGTATTGTAATTTGTAAAGACCTGTAGCTCGAAATACGAAAACACTGACAATACAGTTCACGACATTCTGCACTATGCTGCACGAAGCGCTAACAGCAACACCATATTAGAAAAACCCAACCGATAGCCTGAATATTACGGCCGATACGGCAGATTACTTCCAGCAGTCTAGTGTTCAGGCTTGCGCTAGGACTCGACCGATCAGCAGACCGTTATTCCGAGAGAGAGAGAGAGAGAGAGAGAGAGAGAGAGAGAGAGAGCGAGAGAGAGAGAGAAAGAGAGAGAGAGAGAGAGAGAGAGAGAGAGAGAGAGAGAGAGAGAGAGAGAGAGAGTGCGTTCAGGTCCATTCCTATACAGCAGCCAAGTCGTAAATCATACAGTAAGCTCGTTCAGATGTAATCATACATTGCACGACTCATAAACCTCAGCTTATCGCGGCTATTTCATAAGAGGATCTTAGTTTTAATTCAGTTTTTAATTGCAAGATCGCAGTTCATAATCATGGGGCTTGCAAGGTTCCATGGTAAGCTGGCTTCTGGAAATCTCCACTAAACTGCACTTAAAATTAGGGTTTTCATTAGCTAAAAAATAATGTCGTTATCGACAACTATCGTAATACATTAGTGTACCTCGTTAGTTTTAAACACCTAATTGTCCAGCATAGAATTGCAAAACCCAGCATCCAAAAATGGGCTCATCTAAGAACCTCGTTTATTTAGCGGCAGAAAAGCCTATACGGCTATATTGCCTTCACTGAAATAGCATAATTTTAGCTTCCTGTAATGACCCATGTGTTTGGCTTGGTTTTCCACATGCTTCAGTAAACTCGTATGTTTCGTTCCTTCGAGCTTTCAGTGCTCACCTGCGCATGCTTTAATGAGTGTCGCTACTGTGGATTCCTATAGGCCAACAGCCCTGATTTTTCCCGTTCGCTTATGCACACTGGTGTGAGCACAATTTTGTTTTTGCTTTAAATGCTTTCAAACATTATAACGTGCGTGTCATAAACCCTTGGTTTTTGCTTTTAATTAAGCCGGGTTTAAACGATCCGTCTTGATTCATCCTGCTCCTCCTTTTTGTCTTTCTACGGTCTTCATTGTCGTTAAAAGTTTAGATGGTAAGTCTTCCTTCTGTCGTACTTGCTATTGGCTCCATACAAGAGTAGTAGTGGAAAAAAACTGCTATATTTAGGTGTATAGGAAATGGCTCACCCCTGCGATCTACCACATGGCAAATTAAAATCTTACGAGATCGTCCTATTCACCCTCAGCCTAATGATACGATTGATATATAATAAGAATAATAATAACAATGCACTTGATAAAGCGCCCTCAGAGAACTCAATCTCTCTCTAGGCGCTTTACATTTGCTGCAAAGGGAAATGCAATTGAATGGTGAGTAATATTATACTTGATAAACAAACAAAATAAATAACGTGGTTAGGGGTGACATGCACAGGGTCAACATGCAAATGTGGTTAAAGGCAGCATGCACAGTGTCAGCACTCGTAAGCACATGAAGGACGAAACACAGGGACCCACTAAATGCTCTCCTAAATAGATGTGTTTTAAGTTCTTTTCAAATTTTGTCAAGTCAGGGGATGTTCTGATGCATGTCGGGAGGACTCTCCAGGTTTTGGGAGCATACGAACTAAATGCAGGGTCTCTAAATGATTTTAGGGTTGTACGAGGTATTGGTAAACTGTTGGATTCCGAAAAGCCGGTGGTGCGATGGTCTGGTCAAGGCCTGGTGGGGGAGTAGATCTGAGAGATAGGCTGGAGCCAAAGAATTAAACGACCTAAAAGTGAGCGACAGTACCTTAAAGTCGATCCGTTGCTTGACTGGACGCCAGGGCAGGTCGGCGAGAAGTGGTGTAATGGGGCAACTGCTTCGCTCACGACAGACAAGCCTAGCTGCAGAGTTTTGCACCAGCTGCAATCGCCTGATCGCACATTCTGGTAGGCCAGTAAGCAGTGAGTTGCAGAAGTCGAGACGGGATGTCACGAATGCATGGACCAACTTAGATGTGGTATCTTTATCTAAACAAGCCCGAATTTTAGCAATGTTATGAAGCTGAAAATAGGCGGATTTGACTGTGGAGCTGATATGGTCGTCTAACGAGAGGTCGCTTTGGAATATGACACCTAGATTTCGAGCTGATTAAACAGGAGATATGCTGGCAGAGCAAATTTTGAGCATCAGCCTTTTCAATTTGTGAATCACACTGGGTTTGCTTATAACTAGTAAGTTAGTTTTATCCTCGTTTAGTTTTAGGAAATTTGCTGCCATCCATGTGCGCATGTCATCAATACATGCAGCACGTGAGTTGAGAGAATTTGAGGTGCTCGGCAGCTGGGAGGGATCAAAGCAAAGGTACAACTGAGTGTCATCCGCATAGAAGTGAAAGCCAAGATTGTGCTTCGCAATCACATCAGCAAGAGAAAGAGATAAACCGTGAAAAGAACCGGACCTAGCACGGACCCCTGAGGTACCCCATGTTTCAGAGGTACCTCAGATGATCTTTGTCCATTCACGTTAATACTTTGGAGTCTCCCACTGAGAAAGGACCTGAACCACTGCAGAGCAGTGCCAGTGATGCCCAGGCACTGATGCCAGATGAGAGGAGCTCTACAAGAACTTTGAGATCGATAGTATCAAAAGCTGCCGAAAGATCGAGCAACACAAGCTGAGATACTCTACCCATGTCTGCACTCCTAAGTAGGTCGTTGTATACCCTAAGCAATGCTGACTCTGTGGAGTGATTAGCCCTAAAGCCAGACTGGAACTTACTAGCAAGGTGTGAGATTTCGATGTATGAGTTGAGCTGGTCCGCCACGACCCGTTCCAGTGTCTTTGATAGGAGTGGTAGAAGGGAGACTGAGCGGTAGTTGCTAAAGTTCTCTTGGTCTAGTATTGCTTTATTGTGGCCTGACTATAGCTTTTTTGAAAGGTGCTGGGACATGACCTGAGGCTAATGACATAGTAATGATGTTAGTTATGCATGGCAGCAGCAGATCAATGCAACGTAGGAGCAGGACAGTGGGAATAGGGTCCAGAGGACTTGTCTTCTTTGATTGAGATACGAATGTCAGGACAAGATCACTAGTGACCTGCTTAAATGTTGACATTGAGGTGCAGCCAGGAATCAGGGAACAGCATTCTAGTGGGGATATTGTCAGCGCAGGGATGGACTCCCTGATCTTGTCTATCTTTTGCACAAAGAATCGAGAGAAGCGATCGGCTAGATCGTCTCAAGGATCATAAGTTAGGGAGCTAATATGGGTGCGGTTGAGGAGATGGTTTATCGTCGACATCAGCATTTTTGGATTGTTCATCTGTGATTCAACAATGTTTTCACAGAAGCTAGACTTGGCCTTTGCTAGCATTGATTGGTACGACCTACAGTAGTCTTCATATGCCTGTCGATGGACAGTCAGTCCAGATCTTTTGTATGCTTTTTCAAGCTTTTGCTTAGTATACCAGGCTAGTTTAATGTCTGTGGTAAACCATAGACCGTCTGGGGGGGGGGGCGGCGCACAGTGAGCTTTGTCAGAGATGCAAACTCATCGAGCGTGTCAGCTAGTGTCGTGTTGTAGCTATCTACCAATTATTATAGGTCGGAAGGAGGACTGAGCAGCAGAGGTGAAGCAGATATTCTCGCACGGACAGCATCGATGTCAAATATGAACGGCAATTGCTTATGCGTGCTGACACTGTGCATGCTGCCACTAACTACACTTGCATGCTGATCCTGTGCATGTCATCCCTAACCATGTTATTTAAGTTGTGTATCAAGCAAGATATTAGTCACCATTCAATCGCAGCTCCCTTTGCAGCAAATGTAAAGCACGTAGAAAGAGATTGAGTTCTCTGAGGGCACGTTATCAAGTGCATTATTATTACTCTAATTATTATTATTATTATTAGTGTTCTATAGACAGGAACCATTGCAGAAAACACCAATGATTTTGCCGGTCATGTCGTCCGCCGCTGTCAAAATATTAATCATGATTCTAAAAATATAATGGCTCAGAACCTCTCAGTCTATACGTTGTCGTCCTTAAAGCCGGAACCATGCGATAAGCATTACTGTACATTGGTAATGCATTACATGCAGTACCTGTAAATTGCCTAGAGAGAGAGAGAGAGAGAGAGAGAGAGAGAGAGAGAGAGAGAGAGAGAGAGAGAGAGATTCAGTTCCCTGAGGGTGCTATACAGATGCCTTATTACTGTTATTATTATTCTTATTACTATTACTGCCGTGCTCTGCATGTTGCAGTTGAGATGGGCTCTGAGCGTCGCGCGAACAACCTGTATATGCTCTGACTGGTACGGAACACCTGTATCCCTTCGATGCTGTCGAATAGACTGCTCTGTGCTGCGGCGATAGGCTTGTATAAAGGCGCACGAGCGCTCTGCACTGCTTCATTGCTACTGTCTGCTTGCGTGCACGTGTTGGCGCTGCACCAACAAGTCACTAGCCACGAATAAAGGCATTAGCTTCACCGATATTTGCCGCGCATCGGCGAGGTGGAGCGCCGTTACGAGCCCTCTTTGCTGGAGCGAGGGTATCCTTGCACACGCCACTACAGCGAGCTTACAGCACCGGTGCCCATCGACTCTAAAGCCGGAAAGCTTTAGTCCAGAAGCCTCTCTAAACTTAAATATGGCCGAAAAAGGAGCAGCCACCGCTCCCGAATAAGTAAGTTAACTGAAATTTATCAAGTGAAGCGCGAAAGCGGAGCTGGAGCCGCAAGAGTTCTGTTATTGTAGTCACGTGACATTCGCGAACGCCGCTGCACCTACACGTTAGCACCGCGTAGATCAGCCTGATACTATGGGGCAGTTTCGGGATGGTCTCCTGCAGTAGTAGTATAAATTCTTAGAACTAAAGCACTACACTGCACTTTCATTGGTTGGCATGCCGGCTCCTACACAGCGGTGCGCCTACTGGGACGTGAGATCGCCAAGAAAGGCCCTAACGTAAAAGGTAGCTTATCAGGCAGCTTGCGGGCGTGTCGACCCACGTTTCTCACTTAGTATATGGCAACAGAGGAGTCAGGACTACTACTGGGTGTCACTACTCTTCGTTGACGTGCGAGCGGTTAATCGATCGAGCGCGCACTATATGGGGTAACGCCGGATCGGGACGGACCGCACAACCGCCGACCACCGGCGCGGATGTGGCTTTCAGTCAATCGTAGCTAGCCCTAACTATGTAAAACAAAGCAGTAACTATTTTTATGAATATCATTGGAAGTATAATGCTAGACAGTTAAGACACTTGGACCTCGTGAAAAGCGCGCCAACCGGACGTTTCGTTCTGCTGCCGCGCAATGGTACATCTACGAACGGCATCAGCTCGCATTCGCCATATTCGTCACATGCCCCTGGCGCATCTCACATGACCTGTTGTTTGGCCCCGTGATCAGCAATTACTCCTGAGGAAATTCGAAAGCGATTTTTGCGTAAATGGACGTTTTAGACCAGTCGCCGGATTCCGGGTGAGCACCTTTTCGTTTGTTTGAGGCAGCTGACGTTTAGTCAGCACGTAGGATGGCGTTGGGCTACGTACGGCTCGTCTAATACCGGGTACTGAGTAGCTGTCGCCGGTGGCGGTCCGCGTAGCACACTTTCGTTTTGAAGGACACGTGCTCGGCGCGATCTAGGTGCCGGCCGGCAGTGGTCCTGCTTCGATATGTCACATAGGCATAGCGCTGCCGCACAATGAGCTAGTTGCTATGTGCCTAATAATACTCGATATTAGGTGAAAGTCGGTTCAAGGTATTTGTGCTCTACGTGAGGCCACACCCATTCAGCTCTGAAATTGCCGTTTGCCCACTCTGAGCGCACCGGCAGAATTTGGTTTTCGAGACCGGCCTATAAGTAGGAAGTCATGTCCACAGGGCTTCCTGTTAACTGGTGTTTTGTGTATAGCCGCTCTCGTCCTGCGGATGTGACCTCGTGCGAAAGCGTGCCGCCAAGCAGGAGACGCTGGGCTTACGGTCAATATAGCTTCGCTAGGTCGCGTGGCTGACCGCTAAAAATGTGAGGCCCGCACCAGATTCGGTCGCAGCTGTTGCAAGTCGGGACTGAAGCCCGGTTGGTTATGAGCCACTGTGCGTTTATGGCCCACCGGCGCTACCATAGGATTGTACGCAGCCGCCCTTCCAAATAGCTCTATTATATCCATCCACCCGGCCTATCGAGCTGCTTGGGGCTCTTGAAAAGCGAACTAGCTCTGCCTTGCACTGGCTGGTCTGAAGCACTAACCGTGGGGCCTTGTTCGTAGTCCGTAGGCTCGGCAAGTCAAGGACATCGCTTCATGCCAGCCGTCGGCCTGCTGTAAATACGGGCATGCGCTTGAGCAAACCTGCGAGGTTACGTCCACATGCTGTTGCATCTGAGTGTATGGGTGGTTGGGGTTGGATGTTTAAGTGGATGTGTGTGTTTGTTTGTTGTGTGTTTGTTTGTTGTTGTGTGTGTGTGTGTGTTTGTTGTGTGTGTGCCTCCTCTTCTTTCTGCTTCCTCCTCCTGCTTCCACTCGTGCTCCTTACCTTCCTCTTCCTACTCTTCCTACCTGCTGCTCTTCTTTTTCTTATGATCTTTTTCTTATGATCTTTTTCTTATGATCTTTTTCTTATGATCTTTTTCTTATGATCATCCTCTTACTCGTTCCATGCCATTCCTGCTGCTACTATCGTGCAATGCAGGCATCAAAGTGTTGGGGGCACTCTAATGTATCTGGCAATTGGTCTGTGTTTGCAATGTAGTGGTTTGCGATAGGTCGTGTAGCTTTGCCTGTTGTAAGCGTGTGCTGCTCAGCATGTTGCAATAGCCGATGTGCTCGAAGACAGCGTGCCCAAATTGTGTGACAACTTGTGCTTATATAACTAAGCATGAGCCCGAGTGCTGCTGTGCCTCTCCACACTCATCTGGATAAATCGGTAGACTCATAAGTTGCTAGCAGTCTCCACCCCTTCCTCACAGGAGATTTGCTACTCTTTGTCCACCATCCTTTAGAGCATGAAATCCCCGGAGCTAGAATGGATGACCACGGGCATGCTGTCATTGACCAGCATGCTCTCTCACTCTCTCGCACACACTCTCTCACTCGCTCTCACACACACTGTCGTGCTGCTGATGCCCCCACACTGCTGCCGAGGCTTCCCTGCGGTTTGCTTACTGCTTGCTTTTACACTGCCACAGGTCTCGCGAGAAAGAAGATTCGCTGGAGCAGTCAGATGGTGAGTCTTGCTGGAGCTAGTTGCTGACTACTTGTTAAAACTTGTTTAAAGGCTCCTTTGTGCTGGCTTCTTCTGACATTGGCAAGGCAGCACTGCCGAACCTCCCCCCCCCCTCACCACGACTCTCAGATGGCTAGCGCTGACCTAGCAGCTCATGGATGCTGCCCATTCTTTATAATTGCGTCCGACCGTTAGCAGCAACCACCATACAGCAAGCACGAGCATGCTCGCTGCATTCGATCGGCAGCCCTGCTCTTTGTCGTTCAGTGGAACGAGGTCGCTGTTCGCCGAGATTTAAGCGAGCGCTGCTCTGGCGTGCCCGCTTTTCAGATGATGTGAGTGACGGCCAGCAGCAGCGCCATCATCTAGTCGCGGATGCAGCTCTGACGATTGATCCGATTCACTACCATCAGTACCGTGCCGATGGGCAAGGTAGCATGGCGCGGTCCAGTGGTGCGATATTCTGCTGCCCTCCTGCTTACTGACAGGGCAGCGTGGCTGCCTGGTGGTGCCAGCTCTGTTGTCGAGGCCGCTTGGATGAGTTTGCTGTAGAAGCGCAAAGTGTGGCGCTACCGACTGAGAAGTACCGACTGAGAAGTATCACTTCTCAGTCGGTAGCTCCTGAGTAAGGCTGGACTGGGTGGATGTGCTGCCGCCTGGCTTCATTTAGCTCGAGCTTTATCTAGCCAACTCAGAGCCTGAGAAAGTTTGGGTGCACCAAAGGTGCTTAATCTCACGTAACAGAGGCAGAAAGAGAGAGAGAGAGAGAGAGAGGGAGAGAGAGAGAGAGAGAGATGTAGAAGCACACACAGCTGAGTCGGGAGGGCAGTTGAGGAAGTGATATGGAAGTAGCAGCTCCTCAGGACGGCTGGAAAGGATGTGACACATTCAGCTTCAGGAGAGTAGATGGCAAGATGGCATTGCTTAAGAGTTGTGCAAGTGAGTTCCATGGTCAAGGACAACAGAGCAAAAGTCTGTTGCCGACGGTCAATAAGCAAAAGAGTGGAACAGCTAATTTATTGTCCACAGAGGACCTGAAGATACTAGGAAGTTGAACCGGGTATGGCAGTTCAGCTAGGTAAAAAGAACCCAAGCCATGGCGGGCCTTCTAGGTAGAGTTACAAAATGTGCCGTTGATCAACCGTGAGCCATCGTAGCTCCTTAAGTGAAGGAGGCACATAGTTGAACCTCTTTGATTTTGTTTATACCTATTTTACCGCTATCACGAGCTGTAGAGGCATGGTGTATTTTTTGTAGCCCAGCCAGAACTGAATTACAGTGGTCCATCCAAGTCGAAACCAGAGAGCGAGTAAGATCATTGCCAGCCGCCGTGGTAAGGGGTTCCCCTGTCTTACACGGGATTGACCGTGGTGACGAGTGGTGGGAGCAGTCTTCTGAATGAAACATTCGAATGTCAATAGCTTTACAAGGGGATGCCTGAGCTCCAAGCACATTATGATGGTCGAACTGCAGTATCACCAATTAGAAGAGCAAAGTCTCCTAGTCCAGCCGCACAGTTGGGTTGTCCTGTGAGTAGAAAGTTGGTTCTATCATCATTAAGTTTTAAGAAAATTTGCCGACATTCAGCATCGAATGTCTTCAAGGCAAGCATTCAGTCGTTGCAGCTGATTTGGCTTCAGAAGGCTTGCACACAAGCCTTAGGCAACTGTCCAGCTTAGCAGCAGCTTCCGGTGTGAAGTCGAGGAGTGAGAGGCGCAGTAGGCATTTTGCACCAACACAGTGAGAGGAGGTGGCAAACTTCGATCGGAGTCGGGAAAGCCAGATTATTGACCACAACTCCATGCGAAGAAATGTGAATGAATTACTAGTGCATGCTAGGTATAGGTGACGGGTGTATCAATGGAGTATGTTAAGGCAAAAGGCTGTGATTAGATGCTTGCTGCAACTGCTTTTTAACCGATGCTGTGTTTGAATATTTATACTTCTGATTAGAGTTACTGTGAAGCAGTTAATGAGTTGTTCAACTTGACGTGTGAACTTGTAGGGCATCAGAGTTAGTTGGTGCAATGAAGTATTCCAACCAGCAGGCAAACTATCGGACCTCACTCAGCTAGCTCTGCTGGCATAATTTCGTCAATTGCTGCACAACTTTGCTGCACAATTTTTAGGTTGTTCTCCTTTTCCCCTTCCAGCACCTAAGGCAGTCTCTTGAAAAAATAACTAGACCGTGGGTTGGAATAAAGAAGTGTGAGTGGCAAAAGCTAGCGAACTAAGTACCACTGAATTGCCAGATTCGGAGTATGTCATGGTAGTACCACTGAAATGCCAGATTCGGAGCGTGTTATGGTAGTAGGAGCCCAAAGATTTATGATAGCATCGCTATATTGATCACGTGGCTACTAGACGTCGCCAGGTGCTGGCTAGCAGCAGTAATACTATAGCTGTTTGGGCAAAGACATCTACAAATCAGTGCAAGTTTTGGTATTTGGCTGAGCGACTCTGGCTCTTACATTTATTTGCACATCCATTGCTATCGACTTCATTGTTCACAACGAAAGTGTTGTATGTGTGATTTCAGTACTCTGACTGTCTGTGGTTAGCTTGGAATGTCAGGACAGTACGAGAAAAGAGATTTTGCGAACGGTTTTCGAAATTGGATTTCACGTTTTGGGTGTGAACATCGGTGATTAGCCAAGGCTTGTTTTCGAGCTACCTTTTTTTTAGTGTTGTGTACATTCTGGGGATATTATTGAGTAGGCCGTGATGCGAACTGTGTTCACCTGTTGCTTGTGGCTGCTCCCACATGGTGTGCTTGCTGCAGCTCGTGGCCTAGTGCTCGTGTCAGGCTTGCTGTCGAAGCCAGCCTTGTGCTGCTAGCTTAATTAAAGTTTGTCTCTATTGGATGCCATTACGATGCTGGAATCTAATGTAGTTGGAATATGCCGTGTTTTCTGCCGCTAGGCTTTCTTGCTGGTGTCGGAGTTGCTGTTGGAGCTAGCTTTGTGCTGCTGTCGTATTTGGCGCCATACAAAATGCTGGTATCTAATGCAGGTGGAAGTTAGCACTGGCATTTTCTTCTGCTTTAATCCATCACCAACTTTTCTGTAGATGGTACACAGGTTACCTATCGAGTCGTGCAAGTCAGTCAGGCCGCAGGTGATGGGGACGGTATTATGGGTACTGCATCATTGCCACCAGGAACGCAAGTGGCCCAGGTGAGCTTCTATCCCGGAATATATCTGCCAGCCTACTCATTTTTCTCTGCACTGCTTGTTCTGTCGGCTGCTTGTTCTGGTGGGCTGTGTCACTCCTCCACCATCGATGTTTCAGGCCGTTATTCAGAGTCCATTCGGCACCGGAGCAGGAAGTCCTCGCACCGACGGCATGGAGACTCGGTTTGCATACGTGTCTGCCGGGGGTGGAGACGGTGACACGGCCTCGGCTGCCGCAGTTCTGACCAATCAGGTCACCCCAGGCAAGTGTGCTGCACATGGTCAGCGTGCAGAAAGCCCAGCTGCCGACTTCCTCCGACTATTTATGCTAGCCGCCCCAATCGCTCGCTTTCGGCGCATCTCGCTTTTCGTCGTGACCCGTTCAGCCTTGAGCCTCAGTTTGGGTGTGCAGCGGCGCAATTGGTGACCTCGCATCTTTAATTTTCTCTTATAGTGTCTCAGTTCTACGTGATGATGTCGCCTCAGGACGTTCTTCAAAGTCAGCGCAACATTGCCCCACGTGCCAACCACTACTCGTCGGGCAAGGGCGAGAACCCGAGAGCTGCCCGCGACGACCGGCGGCGGGCCACTCACAACGAAGGTGCCCGACTTGGCAGACGACTAGCGGCCACCAGCGACTGCAGCTTCCTTCCTCTGACCCTTTACATGGTCGTCGTTGCGCTCCATCGCTAGTCCCTCGACCCTGCTGAGGGTGCTTGTCTTTTCAGTTGACTTTCTTGCCGACCACAGGCAGCTGCTGAGGGCTGCTGCTGCCACTGGTGCCTTTTCGCTCTTGATGCTCCTAGCTAGCTGCACATCGGATGCATCTTTTTTCCAGTGGAGCGTCGGCGCAGGGATAAGATCAACAACTGGATCGTCAACTTATCTAAGCTCGTACCAGACTCTGTTCCTGAGCACATTAAACAGGGGCCGAGCAGTAATATTGCCTCTTCTGCTCAGGTAGGCAACCTCGTTCTGGGTGGGTGGCTCCGTCGTGCAACCGGTGAGCCTTGCCACGGCATCTCTCGCGGCATCTCTCGCGAGCCTGCCGGCTAGCAAGAGTGCTCCGCTCGTCTCTTGCCGTGGCTATATGCGCCTATCATATCGGACACCGCCGGTCACCTGCACCGCTGATGGTGCAGCTGAGGCTGATCTGGCAACCTCATTGTTAAAGCCTAGCTGAACCTTGTTTTTTTGTTGTTGATCTTTCTCTTTTCATGGAGATCGATAGTGACCTTAGTTCATCCAGAAATTTGTACTGTAAAAGAAAATACTAAAAGTGGTAGGTCAGCTGATTTTTGCAACCATACTTCTCCAGTGGTTTTCTGAGCCTTTGTGTTTCTGTAACTCCGCAAGGACTACGTGGGTGTTACACGAGCTAATTTTTTGTAGAGCACTCAAAGCGAAGTCACTAGCCAACTGTCTTCATCTCACGAAACGAAAAGATAGGGAGAAGCTTAGCTGAGGCTGAGTCAGGAGATAATGTGAGGTAGTGAGTAGCATGAGAGTAGCAGCTTAGGACGAAGGCTGGAAAGGATGGGCCATAGTCGGCAGCAGGAGAGTAGACGTCGTTTCGTTGGAATTGTAGAAGTGAGTTTCACAGTCTAGGACCTGCCGAGCTAAAGGTCGCTAACGGCCTTTAAGCATAGGAATGGAACAGCTAATTTATTGTCCATACATGACCTGAGGGCTCGAGGAAGCTGGAAAACTGGTGCAGCAGTTCAGCTAGGTATGAAGGATCCCAGCCGTGGCAGGCCTTGTGGGTCAGCCCTTCTGGGTTAGTGTAAGAACTTAGCTCTGTATCGGTTGATCAGCCGGCAGCCTTCCAAGCTCTTGCAGCAAAGGAAACACTCATGGTCAAACCTAGGATTTTGTAAACCAGCCTTGCAGCCATATTCATCACCAGCTGTACTGGCCTTGTGGCTTTTTTTTCGGTTGCCGAGCCAAAAGGGAATCACAATAATCAAACCGAGACAGAACCAAAGAGCTAGTTAAATTTCTTGCCAGCCACCGTGGAAGGCTGTTTCTAATATTTGATAGTGATCGGACTTGATGGCTAGCTGTGGAAGTAGTCTTCCTAACGAAGCTTTCAAAATTTAGGCAGCTGTCGAAGATGTCACCTAAATTTGAAGCTGTAAACCCCCCTTGCTGGGATCGGCGTACTTGAAGACCTTCCACCCCTTGCATGAGCCAATAAGGGAAGTGTGCCTGCTGCATGACTGGAACCCGGGGATCCAGCCAGATCTAAGTGGGATCGCCATCCTCCTATGCTAGGTCCTGGAGGTTGTGTCTGCTTTCCCCTTGTGGCCATGCGTCTTCCAGTGCAGTTGTGACACGACGAGCAATTCGTGCCAGTGCTGCTGCTGCTGCCCGTGATGCGTGCCGTGCCCTGGTTTTTTACAGAGCAAAGGTGGCATACTGGCCAAAGCCTGCGACTACATCAGTGATCTGCGCTCGGCGAACATTAAGCTCTCTGAGAGCCTCAAGGACTCCGAGCGAGTCATTTTGGATAATGAGGTGCTTCGCCAGCAGCTGGAAGATGTGAAGCAGGAGAACGTGCTGCTGCGGGCACAGCTTCAGCAGCACGGCCTGCTGCCTGCAGACATTCACCACTCGTGATACTGCGACCACCACTGGTGATGCCGCCCGGCTCCCGTAGCCTAGTGGTGGGTGCTGGCCCAGCGCCAGTCCTCGCGCCCTAGACGAGGGCAGACTGGGAAGACGTGAACTCGTGGCGTCATTCGGGAGGACTCTTGGCTCACCTACTGTCAGTGAGGTGCCGCCTGATGCGGTAGTACCCGGTCATTGTCAGACCGATTCGTGCTACTGTGTAGCATTAAGGCAGAGCTTCTTTTGTGACAAGTCACCGAGCAGCTGCTGGTACATCGGACGGAGTGTGTGCCCCCCTCCCCGGTCCTTTGTTGTATAACAAATCCGAGAACTGCTGTATAGCCAGCGTAGCTGATCCGTGTTCGTTGTAATAGTTTTGTAATTTACTGGTAGGGGCAATACAATAGTGTTTCCATCGCATGTAGTTCTGCCTTGCCTGAGTTGGTATGGAGAACCTTATAAGTATGTAGTTCTGCCTTGCCTGAGTTGGTATGGAGAACCTTGATAAGTGCTCGTGGCTATTATGTGATGTCGATGATGCAGATGATGATGACGAGGCAGCTACTAAGCTTATGTCCTGCTTAAGAATGCACGAGTGAACCTTGAAGCAGTCGATAAGGAAAAATAGTAAAAAAGAGTACGTGGCAAGACGTCAGTGTAGTTTAAGTGACAGTAACATCCCGAAAGAATCTCGTGGCACTGCGTAGCAAAATATCCGGTTCATCGCAAGGAGTTGAACTTTGGACCAAGGAAACCCGAGTCCCCCTCACCACTGTACCTCTGAGGTAAGCTGGAAATGTTGTAAGAAGGCAAGTGTCCGGGCCACCTGAGCTGAGCAAGGAATGTGCTTTATCGAGTGATGGCAGCTTGCTGTCACGCTGATCCTGCGCCTGTGTCGATAATTTGCTTTCAAGTCAAGCACCTCGAAAAAACGCTGCTGCCTCTGCCCTTCACCATCTTCCTCAAGGACAAGGTCAAGGAGAGGTCAAGGTCAAGCTAGCTGCTGGCACAGCGTGTGGCTGCTTGTCTGACGCAGCAATTACGCCTTCGAATCCTTCCTGATCTGATCCTGTACTGGAGGTTGGCTCGATTGGCTTTTCAAAGCTCTGGACTCAAGGAGCGTTGTAGGTCGACACTAATCTGAGGGGAATGCTTTCTGAGCACGAAACTGCCTTCCTAAAACACAGCCAGCTTACCTTATAGGTAAAGTGGGTGAGGGGGCCACAGGTTTCCTTTGTCTTAAGTTCGACTCCTTATGATTACCTGGAACTTTTGCTTCCCAGTGCTGCGAGATTCTTTCGGGATGCTACTGTTACGAGGAATGTGCTTCATTTCGTGGTTTGATTAGTGGTATGGCAGTGCTCATGAAGATTAGGACGGCAAGGATAATCCAGTGACCTTATCTTGCATTATGCTGTCTCGTTTGCTCAGCGTCTAGCTACGAGAACCGCATGGGTTTGACCTGGTATCTGCTGTTTATTGCACTCCCAGCGGTGGCGGAGAGGCTATTGCTAAGGACTTCTAGCCATTTAGGTCCCAGCTGCAAGTCCCGCTCGCAGTAACGTCTGTTGCTAGTCACTGGTTGCAATTGAAAACCAGTCTTCAGTCTTCTCATCTCACCATCATCTAGGCCGACTTAGATCATTTCGCGTGCCCTTAAACTGCCGAGATTTTTTATAGAAACTATCCTACAGTTTCAATGCTCGTACAGCCTGGAGCTCGCTACCGATTCACATCACAATATCCCCTGACTTGACCGACTTTTAAAAGGAACGTACAAATCCGACGATTCCTCGTTGCACTTGCTTTCTTCTTGTGTATTGCCTTGGCTGAGCATCCTGAGGAGCAGGAGCAGGCCGCAATTCGTAAAACCTGGCATCGCATCTAGGAGCGCATTTGAACGACAACAGAATTAATATTAAGCCGTCGAGATCGTAGCATGGAGTTTGCTCTCTTGAGAGCGAGCGGCACGATAATGGCAGACGGCTAGGGTGCTGGAGTACATGCCTGCAAAGCAGCGGGCACAAATGGCCAGCATATAGAGTTACGTAAGCACCTATCCTTTGCGTCTTGTGGACAAAATAAAGAAATACGCCATAAAAGCAGGCACTGCATTGACAGCTCGTGTTTCCGCATGCGGGGCTTAGGAATTCAACTTTTCGGAAAATCCCGCCGGAAAACGTGAGCTTCGCTGCCGGAGTTTATGTTTCCATATATCTGTAAGCGGAAAAATCACGAGAAAAATGTATTTAAAAACTATCAATTCTCTTGAAGCCAGTGCCTAAGGCCACACGACGCACCAAAGGATTGCGTGGGGCGAAGCAGCGGCGGGCCAGCGTAGGAGTTGTCCCCCAGTTTACAGGGCCCCCTCAAGTGGTGAGCGGATAAACTCGGCGGTTCGCCACGCCGAGCGCAGCTGATATGCTGCAACTCGACGCCCACTTTCCAAAAGAAGCTTCTAGCCCCAGCTTTCTATTGCGTATCACTTTGCAGCAAATGTAAAGCGCCTAGAAAGAGATTAAGTTCTCTGAGGGCGCTTTATCAAGTGCAATATTATTATTATTATTATTATTATTTCTGCCTGCTCGGCTCCAGCGTTTAACGCGCGTCGCGTTCGCCTCTGCTGCTTCTGCTCCCGCCGCAGCGCCCGGTCACTGCTGTACGCCTCACCTGCGGCCTATAGTCGCGCCGTTGACGCACCGCAGCCTACTCCTCACCTGTATCCAGTAGCCATTGACGTAGCGAAACTAATGTGAGTTAAATTGTCCGACGGTAGTTGCTGCGATTCGTCGAGCTCTCATACACGTGCGCTTTCAGAGAACTAAAGATTGAGTCTCATTTGCCGCTCACGTCCGTGCTGCGTCTCCGCGAGATTCCCATAGAGCTACCGCCTCTGAGCCGCTGTAATACAACAATGGTCGAGTCCAGCCCACGCTTCCACGCCCTGCTTATGGAAGGAAGTAGCAGTACGGTGCAGCATCGACAGCGCGGGTTTCGCGAGACTGGCTCAGCTGACTTTCTGGCTCACACCGGCGATGCGAGGTCGTTTCCGGCATGAGACAATATGTTCTGCCACTCCATTTCCCAAGGAAAGACGGACTTGGGAGCGCAAGGCAACGATGCTGCTACGTCGGTTCAGCCGGCTTCGCAGGCAATCGCGTAAGCTGGACATTTACCGCAATCCACCACTAAGCGGCAGCGCATAAATCAATCCGCAATTGCATATTGGGGGCATCGGAGGACCGCAGCGAACGCACTCGTTCGCTTTATGCAATCATTCGTAGATTTTCCGCATTCGGTTGAAGATATGCGGTACGCCAGTGGCGGGGCCATAACTTGAATGGGGCCTCTGATGATATTTGAAATTTTGCAAAAATATCCAGTCGCATTGAAAAATCCGCATCCATGTGCAGTAGTCGTGCGACTTTTGTACTGCTCTATAGTGATATAGAGGCCTCGTAGGAACGCGTGCACGCTGTACCGCTTTATTGAGTCAAATCAGGCGCAAAACGCTGCGCCAGTTTTCTACTGTTCACGTGCTGGAATGAGAGCTCCCAAACGCGTATCTCGTACGTTGTACGTACCTACGTTCTTACGTACATCATTGATAGGTCAATCGCCTGAGATCTTGATCTAAAGAGCGGTTCTCAATCTTTCTGTAGCCGAGTTCCCGGGTGCTAGCCTATTCCCACGTGGGCCCCCTACTATCTATGTCCGTTCTCGGTTATTACGTGGAGCCCTCCGGCAACAGCGGTTCACAGGCGATCAACCGGGTACACAACACTTTATAATAGCGCATGCGCCAACAACAACAGGGGAACTAAACAAGTCTACAGGGAGGGCCCTAAACAAAGTACACTATAGGGGCGCAAGACGACGCAGTAAGCGCGAACAAACGTGCTAGTTGGTCAGTCGGCTTCCACCGTCACACCGTCGCCGGCCTCCGTCCCACCAGTACAAGCGCACGCCGTACAAGACCCGGATAGCTGAGTATTCTGGGATAGACGGAGCAGACGTCCACAACAGTCGAGAGCTTCCGCCGAAAGACGCCAACACACGGGGGGGGGGTGGGGGTCACAAACACGCTACACGGGGAACGCGGAATATACAAGTCTCAACAACGAGCGTGCTTTCCAGCCCCGCTCGGACCTTGGGTACTCGTCGCCTTGCGTGCGTGGCCGCATCGCCGGAGCACGAGTACAACCATCCAGGTGCATAACTCGGCGAGACCGGGAGCCTCCAACACCACGACTTACTCGGCCAACTTCTCCTACCCAAAAGCCCCGGTGACCTCACGCCACCGCACATCCCGCCATGCCGTAGGTCCGATCCCGGCTTAACCGGTGACCCTTACCCTCATTATAGCCGCCCGGTCCTAGCTAACCGAACCTAGGCTGGATATATTTCTAATGCTGCGACCCATTATTAAAGTTCCTCATGTTGTGGGGACCTCAACCATAAAATTATTGTGTGCTAAATGTGGAAACGCGTGTCTTCCGATGGTCTTAGGCGACCACTGTGAAAAGGTCGTTCGACCCCCAACGGGATCGCGACCCACAGGTTGAGAACCGCTGATCTAAAGCACAGCAAACCCTCTCGGTCCGAGAACGTGCCTCGACGCAAACAAGCGACCGATACCTCGCAGTAGGCAATGTATCGATAAAAACGCGAAGATGGCGTCTGTATACGATTCGATGCTCAGTAACTGTCTCCAGTTCAATGTGTCGTTCAGATATTGCGCGTTTTCATTTTTTTGTTGAGTACTACGCTTTTGAGTACCACGGGTCTTCGTCAGGAGATAAGGGGCTCGCTCTTCCCGACCCAGGTCGTTGGTTCGAGTCTTAAAGCGGGCGATCCTTTATTGTCGACTCCAAGCGATGGTGATAGCCGTGAAAGCTCTCTTACCGCTGTATGAACGCGGCTGCTAAATCAGCTCACTCTATCCGGTTTAAGTCAGAGTCGTCAACTGCATACCATTTGAGCTTTTCTGGCGTAAAGCATGTACGTCAAATAAAATCCCCATCGGGTGGTGACTAAAAAATTGCCTTAGACAGCGTTGGATCGGATCGAGGTAACCGGAAGGAGTAGAGTGCGTCGAGCACGACGGAATTCCTAAGGAACTACTGTAGGTCGTACGAATCGATCCTAGCAAAGGCTAAGTCTAGTTTTTATAAAAACATTGTTGAATCACAGATGCACAATCCAAAAATGCTGATGTCGACAATAAACCATCTCCTCAACCGTTCCCAGATTAGCTCCTTACCTGATGATCCTAATGATGATCTAGCCGATCGCTTCTCTCGATTCTTTGTGCAGAAGATAGACAAGATCAGGGAATCCATCCCTGTGATGACAAACTCCCCACTAGAATGCTGTTCCTCGGTTCCTGGCTGCACCTCAATGTCTGCATTTAAGCAGGTCACTAGTGATCTAGTCCTAAAGTTCGTATCTCAATCAAAAAAGACAAGTTCTCTGGACCCTATTCCCACTGTCCTGCTCCTACGTTGCATTGATCTGCTGCTGCCATGCATAACTAACATAATTAATATGTCATTAGCCTCAGGTCAGGTCCCAGCACCTTTCAAAAAAGCTGTAGTTAGGCCACTTCTCAAGAAAACTACACTTGACCAATAGAACTTGAGCAACTACCACCCAGTTTTCCTTCTACCATTCCTATCAAAGACACTGGAACGGGTCGTGGCAGACCAGCTGAACTCGTATATCGAAACCTCACACCTTGCTAGTAAGTTCCAGTCGGGCTTTAGAGCTAATCACTCCACAGAGTCAGCATTGCGTAGGGTATACAACGACCTACTTAGGAATGCAGACATGGGTAGAGTGTCTCTGCTTGCTTTGCTTGATCTTTCGGCAGCTTTTGATACCATCGATCACAAAGTTCTTCTAGAGCGCGTCTCATCTCGCCTGGGCATCAATGGCACTGCTCTGCAGTGGTTCAGGTCATACCTCAGTGGGAGACTCCAGAGTATTGACGTGAATGGACAAAGATCATGTGAAGTACCTCTGAAATATGGAGTACCTCAGGGCTCTGTGCTAGGTCCGGTTCTTTTCACGGTTTATACTCTGCCTCTTGCTGATGTGATTGCGAAGCACAATCTAGGCTTTCACTTCTATGCAGATGACACTCAGTTGTACCTTTGCTTTGATCCCTCCCAGCCTTCGAGCACCTCAAATTCTCTCAACTCACTTGCTGCATGCATTGATGACATCCGCACATGGATGGCAGCAAATTTTTCTAAAACTCAACGATGATGATAAAACTAACTTACTAGTTATGGGCAAACCTAGTGTGATCCAGAGATTGGAAAGGCTGACTCTCAAAATTGGCTCTGCCAGCATATTTCCAGTTGAATCAGCTCGAAATCTAGGTGTCACATTCCAAAGCGACCTCTCGTTAGTCGACCATATCAGTTCCACAGTCAAATCCGCCTATTTTCAGCTTCATAACATTGCTAAAATTCGGGCTTGTTTAGATAAAGATACCACGTCCATGTTGGTCCATGCATTCGTGACATCCCGTCTCGACTTCTGAAACTCACTGCTTACTGGCCTACCAGCATGTGCGATCAGGCGATTGCAGCTGGTGCAAAACTCTGCAGCTAGGCTTGTCTGTCGTGAGCGTCGCAGTTGCCACATTACTCCACTTCTCGCCGACCTGCACTGGCTACCAGTCAAGCAACGGATTGACTTCAAGGTTTTGTCCCTCACTTTTAGGTCCCTTCATTCTATGGCTCCAGCCTATCTGTCAGATATACTACCCCATCAGGCTAAGCATCGTACCACCCACTTTTCGGAATCCAACAGTCTAGAAATACCTCATACAAACCTTAAATCCTTTGGAAACCGTGCATTTAGTTCATATGCTCCCAAAGCCAGGAACTCCCTCCCGACCTGCGTCAGAACATCCCCTGACCTGACCACATTTAAAAGGAACCTAAAAACACACTTATTTAGGACAGCATTTAGTGGGTCCCTGTGATTCGTCCTTGATGTGCTTATGCGTGCTGACACTGTGCATGCTGCCACTAACCACTTTTGCATGCTGACCCTGTGCATGTCACCCCTAACCATATTATTCATTTTGTTTGTTTTTCAAGCATGATTTTACTTACCATTCAATCGCATTTCACTTTACAGCAAATGTAAAGCGCCTAGAGAGAGATTAAGTTCTCTGAGGGCGCTTTATCAAGTGAATTATTATTATTATTATTTTATTATTATTAGGAACTTAGCTCCGAGTACTACGTTATGTACGGCATGAGCTAACGTGCCTTCGAAGAGCCCTATTCAGTGTTTACGAAGAATGTCAAAGAAAGAAAATTAATGAAGCATATAGCAATAGTGCGCATTCGTGTTTGTTTTAAACGGGAGGAACTTGAGATCTCCCAGCTAAATTCCGGTGCAGCGCGACCGTCTCACCAGCGCAGCTGGTCGACGAGACTATAAAAGCCGCGTGCAGATGATTGAATGGAGTAAGCATATAAGCCATCAACTAACCTTTACCGGATCTCAGCCCAGGTGTAAGGTGCTCGCTCTTTGTGACCAGGGAAGCGGTTCGAGTCCAGCTTTGGTTGAGTCTGTATTGACCACTGCAACAAGAGGTGGCCAAAGCCGTGGAGGCTCTTCGGCGCGCTAAGCAAAGAAGGCTGCTAAATCAGCTTACCTTTATTAGAACAAATTAATCAAAGGCGACGCCCATGGAGGCGATAAAATGGATACACAGTCACGCCTCGCCATTTTGAGCTTCAACTTTGTAATTTCACTCTCTGGAGGTTTTTCAAATTTATTCATAAACAGTTTGTCGAGATAGTAAAAATGATACTGTGAGCGCTCTGCTTTTTGAGTCAATTACAAGACCGTGTGATAAAATTAAAATAACTGTACGTATGGACTGTAGGCCTACGTATTCGAGCAGCTCCGCAAATCCTTCAAGGCCAGGTGCAGCCGCTCAACCACCCCTAGAGTGCGGGCAGGAGGTTTTTTCCACAAAATCGGGTGTAGTGAAACAGAGCCAATCAGAGCGTGCTTATTCACTGATTGGCTATTATAGTGTAATTACATTTACAATAATAAAACTATAATATTAGTAGAGTCTAATGTCTTATTTTCTCTTATTTTGTCTAATATACTGGGTAATATGAGTGTAATTGTGACTAAAGGGGTATTATTATTTATCGTCCAGCGGGCTCTAAAAACGTTAAAGCCGTATTTAGACGGTAGTGAATAGGCCTTCAATGCTTTAACCACCTAAATATTCGATTTATAAATAAATAAGCGTAATTCACAGAAATTCGCTTATCGCAGTAGAGTCTGGAACTGATTAACGATAAACGAGGCACGACTGTAGTGAAAGCATCAGATATTTGGCTCTACGTCTTTGCCGCGTGTTATAGACTAGTGAAGTTCTCTGGGGGGACTTACAATTAAAACCAAGCTCAATTAGCTTTGCCTGCAAGTTAACTAAATGCGATACTAGGTGCCCCAGCTCCCAGGCGACAAGACCTAAAGCTGCGTCTGTATCTACAAATTGTTTCATTCGGCTGCTTTGACTATTTGCAGAGGGACTTACTTAGATTCAATCAAAGATGTACGGATTCAATGCGAAGAAATATCAAGCTGAACAGTCAATCAAGTCAGTACACACGCAGAGAGGAAAAGTCAAGCCAGCTACACCGGCAACACGTTGCAGCTGTGAAGGCAATAGTTGCGATTCGCTGTGGCATGCGCCTTAAATAAATAATTGATCTCCATAATTTACTATGTGAGTCCGTTAGCGATACAATTCGTCCGCGAGGTATACGCAAGTCACAGATGTCAGTCACTCTTGCGCTGTGCCCTTGGGATTTTTATGGCACTACGACGACGGTACGGCTACGGCGGGTGCCAAAGTGAAAAATTTCGGGCGAGCTTATTTACTAATTTGCAGAAGCAGCTACAGCACGCACTCTCAGAGTTGAAATTGAACACTTAATCGTGTATAGAATTATGAAATAGTGATGAGTAGGTTTTTGATCATCGATATTTTATTACGCATGCAAACGCTTCATTGATTATTTGTTAGTGGAACGGATAAAATTAAAAGCCTGACGTGGGCAGCCAGTATTAGACTCGGCCTGACCGTCGGTGAGTGATAGCAGCTGACCTCTGTGCAGCTACACGCTAACGTTCACAGTATTTAATTTTCAAATTGAATGCACCGGCGATTTTTCGCGGAAAACGCTGCTCCGTTGCCTGGGCACTCAGTCAAAGTGGTAGCGACGGCTGCCTTTTCGCAAGCTTAGACGAGACCGCCAACAGAAAAAAAACCGAAGAATGTCGCTAACAAGTTGCAGGTCAATGTAAAACAACCTAGCGGCAACAATTTTAAGAAACAACGGCACAGCCAGTACCACTGAATGGAGAGGGGGCAAAATCTTGAACTTGAGGGGCACGACACAAAGTCACAGCGTCAAACGGGCTCGTGGAATAATATTGACCAGCCGTCTTTGAATTTCTGGGGATTGGTTTGGAATTTTCTGTTCGTGAGATCTTAAAAACAGGCACGGATAGATGGTCATTTAAACAATCAGCAGTATGCTGCTAAGTATTACTAGATGATGACATACGAATGACTTGCAAGCTTGGAACTTCCGACAGGAATGAGCTGCAACCCAAATCCGGTAAATCTTTACTAGATTATTGCTGAAAACTTGCAGTTTTTCAGGCATAAATGTGTGTTTAACGATCTCTCTGCTATTGACGTCACTAATTGTAAGGCAGGGAGTGACTTTGAATACTTGCAAGCGACGGTTTATCACAGTAGCCAAGAGTGATGTTCTCTACCAAATGCCTTAAAACAGGACACGTCTTTATCTGAAAATAATGTATGCCTAAGAGTGAATCGACGGAATGTTGCTCCCACTATATACCTGCATTTTGTGCGCAGCCATTGGGGATAACTTAAATTGCATTTATCAATCTGAATTAACGAGATCCATCTGAAGAGACATTTTGAATGGAACGAATTGTGAAGTATGAACGTTCGTTCAAGTTGGAAAAAGAGCATTTCTACGCTTCCTCTCAAATATAATCGTACACATGTGCTGTGTTATGGCGCTCCCAAAAAAAAGTGCCACGGCTACCAAAAAAGAAGAGGCAGTACGTTGCAGTTTCTGAATGAATGCATTCCAGATCGATAGTAATTGCATTAATAGTCCAATTGATTTGACGCAGCTTACCAAACTAAGATACCCGTACGCCGGTTTGTGGTACGTAGTCGAAGCTACTCGGCGAAATTCAGACGGCTTGCTCAAAGTGCCTGCTCTTTGATTGCGATGCAAATTTAGCCCATGCCCTATTCAGATGATCTGCCACTGACGAGAGAGATGGAGAACAAGGAAAAGAAAGCGAGCGAAAGAAGAGAGATAGATAGGGAAACGCAGATAGATTGAGAGAAGAATGAGGAAACAGCGAGTGAGGTAAAGATCGAGGGAGAGAGAGAGCCGGTCAATGACGCCTTGATAATCTAGGTTGGCAAGCACTTTTAAGTATCTCAGCCACTTTATTTATAGGCATTAGTTTGGCAGCCTTGAAATGTGTACATCACGTGATCAAGGCTGCTAGGGCGTACGTGTCCAGGGGACTGCCGTGTTCATTAAGAGAAATAGGAAGCTACGCTATTCGTAGAAACTTGCCGCAGCGCTGGCTCCGGTCGTTCGCACGCTGATGTCAAACAGTGCAATAGCTTTGGTCAAAATAAGACTTGAAGAATGTAATGGAGAGGAGCGTAATGTCGATAGCCGGTTCACATTGCCTTGCCTCTGGCGAGTTCCCGCACTGTCATTTGGCGGCGAAAGTTGCGACTAGAAGGTGACGACAGCGCAGGCGACGAGCTGACGACGAAACCAATTCCATGCGTCTAAGAAGGGCGGCTCGGCCTCGCGTCTGGCTCGACTGGCACCACGCTTGCAGCAAACGTATTACCCCGTCGCTTCTTCGCCCGGCGGGCGTTTAATCGCCAGGTCGCCGGGAGTGGCTTCGCGGATGAGCGGTCGACGCGGCGCACGCTTCGCTCGGGGCGTGGAGGAGGTGTGGAGTCTCGCGACCTGTCAAGGGAGAGCCGAGATTCGTTGGCCGCGGTCGCGATGCTGTCGCTCTGACCTTCGACGTCGGCCGAGGTCATGGGCTCGAGCCCCGTGGCGTACGTTGAGTGCCTGAATAGAGATTAGGTTCTCCTAGGGCGCTATACAAATGAATTATATATATAACTTCATATTTTTGTTTATAAGGCCCGCTTCCGCTGTTCACGCGCTCGCTGCCGATCGACCGGCTACGGGAGTGCTCTTCCGAAGTACACGCCGCTCCTAGAGAGGAGCAACTAAGTTTCGACGAATAGTTATGCGCACTAGCGTCTTGCTCTACTAGAGCTCCCGAAGGCGGATAAGTGGTGGCGATTCACTACGCGAGACCGCTCTTCTCTTGCTAAACCGCCCTACCCCATGCCCGCCCTACCGCACGCGCACACGCGGTACGCGGGGATCCATCGACGCCCAATCAGCGCTGGCTATCGGTGTCAAGGTCGGCCAGCCGTAATCAGGGACGCAGTGGTATCGAAGGTGGCACCGGAGGTGGTCGTCGGCCGGTTCCCGCGGACCTGCCCGAGGCTCGCGCGCCGGTCGTACGAGCGGCGAATATCACCAAGCCGCCGCCGCCGCCGCCGCTCGTCGTCTTCCGACTTCCACTCATCAACGCGACCCATCATTTCCCGGTTTGACCCGTAGAGACCAGCGTCGGCATCGGCCGCGGCGACTCGTCGGACGCCGGCCGGCGGCTGGCCGCCGCGTAGCGTCGCTGAAGAGATCTGGCGGCGACCATGATCGACTACTTCAAAGTGCTGGGACTCGAAATTGATGCATCGCTAGACCACGTGAAGAAGGCATTCCGGTCGCTCGCCAAGCAATGGCATCCGGACAAGAATCGCACGCCGGGTGCCGAGGACCGGTTCAAGGAAATAAAAGCCGCCTACGACTACCTCCGGTCTGACGATCGAAGGGGCGTACACGCTGCCGACATTAGGCGCCACCACGCGGGCGATGCTGGACGGCATGGAGCGTGGACGCCACCGCCGCCGCAGCCGTCGCAGCCGCCGCGAGAAGCAGCTGCCGACGCGGCCGGCCACCGCGCTCGGCGAACGCACGCCGAGGCGCACTCAACCCGGCGGCGGCGGCGGCGGCGGCGGCGGCGGGCGCGGGAGCAAGCCGCACGGTTCGTCGCCGCCGCCGCCCAGGACGGAGTTCAAGGACGCTGCTAGCGAGAGGCGACGGCAGCGCTTCGACGGAGCCGGCACCCCGAGCGCGTCCGATAGAAAGGACGCTCGCTCCGGACGACCGCGAACAAAAGTGGACAGCGGCGGCGGCGCGTTCCACCGGGACCGCAATGCGACGCCAACTTTCGAGTACGTGTTCGACTTTATGTCGTTCGATCCTCTGCTGGAGGACATTTTCAACATGAGGCGCGCGTTCGACTTCTGCTCCCCGAACTTCCGCTCGACTGCGGAGCCGATGAGGGGAGCCAAGAAGAGGGCGGATCCGTTCGGCAATCCGCTGCCCGACGGCGTGGATCCGGGCATCTACGATTGGGGCGGGCCCAGACTCGCACCGACCTGGACAGACCTAGGTGAGGCGCACCGGCGCCCGCCGCCGCCGCCGCCGCCCCCTTGGGCCCGCGCCAGATTTGGCCGGCCTCGCGTGGTCGGCGCTGCCGCACCTACTTCTGCGTACGCTTCAACCTCTCGGCCTCCTCCGAGGCCGTCACCGCCGCGCCCACGCGCTGAGGTCTGCTCGGAGCGAGCGCGCGCACGCTAGCTCGCTAGGGCAGCACGGGTGCGCCGTCGCCCGGCCGCCCGCGCTCGCGCTGAGTCATTAATAGCGTTCGCCCGATTAGTCGCGCGGTTCCAGAATGGCTTCGACGAAAAGGCGTCGCAGTTTGCCAATAGCCGACCCGCTTCAGTGCGCCTCACTTCCTGTGCGACCAGCGCGGCGCTCGGCCGGTAGCTGGCGTCTGCCAAATACTTAGGCTCGCGCGCGATAAGCGATAGCGAGGCGCGTGCGTTTGACGCACTCCGAGCTGGCCAGGTGGGAGAGGGGAGACGGCGGCGCGTATCGTCCACTTTTGCCGCTCTCGCCCAATTGCAGATGAAAGCCTCGTTGTTCCGCGTCATCGAACGGCCGTTCGCTAGCCGCCGGTAGCGGCCGTCGCTTATTTCCTGCCTCGCGTTACGATCGCTTTCTCGCGCTGCGTCATTTCGCGGCCATTCGGCGGGCCGCTGACTAAATCTCGCACCTGCGCGAAGGCGCGAAAGAGAGTTTTTAGCCGCGTCGTCCTTGTTTAGCAGGCGATTTCCTAGTAGCGGTGAACGCCAGGCGCACGGCGGCAGCTGCTCAAGGCGAGCCGCCTGCTCTGCGGGTACGCCGATCCGCTGACGGAATCGGAGAGACCAGCTGAGCGCTTTGAGACCGACATCTCGGTTCGCTTTCGTCGTGACGCGCGGACGTTTCTTATCCTGGGATCTCGCCAGACAAGGCTCTTGACTCTTGCTGACTCTTGCAGCGTAGCTTTCTGTCGTATTCCTGTCTAAGCTGCAGATACGTCCAGTTCAGCCTGTTCGCTCAAGGAGAGGTCGATTTATTGTTTACATACTCGGCCGCGATGCACGGAGCGGCTGCGAGTTCGCCTACCTCAGCAGTAAATGCGGAAGTCACTCGCTTGCCTCCAGATCCTTTAACCGTAGCTACAAGGCCGGGGTCAAGCGAACCACGTCCTTTATTCGAGCCCATTTATGGACAGCTGGTAAATACGCATCAGTTAGACGCCAAGGAGACCCAAGCAAAAATAAAATAACAAATTTTTGAGCGTCACCTAAGCTGGGCAACGCGCCGACCGTAAAATTCGAATCTAGCTTTATCCCAGAACACCAAATGTCCGTCATTGACGAATATGAGCTGTATAGTATGTGACTCGGAGAAGTTCGTGTAGGCTTCTCACCAAAGACCAAGAAAAAACTAAGGCGAGTGTTTATTAACAATTAAACAATTAAAATCCCTTGATAATTAAACAGCATGACTTTATATAAAATGCTATTTAGCGTTACCAAAGATTGGTCTAGGTTAAATGAAAATGCCCCTAACTAGACTCCAAAGGACGAGACACAAACTATTCGTGATCCATGCTCTAGCACTAGCGACGAGGTCATTAAGGCTCTGCTAAATTAACGACAAAAAACAGGCTTCCTCTTGGTTCTGGCAAGCACTAGTAGCTGTTCATCGATTTCAAGCATTTCCTGCTTGTTAAGCTCACTGATGCGCACCTTGGCTGGCCATACCGAAAGTGTCTTAATGCAGCATTATGTCGAGCCATTAAAAAAATACTTGCTGGTTTAACAGCCTCTTTTGGCATAGCTGCAGGAGGAGCCTTAAAACTATCAACACCGGTTGAAGTGGTGATAAACGATCGCTCGCCACAGAATTCAAGCCCTATGCCTGAAAACCGAAGTGGTGAAGAGCAACCGCCTTACCTAGTGTGCCACCGCGGCTCACCAACTTCCTGAATCGCGGCCATCTGGAGCTCAGACAGAAACTCTGCGACTCTGCGATTGTTTACCGTAGTCTACGCATTATTTTTGCCCACGAAATCTGTAACCATGATCCATGAACTCAGATATTATTTCTGGAGCTACTTTGGTCTGCAATAGTTTTGGAGATGCGTCCTGTCGAATGTAGGATTCACGTAGCGTTAATTGCAGAAGTGTTAATGAGCTACGAATGAGCCAGGATCTCGATAGAGTAAAGACTACTGAACGGAAAAGTAATGCAGACAAAGTATTTTACCGTGTGCTGATGTCCTCACCGATACGGCTAGATACCGCTCTATTTGTTTTTATAGGAGACCCGGAGTTTTTCTGTCACTACTGCGGTCGCCTGATGGCTATTACTCTGCTGGTAAGTGTGGCAAGCGTAGGCTGAGCTTTTATTGATTGTTTCAACCCTACGTTAGCGTTTGCAAAACAAGCAGTGGAGTCACAGGTGCGCAAGCCAAAAATGCTGAGGCCGACCTTTAACCGTCTCCTTAACCGCTCCCAGGTCTGCAACTTGCCAAGTGATCCCTGTGGTGATCTAGCAGATCGCCTCTCTAGCTTCTTTGTCGGCGAGATGGACACGTTCGGAGACTCGATCGACAATGTGAGCTTCCCTTTGGGCTCTTCACTATCAGCTCCTTTCACTGTCTCAAAGTCCACCGTGCCTCTAATGCCGGCTACTAATGACCTCATATCCAAGTTTGTGTTCTTGTCGAAGGAGACTACACGCCCTCTAGATCCCGTGCCCGCTTTTCTTCTTCTGCCTTGCTTCTGATTTGGCGCCGCCACACACGAATATCAGGATAAATGTCCTTAGCGACAGATCCTGTTCCTGCAGCCTGCAAAGCTCTGCTACTGGAAAAAATTGCTGATTTACCTGCCTCATTTGCATAGTAGTAGAAGAGCCTTAATGGCTATCGCAGCCGCTTGCAGCTGGCAATACAGGATCAGCCACTGCAGGATTCAAACCCAGGCCCTCGGTCATGAAGAGCAAGCACGTTATCTTTCACGGCCTTTGTTGCTAAGCCACTCATTAAGAAAGGCAGTACGAGACCCGGAGTACTTAAGCTATTATAGTCCAATCTCCCTGTTGCCGTTCATAGGATAAACACTGTAAAGAGTTGTGGCCCACCTGCTAGCTCTATATAAAAACTTCAAACCTGGCTAGTAAATTGCAGTAAGGTTCTTAGAGCTAATCACTCCAAAGATTTGACCCCTCTCCTAATGTATAGCGACCTTCTTAGAAATCCTGCCAAAGATAGTCTCTCTGCTTGCTTGGACAGATCCTTTCGCAGCATATGAAATTACTGATCAAGTCCTTGTCGAGAGCTAAATCATCTCGCCTGAGCATCACAGTTCTGTAATACAGTGGTTTAAGTCCTTCCTCATTGGATCAATATAGAGAGAGGATGTCCAAGGCGAGAGTTCATCTCATGAGCCATTGAAGTACTGCTTGCCCAAGCTCCCACTTGCCTGTGCTATCGCCAAACACAATCGAGGCTTGCATTTTATGCAGATGGCACACAGCTGTACCTGTTCTTTGATCCCTCTCTACCTTGCAGCTTGTTAAAGTCCCCCAACTCCCTTGTAGCTTCTATTAACTAAATTTGCACTTGGATGGAGGCAAACTTTCTCAGATTGACCGCAATAAATCAACCCAAAACTTATGGGCAAGCCTAGAGCTTACAAAAAAAAGAAGAAAACTCACATTGGGCCAGGCCAGCATGTCTCTTGTAGCAGCTGCGTGAATCTGTGCATTCTTTTCTAAAGTGACCTTAAACTAGGTGAGCAGATCAGCTCAACAGTCAAGTCTGTCTACTTTCAGCTTCTGCTTAAACCAGGATAGCTTATCGTAGCTGTTCGATGCATTCCTGGCATCTAGTCTCGACTTCCCCGACTCACCAATAGGCATGTCTTTCTGCCTGTGCCGTAAGATTTTTACACTTAGTACATAATTCTGTCGTTAGGCTTGCTTCTCGTTAAAGTTAATATGCCACGCTGGCTTGGTTCAAATGTTTAGCTACTTGCCCTGACCAAAGTCAAGGTGAATGCAGTTGATTACCGAGGCCTTGGACTCGAGCTCCTTGGCCTGTGTGAAGTGCCGTAGTAGAGATTAAGTTCTCCTAGGACGCTAGACAAAAGAATTATATTATTAGTATTACCCTATCCACATTACAGTAATTGTAGTCAATCTTTACTGTCACCCCATCAAGCATATTATTTACATATTTTTTTTACTTAATTTACTTATTTGGATATTTTTACTCACTTTTATGTATACATTTCTCTTGCTCCGGTCTACCTATCTGGACTGCTTCCAAATTAGGCTAGAGGTGCTGCTAGCTCTTCTGTCTCAATTCGTTTAGCTGTGCTTTTAACAAACCTCAAACTCTCTGGAGACTGCTCCTTTAGTTTTATGCTCCTAAAACCTGGACTTCACTCCCGGCTGACGTCACAAAATTCCCTGACTTTACGATATTTAAAAAGAGGCTTGAAATCCACATTTTCCTCACAGCACTTACGGTCAGTGCTGATTGTCTTTTATGTGCTTATGGGGGCTAAGACTGTACATATATTTATTACATTAGTGATTGCGTACCTTTCACGTATTTATTTTTCTGAAAGTATGAAACATAACCGAGATTAATAACTGCTCCATCTATAGGCACCTCAACAACCGTTTTTATTCCTGCGAAGAAGTTCTAACAAATGATTGAATATATATATATATATATATATATATGTGTGTGTGTGTGTGTGTGTGTGTGTGTGTGTGTGTGTGTGTGTATGGCATATATATGGTTTTGCCGCTCACTTTTAGGTCTCTTCATTATATGGCTCCAGCCTATCTTTCAGATATACTACCCCATCAGGCCAAGCATCGTACCACCCGCTTTTCGGAATCCAACAGTATGGAAATACCTCGTACAAACCTTAAATCCTTTGGAGACCGTGCATTCAGCTCGTATGCTCCCAAAGCCTGGAACTCCCTCCCGACCTGCGTCAGAACATCCCCTGGCCTGACCACACTTAAAAGAAACTTAAAAACACGCCTATTTAGGACAGCATTTAGTGGGTCCCTGTGATTCGTCCTTGATGTGCTTATTCGTGCTGACACTGTGCATGCTGCCACTAACCACATTTGCATGCTGACCCTGTGCATGTCACCCCTAACCATATTATTCATTTTGTTTGTTTTTCAAACGTGATTTTACTTACTGTTCAATTGCATATCACTTTGCAGCAAATGTAAAGCACCTAGAAAGAGATTAAGTTCACTGAGGGCACTTTATCAAGTGCAATTTTATCAAGTGCAATATTATTATATATATTTGTACGTATATATATATATATATGTATGGCATATATATTTGTACATATATATATATATATATGCGGTAAATAATAATTGGTAGATTATGGTCGATTCGCACCCTTTAATTTTAGCTTGGAGTCATGCATCTTTATTTTACCAGCATGGAGTACCTTCAGCATGAACGTCTAGGCCTGAACTATTATGAGTAACGTTTTGCTTCTCTATTCATAGTTTGCTTCAGATTTTCCAAATCATGTTCAAATTGTTCTATTACTCGATTGAGATTTTCAACCACTTGCACAGCCCGTTTTGATTTGCTCTAATAATTAAATTTGTGGCTTATTTAAGATGTGCAGGAATCTTGGTGATGTCGCATATTTATTGTAGCGCCGCCATGAACCAAAGTGTGCTCGATTAGGCGGTTCTCGGAAGACATGGTTTCTAGATTCCGGCCGCTTCAATGATGATGCAAGCATCATTCATGCTACTCGCCAGAAGTTGGCTCAACGTGCACAGCAGCAGCAGCAACAGCAGCAACCAATGTCAGGTAATAGCGATAACTGCATGGCTACACAATCCCCAAGAATTAAACTATGCGGAATTTTCAACATTCAGACTGTCCTTAATGGCATATCCAGCGCAGGCTTTTGTTTGATCTACTGATACCAAGGAGAGTGCACAACTGAATATTTTCGTTCTGTTCAAAGTCTCATCGGGGGGGGGGGGGGCCGGCGGATTTTTCAGTTAACTCACGTCAGCGGACAGCTTTAGAGCACAGGTCTCATATCTCGACCAATCTCTTAACTTGGTCGAATAACAGTGGCGATCTAGGGTAATGATGGGCAAGACTCTGATGTGTTATTAGACAATCCTTGCTATATTGTGGACGACCGAGCGTACCGTGCCGCGCTTGACAGCGTGCGTGGAAATGCGTCGGGTTGGCAATGCTATGCGATTGGCGAGTGTACGCAATTTGACGAGGCTTGTCTGAATGTTAGGAGAGTAAAGCGCTGACGAATAAAAAGCCGCCTCTAGGCACTGGGCTAGCTGGAATTGCCAAGGCAGTGTTAGGTGCTTGCACACTGTTGATCCGGAATAATTAGTGTTAAGGTCATACGACACCAGCCTGGCCTATTTTTGGAGCTGTTGTGGTCAACACCTGGTTAGTGTTACTGGGCAGTCCTCAGCTTTGTTTTCCCACTTTTCAAACTCGCGATCTGGATCGTGATGTACAAACTTCTTACCTTTGGGCTGTCGGTGAGGCTGCATGTTATTAAGTCGGTTTGGTGGTTCCGGCAGCCATTGCCAACGGCATGACATACAAAAAAAGAGAGTTCCAGACGGCAAAGATATAAAATGTATGAGATCAGCATATTGTACTACATGTTGCCTATTGGGCCTTGCATTGACACGTCGTAGACGAGCTCATGTCTCACGTCTAAGATGTAATGAGGTAGGATGAGCTGAGACTACGGCTAATTCTTTTCAGCGGTCCTGAGCTGCTACTTCCATGCTACTCACAACCTCAACTGCTCTCCTGACTCTACTATGCTTCCCACTTTCTCTTTGTTTCGTGAGACGAAGTCTGTTGGCTACCGAATGCATACCGAAAGCCGCTTAGGCTGTGAGTGCGCTATACAAAACTCTCCTGCGTAACACCCACATGGTCTTTATGACTTTGTGGAGTTACAGACTGAGATATATTACATTACAGTACATTGCACTAGACTGCTGGGAGAGCTTCATAACGACCTCATCCTTATATGCCTGACCCTACCTCTGAGATAAGCTACAGCGGGCAGGTGCAACAACGGTTTCCTACTTACATGCATTGCACCTGGATTTACATAATAATAATAGTAATAATGTACTTGATAAAGCGCCCTCAGAGAACTTACATCTCTTTCTAGGCGCTTTACATTTGCTGCAAAGGGAAATAAATGATGACGTCACACATCCTTTCCGTAGTGGTTCGTAGAAAAACCAACTAAAGTAGCGATATAGGATGATAAACACTGCAACATATTCGTAGTTATATGCTCAGTTAAGATATTCGTATTTAGTCCGTGGTATCTCGTCGAATGCTGACTGTATGCATTCCAGCTCTTCATAAAGTGAAACTCGGTTGCAAAGCCACAATGCAGAATTAGGCTGGATCAAATATTTAGGTTGCCGCCAGCCTACTGTCGACTCACTATATTAGATGCTCATTTAGCACGAATGATAAACACCGACTTCACGGGAAAATGAAAAAGCATTACTCATACAAAATAGAGGCCATCTTGAAATAGAAATTAAGGTTCAATTTCTCGGCTGCCGAATTAGTCCTTGGCCACTATCTTATCTAGCGTATGTAGATCCTTACCGTGAACGATGTGCACGAGCCACTGAAGCTGAGCACTCGTAGGCCTTCCGGAATCGCTATGGGCCGTTAAAAAAGATGCCGTCTTTCTTATGCTCTACGTACGTCCGTAAAAGATATGACTTGTGAGTTTACACAGCATGGGACACACTTTCACCTAGGCTGCATCAACTGCCACGGTGCTTACACCAATTTAATGTGGTTGCACACACACACAACTCATTGAAAAATGCGCAAGGGAAGCAATAGTGAGGTGCACGAATTGCCTCGCTAAAGAAAACGTTGCCTACCTTCTTACAGACTGAATCATCACAGTACTTGCCGGATAGAGGGACCTATAGTTGGTAGCGTGCGCTGAATGATTTGCACGTGAGCACCAAAGTATACAGCTAAAGAACGAGTGAAGGGGGGAAGCTGCAGAGAAAGCTGAGCTAAGCAGACGAGTCTTCAAGCGATACTTCAATCATGCCAAATCAACGCAGGTGGTGGCAGAAGCCATAAGCGAGTTCCACACTTTTGTTGAAAATAAAGAGAAGGCCGGATCAGCGAAAGATTCGATTTAGTGCGCGGAATGTCGAGACGACTGGAAGCCGATGAGTGGGGGTGGTTCGTGAGTGAGAGCACTCTCTAGGACCAATGAGGATGGATGGTAACACATTTGCCGATGCATCCTCAATGGGCTGCAGACCAAGTGCATCAATTAGTATGTCATTCCTTCTAGTTACTTGTAATATCAATCTCGGGAAGTTTTCAATGACATTTAAGTAAGTAATGGGCAGGACCGACTGCAGTATTAATGGTCGTACGGCGTAGTTACTGCTGAGCTATTCCCTGTAACCCAGCAGTAGCGTACGATAGCTTTAGAGATATTATAGCACTCTTTTCTTTCATGATGGTCGTACATCTACCAGCACCCTTTCCAATCTGGACTCCTACTCGTGTTAATCCAACCAGTTATTTTGCGAAAGACTCGTCGTTTCCCTAAGTTATTGCGATTGCCTTGGCTGGTTGGTGTTCCTTGCCAAAGATAAATATTTTTTCTTGAGCAGAGGAGAGCTGGCATTGATGTGGTCTGCAAAAGACGAACGACTGAGTGGATCCATACTTGTACTTCAACTGCGAGAGGTAGTAGGCCGTTAGATTGGTGCTTTGTTAAAGCAATGTTTGGTAAATGCCAGTATTTCAACAAGGAAGTCCATTTATCCAAAGGTATGGAAGGCGATTTGATATGAACCGACTGACCATATGAAGATGAAACTGAACATACGTATAACATAAGTCATTCCTAATGCTCTTTGAATCACTCACGCACTCTTCTCTTTTTAGGCAAATCTGAAGAGCGGCTGAGAACCTTCGGTTAAACCGTGCTCAGGCTCTTCATATATGGCGTCTATTAACATTTTCTTAGATGATCTATTTCTTAGATGATCCAAGCACTAAATGCTCCTAAAGATACATTTAGTGCTTGGAGCTTTGAATTTCCTCTCCAGAGATGGGCCAGTCAATATTTTTCATGACGACGATAACGTGGCTGCTGGGGGTTCGGGCTGCATAGGTTCAGTTTCAAGACCGGCCATCATTTTTTAGACGAGCCATACCTTTTTTTCGTAGTCATACTCTTTGAATCGATCTGACGAGGCCCTATTGAGCAGCCTGCTGGCAACTTCAGGGTAGCCAAACCGGTGGGGTTGAGGCTAGCAATTTCTCGTTGGACAGGTCTAAAGAGGCTGCTGGGATGTTTGCCTACGACCCATAGATTGAGGCTCTGCTTCTCGATAAAGCCACGCTTGTCTTGTAAAGGCTGCCATCCATTTTATAGGGGAAATAGCAAGGCTAGCAGGGTGGCAAAACTCGAGAACCCCTTTTTTCAAATTGCGTCTGCCCGCTGCATTCTTTGCCGGCTAAACTGGTCAGCTCGAGGCGCAGTAGGAGCGTTAGGAGCGTCCCCTACTAATCCAGCTACAGGTCCAAGCATGTCCAATAGGGCCCAAGCTTTGCTAAGCATTCTGGTTTGGTATTAGCAAGATGTATTTTCCTTTTAAAACAAACTACTTTAATAACCTGGAAAATAAGCATGCCCCTTGAGCAGCAAGTCACCTAAAGATTTAAGCAAACAGCATATCACCTAATGATCTTGCATTCAGCTGCATTGCTGCCGGTTGGTCTATCCTAAGGCTGCAATACATCAAAATAGGCAAATGTGTTTTCAATAAATGCAAAAGCTGATCGTCAGTGCTCACAATCCGAAGTCAGAAGGCTCGGAAGTCATTACAACCCTAAGCGAGTGAGGTTAAAAATTGCACAACCCTAAGTAAGTAAGTAAGTCTTGGAAGTGCTCAGGTGACCACCACATCTGATGGCAATTGATTACTTTCATATAAAGTTACTGGGGATATTGTGTGCATCACCATAACTCAATAATAATAATTATTATTTGCATGCAAATAGCTGTCTAAATAACTGTCTGCCAACGTCTCAATAAGCTATAAAGGCAGTGAAGATATGCATTCTACTTCATACTTATGGTGACTTCCGAATTCGTTCACTCAAGATCAAGTTTAGATGGGATATCTACTGTTTATGCTAGTGATGTGGCCAAAGTGGCAGATGGGCTTCAATCCTCAGGCCACACGATTCCTACTACAGAGTGAGAAGGCGACTGCCACCCTGGGCCTTCATTAAGATCATGGGCCTGGGCAAGTTCAAAGTTCAGCTTAGTACATTTTTAACCTGATCAATTTTGGAAATACTGCTGCTTTGTGCTTTTCGTGAGCTTTCCTTCACAAAATACCATTGCCGAACAGCGGCTGCTCAGCACGGAGATTAGTATAGACATGTTAGTTCAGTTCTATTTTAAACTACCCTTTCACTTATTCCGATTTTCCTGATCATCAGATACAGTTGCTGCATCCGAAAACAACTCCGTGGGCCTCTTGCAGGGCGTCTATTTCAAATAATCTTCTGTTACAATGCACTTTACAATTAAACAACCATCACATGAAGCCGTAGTTTTTTCAGTATGCATTTATGTAGGAATTGATCATGTTAACATCCTAAATAGAATGCACTTGTCTTTTCACGTAGCTTATAGATGAATGATGTCGCTTAAATGAAGCTCATGGCAGGTTGCGTGAATTCCAGTTGTAGCCTCTGGTTCAATAATGCATGCTAATCGTCGAAGCACGTATCTTGCAGCATTCAGCAAGTCGAGATGCCCCAGTGGGCAGTCAGCTATGACATTCTTGCAGTGTGCACGCGCAGCTGCTAGTTTGCTGTCCGGTAATTAATCCTGAATGCTGCATTAGTAGCCCAGGCTTCTGCTCCCTTATTCAGGAAAGGCATGCAGCATTCTGGCAGCATGTCTGGGTTTTGATAATGATGCACGGTGGCAGCATGGTACTAGGGCTGACTTCGTGTAGCGACGAACGCATGGACCGTTCGGGAAGAAGTGTGAGAGCGGCTACGTGACCTTACTGTCGTACTTTATCCTTAGATGACAAAGCCACTGAGTGCCAACAATGTGGTGTGACCGTTGACGAGGGATCGGCTGCGCACCATCGCACAGAGTGCAAGCAGCAGCACCAACCTGAGCCGTCATCTTCAGAAGCTCAGGCAGAGCCAGAGGGTCGCTCCCGAGCCAGGAGCAGTCCACGAAACCATCACAATCATCAACAACATCGTCACGGTCATCACCACCACCACCACCACCATCAGAGATCTGCATCGGTAGGGGTGAGCTGTTGAGCATATCATTTTGCTGACGTCTGAACACATAGAGCATTTGTTTCATCTACTGTGACGATCGCAGTTACGACGAGCTCGTAATTGTCGACTGCTATTGGCAGCTGTGGTGATTAAGGCCCAAACTATTAGCAGTCTGGGGCTTTTGCTAATTTATCTGACGCTGCGAAATATAGAGCAATTAGCATCTGGTAGCACAGAGATGAGGGCTTACAGCTTTCTTGTCCTGACGTCTAGTGTTGCATTGCATTAGATCTTTGCATACACGTGTGTAGGTGCTCGACTGTATATTTCATGTACAAGGCCAGCACTGCTGAGTGAATGGTCTCCATGAAGAGAACCGGTTAGCATTAGTGGGTATATGCAGCAGGGTGGAAAACTGCAATTCTGCACCTTCATCATAATCCAACACAAATCCAGTTCATCCTTACCAAACCGCGAATGGCGGTGGCCCAGCTGCTGGTCTTGTGCCAGGAGGTTCGAGCCGCTGCCAGTACAACACTGGGAACCATAAGAATGTGAGGCATAAGCTGATCGGAAGGTTCTGCTATGTGCCCAAACGATGCGTTGGCTGTTGTAATGCAGGCCGGCTAGCAGTGGGCAAGTGTGAGCAAGAGGCTCTGCAGACCAATGGAATGGCAGTGAAAATTCGGGGGAGGGGGATAGAGACAGAGCAAGATAGACTGATGGGAAACATGCAAGCATGAATAGCTTGCAGGCTGTCTGACTGATGCGCACGGAGACAGTAACAAAGATTGCTGCAAAGGCTAGCACATTGGTGAATTGAAAGGTGGTGGGGCAAACAAACCCTGGCCTCATTGGACCGAACCATGATTGGCAGGATGTAAGCTGTGCTGATGTGCTTGACTCAGGCAAAGTAAAGGTTTGGCCCCCTTCTTGGTTTACTCATTCACGGGCTTCATTGGTTAGACAGATGAAGGGCCACCAAGATGATGCTCCCGGTAAAGGCTGACCGATCAGCATTTGCTGTGCCTCCGAAAGGATGGATTTGCTTTGATGATGAAACCAAGTACACGACGAACAAGAGGACTTTGCTTTAGCAAATGCCATGCTGCGGTGAAAGCCAGACCCCCTCTGTGGCGCCTTTGGCCTCACCTGGGGTAACCTGTGACACCACAGGCTGAGCTGAGCGAGCTGGGTGCAGAATTGAATTGAGGAGGCTTGATGCAGAGCATGCAAGAAGACGAGCAACCAAAGCTAAGCCCCATTTGCTGCTGCCTTCGCACGATTGACCTGCGCACGAGTGCACCGGTCCCTCTCGCGTAGCACTGCACGTAAAAGCACGATGAATGGCCATTCACTCTGGGAAAGGCCTGTGTACGTCTGTGTCCCTGGCCGCATGCCACACTGCCTCACGGATCTTTACCTCCAGAGACTGATAAACACTCGGGCCCTATAATGCCACAAAGCCAGCTAAAGGAACGCTGGTGCAGTTTGCCGAAAACAAGCCGCGAGGCTTTTTTTGTCTCGCCCCTCAGCCTCTCTCATGCGTGCATGCTCGCTGCCAGCATGCCAGGAATCAGGCTGCCCAGCGCTGGCTGCAGGGGCTGCTGCTCCTTGCCCCATCCCAGTTAACCCTTGCTGTTAACCCTTGCAGTTAGCTCCTGCGGTTAATCCCTGCTGTAGTCAGACTGATAGAAAAAGTCGTGCCGATCTGGCATCTCAGTCAAGAGCCCACTGGCCAGAGCAGCCTGTCAAACTCTTGGTCAAATTGGGCAGCACATGTTGGCATTTGCACAGAGGCTGCTGCCAGGTTTATCGGATGCTTGCTTCTGCTCCATGCCGGGTGGGGTGGTCGGGGTGGAACTGCATGCTGCTGCTAGGCAGCCGGCAGCCAATCTCATGGCAGCTGTCCTTTGCTGCACTGCCCGGACAGTGTCAGCCAGGCTCTGAACCCGGAGAGATGTCCTCCGGGACTGGCCTAATGCTGAAGTAGAAAGCAAGCAGAGAGTGGAGGAGGATGCATCAGCAGACAAGATTTGCTTGGAATATTGCAGTGGCTGCTTTAGCAGGTGCGACCCTTCGTGCTTATGCATGCTGACACTATTCGTGCTGCCGCTGACCACAGTTGCATGCTGATTATGTGCATGTTACCTCTAGCCATATTATGCTTGTCAACATTGAGCATGCTACCCCTACTCATCCTGTCATGCTTCTTTACAGCATATTTAAAAAATTGCTTAGAAAGAGATTAGGGCTCTATACAAATGTATTATTATTATTCTTTCCCAGCTGATTATGTGCATGTTACCTCTAGCCATATTATTAGTTCCCAGGTTAGCTCCTTACCTGATGATCCTTGTGATGATCTAGCCGATCGCTTCTCTCGATTCTTTGTGCAGAAGATAGACAAAATCAGGGAATCCATCCCTGCGATGACAACCTTCCCACTAGAATGCTGTTCCTCGGTTCCTGGCTGCGCCTCAATGTCTGCATTTAAACAGGTCACTAGTGATGTAGTCCTAAAGCTCGTATCTCAATCAAAGAAGACAACAAGTCCACTGGACCCTATTCCCACTGTCCTGCTCTTACGTTGCATTGATCTGCTGCTGCCATGCATAACCAACATCATTAATATGTCATTAGCCTCAGGTCAGGTCCCAGCACCTTTCAAAAAAGCTGTAGTCAGGCCACTTCTCAAGAAAGCTACACTAGACCAAGAGAACTTACGCAACTACCGCCCAGTCTCCCTTCTACCATTCCTATCAAAGACACTGGAACGGGTCGTGGCAGACCAGCTGAACTCGTATATCGAAACCTCACACCTTGCTAGTAAGTTCCAGTCTGGCTTTAGAGCTAATCACTCCACAGAGTCAGCATCGCTTCGGGTATACAACGACCTACTTAGGAATGCAGACATGGGTAGAGTGTCTCTTCTTGTTTTGCTCGATCTTTCGGCAGCTTTTGATACCATCGATCACAAAGTACTTCTAGAGCGCCTCTCATCTCGCCTGGGCATCACTGGCACTGCTCTGCAGTGGTTCAGGTCCTATCTGAGTGGGAGACTCCAGAGTGTTGACGTGAATGGACAAAGATCATCTGAAGTACCTCTAAAATATGGAGTACCTCAGGGCTCTGTGCTAGGTCCGGTCCTTTTCACCGTTTATACTCTCCCTCTCGCTGATGTGATTGCCAAGCACAATCTAGGCTTTCACTTCTATGCGGATGACACTCAGTTGTACCTTTGCTTTGATCCCTCCCAGCCTTCGAGCACCTCAAATTCTCTCAACTCACTTGCTGCATGCATTGATGACATCCGATCATGGATGGCAGCAAATTTTCTAAAACTAAACGATGATAAAACTAACTTACTAGTTATGGGCAAACCTAGTGTTATTCAGAAATTGGAAAGGCTGACTTTCAAAATTGGCTCTGCCAGCATATCTCCAGTTGCATCAGCTCGAAATCTAGGTGTCATATTCCAAAGCGACCTCTCGTTAGACGACCACATCAGCTCCACAGTCAAATCAGCCTATTTTCAGCTTCATAACATTGCTAAAATTAGGGCTTGTTTAGATAAGGATACCACGTCCAAGTTGGTCCATGCATTCGTGACATCTCGTCTCGACTTCTGCAACTCACTGCTTACTGGCCTACCAGCATGTGCGATCAGGCGATTGCAGCTGGTGCAAAACTCTGCAGCTAGGCTTGTCTGTCGTGAGCGTCGCAGTTGCCACATTACTCCACTTCTCGCCGACCTGCACTGGTTACCAGTCAAGCAACGGATTGACTTCAAGGTTTTGTCGCTCACTTTTAGGTCTCTTCATTCTATGGCTCCAGCCTATCTTTCAGATATACTACCCCATCAGGCAAAGCATCGTACCACTCGCTTTTCGGAATCCAACAGTCTAGAAATACCTCGTACAAACCTTAAATCCTTTGGAGACCGTGCATTTAGCTCGTATGCTCCCACAGCCTGGAACTCCCTCCCGACCTGCATCAGAACATCCCCTGACCTGACCACATTTAAAAGAAACTTAAAAACATACCTATTTAGGACAGCATTTAGTGGGTCCTTGTGATTCGTCCTCGATGTGCTTATGCGTGCTGACACTGTTCATGCTGCCACTAACCACATTTGCATGCTGACCTAGTACATGTAACCCCTAACCATGTTATTCATTTTGTTTGTTTTTCAAGCATGATTTTACTTACTATTCTATTGCGTATCACTTTGCAGCAAATGTGAAGCGCCTAGAAAGAGATTGAGTTCTCTGAGCGCGCTTTATCAAGTGCAATATTATTATTATTATTCTTATTAACACAACTTGAGCTACTCGGTGTTGTACAGCTCATTGGCTATAGTAGCTTTAACTGAGAACCTCTAAATAAGAATAGCTCTAAATATAATATTAATAACTAATATATATATATATATGTAATAATACCTATATAGGGTTCTTTCACTATTTATTTTAAACTGCTGTGCCCCAATCGTTGCTTGGCTTGTCACGTAATGCATGCCCCATCGTGCATGCATCCACAACTTCTTCCCGTACTGGTGGCATGCAAAATACAGACCTGCAGTCTACCAAGTGTTTATTGTTACCCACACACTGTGGCAGTCCAACCGTCTTGCAGACTCAGATGCGGCACATATTAGCAAAACTAACAAGCTGCAGTATGTCCAAAGCTACTCGTCAGTTCAAGAAGCCAACTTCATGCTTGCCCCAACCCTCCCAACAACATCTTGCCGTACAAAGGGCAAGAGAGGCACTCTGTCAGCTACCGGCACGAGGGGGGAGCTACTCAGCCAGCCGTAGCTGCAACTCACGACAAAGCGTGAAAGTTCTCCGAAGTTTTTACTCCGCCGAGACGTCTGTTAGCCGGGCTCGAAGGGTCTCAAGCTGTACGGTGCTGCTGTTTTGTCAAGCTGAAGTCGCTGTCAAAGCACTGCTCAAGCCAACTTTGTCAAAGTCAACTGAATGCCGTGCTGTGCTGAGACACCGGCTGGCTGCACTGCCGTTGCATTCCATTGGCATGATGCGCCAGCCCCCCCCCCACCAGAGAAACACCTTGAGGAGTCGTCTGTCTCAGCTGGAATGTAGTCAACATTCGGGTCCGAAGCCAGGCCTGCTGCCGAGCATACCTGCATGTGCGCGTGCTGGCCATCAGCCCTTCATCGCCTCCCTGACAATGAAAGCCTGTTGGCCTGTTTCTGTCGACGTCTTAGTGATGCCCTGCTTTATTATGAGGCACCCGGCCTTCAGTTGGAGGCCTTTGCTATTTGATGGCCTTCTACACTGAGCTCTGCAGGGTGCCCTCGGCCGTCGGTTTCCCTATGTGCGATAGGAAATGGGAGCCATTTGATCAAAGACATTTTGTGCAGCCTCGGCAGGCAGTGTGTTGATATGTTCTGCCACGCTTAGTGATCCACTTGACCTGAGACATCTTTGTTCATGCCTCTATTGAATTCTTTCTCGGCAGCTCCACTGTGAAGTAGACACTTAGTGCATGCAGAGCGCAGCGCGCCCTGCCGTAAGTAATCTGGTTTGAAGTCCCTGGGTCTTAGCCCCGGGGTTAGGTGCTTGGTCTTTATGACCGAGGTCGTGGGTTCGAATTATGCAGTGGTCGATTCTTTATTGACCACTGCAAGTGGTGGTGATAGCCGTGAAGGTCCTTCTACTACTATGTAAATGAGCCTGTTAAATCAGCTAATTTTTTTGGATTTTGCATTCTCTTTTTGCCGGTCATTCTAGAGCTGGAAAACAAATCATATGCAGACTCTTGTGAACTTGCTCCATTGGATTTGACAGGCTTAATCAATGCCTTATCCTGGATCAGATCACTTTTTCGATGAAGGCAGAAAGAGTGCACTAGCTCATGACGTGCAACAGAAGCTGAGCAATGATTGATAGACAAGTAGGTGGAGTGGAACAGTAGCAGAGATAAAGCAAGGTAGGCAAGGAGAGAGAGAGAGAGGAGAGAGAGAGAGAGAGAGAGAGAGAGAGAGAGAGAGAGAGAGAGAGTCAGTAGGAGGGATTAGAGGAAAGGAGCGTTTGAAAGAGGATGGGAGAGTACAGAGAGCAGCATTGCGCGTGCTTGTGAATCACATTAACAGGCATGTAAGCATGGGTGCATTGCCTACGGGAGAAAGAGGTGTGAGGTAATGGCCGGCAGGCGTTTTGGCTACAAAAACATGACAATTATAGTCAACATGATCTGGATTGATATTGCTTGAAGATCAATGATAGTCTTCGAATATCTACAACATGTATCTGGATTGGTTGAGAGACTTGTTCAACAAAAATGTGCTGCTGTGCAGCTATTGCATTTTGGGTGGGACTTGTTTTTCTATGATCGTGTTTATGTCACAACAACCAGAGAATCGTGCATCTAGAAAGCAATTGTAGCTGTGCAATGCAAGGTAAGGGTAAGACCGTTGATACATTCACTATTAAAGAAAAGCGGCCCTACAGCTTAGAGCTATTAAATATGGTATGTTACCACGAGGCACAATATTGCTTTTTATCAGGGAGAAGCAAACAAAAAGGGATCCAGGGGCAAATGACAGCACCCACCCCTATATAAATAAGCAACTCTACTTACCATTTTACAGGCACATCCTCGGCCGCTATGGAATAACAATTTCTCGGAAGACGCGAGGCAAGGTGAGAAGAACTAAGTCGGTGCACTTTTTTTGCTAGAGCCCCAACTACTCCTGCAAGTCGAGTAGAGTGTAAATGCACTAGTTGTGATTGTGCAGAAAATGACGTAGAATGATATTGTATAGATATTGAGTATGGGACTCTACTTCCAACTCCAGGGTAAAGTGCTCCAAGTCTACGGTCTGTGGTGCGGCCGTCACCGTGTTCTCATAATTTAGGTGTGCTCTTTGATACATGCTTAAATTTTGAAAGTTTCAGAAGATCACCTCCACAGTGAGCCATCCTGTCCAATATCTGTCTAAGATTAGGGACTTTATATAATGGTGGCTTGCAAGAAATTAAATAGCTCTCTGAATCTGTCTAGGTTAGACTACTCAAATTTCGTTTTGGCTGGGCCACCGAGGAAGCCATTAATCCTCTGAAGCTCGGGATAAATTTGGCATCAAGGTTAGTCAACAAATCCGAGAGGTTAAGCCACGTGTCTCCTTTGCTGAAAGAGGTACCATTACTCCCGTTTGATCAGCGGCTCATCCCTTTTGCTGATGTAACGATGTAATGGCAAAGCTTCATTCCCAGCAGGCTTTTTCTTTTATGCCGAGGACACATAGCTGTACCTCTGCTTTGACTTCTATTCTTCAAGCAAACTCTCTCTCTTTCTCTCTCTTCAAACTATCTCAACTCCCTTGCTGAATGAGTTTTCTGACATTCGAACATGAATAGTACCATGCACTCTCAAATTTAATGACGATGAAACCAATTTACTTATTTGGAAAAACGGACTTTTACTCAAGAAATAGGAAAATCTAACCCTCAAAATGAACTCTGTCAGTATCTCCTTTTGAGTTTGCATGAAATCTAGGTGTCGTGTTCCACAGTAACCTTTAGCTAAAGATCACATCAGCACCACAGTCAAGTCGGCCTACTTCCAGGTACATAACATTGCAAAAATTACGGCCTGCTTAGATAGGGATACCACATCCAAGTTGGCCCGTGCATTTGTTACAACCCGTCTTGGCTTCTGTAACTCACTGCTTGCACGTCTACCGGCCTATGCAATTAGGTGCTTACGGTTAGTTCAAGACTCCATAGCCAGGCTTGTCTGTCGTGAGCAGTTGCCACATCACATCACTTCTCGCCGACTTGCACTGGTTCCAAATCAAGCAGCATATCGGCTTCAAGGTTTTGTCACATCTTTAGGTTCTTTCAGTCTCTTACTGCAGCATTTCTCTGAGAACTATTTTCCAGCCAAATCGAGCCATTGGTTCTTCTGATTCAAATCATTTAGCTATGCCCTAAGACAACCTCAAATCCTTTGGAGACCACACCTTTAGTTCGTATGCTCCCAATGCCCGGAACTCGCTCCAGACTGACGTCACGACTTCCTTGACTTGACCACATTTAAATAGAAGCTAAAAACTGCCAGTTTCTCACAGCATTTGCTGGGTTCTAGTGATTTGACCTTTGTTTGCTAAGGCATGCTGTTTCTGTGCATGCTACCACCAACCATATTATGCATGATGCATGTTAACACTAACCATGTGGTCACTCACCTTTAACAGTATATGTGATGGGCATGGAAAGAGATTAAAATATCCTAGGACACTCTGTGAATGTATCAATAATTGTAATATTATTTTTGTCAATAGATACAGTGCAAATTTTTAAACTGACCTAAAAGGTCTGCTCCTTCATAAGTAGCTGAACTGCTGTAAGTCTCAGCTTCCTCGTGCCTCTGGTCCTTAATGGAAAATATGCTAGCAGTTCCATTCCTTTAATTAGCTGTCCTATTCCTTAAATTAGCTGTTCCATTTTTTTAAATTAGCTTTTCCTTGCCTTAAATTAGCTGTTCTATTCCTTGGATTTAAGACGATTGGTGACAGGAGCTTTTGCTCTGTAGGTCTTAGACTATGTAACTCACTTTCATCATTCTCACAAAACGACATCTATTCTCCGACACCGACTTTAGCATATCCTTTCCAGCCGTCCTGAGCTGCTAGTTCCATCTTTCTACTTTTCTCGACTGTGCTCCTGATTCAGCCATGCTTTCACCTACCTTTTTTTCGTGAGATGGAGTCAGTTGGCCAGCGTCTGCATACCTAAAGCCACTTAGTCTTTGAGTGCGCTTCAGAAAACTCTCCTGCGTAACACTTGTGCCACTCAGCAAATCAATCCCCACAGCACGAGCTTAGATCCCACAATAACACTGTTGAGCAATATGTTTACTCGCCGTGCATGCGCAGGGCGGCGTTCTGCCTAGAGCTTTTCTTCCATGAATGATAGTTCTTAGTAGAACAATTCATGTTAGCTGCACAACCGTGGAGTGGTACACTGTGACTGTTGATTTTTGCTTGGTGAGCAAAGCCATTGAGCTGCCCAGCATCGAGTGGTGACATTCTTGGATGAGGTCCTCGACTACCGCTGGGTTCCAGTATAGCTAAGAAATCAGCACAGACACATCCACTAGCAGCGATAGCAGCAGCAGCAGCATGTATGGGAGAACCGCAGAGGTGGAAGCAACAGTTATGGGGTAGCAGGAGCAGGAGATGCATGAAATCGTGCTTATGTTATTGTACAGTTATATCCAGATGAATATTGTACGCTGCTAAAAAGCAATGCATTTGCATCCAGCTGCGTTATTAGTATTTTTCGCCATTTCTATGCGGTCAGCATGAGATTATATGACCTGTTATTACAGAGCCTGACACACCAAGATCAGGGTGCAGTGATGGCAGTGAACACAGAACCAGCGGACATCGTCGCCGCCACGAGTAAGTTATCCTCTTACTTCTGGCAAATGTCATCGAAGGCCATCAATATTTGAAATTCTAGCTTCGATACACCATTTGAAGCAGGAGGGTTGGTGTGTAAAATTCGGAGCGTCTTGCTGCCGGCATTCAACTGTGGCCACTGTATATTAACAGTTCGATGCCTAGATTTGCAGGAAGACTGCCACGGTATCGTGTTTCAATTTGCAGAGATCAAAGCCCGCTTAAGTCCAAGGGATGTGACAAGTGCATTGCCAGATTTGGTCGACATGCTGGTTTCTTCTGCTCGTGCAGCGTCAGCCATTGCCTGTAGCTGCTGCCCGAGGAGCTGCTGCGCCGAGTCAAAGGACAGCCGGGGCTCGGCGCAGCAAAGATCTGCGGAGATCTGCTCGCTTTCCCGGCACTTCCTTGGAGCTTATTCTCTTCGTGTCTTCCTCTGCCTTGGCTGGTGCGCTGAGCGTGGAGTACGCGTAGGCAAAAGACTCCTCGTTAGATTTGTGATAGCAGAGGCACTCGACAAATAGAGCATTAGACTGAGCCCCGGCTCATACGAAGAGGAACTTTACAGATCGCTGATTTTTTTTTGGTAGCTTCAAGCAAACTGCAATGGCGATGTAGCATGCATAGTTTACAGCCCTGGTGGTGTGGGCTCCACAATCCAGGCTCACTTGAGAATTTTTGCAGTTTTAATAAACAGTAAAATGAAATTTCAAAGCCAGCACCTTTTTTTCATTTGCACCTGCTTCTTCGAAAGAACGTGGAAAATGTAGCATACATTCAGCTGATTAAGGTTGGAAGTTTTCATTAGGGAGTGAAATCATGCCAGAGAAATTATAAATCGGATGCTTTTTGAAGCACGTTAGTTTTTCAACCCACCCTAGAACTTGGCAATGTGCATCAAAAAACGTGTGCAATAAATAATAATGTATCGCCGCCGCCTGCAGTTGGCAATACAGGAGCGGCTACGTCAAGATTCAAACCCGTGACCTCGTTCGTAAAGAGCTATTACCTTACCTCCTGGTCCATCACCGACCTACAAAATCAGTCTGAGGCCCAGAGGGTAGCAGGTTAGAAATAAATTTACCTTAAGTTTAGAGCTCTTAGTAAATGGAGCAAAGCCTAAATGGAGGAAAAATGAAAATGCATTTAGAAAATATCCACGATGATTTTCTCATAAAGTGAAAGTAAAATTAGTGCTAATAAATGTGTTCATCATGTCTGGGGAATGAGTCATCATTGAGTTGTGTTCACGGAACGGACAGACGCGGTTACCGTCTTCAAATACATCAAATGTATAGTAAGGCCCGTGAAAAGTCGCTGGCTGATTATAGATATGAATGTACATCGCTTACCAAAGGCAGATGAAGCTAGGTATGTTCAATTTCAATTGTGAGAATGCATACTGCAGCTATATTTGCATATTAGACAATTATCTCCCCATTTTGAGATTATACAAATGTCATAATGTAAGCCTGATGTGAGTGACCATGAAGGCCTAACTAACTACCTAAGCGTAGTTTGTAACTATCTCTGTCTGTAACTCTTCAAAGAAGATGTGGTTTGTACGCCGGAGAACTTTGCATGGCCCTTTTCAAAGCCTAAGCGACTTTTGATTTGAATTCGGAAGTCTGCAAACTTCATCTCACGAAACAAAGAAAAAGTGACAAGCATAGCTGAGTCAAGAGAGCAGTTGAGGTAGTGAAAAAACCAAACCTCAGCTTGGGTCGTTAGGAGCGAAAGTCTTACCGCCTGTCCCTTTCTGTTTTGAAGTTATCGTAAGTGAGGCAATCGCTGATTTTTGAGAGCAAGAAGCTTCCGGTCAGCTCATCGCCAGTCACTTGCTGCAGTAGAGTTTGTCAGATGCGACGTTTCTGCTTAGCCTCGGCAGTTCGTGGCGCTGAGCGGCTTCCTTTGTTGCTTATTTTTTCGTCTTTTCTGCGATGGGTTAATGTTAATGTTCTGCTCGCTTGGCCCAATTTTGTTCCCAATTCATTGCTGTGAAACTCGCTGGCCCACCGTGGGGGCAGAAACCACAACCCGCCTCCGCGACAAAGATCACGCATCTCGGTCGATTACCAAATTCTGGTGCAGCACCAATTCCGGTCGGTCGCGCTCACTCTGGCTGCTTTCCAACATGCCAACTCATCTGGTCTTAGCAGATTCTTATCGTAAGTGACAGACGCCAATTCATGCGACAACAAAGAGTACATTCTGCAGAGAGCGAGTGTCGTCAGTGAATTTCCACCATTGCGATTCTCAATTTCCACTACGAGAGTGCATGTTGTCTCTACATATGCAAACTAGCATCAAATTATCTTCCCATTTTTTGGACACGCGTGATTGCTGTACCGTTGTATGATTTTCCTGATAATCCACTAAAGAACGACCATTTCACGTAAAGAAATAATGGGAACAAGTAGGAGAAACACGACCTCGAGGTTCATGGACGAGGTTTTAATAAATAGGTGCCACTCACTCTTGTTGGAGGCGTTTCCTATTGCCTCAAGCAGAATCTAGATTAGACTCGAGATGGAAGCAGAGCCAATGTGGAACAGCGACAAAGCCGGCGAGTGCTTGTGAATGCGATCTGCAATCTGCGAAAAGTGCGAACTTTCCTTTCGCACTTTTCACCTTCCTTAGACTCTTTCCGCACTTCCGTCTTACTCAATTGTAGCATTGCCTCTGCAAACTCGTTTTTTCTGCCTTTATTTCAGTTGGAAAGTCTGTGGGGCATGATAGATATTGTCCGCTGTCCAACATGTCTTAGAAGCATAGGACCGCATTCAGCCTTGCGCAAGGCAGTCAATATTGTCCAGCGTCCAAAGTCCCTTGGAAGCATAGACCCACTAGTAGACTTGCGAAAGGTAGTGAACAGTAAAGTCACTATGAATTGGAAAGACAAGTCCGGTGCATTTGCTTTTACAGCACGTCAATTTAGTAGCCCTCGCTTGGTCTCAAGCGCACCAAGTTGGTGGACATGAATTTGCAAAGATGACGGCATCGCATTTGCGGCAAGTTGCAAAGTCAATGGCGTTACAGCAGGAGAAGTTGTATAGACATTATGGAAAGCCGGCTTCCTTAAGTCGGCAAAACGCGAAGATTAGTCGTCGGGTAAGCGCAGAACTAGTGAGGTCGATAAGCAGTACTCTCTGCCACCGTTAAGCAGATCTCAGTGACGTGTAATAATAACAATAATAATAATAATAATAATAATACACTTAATAAAGTGCCCCCAGAGAACTCATTCTCTTTCTAGGCGCTTTACATTTGCTGCAAAGGGAAAAGCGATTGAATGGTGAGTAATATCATGCCTGATAAACAACATGAATAACATAGTTAGGGGGTGACATGCACAGGGTCAGCATGCAAATGTGGATAGTGGCAGCGTGCACAGTGGCAGCATGCACAGTGTCAGCATGCATAAGCACATGAAGCACGATTCACAGGGACCCACTAAATGCTGTCCTAAATAGGTGTGTTTTCAAGTTCTTTTTAGATGTGGTCAAGTCAGGGGATGTTCTGATGCAAGTCAGGAGTAAGTTCCGGGCTTTGTGAGCATGCGAACTAAATGCACGGTCTCCTAAGGATTTGAGGTTTGCACGAGGTATTGGTAAACTGTTGGATTCCGAAAAGCAGGTGGTACGATGCTTAGCCTGGTGAGGCAGTAGATCTGAAAGATAGGCTGGAGCCAAAGAATGAAGTGGCCTAAAATTGAGCGACAAAAGCTTGAAGTCGATCCGTTGCTTGACTGGTAGCCAGTGCATGTCTGCGAGAAGTGGTGTGATCTGGCAACTGCAACGCTCACGACAGACAAGCCTAGCTTCGGAGTTTAGCACCACCTGTAATCGCCTGACTGCATATGCCGCTAGGCCAGCAATCAGTGAGTTACAGAAGTCAAGAAGGAATGTCAGAAATGTATGGATCAACTTAGACGTGGTATCCCTATCTAAACAAGCCCGAATTTTAGCAATGTTATGTAGTTGAAAGTAGGCAGAATTGATTGTGGAGCTGATGTGGTCGTCAAACGAAAGGTCACTTTGGAACATGACACCTAGATTTTGAGCTGATTAAACAGGAGATATGCTGGCAGAGCCAATTCTGAGCGTCAGCCTTTTCAATTTGTGAATCACACTGGGTTTGCTTATAACTACTAAGTTAGTTTTATCCTCGTTTAGTTTTAGGAAATTTGCTGCCATCCATGTGCGCATGTCATCAATACATGCAGCAAGTGAGTTGAGAGAATTTGAGGTGCTCGACAGCTGGGAGGGATCAAAGCAGAGGTACAACAAGAGTGTCATCCGCATAGAAGTGAAAGCCTAGATTGTGCTTGGCAATCACATCATCAAGAGAAATAGTATAAACCGTGAAAAGAACCGGACCTAGCACGGAGCCCTAATGTACCCCATATTTCAGAGGCTCCTCAGGATCTTTGTCCATTCATCTCAATACTCAGGAGTCTACCACTGAGGTATGACCTGAACCACTGCAGAGCAGTGCCAGTGATGCCCAGGCGAGATGAGAGGTGCTCAAGAGGAACTTGCTGATCGATAGTATCAAAAGCTGGCAAAAGATCGAGCAAAACAAACAGAGATACTCTACCCATGCCTGCACTCCTAAGTAGGTCGTTGTACAACCTAAGCAATGCTGATTTTGTGGAGTGATTAGCTCTAAAGCCAGACTGGAACTTACTAGCAAGGTTGGAAGTTTCAATATATGAGTTCAGCTGGTCTGCCACGACCCGTTCCAGTGTCTTTGATAGGAGTGGTAGAAGGGAGACTGGGCGGTAGTTGCTCAAGTTCTCTTGGTCCAGTGTTGCTTTCTTAAGAAGTGGCCTGACTGCAGCTTTTTTAAAGGTGTTGGGACATGACCTGAGGCTAATGACATAGTAATGATGTTAGTTATGCATGGCAGCAGCAGATCAATGCAACGTAGGAGCAGGACAGTGGGAATAGGGTCCAGAGGACTTGTTGTCTTTTTTGATTGGGATACAAACGTCAGGACAATTTCACTAGTGACCTGCCTAAATGTGGCATCGTCACAATATTGAACATTGCCTAAACATGGCTCCCCGTCTGGCATGTAGCATGGCTAGCGAAAGTTTGAGTGCAAAGAGCATTACCAAATGGAAAAGAGCGAGAAGTTGAGACATTCGTCGGACGTGAAACTCGTGAGATATTCATGCGATGTTTCGCGTCAGCTCAAAGCAGCGGGCGTGCAAGGAGGCATGGCCTCATGACTGCATTGAACACAGTCACAGAAACGAGGGTCCTCATTGAAAAAGCAACGAGACTCGCCTACATTGCTCGATGTCCAGACGCTACCAATAGCGGGCTCGCAGTGAGCGAGAGCATCATATCCAAAGAAGCAGCCCATATAACCTCAACAGTCGCACAGCAGCAGCAGCAGCAGCCGAGTATCGGAGCAAGAAGTTTGGGCGCTCGCTCGCTCGCTCGTTCCATCGTGGCTCAGTTGCTCAGCGTCTCAACTGTAATTTCACCCTTCGTTTGGTCAGTTAAGGCCAAGGTACTACACAGCTGCACACTGTCAGCGGCCATTTCTATGCTCTCTCGCGAGACCGCGGTCTCTGACTCTCACGCTGTACGTCGGGCATTCCGATTTCAACACGCGGTACCCAGCTTACGCGTGCGACGTTGGTCACCTATCAAAAATAAAATTCCCATCAACAGTAGGAGTTTTAATGCTGCTGCGGTCATTAGTATTCTTACGGTCTAGTCTAGTAGTGTGGGCAATAATTACAGCACACGATATCAATAGTGCGTCTGCTTGGCGACCTCGGAAATTAATCTCTTTCTACGCCCTTTAAGCACGCTAAGAAGCATGAGCTCAAATGAGCGTTGGTAGCACCCACATCTCAACAAGCTCAAACTGGTTCTTGGTAACAAGCCCAGAGTCAGCATGCTTAATATGGCTCGTGATAACATGACCTGTGTCAGCACTCGTAAGCACACAAAGGACCGATTTCACGGACTAGCACGCGAAATGAGGAACAGGCGCAGTTTTAGCTTCTTTTCAAATGTCGTGAAATCAGGGGTTATTCGGACGTCAATTGAGAGTGGTTTCCGAACTTTAGGCGCATCTAAAGTAAAGACACGGTCTCCATAGGATTTGAGGCATAGCTGCGTGATTTGAATCAGAAAAGCGGTTGGCACTTTGTCTCACCTGGTGACGAGTATTTCTGATTGGTAGGCTTGAGTCAGAGAATGAAGATACCTAGAAGAGAGTGACACAGACTTGGAGTCGACACGCTGTTTGATTGGGAGCCAATGCAGGTGGGTGAAAAGTGGTGTTATTTGGTAACTGCGACGATCACGACAGACAAGCCAAGCTGCAAGGTTGTGCACAATCTGTAAGCGCCTGACTGCATACGCCAGTAGGCCAGCAGGCAGTGAGTTAACTTTGTCGATACGGGCTGAAAAAATCTATGGACCAATTTAAATGCAGCACCCCTGTCTAAGCAGGCCCAATTTTAGAGATGTCATATAGCTGAAAGTAAGCAGACTTAACAGTGGAGCTGATGTGGTCGTCTAGTGAGAGGTTGCTAGGGAACGGTGCACTAGGATTTTGTGCAGATGGGGAAATATGCTTGCAAAGCCGATTTTGACCGTTAACCTCTCCAATTTCAGAGTCACGTTCTGTTTGCTCATAGTTTATAAGGCAGTTTCATCTTCATTCAATTTGAGAAAGTTTGCTGCCATCCACATGCGGATGTCAGCAGTACACGCAAAAAGGGAGTTGACAAGTTTGACATGCTGGAGGGCTGGGAGGGATTAAAGCACTGGTACAGCTGCGTGTCATCTGCATAGAAGTTAAAGCCTAGAGTGTGCTTGGCGATCACATCGGCAAGAGGGAGATTAAACATTGGGGAAAAAAGCGGACCGAGCAGGGAGCCTCAAGCGTACAGCGTACTTAAGTAGTTCCTCGAATCATCTTTGCCAGTTTACATCAACACTCTGGAGTCTCTCACGGAGATAGGACCTAAAATGTTGCAGTGAAAGTGCCAGTGATGATCAGGCGATAGATGATAGAGGATAGAGGATCGGGCGATAGAGGATAGAGGAGTTCAAGAAGGACTTGGTGATCGATAGCACTATATCCAGATACCCACCTGAAGCAGTTCTGATTTTGTGGAGTAATTAGCTTTGAAATCAGACCGTCATTTTTTAACTAGGTTCGAAATGTCAATACAAGAGTGTAGCTGATCTGCCACAACTCGCTCCAGAGTCTTTAAGTGGAACGGCAGTAGAGAGACTGGGCGACAGTTGCGCATGCTCTCCAGATCAAATCTTGCTTTCTTATTTAGTGGCCTAAATACAGCCTTTTGAAAGTTGCAGGGACAAGACTTGAGGCTAAGAACAACACATTTATTTATTATGCTAGTTATGCGCGGCAGCAGCAGATCTATGCATCGTAGAAGTAGGACAGAGCGAATGAGGTCTGGAGGGCTAGTAGTCTTCTTTGACTGGGAGATGAATTTCAGGATGAGGTCACTCGCTGCCGCTTTAAATACAGACATTGAAGGTCTCCACGGAATTGAGAGAGATAAGTCCAGTAGTATTGCTGATGTGGGAGGTTAGTCCAGTAAGGATGCTGCTACGTTAAGCGTGGAGGCGATGGCTCAGGACTAGATGGAAGAGAGGCACCAGAGTTGGCAGCGGTAGAGAAGGTACTGTTGCATAAGAGAATTGTTAACGCAATTTACACAGGGAAACACCAGCGAAGCACAAGTAAGTTTCTTTTCCTCCCCCATATATCCCACTTTGGTTTGCTGCGCACACAGCCGAGGCATAAGCAATGTTAGCAGCAGTCGGCCCTCCCGTAAGATGAAAAAGTTTTAACCGATAGACGGTGTCCTTGGTCGACAACCTCATAAGGTCGCTGTGGCTTCACATTTTTATGCAGATGCCACCGAAATTTCTCTCTCTTTGAACCCAGAGACATCCTGGGGTGATGGCGGGTCGATCAGCGACGTGGTTATAATATAAATTATATCTAATAATACCGTTTGCATTTGTTGTCCTCCGTAACAATTACGATATATATTCGTAACTTTATCGTCTGGTTTTTACGAGCCGCAGCTCTAACGATATCCAAACGCTCAAGACAAATATGTTTAAAAGCTTCTATTAGCATCTGAGCTACCACTGCTTTCTCGCCAACTTATATGTATGAGCATCGATTCTGAATTAGCGTTAGTGCCGCACAGGTATCGCGAAGTGCCACAATGTTTGGACATGACAGCACGACCAGCACCACCGCACGGACAGCAAGATCTAAGCAGCCGCGCAGTAGTAGCTCTCGCAATGCGTGCAACCATTTCCATCCAATAAAATCAGCCGGCTCTATCGAGTCTCCCTCAAGGCCGGAAGCCCGAGCCTTTGGCTTGCGTCTGTTGAGTGTCTCACGTGGCATCGGGCCTCTCCAACGCTTGTCTAAATTGTCAGGATTCAGATTATGCCTTATCTCGAGGCAACCGCTCTCGCATCATGCTTGGCGTCTAGCAGGTCTTGTTAGCAAAATAGCGACTGCGGTCGCCAAGCTGGCGTTACGTACTGCAGCGAAGTGTATTTAAAAAAAGTTGAATTTCGCAAGAATGTCAAACAATCGAAATGAATTAGGTCGTCATTTTAGGCATCACAAAGACTATTCACGGGCGCTCCCACGTCCAAGGCCCGGCACTCGGAAAGTAATATACTCGTACGGGTATCATGATTGTATTGCCAGCTACGCCCAGCAAGTTCGTATAATGCGAGCAACTAAACTTCGTACCAGCAGTCGCACCATTTCACTGAGTAAACTTGTTTTCTCCGGGAGTTTCATTTGCTGGCAAATTTTTATGGAGCTTCTCAAGCGTTCCAACGTCTTGATGTGCCCATACAATATCGCCGATCATATATAGTCGTCCCTCGTTTATCGCGGTTAATCAGTTCCAAACTCTACCGCGATAGATGATTTTCCTCGATGCAGTATTCTTAATTTATAAATAGAATATTTTCGTAATTGGAGCAAAGAAAATAAATCTGTTCTACACCTTCTAAATACGGTTCTAAGAGTATTAGAACCCTCCGGACATGAAATAATACCCATTAGTCTCCATTACACTCGTATTACTCAGTATATTAGACAAAATAAGAGAAAAATAATAAATACATAATAATAGAAAAAATAATAGTAGAATTTATAAATACTTTATTAATATTGTAAATTATTTGAACACAAATAGACACACGCGCAGTTCTTACACACAACCACTAACCTACGAAAAAAGTGCAACTTGTTCATTAAAAGCATTCCTAGTTAAAAGTTCTCGCCCGCACACAAGGAGTGGTCGAGCGGCGGCCTGCACCTGGCGCTGAAAGATTTGCTGGGGTGCTCGAATGCACAGGCCTACAGTTCGTAGGTACAGTAGTTGTAGTTTTTGTTGTAATACAGGAGTTTTATAATTGACCGAGACAGCCGAGCGCGAACTGTATCATTTTCACTATCCCATTCTACTTTTTAATGAATATAAGTATGTGAAAAACCTCGATAGATCGAAGCCGCGAAAGTGGACGGGAAAGTGGCGAGGGGCGACCATGCGTACTAACTGCAACTGCTGCAGACGATTGTGCAAACTACTTCACTCGGTGGCTCGCTCGCTGCTACCTCTCTCTCTCTCTCTCTCTCTCTCTCTCTCCCAAAGAAAGGATTGCCAAGGTTAAGAGACCCACGATATCCGAATGAAGTGACGCAATCCTATCGTGCCTTTTAAGAAACCTCGTCCGGCCAATATTTATTTTTTAATAGGGGTTAATTTACTCACTTGCCCTTTTCCAGTGCTGTTGTGTACAGCGCGTACAGCTGCGAGCGACGCACAGTACCTTGCGACGATCGCGTGCAGGCGCATAACTGACACTTGATATCTGAAATGACACGGCACGCCTGGAAAACTAGAGGTCGTGAGATTGCTACGCGCCCGAGGCAAACTTTGTCTGTTCTGAGCTACTTGTCTGTTCTGAGCTACTTTGTACGCTCTCGGCGCTATTGAAAGATGACCTTCGGTCATCCGTATCGTAGAAGTGAACGTAAATGGCCACTCCAATTTCTATGGTCATGATCGGATTACACAGTAACTCTTAAACTGCCAAGGATAAAGCTGCACGAGGCGACCGGCCGCTAACCATTAATAAATCATTGCGCAATTTCTGCATTACCGATTTAGTCACATCCGGAACGGGGCGGCCGGCCGAGAGTTAACGTGACGGCCACCATCCGCTGTCTTACGGAGAGCGGAACGTGCTAAACAGCCAGTACCTTACCAGTCTTACCCGTATCAAGACGCATCCGTAAGCAGATCGGTGAATAGCGCAGCACTCTCGCTTAGAGCGAGCCGGTCTAACCATGCACGCTCCAGGCGGCATTTCCAGCGTTACCTTAGCCGAAAGTGAGCCGAAGTGAGCTGCTGTGCAGCAAGCGAACTGACTTGCGGAGCCGCAGCACTTGCAAGAACCCGACTTACTCAGCAGGAGCTGCTTCTGATCCAGAATGACAGCTGTGAATGACAGCTGTGAAGGAGACAGCATCGGACAGCAGCAGCAGCAATGTGCACGGGCCGGCAGAATATTACTGTAATCACCCACGCGCAAAACGCTCACCAGAGCGACATCTTCTGAAGGCATCCTGGCCAGAACGCTGTGGATGGTATTGTAATGAATGGTGCTGCTCACGCCCCTGACCTAGTGCAATCCTCGGCGTCCACGAAGGTAGCACCTTCAAATAGCAATCAGCTCACCCGAGCTCGCCATTTCAAGCCTAACCCGCTCTGCCGTCGTCGTGTACTGTTCACAGAGCTCTACTTCGTCGGGTTGAATTTCTCGTACCTTCTACCGGAAGATGCAGCTAATTGCAGCCTTTTCTCACCACTTATGATCGCCATTCGCCGTTTGATAGTAAACACAACCATGAAAGTCTGGCCTTTCTTCCGGATCGGGTTGCTCTGCTGCAATGGAATGAGCCCCGGTGCGCCCGACGCGGCATCGCGTAGGTGCTCCGACGTTTATTGAGAGGAGCTCGAGGATTTGGAATAGAAGGCTCTCACATGTTCAAGTGGAGCGGGCTCAAGTGCTCGTTGGCGTAAGAAGAAGTTTTTCGTAAGAACCTTGACCTCGGTCGATCCTCAGGGTGGGGCTGCCTGGGGTGGCGAAGCCTGGACAAGTCACTTCGGATTAATCAATGCGAGGCTGCAACCCGCAGGCTCCGCCCCACCATGACACACCTATGCTGAATGCCGACATTCCTCGGCTCTTTGATAGGCAGGAGCCTCTGCTCCAAGTGACTCGGGCCAGAGTACGAGGTAAGCGTCTCGCCATGTCGTCGTGACGCAGACAGACAGGCGCCTAACGAGGGCTCGGCGTTGCTGCTGCCATCCTTCTCCCGACAGTTGACTACCTGGCAGTAATGGCTTGTAAAAGCCTGAACGTCGAGACGAAGAGCTGCCAAAAACGACTCACCGATACTGCTCAACGATGACATTTGCGGTGCAACAAATATGCTGAGTGGTTCCAGTTAAAGACTTCTTCTTGCTCAACTCGAAAGCTCAGCTGGCTATGCTGCGTGAAAGCATCGATTTCTCGATGTAATTCAGAGACGAGTTGCCGAACGAGCTCTCGCGAGAGCGAGCGCGCACGACACACACACACACACACACACACACACACACACACACACACACATATATATATATATATATATGTATATATGTATATATATATATATATATATATATATAGTTCTTGCAGTCCTTTGCAATTGTAATGGCTCGGAAGTTTGCCTCACAAGTTTAATTCGCACAGCCTACTCACCCGAGACGTATATTTCTATCGCGTCCGACTGGCGTCCGAACGATGGCTCTGCATCCGTGAGTAGGATCTCGCAGGTGATCGAGCAGCGTATTATCTTTAAGATTCATATCCCTTTAACCTCTTGCTCTGACCTGGCGATCGAAATAAGTGAAAAGTCAGGTCTCCCATCGCACCACCAGCTCGTCTTAATCTGGTTGATTACGTATGCCCTTAATTTCAAATACATAGGAAACAGTTCCGTCCAGTAATTACGCTCCCAATATTTAGAACTCACCACCGACTGACATTGCACCATTTCTTGATATGACAATATATAAAAAAGAAGCTGAAGTCCACCGGATCAACACAGCTTTCCTTTTACCGAGTAAACTACTTTTTAGAGCAGTGAGTTATGAAACTACGCTTGTCCTGACCAGAAGCAACAGTAATCATATTGTATAGAGCACCCTAGCGGACCTGTAATTTTCCCTGTGTGCTTTACTTACCGGTGAGTGATTGAGCGAGCGTAACCAAACGGGGATGCTATTAACTGGCAGCCGTTAGTCTTTAGTTTATTTTTGCATAACTTCCTTGGCATGCTAATCGTGTGGAAGGGTTAGAAGTATCCAGCAACAGCCGCAGCGTAGAACAACACTCAAGCCACTGAACTGCCGACGAGCAGGAAAAGCCACAGGTTCAACTCCCGCCTGGTTGCTAGGACGCAACTCCTATGCGTGTTACATCACTTAGGCTTACACAGCCTAACCAGGGATTGTGAGGTAACCGGCTCTCATAAAACACACACACACACACACACACATAAATATATATATATATATATATATATATATATATATATATATATATATATATATATATATATATAGCATATACATATATATTAAAATATTAGAATACATTGTGTTACTTCAGCTGGATGAGCCTTGCCCGCCGGGGCCGCGGGTGCTACAGGTGACTCCCGGTTTAGGAACAGGGACCACATGGCTTCTGACCTGGAAATGACGTATGAGACGCACAGCCGCCGCAACGCCATATTACTAGTTGAAATTCAGAAAACGCGAAGAATATCTCGCAGTCATAATCTGCATTAATTTGAAACCTTCAGCATTTAAACATACATAGCAAAAAACGCACTCGGCAGTCTCCATATATACGACTAGTAAGCACTTCAAATTTCCTAGAGGCTTCCGCAAGCTACACATCATCAAGGTATCAGCACAGCCTCCAGGAATTACGAATGTCAGTGTTATACAATCCAAATTCCGTGTAGGAAGGAAAGTAGTTGTAAGGTGCAAAATTTAAAAATTATTGAATTTTAATGTTACGCATGAAACTTTAGCAAATAGCTAACAACAGTAACTTTGCCATCTTCTTTCTTCGCTCAAGCTCATCCCAAGCTAGCCAAGCTGTGCTCGGATCTCCAAGACGCTAGTGTACGGCGAAGCGTTGGTGACGTTGCATCATCTTTTGTTTTATCCTGCATCTAGTGACACGCCCCACACTGAGCTCACCCCACCAGCGCTCCTACGGCTGCGTCGGCGACTCCGCGAGGTCAGACTGGCACTGACAGACGCACTGGCAGAGACGCATGCAGTTTCTCCCAATCTAGCAGATGAAGCCCTACCGGCCAAAGGTCAGCCCTCCGCCGCTAAGCGATTCAGATATGAGCCATCGCTTTGCATTTAGGTCGCACTTTGAGGCTTCAGATGCTCCAGAGGAAAGATGGCGGGGACGCCTGGAGCACCGACAGCCGGGCTTCACTGCAGCGTAACTGCGCCACTTCACTTCGCTACATCCGCGGATGTTGCGGCTCGTCGATCGCGAGGATAAACAGAGCCTCCGAGCCGGAATGCAAGAATTTTTCGATTTGTCAATTCCAACAGCCAAAGTATGCGTGCGTATCGTTGACTGGCGCTCGGCGAGATTTTGGGCGGGCCTGAAAGCAGAGATCATTCGTAGTGTATACGAGGCTGCTCAAATAGATTGTCGGCGCTCAAACGATTAAAAATAAACAAATATAATTCATTTATATAGCGCCCCAGGAGAACTTAATCTCTATTCAGGCGCTTCACATATGCCTCGGGGCTCGAGCCCACGACCTCAGTCAGACCTTGGTCGGGGCGAGCACCTTAACCGCTAGACCAAACCAGCACGATAAAAGAGATTCTTGAGGAATACGACGTGACCAATCATTAACCCTCCGCGAGCGCAGATGATGTGACCATTTTATTAAAAAAAAAATCAGGGATTACCTTGCATTCGATGGCATATCTTAGCCCTAGAGCAGATCGCACCGCGCAACGCACTGCTACGAAGCCGGAGGCATCTTGAATCAGTGGTGCAGCTCAGACAATTTTCTGCCGAAACTGAACATTCGCAGAGCCGCTGCACGTTGACCTTGACTTACATAGCTAGCCCATCGTGGCGACCCTCAAACTAGGCTTTCCGCCTTCCTTGGTAGGCGCCTGCAGCCCTCCGCCGCCCACTTACGATGGCCCCTGTCTGAAATTGAATCTGGTAGTTAACACGCGTACTAGACGAGTGCTTGACGTTTAATACAGAACAGTAATCACTTCTTAGCTAAATCCGCGAGCCCTGCGTTTCTTATAATAATAATAAAAATAATAATGCACTTGATAAAGCGCCCTCAGAGAACTCAATCTCTTTCTAGGCGCTTTACATTTGCTGCAAAGGGAAATGCAAACGAATAGTGAGTAATATCATGCTTGCTAAGCAAACAACATGAATAACATGGTTAGGGGTGACATGCACAGGGTCAGCATGCAAATGTGGTTAGTGGCAGCATGCACAGTGTCAGCACGCAAATTTTCTTAGCAAGTCCGCTGACCAAAGAGGAGATCGCGTTCGGTAATGGTACAGGTGCTTCGAAGGTAATGCAGAGAATGACCGGCTGCTAGCTACCACGACCGCTTCAGCTTTGAGCCAGAAGTCGCAGCGGCGTGTCAAGGTCAGCCTGCTGCGCTCTCAGACCGCCAAGGCGCCGGTGACAGCGGTGTCGCCAGGGGTCTGGCTGCTCAGAATGTAAATACCTTTCGAAAACCCGAAATCTGTTCCCTCATCTGCAGCGGCACCCACTGCGTAGCTCCCGGGTCTTAGCTGAGTGGTAAGGCACACACGTTCCATGACCCAGGTCGTGGGTTCAAGTCCTGCAGTTGGCGATCCTTTATTGCTCACTCCACGCGCCAGTGCAACCGTTTAGGGCGATTCTGTCACTTCATAAACGAGGCTAATAAATCGACTAACCTTTATTTATTAGCTTGCTTTGAAAGTAAGGAATGCTTTTCGCTTGACTGATCTTGAACTTGAGCTAGAGTAGATGTGAACCTGTGCATTGAGAAAGTGCTTGGAGCAGACGCCGAAATAAGCTGCATCCGTGTAGTCCGCCCCCTGCCACGGCACGGCAGGCAGTTCAAAAGCCTCACAATTCCGAGCCTTCGAGTGCTAACGCATTCTGACAAGAATGACGTAGACGGCCTATTTCGAGGCTTAGGTTTTTATGCGCTCTCTTAGCCCTAGTTTACCGCATATAATCTCTTCCTAGCCGTTGCAATTCAGGAGCCGCGAGCGAGCGAGAGTGGCGAACGTCATTACTTATCTGGCTAATTTAGCACGACCACGTTTCGGTCGCTGCCGGCGGGCTCGACGGCGACGCCGTGTGTCCCGCCGTCCACGCCCTCAGCCGGACTCGCACGCTCCTTCCGCGAATGAGCGAGCCGCATTTGTGCACGCAGCGCACGCAATCGCGGTAGGGCCGTGCGACTACGCCAAGGAGTTCAAGGGGCAGCCCGCTTTAATCGCACAGACGCAGACGTATAGACACGCACGCGGTGAGAGACAGAGAGACAGAGAGACAGAGAGACAGAGAGACAGAGAGACAGAGAGACAGACAGAGAGACAGAGAGACAGAGAGACAGAGAGACAGAGAGACAGAGAGACAGAGAGACAGAGAGACAGAGAGACAGAGAGACAGAGAGACAGAGAGACAGAGAGACAGAGAGACAGAGAGACAGAGAGACAGAGAGACAGAGAGACAGAGAGACAGAGAGACAGAGAGACAGAGAGACAGAGAGAGAGAGACAGAGAGACAGAGAGACAGAGAGACAGAGAGACAGAGAGACAGAGAGACAGAGAGACAGAGAGACAGAGAGACAGAGAGACAGAGAGACAGAGAGACAGAGAGACGGAGACAGAGAGAAGCGGATGGACGCGTGGACGACTGCCGGAGCCATTGCTCGTCACGACGACAGCGATCTGCTGCTTGAAGTTTTGCACTTCTTCTTCGTCGATGGAGTTATGTATTGTGCTAGATTTTCGCGGCCCTCGTTTTGCTCTCACCTCGCGCTCGTCTGCGCCTGCCTACGCGCCCGCCGCACTACCCGATGCATGACGCGGCTATCGGAATGCGTCGACGATAACGCGTCACGAGTGACGATTTTAATGCGTCACGGTATGGCGTCGTGGCGATCGGAACTGTACGAAACTGCTTACCTCTGCCGGCGAACGGCGGAGCGAATGAGGCGCTTCCGTTAAACCGTCACTGGCGTGAGAGCCGAGCGCAGCGAGGTGGATTCCAGCCGGCACGCGAGGCTGCCGCAACCCCTGTGGATGCTGAGCTGACGCCAAGCGATCGTCAGCCTCAGCCCTACCTCTCCTAGCTTGGGCGCTGGCTGGCTGATCCACGTGACCGGCTGCTGCATGCTGGCACTCTTCTCTTCCGATTAGCCGCACTGGACAGACGCTCCTCATTCCTCTAACTAATATATATTCACTCTCTGTAATAATATATATATATATATATATATTATTTGTTATGTTAGCTGATTTAAAAGCCTCGTTTGTATAGCGACAGAAGAGCCAAAACGGCTATCACCACCACTTGCAGTTGGCAAGAACAGATCGCCCGCAGCGGAATTCGAAACCACGACCGAGAGCGAGCACCTTACCTCCTGCGCCGTCACGGCCCTGCTCGTACTAAGTCGTTGGCATTAAATCCTGATGCTCGTCTGGTGCATTGAGTTGTCCGTCCGGCATCATTCACAGCAGACGATCTCTCCGACCGACCGCGCACGAAGCCGTCCCTTGCAGCGCTGTTCCGCCTCAGCACAGCTGTGCAACTATGCCGGCCTCCTTCCGGTTGAGTCGCTCGGCGATCGAACACCGGCGCGATTTCTGAGCAATTCAGGTCACTTATTGCTAGGGCGACGCAGGCGACCGCTCCGACGCAGCGCTCGCTCGGTCGAATCCAAGCGAGCGCTGCGCGCTGCTCGTCGGCCGAGCTCCGGACCCTGCGGCGGCGGCGGACCCTGCGGCGGCGGGCTGCAGTCCTAGGCTCGCGGCAGCTCAGCTTTCTCAGAGCGGGCGGCCAGGCGAAGCGCGTGGACTCGCAGCAGCCCGACGACGCGGGCGTGCGCTTCTTCATCGAGATGGACTCGGCGGATTCTGCGCCCTCTCTCCGAAAGACAAAGACAGACGCGACGCCGCGCTCAGTCTTATCTGCACGCCGCCAGTGCGGCTCCTAGATGGCCGCTTGCGGCACTCGTTTGCTTAGCTTGAGTCTGGCGCTTCGCCGAAGTTTGTCATTGGGATTTTTCTCGGTGGCTAAAGTATCGTAACCTCTCACTGGCTCTGACTTTCTCGCTCTATTTTGTCTCGCTGTTGACCTTGCACTTCGCACCGAAAGCTGCATTTACACGGCAGACTTTTCTACTGACTGACGCCGACTTTCCTCCTAGTTAGGACGTTTGCGATATCCTGCTGTTTTGGTTTAGTCCCACTCACGTCGGATTAGATGGCCGGCCGACTTATTCCTGCCCACAGCTCGTGCTCTAATCCGGGAGGCTGGTATGAAAGAGGATTTCCCCGCAAAGACGCCAAGCCAACGCCGGCAGAAGTTGAGTTCGCCGCTGAAGTCATCATTGTAGAGTAGCATTAAAAGAGTACAGATAAAATGAAAATAATTATTTTGAAAAGCTTTGTCCTGAAAGGGAACAGTAATATGTAATGTCCGCCCTTATGAGTTCGTCGGCGGATTTGATAAACGGACGCATGGGGTATTAAATGAGAAAATGCTGAAGCATTAGTTACAGCGCATAAACATCCCATATTTAAGGACTTGCTGTGACCGCCTCACTATACTCAAGCCTACGAACGTCAGCCATTTTTATTTTGGCCGTGGGGTGTACGTGAAGAGTGCCGAAATTCTGATTGGTCGGTTGGACCAACGAGTAGCCCAAAAGCTGATAGAAATTCTCCTTCCGATGAGTCTGCATACTTACCGCCCAAAGCTCTGTGACGTATGATGACGCAGCAACCCAAATCTGTGGTAAATCTGTCCCAAATCTGCGGGAAAGTCTGCCGTGTAAACGCAGCTTATAATAGTAACAGTAATAATAGTAATAATACACTCGACAAAGCGCACGCAGAGAACTCGATCTCTCTCTAGGCGCTGTACACTTTTTGCAAAGGAAGCTTCGTACGATCGCACGAACCTACTACGCAAACGGCGCTCTTATCGCCTGCTGCTCCGCGTCCCTTTGCTCTCAATCCCTGCAATTATACGCACCGACTGCGCTGCTTTTCTGAGATTCCCGATCGCATCGGGCGACGACCCAGCGATCTCTCCGCGATGGTGACGCTTGCGGTTCGCCGCCGCATTGTAAAGAGCGGCCGGCTATCCGACCTCGCCGCAGTCTGCGATGAAACTGTATCGAAATAAATCGGCCAGATTAATTCTGACATCCGTTTGCCTACTTCCAAGAACGCGCGAGAGGCGAAGCTGCGTAATAGGCTGTCATTTGTGCTCCGCGAGTACGCCTCGGCATTTGAGCTGAGCTGTTCACTAGGGCCAGTGAGACGTGCGAGAGCTGTTTGCACGTAACGGCCGCTGCCGAACGTCTGCGACCTGCCGTTGCGGTGAAATAGACTTCTCTACGCTGCGGATGTAGGTTCATCCTGCCAAAGTTTCGGCGCTCCTCGTACGTAACTGCAAAACCTTTAGACCGCGCACAGGCCTGTTATCAAATGCACATTCATCTTGATGACATTCCAAAGACTGTCGAAACGACGTCCGCGGGGTGGTTCCAGTTCAAGCGCACGAGCTTCGGGGTGTCTGGAATGCAGCACGGACCTTTCAGCGCTTCGTAGACCAGCTGATCGGCGGGCTCGGTATTCGTTTCTCGTACCGCCGCCGCCGCCGCCGCCGCCGCCGCCGCCGCCGCCGCCGCCGCCGCCGCCGCCGCCGCCGCCGCCGCCGCCGCCGCCGCCGCCGCCGCCGGTCTGCGTCCGTCAGCGAAGCTGAGCATGCCCCCGCACCTGGAAACACTCTTCCGTCGCTCAGACCAATGCGGAGCAATCATCAACGAATCAAAGTGCGCATTCGGCGTTTGATAGTCGATTTATTCGGACATCGCGTTTCCCCAGAGGGGCCTCGACTGCAGCAGTTGCCGAAGGTCAATTCAATCATTTCTCTCCACCACCACCCCCCCGACTATCCGATACGGCGCGCAAACTCCGTCACTGCCACCCGAGGTCGGTGATTTGTACCGCGGGTACATCCCGGGCTGCCCGTGCTTGCCGCGGCCCGTCAACGCTTTCCTCCCAGCAGGTGCTAAAACCGACGCCAGTGACCTCTGGCGGTCGCGCCAGAGGACGTCCTCGCCATCGAGCACAGTAAGGCGGCGCGCTAACCGAAAATAGGCGCCCCGGCAAGCTAATCTGGTTTGGTCCAGTGGTTACTCACTCGGTGGCCGGGCACGCGCACTGCACTCGGCCCGATCGCTTCGCGCTGTGCGAGACCCAGCGTGCAGAGTGCAGAGGTCCGGTCGCCTCGGCGCGCACGTCGTCGCGCCGAGGCGGCTCCGAGCGCGTCGACGCCAGTTCCCCGCTCCGTCGCGCTCCGATTCGGTCGCATGCGGTGTCGTTCGTGCCGTCGTTCAGTTTCGCCCCGCTCGCGCAATCTGACGGCGACGCTCGCCAGCTCACGGCTGTCGACCTTTGCCCCGCTCGAGCCCCAGGCGCTTCGGCTCCGGCTGTCCTGCATTGCACGCGCATTCGACGACTGCTGGCCGTCCCGCTCCGGCTTCATCTTCGCGTCGCTCACCTCCGACCGCGCGGCGCGACCGTTCGAGTCGCTCCTCTCGCTCCTGCGAACGAAACCGCAGGCAATACGTCGCATCCGCACGAGCGCCTACTATCGTCTCGATAGCGAAACGGCGACGTGCCCTCCGGCGTTGCCAAATAGTCGTCTGTGCGCAACGGGTGTGCACTTTTATGTCGAGGTACGCGCGCTCTTCATCGCCGCCGCGTTCCGCTGCACTCAGCATACCCGCTTGCCCCTACAAGTCGCTTGCCGCAATTCCAACGCGAAGTACTTCTTCTTCGGGATTCTTTGAGCGTCGGCTGAGACTAGCGCCGTTGCGACGTCTGCATTTACGACTTGAGCTCTTCCAGGACGTGTAAGCCCGTTACACGCAGTTTGCAGCGAAGAATCCCTATCTCCATCGGCGCTTCAGACTCGAAGGCATTTCGCCATCTTTCGAGGAAGTTTTACATTTTCTAAATTTCGCGCGCTACGTTTGCTGCTCGAGCGATCGCGGCCGATGCATCGGCGGCGATCGCTTCATTCAAAGACGCGGCGAAGACTGCTCTCTCGGCGACGACGCCGGCCGCCCGTCGTCGTCTGCAGCTAGCTGCCCTGCGGAACTGAAACCGTTATGGCTCGCCGCCGCCGCCGCCGCGCATTAATACCTGCAAGCAGAACACCGATCGCCGAGCGCACTGTTTGCTGCTCACTGATGTGCGAAACGCCGGTCGCGTCGGTCGAAATGAGCATGCTCGCGAGTCGGAAAGTAAGCACAGGCAGACCGACCAGGAAGAAGCCTCGGTTTCATGCCGTATTTCTCTCGCTAGCAGCACACACAATGCAACCAGTGGTCGCTGCAGTATGAAGCTCACCGAGAGTTTTGCGAAATATGGCCGTTGCTACAGTCACCAGCAGACGCTTGTAAAATTCGTCATCTCTACAATTTTAGCCCCGAACTTCGGCTCCCTGCAAACAATTCTCGTATCTACCGTCACGCGCGTAACATTCTAAAGCTACACGTTGCTGGCAATACGACCTAGCATAAAATCCGAGCTCGTGCGAATGCTATTGCTAAATTTTTCTCGATAAGATTGCTCTTTAATTAGACAGTAGCTAGGAGGTGAAAGTGAACGCCCAGTATCCGCGCTCGTTCCGATTGCACTCGCACAGCGAGTGTGCTGAGGAGCTGCAGTGCGTTATTGCGTCTACTTGCTTATGAAGAAACCGAATCGCCACATGCGCACGGCATAAAAGACTTCTGGGGCCCCTACCGGCATGCACCTGCGTGCCATCGATATTTTTTGCACCAGGATCGCGAGCCGCGGCTGCTCGGTTCTTTCGGTTTTCGCCGTCAGTGCACCACAGACTGCCGCCAAAAGATTTCGGTCTGCTGCCGCAGTGCTTATTTGACCTCTGGGATGCGATGCTCGCCAGGAACAACCGGGTCGCATGCTGGTGCCCTGCGATGAACGTAAAGCGCCTGGACAGAGATTAAGGTCTCTTTGAAATGAATACGGTACACAAGAATAATGTATACAAATATAATAATGAATAATGTCTAATGTATAATAACAATAATCAGCAATGGATAATGTACACAACTGAATCTTATTTATTACCTAAGAACCTGCTGCCGAACTTTCTGGAGACACGCCTAAACCTCCGCGGCGGTGGTCGCAGCGTGTCGCACGGTAAAAGGCTACCTAGCCTGTCTTGCCAGATTCTAGCTCGCCGGAGCCGCCGCCGGAGCCGAGCGCGCCAGAGGCCCGCTCCTGGCGCGTGCGAGCGCGGTGCTGGCGCGCCTCAGCCAGTGCGGTGCCGGGGAGGGGGGCGGCGGGAGCGGCTGCGAAGGCCACCGCGAGCGGTGCGGCGCGGCAACGGAATAGTAACTCCATCCGTGGCGCTCGAGAGCTGCACGCCGTCCACCGAGCTACGCGCGGCGACGCTAGACATTCGGACGGCATTAGTCGCGAAAAAAGGAAAAGAAGGGCCCATCCTTTCGATTCCTTTCTATCGGACCTTTACTTCGTCCTGCAAAGCACACGAGACGACAGTCGCGTCCTGGAGTTTGGCCCAGAAGTTTGCTCTCGTCGGAGTCGCGTATCGTAGAGCGAGCCGCACCGCTGTAGCGAGGCGGCGCGGGCCGAGAGGCGCGGGCCTAGACTGGCTAGCCTCGCTCGCTCGCGAGCGAACCGTCAACGTTCGCTGCACTGCAAAGAGCGCGGCTAAGCGCTTCAAACCGCGTCGGCAATTGTGGCCGGACGAAGGCCTGTGCGGCCACTATTGCCCCTCCCCCCCCCGCGACGCGACGCGCTTTGACGCGATCGCGAGCACAGCCACGGCAATGAAGGCCACACCCACTGTCACGCCCACCAATCGTCGCTCCCCCCCCCCCTATAGCGCCGGCCCAATACCGGTCCAGGAAATGCCCTGCTTAAATTGAGACGTGCGCTCTTCATGACCAGCTGTATCATATTCAACCTGCGTTGTGTGCCTGAGGTCTAAGCGGCAAAGTGAAACATCGAACACTACCACTGCTGGAGAGGGGCTGACACTGCACGGTCTCTCTGCTACGCTTTCGCGGCCACTGAACTAAAGACGCGGTCACTCTCCAAGTGCTCGAGCACTGAGTGTCAGCGTCACCGGCGCTCGGTGCTTGGCCGCCAAGCGTGTTTGTGAGTGCATTCGACTCAAAAATACGCAAAGACTAATTGGAGTTGTCTATACAGTGCTCAAGGCTTCGATAGCTTTCGCTTCGCATGTGGCAGCCAGCCAGCGGGCTCGAACTCATGCAACAAAGAGAAGCAGAGCCGAGTCGGGAGATCAATTAGGAGCAAAGCATGGCTGGAAGGAATACTGAGAGAATTAAGCGACGTTAAATAAGATTCATGAAAGAGAGTTCCACAGTCAAGGATCCGTCGAGTTAAAGCTTGTGTAGCCAGTTCTTAAAGTAAAATAATGGTGCAGCTAATCTATTGCCGCGAGAAATCTAAAGCGCACGAGTTTTCTGAAACTAAGGCACCAATTCAGGCAGGTAAGATGGACCCATTCACGTGGCGGGCCTTTTTGATTGGAGTACGAATCGCGCTCCAATTCGAATCGGGGGCCCTACCAACTCAAACAGCAAACATACATACATAGTGGAATGTCGTGATTTACTGACAAAATATTAAGCTATATTCATTGCCAACTGCAGAGGCTCTATGGTTGAGCTCAAGTAAGCCGCTATTTATTATTGAACTAAAGCAGCCTAATATAGGCACAAATAGAAAGCTAGTGCCTGTAACTTCATATCCTTCGTGACCTGCCTGGCAGATAGAATTCCAATACTTGCTAACACTGAGCTCTTTGCTTGCAGCGGAGTGCTACACAAGCTTTGTAGCAATGCTTAGCTCGTCAGAGTTCTGGTAATAACTGCTCATATAAGCGCCTTTAGTATCCTTATGGGCGCCGAATTCCCAATTCGACGTGCATATGCAAATATAAAGACCTATTTTTTTTATTAAATCGGTCAAGCTTAGTAGTGAATAAACTCCATAGCTTCAAACTTGTGCCAAGCGAGCGATGCAGAGGACACGCTTGATAAAGATGACGTTTGATGACATTCAACGCCATTCAAATTTTGTAACGACTTATTACCTTACTTGACGGCATGGTTCACGGTCGCCTCGCTGACCCGGTCCGGCGCCGATTCCTTTGGTTGAGCTAGTCCCATTGGCCTAGTCGCCTTTGGCTGAGTTCTGAACAACTGCCTGCAATCATTGATCCCGGCTCTCAGGGAATCAGGCGACACACCGTGAGCATTGCAAAGCTGCAGATGCCTACAGAGATCTGCGCCTAGTCAGTCAAATGGCTCTAACCTTTCCAGCACAATGCACCGTTTCCTTCGGGCGGTCCTCGAGACCACAAGCGACCACCTGCACACTACAATGACACCATTCGGCCGAAATCGGTTTTTCATATAGCCGGCGGCACGTGCGCTAATCTAGAAGCTGTTTATTTTAGGCTGTTTATCGTGACTACTTGTCCGGTCCAGACGCCGATTTCCAGCAGCTCAGTGTGCTGGCCCGGCTCAGCAGTCCACGGCGATGCCCTCGGCAATTCATGCCATCACTCAGCTTGGCAGTCAGCTACAGGCCCAGAGCGTGAGCCTGTGATATTCTTTCGTAAAGACTATAAGTGAGTGAACACCTAGAAATAAAGAATTAGCAATGGAACTATTGGGAGACCAGCTATTTCTTTATTGTTTCAGAATGAGTAGCTGAGGAGTAAGCAACCTTGACCCGGGCCAATCATAATTCCTAGCTCATGGTTACGTGACTACGCCATAGATTCTAATTTAGGGGCTCTTGATGGCTATCGAATGTTCAACATAAATACACAAATGTGCCAAGTACTCTTCGGGAGCAACGTAAAACCTCATTAGGTAGCTCGGACTAGAGCCCCCAAGAATGCATACAATGACCAGGAAAATTGTGCCGTTTGGGTAGCCATGTCCGGTCTCTTTGGAATATGGACGAAAATAATGCCGGAAGTAGTCTGAGGGCTACGGCGTATGCTGCCTATCTAGATCCGCGCGCCAAGCCACGTGAGGCCCGGACAAGTAGCCATTTCGTACATCACACGATTGCAGATAGATATAAAGATACCTTGAGGATTTCGCTGACCCTAGTGATATTTTAGTCGCGGCTCCACAGTCGAAAAGTACGACAAACACCTATGCTGGCTGCAACAGCGCGGCTACGTCAATCGGTGACTTAATTTACGACAAATGACATTTCCTCACACAGGATTTGCCCTTTCTGGGCAATTGAATTTTTCCGCCCCAGGTTAGCAGTCAGAGCCAGTCAGGTGGAGGTGATCTTGGAGCCTTCTGTCCGTAGCTTCAATTCACTTACGTGCAAAGCTTCATGTGCTAGGCAGACTATTTGGCCAGGTTTTACCTACAGCTGTGTCGCGTGGTTCAGTGCCAGTTGGCCTACCGTGAAGTTTCTTGGACGGACATGGAGCGACGTCCGTAAAAGAGCTTTTGAGGTCGTCAGAACGCAGCTTCCTGGGAAAATGAAGCCTTAGTTCTTCCAAAATCCTTACTCAAAGATATCAACTCTGCTGCTGCCGACTTTGGAACACTCCCATCAGCCATGATTAGCTGTTACTTTCATGGAATTTATTTCCCTGACTGCCCTCCTAACTCAGCTAGGCTTCCCACGTTATCTTTGTTCCGTCAGATGAAGTCAGTTGGCTACCGAATTCGTACCGAAAGCAGCAACGGCTTTGAGTGTGCTATTGAAAACCCTCCTGCGTAACACTCAGTTTCTATGGCTTCTGTGGCGTTACACAAGGAGAGAAATTCTATTGCATTACATTATCAGCTTGACCCTGTGCTGAGATGACACTTGTGAAAGCATCTTGCGCATTGCGTTAGGTGCAACAGCAGTAGGAGCTTAGCTAGAGCACGAAACAAACAATAGGCGTACAACTTGGCTTCGAAGGCTGCCGCCAATACATGCACATGCTTACCATCGCTTAGATGCAAGACAGTTCTGCTTTCCGATACCACGATCCAGGTGCCTAAAGTGTTGTACCGGGACCATGAATCAAATCAGGACGAGCAAATTGTTTTGGTCATGCATCAGGTCATCACCAGCTCAGACAAACGAAAAGTGTGCAACCGAGCCGCGATTGATGACCTAACTATCGTGGCTGTGGGATAGTCGATGAAATAACCACACCTTGCTGGAGACAGTAAAGTTGGACCTGTCGTCACGTTGTGACTTGCCAGCATATAGTGAGTGCTATTATTTTTAAAGAGGACCCGGTCGTTTCCCCGAAACCTTCCCAAAAGCGCAGGCACCACGTATATATATATATATATATATATATATATATATATATATATATATATATATATATATATATATATATATATATACATACATATATATATATACATACATATATATATATATATATATATATATATATATATATATATATATATATATATATAGCGCCCTAAGAGAACTTAATCTCTGCTCAGGCGCTTCACATATGCCTTGGGGCTCGAGCCCACGACCTCAGCCAGACCTTGGTCTGGGCGAGCACCTTAACCACTGGACCAAAGCAGCTCGGTGTTGTTAGGAGAGCCGGAATGCTAGCTCCGTAATGGTTGCAGAAGACCTTCCATAATATCCATTTTAAAGAGTTGCTGCTTACCTGTTTGATCTCGCTTGATCTAAGAACTTACTTGCTCTGGAATAGTTGAAGGACAGAGCACAGTACATGTACTAAATGAATTATAAAGAATACCGCTTGCTGTTAGTTTTGTATTACCCCAAAGTGCTGGCGACAGACAGTGGGCCTTCAACGCTCGGAGTGAGTCTAACAAATGTTCGTGGCCATCTTGGGAACGAGCCGTGTCGCATTGAGTTCGTACTGATCGCGGTGCCAACTGCCAAATTCAATCATGAGTAAGATGGTCGTCGATAGAAGGTTCCCTGCGGCCGTTCGGCGTGAACGTAGGGACAGGCCCAAGCTTGACCTGCCCTGTCCGGACATTCTTCTATTGGGCAAGGCAGCTGCGTTCCGTGATACCTCGGTCAATAGGTGCGCAGGGAGCCAGTTTGGCGGCTCCATGTGCTACCGAGCGTCTGCTGATGGCCCCACTAGTGAGATGTACAGGCGTTGGCTGCGAGGTAAATCCAATTTTTCCCTGGCGAACAGGTGCGCATTCGGGTCGACAAGAACGTGAGACGAAGCGTCACTACGAAGCGAAGCACTCCTGCCTCCTTCGCCAAACAGGTGGCCGATCGGCAGTACGCCGCGGAACCCACATCAATAGGATAAAGGAAGTTAGCTCGGCCGCTGGCACTGCAGCCGGACGGCGGTAGAGGTGCCCTAATTACGGCGAAATCATTCGATGGGAGTTTTTTAAGTCCGCTTCGGCAATCCAGCCTGGCCGCGAAAGCCTAGCTGTGCAGATGGATACAACCGAACGCAGTACAGGACGCCAAGCGTGGCGGTCAGCTGGCAGCCATTCTGATAGCGCGGACGCAGCTGTTCTGAAAGCTTCGTTGCCGCGAGAGACTCTTGGCGTGCTCCGAAACTTTAAGCTCTCCAAGCTGTATCGGTGCAGCGAAATTCACTAAACTCGGTCGAATCAGTTATTAAGGCCGTCCACCTGCCAACCGCTCGTCCCCTCCAGGAGGATAGCTGAATGGGCAGCCGGCACGGCAGCAGCCACCAGCAGCTAACACGATTCGATGCGTACACGCGGAGTGCTGCATCTGCATCCGAGCGTAGAGCTGCAAGGATAAAGGTCGCCGCCGACGCCGGCACCGCCGCCCGCTTGCGTTGCACTGTCGCTCCGTCGCCCGCGCCACCGACGCCTCTGCCGCGCCGAGCACCTATTCCTTGCCGCTGCACCGCCGTCGCCGCCCCCGTGACGGCCACGGCGGCGGGACAGCCAGGGCGTAGGCTGCTGGCGCTCCGGCCGAGCTCGCCGCTTGCTGAGTCGGTAGAAGTGCGGATGGCGGCGGCACGGCAGCTACGCATTGCCATTCCGGTGGCAGCGCCCGAGGTTGGTCGCCGTACCGGCGGCTGTCGTTCGCGGCTGTGCAAGAGTCGAAATTCGCCATATCGAGCCGTACTCAATATCCAAGCGGCCGTCGGCGGCGGCGGCGGCGCCGAGGAGTGAAGCCTATTGACGCTGGCAGGCAGACGGCGTAGGAGAAAAGAGAGGAGATCGTGCATCCTTGGCAGCATGTAGTTTGCCCAGGGGTTTATACAGCCAACGCTCTCGAAATCTGTAACGTACCGGCGTTTGAGGCACTTGCACCGAACCGACCCTTGACTAGCATCGAAGATGGGATACTGTTGTGGGGTCGATGTCCTTTTCGGTTCTGGCGCGGTCAAGTCTCGGCCCGTTCAGTTGCTTAGCTGCCGGCGAGCACAATTTTGCTTAAATGCCACCGATCGCCACTTGGTTGAGTATGGGCGTTCTTTAGTGACGCGCTGGGTTGCTATGGGCGCAGCAACTCCCTACGCTCTTCTTTGGATTCCAAAGATGAGTTCGCTCTGTCCTCCATTCATTAATAGTAATAGTAATGCATTTGTATAGCATCCCCAGATAACCTAATATATTTCTAGCCCCTTTACGTATGCTGTAGCGGTAGCATGATCACATGATTACTAGTAACGTGCACAATGTCAACAAGCACATTATGATTAGAGGTGACGTGCACAAAGTCAAAGTTAAAATATGGTTAGTGATGGCGCGAACAGTGTCAGCACGCATAAGCAGGCAAAGGGAGAACCACAAGAACCCACTAAATACTGCGATAAACAAGCTCATTTTTAGTTTTTTTTTAATGTCAAATCGTTGGATGTCGTGACGTCAGTTGGGAGTGAGCTTCAGACTTTGCGAGCAGATGAACTAGAGGTATAGTCTCCAAAGGATTTGAGGTTCGTACAACGTACAAACTAATTGAGGCAGAAAACTGACCGGTGCGATGGTTAGCCTGATGGGTGAGTATATCTGACAAGTACGCTGGAGCCAAAGATTGGAGGGACCTAAAAGTGAGTGGCAGAAGTTTAGATTCGATGCACTGCTTGACTGGTAGCCAGTGCAGGTTGCCTAGATGTCGTGCGATGTGGCAACTGCGACTCTCACGACAGACAAGCCAGGTGTACAGTTGTTAACCAACTCTAAGCACCACCTGATTGCACAGGCATGTAGACAAGCAAGCAATGAGTTACAGAAGTCGAGAAGCGATGTCTCAAATGCATGAACCAATTCGGATGAAGTCTCCCTCTGCCTAAGCAGGCACGAATTTTTGTAATTTTATCTAACTGGAAGCAGGCAGAGGTGACTGTGGAGCTGATGTGATCGCCTAGTAAAAGGTCACTTTGGAACAGGATATCTTGATTTCTCGCTGATAGTAGTGGAGATATGGTGGCAGAGCCGATTTTGATCTTTAACCTTTCCAATTTCTGAGTCACACTTGGTGTGCCCATAACTGGTGTGCTTTTCATTCATGTTGATTCCATTCATGTAAAGCGCCTAGAGAGAGATTAAGTTCTCTGAGGACGCTTTATCAAGTGAATTATTATTATTATTATTATTATTCATACGTGTCCTCACGGGTAATCAAATAAACTGCAAGCATAGAGCTATGTAGTGCAGTGATATTGACAATAAATAGCAGCATGAGCTAAACGTCATGTTTGGCACAGTCGCGGCCACAGAGGAAGTCATCAGGAGCCGCGAAGCAGGGGTAACTGCCAACTACAGAAACACCCGACCACCCAATTCCGACGCTCACTCGCCTGACAACCTGTGTGCCTAGGCAAAAATAGCATAACAAACAAGATCGGAAACATAATCAGTGACTTTAAGTCCTACTAGATTCATGTAGCTCCGAATGCGAATCAGCATGCCTGTACTGACATGTGATTGCCTCTTCACTCCCCCTCTTTCTCTCTTTCTCCCTCACTCGTTTTGTATGTCCTTATTTCCCTCTCCCTCTCTCTCTCTCTCTCTCTCTCTCTCTCTCTCTCTCTCTCTCTCTCTCTCTCTCTCTCTCTCCGTCTCTACTTCACCGTATCTCTCCATCCCTCGCCTCTGTCTGTCTGTCACCCTCCCTTCCTCTCCCTCTCTCACTCTCTCTCCGTCTGTCTGTCTGTCTACTTCTCTCTCACTCTCTTCTCTCTCTCCTTCTCTCTCTCTCTCTCTCTCTCTCTCTCTCTCTCTCTCTCTCTCTCTCTCTCTCTCACCTTCTCACTCCCTCTCTTTACTTCATTATATATCTCTCTATCCCTCGCCATACTCTGTCTTAGTCTGTATCTCTCTCCCTCCCTCTCTTCCTCTCTCTCTCTCTCTCTCTCTCTCTCTCTCTCGCTCATTAGTGTCTTCCTTTCATTCTCTCTCTGCATCCACGTACACTCGTTCCTTTAACGCTTTTTCTCTCCTTCGTTCTCACGGGTGGCTGGCGACGGCTGAGCGAGCCGCTGCGATTGCGACAACAGCGAGCGACAATTGCTGAGCGATTGCGACAACAGCGCCTGAAGCCGTTACCGCGCCACGCTCGCTGTGTCTCCGGGCGCGTTCGTCGCCCCCGAAGATTCAGAGGGGCAACGCCGGCGATGCAGGCCGGATAGGTTCAGCTTGGCCGCCGACTGCAAGGAGCCGTCGAATCCTTGGCATGCTATGACCTTGGCCGTCGTCGTTTGCACGGTCATCGGTCGTAGCCGCCGCGCCGCCATTCGCTCCGCCCAGATAAAAGCCGCTACTCGCTACTGCGGCGGTTCATCAGCGGCAGCAGCGTCCTCGGAAGGCATTTACTCTGGAGCGTGGGAGCAGAGCTGCCGGCGCAAGACGGAGAATCTTATTTTTTTTTCGGGGCCGCCGCGTCTGCGCTCACCGCTGTCGTCGCGGCGTGCGATTGCGTTTTCGCTTGCTTTTTTTTAATTGGCCAGGGGGCGGCTCTGCGGCGGCGGCGCCGACGGCTTCGCGGCAGCCGAGTAAATAGCGTCGAGGCAGGAAAGTTGGCAAATGATGATGGGCCGCCCGGGCAGGCGCGCATTGAGCGTCGGGCGGGCCGGCCGAGGTCCGAGCCGCGCGCGACGATCCGGGCGAGGAGAGCCGCGCGTGAGATAAGCGGGCGGCGCCTGCGGTCGCAGGCGCCGCCCTGCGCGGAGGCGAACGAGCGGCGTGCGCAAGCGAGGCTAAACGTTAAACGGCTCGCTCGCTGCGTTGCGGCCGGCAGTGCCGCGCGAACCGCTGGCAGCCGCAACCATGCTGGGCTCGCCGCTCCTGGTCCTCTTCGCCGCCGTCTGCTGGCTCGCCGCCGCCGCGGCGAGCGGCGGCGGCGGCGCCGCCGCTGCCAAGGCCGCCGCCACTGCTGCCGCGCGCGGCCGCGGCAGCTCGCAGAAGCCGTGCCAGTTCCTCAGCCAGTGCGGCTGCCGCGTTACTCGCTCGGCGCTGCTCGTCAGCTGCAAGGAAGTCAACGTGGGAGCTCGCGTGCCGCTGCCGGCCCTGAAGAAGAGCGGCCTGCTCGCCGCCACCGGCGGCAGCAGCGGCGGCAACGGCACCTCGGCCAGGCTTCTGTTGGCGCTGCGCATGGTGCGCGGCAACCTCAGCACCGTTCAGTCGGCCGCGTTCGCCGGCCTGCCCGTCAGCATCGTGGACGTCAGCTACAACCAGATACGCCTGGTGGACGAGGACGCGTTCGCCGGCAATGCGAGCGCCGCGCATCTGGGCGTCCTCAAGCTCAACGGCAACCTGCTGACGGAGCTGCCGGCCGGCGTGCTGCGCGGTCTCGTCGGCCTGCGCGTCCTCGAGGTGGCGCACAACAAGCTGACCTCGCTCGGGTTCGTCTGCCGCCAGCCGCTGCCGCGCCTGCGGCTGCTGAGCGCGCGCGGCAACGCCGTCCGCCGCCTCGAGACCGGCTGCTGGCGCAATTTCACCGGCCTCGCCTACGTCGACCTGGCCGGCAACGCGCTGAGCGCGCTGCCGTTGGACGCGTTCGACTCGCTGGCCGGCTCGCTGCAAAAGCTCGACCTGTCGGAGAACAGCCTCGCGCACCTGCGGCCGCGCGCGTTCGCCAAGCTGCGCGCCCTCATCGAGCTGCGCCTGTCCGGCAACCGGCTGGCCTCCATCTCTTTCCTCTGCAACGTCGAGCTGCCCAACCTCAGCTACGCCATCCTGTCGAAAAATCGCATCTCCGCGATCGACAAGGACTGCTGGAGCGGCGGCGACCGCCCGAGTCGAGCAGACGACGGTACGTCATTCGCCAACGGTACGTCGTCCGCCTCCGGCGTCGAGCTGGCGGCCGCCGATCGTGGCGGCGGCGGCGGCGGCGTAGCGTCGCCGCGGTCGCGGTGGCGAGCGCTGCCCAGGCTGCGCGACCTGCTGCTCAGCGGGAACAAGCTGCGCAGCATGGAGGCCGTTTGCGGCGCGGCGCTGCCGGCGCTCGGTCGGCTGTCGCTGGACCGCAACTTGATCCGGCAAGTGCCGGCGGACTGCTTCGCCAATAAGACAGCCCTGCACAGCGTGACGATGAGCGACAACAAGCTGGCTAAGCTCGACTGCTGCCTCGGCTTCGAGGGCACAAAGGTGCGACACGTCGACGTGTCGCACAACTTGATCCGGAGCGTGTCCGACCAGTTCGTTGCCAGCACGCCGCACCTGTCGAGCTTGCATCTGCAGGACAACTATCTGGGCAGTCTGGCGTTTCTGTGCAGCAGCTCCGGCGGCAGCGGCGGCGGCGGTCCGGAGGGCACGAGAAGGGTCGCCGCCGCAGCGAAGCTGCACGTGACTGTCGACGACGCGCTGCAAGTGAATATCGGGAAGGAGTGCCTCGTCGAGCAGAAGCGAGGCAAGCTGACTTTCTCTACCCCTGGCGGACTCGAGTCATCGCTGCTGAGCGGTGCGGTTCGGTCGTCTGCCTCGCCCTCTTGAGGCAGACGTCTGCCCGTCTGTTGGTCACTCGATCCTCGGATACCCCGCAGCCGAGAGCCCATTCTGACCCGCTCTGCTACCATGGAGACCATGGACTGCTGCTGCTGCTGCTGCTGTAGCTGGAGGCGTGCGCTGTTCGCTGGCGGCGGCGTTGCTTGCCGCGCGGTCTGACAGATGAGGTCGGCGAAACGCGGGCACTCGCGTCTGCCCATCCCGAGCTATCTCCGGCGGACTGCTTTTCGGCGCACGGGTTGATAGCCTGTAGTGTCGCGTTCGAGATGCAATCTTTGGTCCACCTTTCTTTGCACGCGTGTGATTTTGCTACTTAGCCTGCTGACCGTTTTCGCATTGGCTTGTTGTGGCGAGCAAAAAGGCACGATATTTCATACTCGCTAACAATAAACTTATATACGAATAGCGCTGTAAGAAAGTTGATATATTTCTGGGCACTTTATCCTTGCAAGAAAGCATGAAAATTGGTTATTGATAGCATGTACAATGTCAGCCCGTATGAGTACGCAATTGACAGCGAGGAAAGACGAAGCACTCCATGCTGAGGGTGAAATCTTTTTATCACAGTAACGAGAGCATTGTTTAGCTTCTTTTCGTCAATACATTGATGCGATTCACTTCGGAGTGACTTCGTGGCTTAAACAGGTCACAAACTGAAGGCAGGCTCCCCGTAGAATTTGAGATTCGTTAGAGGCACGGTAAACTGATTTTAGTTGAATGAACCGGTGTAATGATACGAAGCTTGGGTGGAATGTATTTTAGCGAGGTATTCTGATTCAAGAGAATGGAGGTACCTGAAAGTTAGTCACAGGACCTCAAATCAAGACGGCGATTGATATTTAGCAAGCACTTGTCGGTGAGATGCGTTGTACTGTGGCAGACGTTGACGACAGACAAGCCTCGGTGCATAGTTTAGCACCAACTGCAAGCATCTTATTACAAGGGCAGGAAGACGAGCAAGTCATGCATGTAAGAGGTCTTAATGCGATAGCACAAATGCATGGACCCGACTAATGCATACATAATTATCTAAGTTGCCCTGAATTACGCTTTCGGATGCAAGTGAAAGTAGAGAAATTAGTGAACGACTTGATTGTGGACTGACGTGGCCCATCTCATGAAAAGTCCATTTAAAACACGCAGCCCAAATTTCGTTCAGATTATATTGGGGATATGCTGCCAATGGTCAATTGGAGGGTCAGGCTTTCAAATTTACGATTTACTTTTAGCAGCTGCCATCCAAGTGCGAATTTCAGCAGTGCCTGCTGCAAGAGTGCTGAAAGAGATTAAGATGCTGCACGAGAGGGAAAGATTCAAAGCACAAACACAGCTTCCTGTCGTCTGCATAGTAACAATAGATAATATCATGATTGGCGATAGTATCTATAAGAGGGTCATCATGAACTGGGATCAGAAGTAAACCAAGCACGGATTTCAGGGGATTCCAGGGCCCCGTTCTCTCAAGGCTCCTGAATGACTCACCAGTTGACGCACAGGATTTCATTTATATGCTGATGACATGCAAAAGTGCCTGCACATTGATGCATCCATCACTTTGAACTCTCTTTGCTACCACAGGTATTGCTGAAATTCGCATTCGGATGGCAGGATACTCTCTGGTTTGCTTTGATAAGAAATCAGCAGCCAAACTGCTCCGTGAATTCGTGGCATCCGGAAAAGTCGTCTGCAAATGAAAACATTCGGGTCTTCCTGCACGTGCAGAAGGACATTTAGCACAAAGATCCCCCACAGCCGTGCTTATATTTCGTAACATCGCTGCAGCGACGTTGCCCACTTTTCACCGAGCTGCACTTATCCCATCAGGCAGCACATATAGACGTAGAATGTGCGTCGCTATCGGGTCCCGTTATTCTCTTCCTCCAGAATGGCTTTCAGAAATAATTTCCAGCAGGTCTTTGAATCGCACTGCCTGCTTACGTGGCTGGCGTCCATCAGAGTCGTTCAAGATCAGTCTTCACTGGCTGCCTATCCTGAGTGCATCGACTTTAAGATTCTGTCCTTGGCCTTTAGGTCCCTCAGTTATCTCTTTCGCTCGCTCCGGCAGATTCTATCGCTCCGAATTAGTCTCGTAGTACCATGCCTCCAGCCCCACCACCAGCTAGCTGTTCTCCCATTGGTCGCTTGGTGTACCCCAGTCCAAGCTCTTGGCTCCCCAGAGAAGATAGAGCATGCTTTCCTACATTGCCATGCAAGAATGGCCAGGTAAGGTGCTGCCCCGGGCGGAAGTGGTTAAGCTTGGGCTTCTTTCCCCTTGCTCGCTAAGTATCTGCAATCGAGCTTAAATGACCGCTGCCGGGCCGTAGTCGCCGGTCTCGTTCTTAAGTTTCGGCTCCAGGCAAATAATTGCACCACTTATGTGACCAAAGCATAATAACTCAAGAGACTGCCAGCAGCTGCTGTAGGCTCATCAAGCAACGCTAACCTGCAGCCATTTCCGTTTCGCTGCAATTAATTACTTTGAGCTTATCGGCTTGTACTCAGCATTGCTGTTGACATCAGGGGTCTGCTGGCGTTATTCGCATCTGCACTCCGGCGTGAAATCTCCGACAGCATCGGCAACTGCAGCTGCTACTTGGCCAATACGCAAGCGAGGGCTCGAGCGACCAAAGTGACTTTTCATCCATACGTCACCATGGATCCTATGGATCCTAACCACGTAACTGAAGTCTCAGTAGACCCTCAGCCGGCGAGTCGATGCCTGCTGTCCTAAGTCGTGTCATCGCGGACGTGGAGAAGCTAGCACGTTTAATTCAGACCGATTAGCTAAGAGCTGCAAGGATGATTAAACAATATAATTCGCTTGCACAGCAGCCTGAAAGAAGTTTATCTCTATCCAGGCGCAGGAATTGAGCCCACCACCTAGGTCTTCAAATACATTAGCCTTGACCTTAGTCATCAAATGTGAGCACCTTAACCCCTGGGCGAAACGAGGGCGGCCTTGCTTTCCTAGCTAGAGGCATATCCGATTCTCTAGACCAGCGAGATCCTCACGCCGTGCATATGCTGCAGGAGAGGGTAGTCTGAGCCACGACGGCCCCCTTCGAAGTGACAGCCACGCTACTGGCTCTGCCTGATTCGTTCCTGTCGTTCGCAATAGATTAACTAATATTATCTATAGTAATAATAACAACCAATGTTACCAATCATTCGCACCGGATGCCCCGTAATCAACCCTTTGCTTCCTCTTTCCCCATCGTAGCTTTTTGGAGCTTGCACGATCTTAGGCACTCGAGCTAAAAAGGACACTTAAGCAAACCAGGCATCATCCGCACTCACCTCATTGCATTTCCTGCACGCAGTACTCGAGACAAAGAACCTGAAGCTCTGGCTGCTTTCTAAATTAAAGCACAGAGCTGCTGGGCCGACGGCACAGCGATAAGGTGACCGTGGAGACTGCAGTCGCTGAAATTTCTTCCCGAATGAGCGCGAGCCTTGACGTTGACATTAGCTCGCATGCAGCAGCCCCTCTAAGGCACTGCTGGGCTCCCGCGGATCGATCTAACCGATTTGTTTGGATGCGGCAATTATTGAAGGCTGCTCATTCCGGTCAGTAGTGAGCTGTGAGTGTCAAGTTATAGGTGCCAAAGAGCAGCACCGCGGATGAGGTAGCGTAAGCTGAACAAGCTGCATAGCTGAAGCAGCACAAGAACTAAATGACGTCGAGTTGCAGCTTTGCGCATGCGCCGGTGTTCCAACTTGCGTCTGAGCTCACGTGAGCCCACGTGTGAGCGAGGGAGCGCGCGCGCGAGCGTGAGCGTGTTTGTGTGCGCGAGCGCGTGAAGGCGCGAAACACCTCGTCAGAGGCTTATGAAGCAGAATCCAACTCTATCCATGTCGAGGTTCAACGTGTTATCGCTTAATAGACGAAGCTATTTTATTAGCGCTCAGAGAAAGAACGACTGCATCAGTTTCTGCGTCTGAGAATTTACAACAGAACTCCCACGCACATCTTAAGGGCCCGTTGTCACGTTCTGAATGCGCAAATCACTCATGGCTCGACGACCGAATGGCATCTGGGCGTGGCGCCCGAAAATGCATCCAGGTGATTCGGTGGCTGCTTGCATTGAGGAAGAAGCCGTTTTCGCTTGCTTGCTGTCGCTGCGATCGGCGACGTTGCGACATTGTAAGGAGTGCCATAACAGCCGTGCGAGCACGGATTTTAACCGAAGCCTGGTCTTCTCTCACCCCAGGGCCTTATGCACACCTGTTCAGCCTGGTGGTTTACTTTGACGACCCAGGTTACCGGTGCCATGAAGCCTCGTAGGAGCGCCTCGATGAGCTCGCCTAGTCTGGCAGCAAGCAGCTAGCCGTCGGCCACGCTGAGCACTCGAGCCTTGTCGAGCTCCTTAGGCAAGAGGCAGCTCGCACTGCCTAAATAAAGGTCTGCGCGTACGCCTCCACTACGACGACTCGGAGGTTGCAGGTGCGTGACCCTGTGACCCGGAAGAGGCGTAGGGACGGGGGTAGGGGGGGTCTTCGCAGCTCCTTCAGCAGCAGCAGCACGCCGCCCTCGATGGCGGGCTGCATGTGATGGCTCGATGGCTGCTGACGAAACCGTGGCTAGGCGAAGCCGTTAGCACATTCTTCACGCACGTCCGCGGCTTCGTGGCGCGTACTCGCCCGACTCGCTCGCCTGCGCGCACGCGCTCCACGTCAGACCGTCATGTGACGTCAGACCATCATGTGACGTCAGATGCGTCGCTACCTGCCTCGGAGCCAGGCTCTCGCCTCTCTGGCCTCGTGCGAGTGATTCGGATCACTTCCTGTAGAGCTTGTTCGCGCTCGAAGCCGACAGAGTGCGAAACAAACGCGAGAGCCGCAAGCCAACTACGAACTCGACCGCGTCTACTGTCGCGCCACATGGGTGAAGATGAATAAGTGAATGAAAATTCTTCAATGGTCATAAATACTGTAAAATGTCCCAGAAAGAGAGCACGCCAAAAGTGGTGCGTGCGTAGAGGGCTGGGCTGGCCGCAGGAGCTACGCTAGCACAGCCACTCCACTGAAGTACAATGTACGCCACTGTTCAGGAGCCCCGCCCCCTCCCAGGTGCCTGAGTAAGCTGACTCTGGATATAGTGCGCGAAATACAATGCAGGGTCCTGTTCTCGAGTACCTCGCAGGTGTTGACAAGGACGCTTCCAAAAAACACCGGCTCAGTGGGAATGACGTTGACTGCTTACTTAATTGGGTCGGCTGCGGGTGCCAGCCTTTAACCAAAAAGGCGCCGCCGTAGTGGGGCGCGGCATTTTAAGAGGCAATCGTAGCGGTGAGTGCTGCATGTTAGAAGCTGCGTCGTGAGCATCAAGTCTCGATCGTCCCAAGAAGAGCAGCGATCTGCACGCTGCACGCGCGCTACCTCGGAAGCTCGCCCGCAGGCTCGCGCCGCCGCGCGGCTAATCGTGTGTGAGCGAACCAGCAGTCGGATTGTTAAGCACCGAACGCGTTCAAAAGGCACGCGTTCGGGTCAGGAGGAAAGAATAATGCTGCCGTGTCGTCGGAAGTTGAGTCGCAACATGCGAAAGCGGCGTTGAGAAAAGTACCAAAATATGACCGAGGTCGTGGGCTCAAGCCCCGTGGCACATGCGAAGCACCCGAATAGTGAATGTGTTCTCTCAGGACTCTATACAAAGGACGAATCACAAGGACCCACTAAATGCTGCCCTAAATAGGTGTTTTTAAGTTTTTTTTTTTTAAACGTGGTCAAGTCAGAGGACATTCTCACGCAAGTCGGGAGGGAGTTTCAGGCTTTGGGAGCTTACGAACTAAATGCACGGTCTCCAAAGGATTTGAGGTTTGTACGAGGTATTGGTAGACTGTTGGATTCCGAAAAGCGAGTGGTACGATGCTTGGCCTGGTGGGGGAGTAGATCTGATAGGTAGGCTGGAACCAAATGGTGAAGGGACCTAAAAGTGAGCGACAAACCCTTGAAGTCGATCCGTTGCTTGACTGGTAGCCAGTGCAGGTCGGCGAGAAGTGGTGTGCTTTGGCATCTGCGACGCCCACGACAGACAAGCCTAGCTGCAGAGTTTTGCACCGGCTGTAATAATCTGATTGCACATGCCGGTAGGTCAGCAAGCAATGAGTTACAGAAGTCAAGACGGGAATATATTATTATATATACGTCCTATAAAAATAATACATACGTATATGCATTATTTTGATTATTTTGATTCGTATCTACATACGTATATAATATATTTGATATAAACGTATATTATTTATATTATTTCATATTATATTAAATTGATTTCAACTATTGAGTACAGCGAATACACCGCGCGACTATTTCGTGCAGCGAGCTCCAGTCAGCGAGCTTCGCTGAACGAGCGAGGGAAGCAGTCACTTAGCCTGGACGATACGGCTCAGGTGCGGCGGAGACGCAATTCAGTCCGCTCCACTACAAGTGCAATGCAAAGAGCGCCGAAACTTATCAAAGCGCCACTCATCGGCAGCTGCGCGCGCGCGCGTGCCGCGCTTGTCGAAACTCGCAGGGCCACCGCCGCCGCCTGCCCCGAGGCACGCTTGTATCCCGCTCTTACTCTCTGTGCGAAGGCTGTCGGTGTGCGCACGCGCCAAAAAAGGCAGGAGCACCACTAATTACGAATCGGTGACTAGGAATCGGGCTGTTCGTGGCGTCCTCGAGCCATGCACTCAAGTGCTTCCTTTGCAGCAAATGTAAAGCGCCTAGAAAGAGATTGAGTTCTCTGAGGGCGCTTTATCAAGTGCATTATTATTATTATTATTATTATTATCAAGTGGCGGCGGCGGCGCGGCCTGCTCGCTCAATTGTCGCTGCTCGCGGCGGGCGGCCCGGCGAGCGGCCATGGGCGAGCGCAGCGCCGCCGCTTCGCTGGGTTCGCGATCTGCTTGAGGAATTCCCCAGCACGACGCGACAAGTCAGCCGACTGCGCTATCAAGCTCCGCCGAGAGCGACCTAGCCGCCGTCTCGTAATTTTGTCGCCGCGACCGATCGGCCCTGGCGCTGGGCTGCTCCGACTTGCCGACTTTGCCAGCGCTCGGCAGCATCGCCTTCACGACTTCCGGTCGCACCGCTCACGCTCGTCTCAGCGCTCTGGCACCTGCTGCTGCAGGCGGCATCGACTGCAACGGACCTCGTAGGCTGGCGTCCCGGTCGCGGCGTAGACATTAGGCGAACGCTGTCCGAAAGCAGCGCACGCGCGACGGAAGTGGCGTCGGACGAGGCGGTCTCGCAGCCAGCAGCCGCTACCGACCGCCGTCTGCCGGTGCGTGACAAAGCCACCACAGAGCGAGCGACGCACCAGCGCGAGCGGCGGCAGCGAGGAGGGCGCTTTCCTTGGCGGATGCGGCCGAACCTCGAAGCCGGCAGGCCGCATCCGGCGGTGTCAAGCGAGCGCGGTACCAGCCCCTCCGAGGAAGGCAGCGGTTTCTAGCCGCCATTCCGTGGCTTGCCTCGTGCGGCCGCCAGCGGAAGCCGACGCGACTGGGAGTCGTGCCGCGGTCGATCAGTGCGCCGCGGTCGAACGCGAGGCCCGTGCGTGCGTGCAGCCGCCCAGCTCCCGCCCGCGAGGCGCCGCGGCGGCAGCGGCAGCGGCGGCAAGGTTCCCCTTGGTGGCGAGGCGGCAATGCGTGCTAGAGCAGGCTAGCGACCGTATGGAAGAAAAGAGGCCGCGCCAAGGTTGCCGCATCGACCCGTTTTGCAGCAGCCGATCGTCGTAAGCACCTTGTCGCCACGAAGCGCTTACGCTGGGAGAACTATGGCTCGCCTGCCGCGAGCTGAGGCGCTCGCGGCAGGAGGAGCGAGCGGTGGAGGACAGCGGCTTCGCCAGTGCCCGCTTGATGCGAGGGCACCACTAAGGCACTACAGCCGCCCAGCCTGTTCGTGTATCGAATGCCCTCCGAGGTCGCCTCGAGGCGCCTGTGTGGCAGGCTCGTTGCAGCCCGGACGCCTTTGTGTGGGCTGTTCGCGAGCGTGCTACTCGAACCCAGGCTTGCAAATGGCACGACGTGGGAAGGGGGGCTGCTACTCGACGGCCGGACGTGAGCGGCGACGTGACGGTGCGCTAGCGACGCTGCTTTCTCTGTCGCCTCCAGTTAGCGAGCCACGCGTCAACCTTTCTCGGAGAGCAATGAAATAAATGTCGGCTTAACAGCCTAGTCAACGTACAGGTTTGATGAAGCTAACGCACTCCAGCTCTCTTTCTCTCTCTCTCTCTCTCACTTACACAAACTTTCGCTCCTGATCTATCTTGCTCTCTTTCTCTTTATCTCTCATGCTCTCTTTCGCTCTCGGTCTCTCTCAATAATAATGATGATAATGATAAATTTGATATCGTGCCCTCAGAAAGCTCAATCTCTTTCTAGGCACTTTACAGGTGCTTCAAAGGAAGCACGATCGAATGGTTAGAGGTAGTATGCTCAATAAACAATAAGAATAACATTGTTAGAGGTGACATGCTCAGGGTGGCAGCATGAACAGTGTCAGCACGCATAAGCACAAGAAGATCGAATCACAGGGACCCAGTGAATGCTTTGATGAATAGCTGTCTTAAATTTCTTTTTAAATGCGGAAAAGTCGAGAGACGACGCAAAGCACGTCGGTTGTGAGTTCAACGCTTTAGAAACATACTAACTAAAGGCACGGTCTCTATAGGACTTGAGGTTTGTACGAGGTATTGGTAAACTGTTAGACTCCGAAAATTGGGTGGTACGATACTAAACCTGGTGGGGGAGTAGATCTGATAGATAGGCTGAAGCCAAAGAATGAAGAGACCTAAAAGTTAGCGACAATCCCTTGAAGTCGATTCGTTGCTTGACTTGAAGCCAGTGCAGGTCTGCGAGAAGTGGTGTGATCTGGCAACTGCGACGCTCATGACAGACAAGCCTAGCTGCAGAGGTTTGCACCAGCTGTAAGCGCCTGATTGCACAGGCTGTTAGACCAGCAAGCAGTGAGTTAAAAAAGTCAAGGCGGGATGTCACAAATGCATGGACCAATTTAGATGTGGTATTCCTGTCTAAACAAGCCCGAGTTTTAGTAATGTTAAGTAGCCGAAAGTATGCAGACTTGACCGTGGAGCTGATATGTCCGTCTAATGAAAGGTCACTTTGGAACATGACACCCAGATTTCGTGCAGATGTAACAGGAGATATAGTGGTCGAGCCGAGTTTGAGCGCCAGCTTTCACAATTTCTGAATCACACCTTGTTTGCCTGCCCACAGCTAGTTAGTTGGTTTTATCTTCACTCAATTTAATCAAGTTTGCTGCCGTCCATGTGCGGATGTCCTCAATACATGCAGGAAAAGAGTTGAGAGAATTCGACGCACTGGATAGCTGGAAGGGATCAAAGCAAAGGTACAACTGGGTGTCATTTACATAGAAATGAAAGCCTATATTGTGCCCGGCTATTATATCGGCAAGAGGGAGAGTATAAATCGTGAAAAGAACGGAACCAAGCACAAATCACTGAGGTACCCCATCTTTCAGAGGTTCCTCGGATGATAATTTTTGATTCGCATCAATACTCTTTAGTCTCCCACTGAGATAGGACCTGGACCATTGCAATGCGGTGCTCCTTCTCTCCATTTCTCTCTCTCTCTCTCTCTCTCTCGCTCTCTCTCGCTCTCTCTCTCTCTCTCTCTCTCTCTCTCTCTCTCTCTCTCTCTCTCTCTCTCTCTCTCTCTCTCTCTCTCTCTCTCTCTCTCTCTCTCTCTCTCTCTCTCTCTCTCTCTCTCTCTCTCTCTCTCTCTCCCTCTCGCTCTCGCTCTCTCCCTCTCTCTCTCCCTCTATCAAGGATTTGTGGAGCCAGCCATCTAGCCGCCGCCATCACAAACAATGCACGGGAAACGTCGTGCTGAGGACTGTTCGCTGCAGAATGTTCGCTCACCGGGCAAGGCGACAGGACAACGTCAAACTGAGAATTAACGCTTTCGCGAGTTTCCAAAGTGACTGCCCGGAGTGTTTTTTGCCCTTGCTTTATTTCCTCGAGACCGCTTAGTGAGCTTCCGACTGTCTAAGTCGGCTTGCAAGTCACGCTGTCGCGTTGGATAAGTCGCCCAATTATGTAAACGGGTGAAAGTAGCGGCGGCGTGTCGGAGCGTTGGCATATTTTGACATCCCCACAAATCATATTCGTCCGCTGCTAGCCCCTCCCTCTACCATAATTGGCGCTTGTAGGGTTCGCGTCGAAATAGAGGTGCGTCGGACTCCGCCGTCCCGTTCGCTGTCATCTTCATCATCATTAGTACATCTGGCGCACGAGCAAACGGACCGCAAGCGCCGCAGGCTCCGCCGGTCGGCGAATCTGTTCTGCAGAGCTAATTGCCACGCTGCGAAAGCCGTCTCGATTTAGCCGCCCGAGCCCGCTGCCGCTGCTCGAGTCTTCAAAGAGCGAGGACCTGACCGCTATAGAAGTACAGTGGCCCTAAATATGGCCGCGCGATTGCCTCGGATCTTCTGGTCTCTGGCGCTGCGCCCGCACGATGATGGATGAGCTGGCGCCGCGTAAGCGTATACCCGATTGAACTGGAGAAGGAAAACAAGGGTCCGGTGGGTTGAAATCCGCGCACCGAACCGTTCGTCATCTGCTCAAAATGCATTCGCTCGTTATGACCGTTTAGAAAATGCCAGCTCGACCTGAATGCAGGCACGTTCAACGAGCTAGATGCCGCCGTTCGCTGTTTGCAGCCACCGCAACGTGTGCACTTTAGCTGGAAAAGTGCCCCTGCGCTGACGAACGACTCTATAAATGGCTCTCAAACTAGCGAGCGGGCACGCAACCGAGCTACGGTAATGACGCCGAGGGAATCCCATTGGCCCACGAGCGATTCCTCGAATGCAGCGGCCCTCGGATAAACGGCCTGAAGGAAAAACTGCGCCGGTCGCGAGACGCTCCGCTGCCGACACGCGTCCGGCTCCTGCTTCGAGTATTCGAGCCAGCACGACGCTCTCCTCTCGCTGTACAGAGATTGCCCGCTCAATTGCCGAGGACGAGAGCGACGCATTCTCCTGTCTCGCTATCTCGACGGTATCGCTCTGACGTGCTAAGCGCATCGCGTGAATCCGGTCGACAGTTAAACTAAAACACTTTTTCATATTCTCCCCGGTCGCTGAAGAGAACCCGGAAGCAGACGGGGTGCAGATCAGTGGTGCCTGAACGCGTTTGGAGTGTGCTTCGCTGAGCGTGCACGTGGGAGTCGCGACTCTGCTCGAAAAGCCCGGCTGGCCCGCTGAAAGTGCTTCGAACGACAATTCGACTTGTGCAGAGGTGTGTCCAACGCGAAGGCATTTTTCTTGATCTTTGCGAAAAACAGGTAGTAAGTGTAAAAATGTAGTAAGTGTAAGTCTAGGAGGTGTGTGAAAAATGGAGCGGCGTTTGTAAGTGCCACCGTTAGCTCTTGCTTTCGGAATCGAGCGTCTATGTGCGTCACAGCGCATTACCTGCTTGATTTTCGTGCAATGCTTTACAAGACGGTATTTGAGAGCTCCCGCCCTTACTTTCTCAATTTCCGATTCCGCATGTCTCTCTCCTGGGCACCTCGAAACAGAATGCAGCAATACAGAGTTAGCGTAGCGCCATTTAACTCCGCAAATCCCAAAATGGTCCGGCTTGACGAATCTTTTGTCTGACAACGCTGTCTGCAGTGCATTGCGACTGCGACAGGCTTCCGGTGCTTAGTTAGAACCCGGTAGCACGCATCCGCGCTGGTGGTCGATAGCGACGCGAGCTCGGCGGAAGTAGGAGAACATTCGGCGGCGGAAGAAAGCGGCAAAGAAGTAGCGGCAAAAGGGTGGTGGGAAATGAAGCTCCGATATTGTCAGCATGCGTTCAGGCCGAAGTGACCCGTCAGGAAAGCGAACGCTGCGGTGAGCGCTAGCTGGAGCTCCGGTATTGACCCATAGCACTATCGCGCGCCAGGCTTCGAGCCGCATCGTGATGACGACCGAGCGAAGTGTGCGTGCAATTTGTGTCCACTGGCGTCGTTCTCAATTCTCGTCCTTCTAAGCTTGCTGGTGAAGTTACAAGCAAAAATTATAACGAGGTATTCGCGGTCAAGCGACGTACTCGGCTCGGTACCCTACTGCGGCGTACCGATGGCAAAACCTGCTAGTCGGCCTTGACTTAAATACTTGCTGATTTAACAGCCTCTTTTTGTATAGCGACAAAAGAGAATTGACGGCTATAACCACCGCTTGCAGTGGCGATAAAGGATCGCCTACCACAGGATTCGAACCCACGACCTCGGGGCCGAGGTCGTGAAAAGCAACCGCCTTACCCAGTGAGCCATTACGGCTCACGACTTGGACGAAGTTACCTCTGAAAGACGCGACAAGAGCTCTTGTCTTAAACCTCGTTCGTCAGTCGTTCTTCGATACTCGCTCCACTCTTTCCGATGGCGTACTGGCTTAAGCGTCATTCCATTTTTCTGAAATAAATGCAATGCAAGGGTGGACTGACCGCGTATAAGTGAACATAGAGACGGAATGCATACACTCCATTCCCGATCGTCTGCCCGACTTGTAATGCTCCGGAAAAGGAAGAATGTCAATTCAGTTATTTAGTAGCAACGTGACAATTTCACGAGCTTATCAGCGGTATGACTTTGGCGTTCTCACGAGTTGTCAGGCAACCGATTCAACTTCTTTCGCTGGGGCTCAGCTTTCTTTTGTTTTTCCTACCAATTAATGCGTCACTGCCACTGAAACATACGTCGGCCAATCCTCGCTAGAGGCTGTGAGCTCAATAGGCAACACATCAACAGATCGATTCGGGCCTGCGAGCGAGACACGCAGATCAGAGAAATAGTTCGAGCCACCGGTAGGTAGGCAGTACTTAAACAGACTGACAAATGCGAAACCCTTACTCACCGAACGTAGAAACTAGGGCATTGCACCAAGCCGGCCGAGGTCTGGCCATCTGGCAAAAGCTCGCACTCTTGTGAGCATGTTGTCTGTGGTCATAGCAGCCTTCATCAAATTCCACTGCCGCCCCAGGCTCCTCGCTGCATACCGTGCAGCCTGCACCCGGTTCAGCGCGAGTAGTGACGTCAATACAAACTAAAGGGAGAGAGAGAGAGAGAGAAAGAGGACGACAAGAGTAAATGGGAGACAAGATAGAGAGAGAGAGAGAGCACGCGCGAGAGAGTGAGAGAGAGAGAGTGTGTGTGTGTGTGTGTGTTTGTGTGTGTGTGTGTGTGTGTGTGTGTGTGTGTGTGTGTGTGTGTGCGTGCGTGTGACTGTGTGCGTGTGTGTGGTGTGTGTGCGTGCGTGTGACTGTGTGCGTGTGTGTGGTGTGTGTGCGTGCGTGTGACTGTGTGCGTGTGTGTGGTGTGTGTGCGTGCGTGTGACTGTGTGCGTGTGTGTGGTGTGTGTGCGTGCGTGTGACTGTGTGCGTGTGTGGCGCGCGATTTTGTGTGTTTGTGTGTGTGTGTGTGTGTGTGTGTGTGTGTGTGTGTATGTGTGTGTGTATGTGTGTGTGTTTGTGTGTGTGTATGTGTGGGTGTGTGTGTGTGTGAGTGACTGTGTGTACGGGTAGAGAGAAAGACAGAGACAGATAGAGGCAGTGAGATTTATAGACAGAGAGATGAAGGGAGAAAGGCAGAGGGGGAGACAGAGAGAGCGAGGCAAGAAAGAGAGAGAGAGAGAGAGAGAGAAAGAGAGAGAGAGAGAGAGACAGACAGACAGACGGAGACAGACAGACAGATAGGCAAGCAGGCAGGCAGGCAGACAGACAGACGGAAATCTGTGCGACCTGCATCAATGAGATACGTGGCAATGAAAATGTTTCACACATTCAGTAAACGATCGATAGGCTTTCTTTCTAACCGACGTAAAGTGCCCAAGAAGGGTTTAGTTCTCTTAGGGCGTTTACCACAAGACATTATCGTTACCGAATGTTTATGTAGTATGCAGGGTATGCATACCACTATCGCTGTGCTTTCTGCGGCTCAAATTAGAGGCTAGCATCTCCTTGCAACCAGTCAATAGTCTGAGGTGACAGCCATTCATCGTCTTTATTTAAGAAAGCCTTTGCGTAGCGAAGCCGCAGACCACGTTATTCAGAAAATGACAGCGCCAAACAAATTTAAAAGTTCTTATTAAATATCGGATTGTTCCCTACGAAGTAGCGTTATAAATAATGACACTTTAGTTCATTTGTGGCATTCGGTTTTCCGTCAAAAAATTACTAAAGCATTGTAGTTAAAAGTTTGCATATGCGTTCCTAAGAATTTAATTCAAAGAACCTTGACAAACTTGAAAAAGGGCATCTGGGATCCCTCTCTCTTAGGTTCTACGACAGATTTAAACGTTGTAAAGTGCTGCATAAAACTAGCAGACTGCTTGATTGCATTCGCGTCTATGAATTTGTCTAATCGCGTAGGCTCAGCACACACAAGTAATATCCGCTGACGACAGCCTGCAAGACAGCCACTGAAAGTGTCATCATTGGGCGAAAACTTGCCAAATATTGAAGACATTTCTTCGGCTTGACGCTGACAAAAGTACCTTAGCAATCGAGCACCGTTTGGCTCTAGAACTAGCCAACGTGCTTAAAGCGTGACAGAGTTCAACAGCGCGGGCAATGGATTCAGCGACTAAGCTAACGAGCTAATGACGCGTTAATATTGCACGCGGACTGCGTGTCAAACGGCTAGCGATAATCTCGTTGAAGTTGAACGCTAGCACGTTAGCAGTGCAGCAAGCATTTAAAGTTGGACTGAAGGGCAATTAAGTTTTAGCCAACAAAAGTAGCACATAACTGAACACATTTTCGCACATGCACTGAGTAATTCAGCTGAAATTGTATTGCGACTCATCCAAAAAGAAGGAGACAGTTCATTCAGTCGCTTGCTGTAGATAGCACTGCTTAAAGAGAATAGCAGCGGTAGTGCGTGTCGCCGATTCATTAATCCGGTTTAAATTAGAATAAACAATTACTCTAGAGCCGTCTGATTACTAATACTGATAATTGATGCTTGAATCTAATAAAAGTCCTCATAGGCGCCTTGCGGTAAAATTGTAAGCATCGAGTTGCAGCTGGCCGCAGGAAACGAGACAAGTGTAAACTAAGTGACGCATAATCTGGTAAACAAAGAAATCCATTTTTAGGCAGTCGCGAATATGTATCGTTTCAATCAACTACGGTCGATAACGCAAGTAGGCTACCGGTAGCTATGCAACCGGCTACGCTAAAGTAGGGATGCCAAACCGAAGAAGAAGTGACAGTAAGTCGGCGCGGGAGCTGTGCGAAATAGCTTTCGCAGATAAGCATTGTCTTATTGCAACGTTAAAAGTGCAGCTGCACTGCAATTAAAATGGCGAACTTAACTTTGATGCATGGCAAAACTCTTCAGAAGCGAGATATTCGAATTAGGACAAGATCGAGCTTGGTAGTTTACCATCGCGCTTCAAGGCAATTAGCTGATGGGCGCTAAAAGCGTTAGCTGACGAGAGCGCTGCACTCGGTGCTCGAGCTCTCGCCGTCGGGACGTTACGTCCACGTTGTCGGGCCCCACTCTCTCTCGAAGTCAACGCCGAGGGCACAACCGGAACTCCTCCCACAGCTACGCAGCGTGCGGCTTGATAACAACAACCGCACGTCCTTCCTACTGTCCCCTATTAAGTCATAATCTGAGTTCGGGCGCTTTGCATGCAACTCGCTGGGTGAGAATCGATGCAGAAGCAATTATTAGATGCACGGTATCAAGCAATCAAACGCAAGCAGGCGGGATACTTAGACCAGCATGCTAAAGCAAACATGAAGACATTCGCCGACGGTAATGACTTTGCCAAGTTAAATGCATTGAATCGTGCATGGTAGCGCACAAAAGCGCACACGGAACGAAAAGCAGGCTTTGACACAAGCGTCGCTTGGGTGATACAACTGAACCAGCTCTGAAGGTTTGCCTACCGAATTTCCTTCAGCGCTTGTGATAAAACCGGGGCTTCGTGGCTTTCACGTCCGGGCAGAAGCAGGCCGCAAGCGCCGTTCTCGTATCAGCGATAGTCCCAGCCGACGCTCGACAAAGTCGGGTGAAACCCTTAGCTTTGGAATCACAGTAAGTGACTTTTAGGTGCAGTGACAATATACGCAGGTACGATGACAGTCGCTCTACACGGCAGCAAAGAAATTCGCCCGCACCTTACGATAACAATTCCATAGCCACAGCGTGAAGTCTGTTGGACAGCAGCGGAGGTTTACAGGTATGTAACAGCAGTAATAACGCACAAAACGTCTCGTACGGCCCAAAGCCTAAAGCTCAAATCAGCTCTATTCTGGAGCGAAACTCCCAGCCTATTACATGGCTTTGGCTTGGCCATAGATTACCGCATAACCGCTTCCAAGCCTTTGTAATTAAGTAGTTGCGATTAATGAACATCAATCGTTGGCTGATTTAGGACGCCGCTGACTTACTACGTTTATCCTTAACTATCAGGTTGGTCTTATCATTGTTAGGATGCAGGAAGTTAGTAACGATGCAAGCGCGAGTATCGTCGATGAGGCAGCAAGGAAATTAAGTCAGTCGCAAGAAGAGCAAAGCCAAAATGGTCGGCGGAAATAAACAGATCTCATTGCGATCGGGCATGGAAACGAAAGTAGTCATTTTCTTTTTCAATGACGTTGGAGAGAGGGAGAGTATAGATATTGAAGAGAGAGAGGTAAAAGACTCAACCCTGAGGTAACCCCTACTTAAAGGGTTTTCTAGATTACCAGCGGCAGCAGCAGAAGTTTGGATCTGCGCCATGATGAGTACGCTACGAGCGATACTAGGCGTCACGCGGAGAGGCACTTCAGAGGGATCTGGCGGTTGTTAGAGTCAAGTGATACTGAGAGATTCCTGGAGAGAGGCCCAACTCTGATCAGTAGGGTTCAGAAGTTTCATTGATAACCCTAAGCAGAGCGGTTTTGGTGGACTAGTTTCAGTCGAAACTTCGACCGCAACTTGCTAGAAAGATCTGATGAATTGATCATTGAATCATTAGAATGATGAGCCACCGATCGTTCGCGTGTATTTCCATGTGTGGTTTAATTATATTTGCATTTCTGGGTTATTGGTCTGTGAGCCAGCTATTGCTATACAATATTTTTACTTTGCCATAGCTAATATAGTTTGATAAGATCTACATTAATCTTTAAATACCAACTGCTGGACATTGATTCTGACTTTTTAGTGACCTTTTTAGGTTTGCGCTTAAATGTTCCTGGCTCTTCATATGTCAGTTGAAAGCCAAAGAGAGAGTGACGCAGCGGGTATGAATTTGTCGGTTAGTCAGAGGTGCAAATTCATCAAAGACCTCGGCTGGGTCGATTTGTAGGTTGTCATTGCTGCTGGGGCGCACTTGACCTTCACGTTTGAGGAGCAACGAGTTTACTTTTGCTAATGCTGCCCTTCTGTCCGACCACTCGCTCTCTGGCTCCTTCTTGTCCGATCACTCTCTCTCTCTCTCTCTGGCTCCTTCTTGTCCGATCACTCGCTCCGTGGCTCCTTCTTGTCCGATCACTCGCTCCTGCGTCGCTCATCGGTTCGCATCGGTTACTCATCGATTTCGTCTACGAGTTGAGCTGAAAGTGGACGCGGTTGCGGAGAACGGAGCGTTGCCTGGAAACCTCGACAGCCGTGAGCGTATGCCTTTGAGAACTTGATAGCGAAGCAGCCACGTAGTTTGGAGGCTCAGCCGAATTACAGATGGTTATATAAAGACGAGGCACTGGCGTCTGCCGACGAAGCCTTAAATCCTCGAATTTCCGAAGATCCTACGCTAGAAGAAATAACGCCGAGTAACACTCGAGGATGATTGATGCGCTTATCAGATCACAGAGAGTATAATTTGAACCACGTTGAAGAGCGTAATCTTCGCGAAATTACAAATTCGGCAGCAGTAGCGCAGAAGACGACAGTTGGGTCGCTGAAAATCACCCAATATACTAAATGAGGCGACGGCCGAGAGCGGCGGCGGCGGCGGCGGCGGCGGCGGCGGCGGACTGAATACGAGCTTAGACTGGGCAGTCGCAGACAGGATAGCGGTTCTTTCGTGCAAATAAAAGGCGACTGCTGGTAAAGCGCACGTGACTGCTTAAGCAACGCAGGGATGTTAACGTAATGTGATTGGCTGACGCAGCTACGCGGGCGCGGACGGACGCGGCTCTGAGAGTCTTCGCGTAGCGGAGACTGTGACGATGCGACGGATACGGAAGCTGCGGGCGACGACTCTTTCGAGCTTCGCGAACGCGAACATGGGCCATTGTGACTTATGTCGGTGAGTGTTAAGTAACGGCCTGCAGAGGCGATGGAGTTATGACAAGGACGCCGGGCACACAAACCGCCTCTCTCTCACTGAGGTAAAAATATAACCAGTTTACAAGAGTAGCTGTGTTACTCGGAAGCAACACTTGTAGCAGTCCTGTAGCGTGAACCTTAAAACTAAGAGTAACGCAGTGCAAAACTCAGCGATTGGGAGGGATGGGTTTGTCTATTGATGTATAATGAGGGTAAGAAAGAAAGGGAGATTACGAAATAATTCTCAATAAGAAGGCTGAGAGCTGACCCTGGTTATTGCTATACAGCCGGAGAAGTGGACAGGATTCTTGACTTTCGAACTGGCTAGCGTAGGGCAGTGCGTAGACACTTGCATAGCCCTTTTCAGAGCGAGCGTTTGCCGATCGGTTATTCATATTGCCGAGTCGTACGTCGCCTTCCGCTTGCGACGACCCGCCCGAGTCGCCGACTGCGCCCCGACTGCGCCGCGTGCACGCGAGCATTCGCGCTTTCACTCGAGAGCGATTTTCTTGCCTCGTTCCGCTTTCCCGGACATTTCGGGCGCTCGGTTCTCGCCGATCGGCGGCGGCGTCGGGTCCGCTTGCTTCGCGCTCGGCGCGCGAAGTGCCGCGGCCGCTTCGCGGCACGACGGGCGAGCGCTGGAACGCCGGAACGATCGCCCGAACGTTGGCTGCGATTTGGCGAACCCGAAATGCAGACGGCTGAGCAATTTTAGGAGCACTCTCATCTCGCCCTCATAGTGACCGATCGAAACGATGCGCCTCAGTGCACTTCAATGCGCCACGATCGAGCCTCGATCGAGCCTCGACGCGCTCGCGAGTCCCTCGTGATGAGAGACATTGCACGGTGAACCGCTCGCCGATCGATCGCTGTAAAAGAGTGAGACAAAAAATGCTTACGCTGCTTTCAGTCGCCGAGAGCACAGCCTGACGAGGATTTTCCCGCTTGAAACTCTTCAGCATATTGATCAGTCTCTTGAAATCGCCGCATGAGTGAACACGTTATGACTGACGGCTAATGTGGTGGCATCCAAAACCATTTTTTTTAGGATACCAAAAAATATCGACTGTATTCGTGCTTTGTTTTTCGGATAGCAGAACACCATAGCCACATTATTCAATGATAAAGCTGCATATCTTGTTGATTATTGAGCACGCTACCACTAACCATTCGATCGTGCTTCCTTTGCAGCAAATGTAAATTGCCTAGAAAGAGATCGAGTTCACTGGGGCGCTTTATCAAGTTTATTGTTATTATATTATCATCATTATCTTCAGTCCAAGAAACTTAAAAATGGGACACCATACACAAGAGTCTTCACGTTGGAATTCGAAAAAGATGAAAATTTTCTGTAACAGCTCTTGTGCGTTATAGGTGAGCCAGTACATGTACTAGCTAAAGAATTGCCTTGAAAACGGCTTATCGCTGTTAACTTCGTGCTATAATCCGAGTAACTTCGTGCATGCTTAGAAAAATATGGTCGTGCTTTTTATTAAAGAGTCTTCTTCTTTTATTCAGCACCAGCTCCATTTTCACTGAAAAAAATTCCCTCAAGTCTCCATATTTGAAAGCAACTACCCTGCTTTTCCGCTTACAATTATACACAAGTTATTCACGTTGATAGCACTTACTAAGCTTGAAGCGATTTGAATATTCTTTACTTGCCGGCCAGTGAGGGCACATGAATGCCCTCCCCTCGTCAGAAAGGGATGGCAATAGAGTTCCAGATGAGAATCGGGTCATATCAGCCCGCAAAACATCCCGGGTTGGCAGATAGGCAGCCAACGGAGAGCCACTCTCTCGCGCCATTAGAAAGCATCGTTGAGACAGCATCGTCTGACGATCGTCATCGTCATCGTCATCGTCATCGTCATCGTGGGCATCGTCTGAACAAAGACACAGCCCCTGCTCGTAAGAGTCGTTCAAGCTTGGTGGGCAGCGCAAAGACCCGAGCAGACGCTCACGCTGCAGCGGAAGCTAGTTCTGCGCGCTGACCGCTCGCTGTTCGCTTCTTTTCGCTTCCGTTTCGCATCTCTCCTCGCAGCCGCTCTCTGTCTGTGCGCAGCTTGACCGCGCGCGCACGGCTCGCTCGTCCTGCGCTGCTGCTGCTGCGCTCCGCGCACGGCTCGCTCGAGCAGCTCGAGCGGCCTGATGCTTTAGAACCTGATGCCGACCGACGAATACCCGTGAATCTACGGTTTGCGTCGGCTTGCCGCCGGCGCTGATCTATCTGCGAGTCAGTCTGTGCACGCAACGCTCGCACTGCCACTTCCTGCCGCCGCCGCCGCTCCGCCATATTCCCCGTGCGCAATTGCTCTATTCCAATGCATCCATCGCGGAAGTCTCTGTGCTCTGTATTTTCTCCGGCTACGGCGACTTTTTGGTAGCCGAAAGGTGTCTATTTGCTCCTCCCTTCTTCGGCCTTGGCCTTGGGTATTTAGTCCACTGTTTACGCTGGAGTGCTGTAGATGAGCACGTCGCGACGAACGTTTTTCAACGCGACACTTTAAAGCCGCACCCGAAACTTACGTGCCGGTCAACGCGGAAGGAAATGGTCGGCCTCCCTCTGAGCAACTGCTGCTAGTTCAATCGAGCCTTGGGCTGAGAGATTTGCTGCCGGCAACACCGATCCTGACCGCGCCGAGTTGCAACGTCTGCCAACTGCTAAGGGACGGCTGATGAAAGGCGGTTGAGTACATTCGCTCCGCGGTTCGCGAGTACTTAATATGCTAGCTTGTTTTCGTTCACCGCATATTCTTTTCTCGAGTCTTGATATTCTTCGTTATTTGATCGCTACCCTGTTTAGCTCTTTCTCTGCCGCTGCCTTGATAGCCATGACCTTCGTTCCGTACGGTACCCCATGACGGAGTAGAAAGCGTAGGCTTTAATGCAGACGCGCAATGCGGGCATCCTTCGGCGACTGTGGAATCGATATCGTCTACGCGCTGCCAATGCAGCGACGAATCAGCTGCATGGACCTGCACCAATTAGAGCGCGTTCGTCGCCGGTCACTGGGTGCAGATTCGCAAACGGCCAATCTTTGAAGTCTCCGCTTGGCGCCGGGACAAGAGACGGCAATCGGACGGGCATCAGTGCAGCTTCGCGCCAAGCGACAGGTTTGCGCACGAGTTCCCTTCGTGCCTTCATAATAAAAAGTTCAAGACAACCTCCTCGCCGCGCGAAAATTTGGTCGCTAATACGACGAAGAGTACCCGCAGAAATGGAGCCCAAATCTTGCAGCGCCGAGGCAACGCTGCTCGCGCGTTGCCTCGGCGCTGCCGGCAGTGTACTCACCTGCGACTGACCTGCGGGGCGCGTGCGCAAGCATAGACGACGGTGCGCACACATTTTTTTGTTCGCCGCTAAAGCAGTGGGACGCTCGATCCGCGAGCGGACCGAGCGTCCTCGCAGCGAATGCCCAGACCGAGGCGGCGCTGTCCCGCGATATCCTCTCCACCGCGCGCGCGCTCGCGGCCGGCGATGGTTTCCGGCCAGGAGCCGCGGTCTGGCGCTTTTCCAACCGGCCGCAGCGCACGTCTCGCCCACGGCACGCCCCAAACCGCAAGTCTGGGTGGACACCCTGGGTAAGCGAGGGCAGACGGATAAAGAGGAGGCACCCCAGGTGGAAATATAATGCGCCTGCAGTCGTCGCTCGCTCGCTCGACTGCGCGCTCGCGTCTCTCGCCGTGCGGAAATGCCTGGCTGCGACAGACGACGACGAAGGCCTGTACAGGAAGTGTCTTCAAATATGCTTTCCGGCCGGATGCTGTCTGCGAAGTGCGCGATAGCGCTTCCGTACAAAAACGCTGTGCAAACATGCCACGAACCCGGCAGCATGCCTGAAATCCGTAGCAAGCCAACCCGATCGCAATGATCAGAGTCGATGCTGAATTCCGTGCCTCTCAAAAAATAGTGAAATATCTTGTACTGTCGCAAGTATGTTATACACACACGCGCACACACACGCACGCACGCACGCACACACACACACACACATACATACAGGGTATGTACAATCATCTAACTTTCTCTCTCTCTCTCTCTCTCTCTCTCTCTCTATATATATATATATATATATATATATAGTCGTCCCTCATTTATAGTGGGTAATCACTCTGCCGTGATAGGTGAATTTCCGCGAAGTACAATTCTTTATTTATAAATCGAATATTTTAGCAACTAGAGCAAATAAAATCTGTTCACGACCCTCTAATTTGGTTTTAACATTATTAAAGCCCCCTAGACATGAAACAACATCATTTTAGTCATCATTACTCCCGTATTATCTAATATATATTATATATTAGATATAATATATTAGATATATATTAGATATATATTAATAATATATTAGATATAGACAATATATTAGACAAAGTAAGGGATATTAAGACGTATTAGACGTTACAAATATCATATTATTATTAGTAGTGTACATTAAATTACACACACTCAGCTTTTATGCGCAACCATTAACTTATAAAAATAGTGCAATTTGTTCGATAAGAATGAAGAGGTGTACTGCGCGACAAAACAAGGTTACTGCTCTCAATAAGGCGGCACCTGGCGTTGAAGGATTTGTGGGAGGGCTCCAATATATAAACCAACAGTCCGTATGCACAGTAATTTTAATTTTAATTGTGATGCAAGGCTGTGTAATTAATTCAGACAACCGAGCGCGCACTGTATCATTTTCACCATCTCGATTAAATTTTTAATGAAGATATTTGAAAAAACCACCATAGAGGGAAGCCGCGAAAGTCGAAGCGCGAAGTGGCGAGGGACAACTGATTATAAAAACAGGGTATGTACAATCATCTAACTTTCTCTCTCTCTCTCTCTCTCTCTCTCTCTCTCTCTCTCTATATATATATATATATATATATATATATATATATATATGCAAATATACATACTTAATCGCTTATATAGCACCCAAAGAGAACTTAATCTCTATACCGGGGAATCATGAACGCTGCAGAGCACGAAACCTTGACCTTGTCGTGAGAGCCAAACGTCTGACCCCACGGTCAAACCACTTTCGATAACGGCGAAGCCATTGGCGTTACAAGTGCAAGTAAAGGGCGAGAGATTGATGTGGCGGTGTAGCGAATTCATTGCCTTTGCCTCTGCTACGCCAGTGCAGCCCCTCGCCCCACGCTGCGATTGCTGGAAAGCCGGAGCGGAGCGCCCCCGTTTAGCTCACTAAACGGGAAGACGGCTCCTCGCCGTTCGAATCTGAAATAATTGACGGGGGATGCTTGGAGTGCAGAGTGATGGAAATCGGGTTTGCTGCATCGCCGAGAAAGTTCCAAGAGTCAAGCTCACGCTCCTCGGCCGCCGCCGCAGCCTGTTCAAAGCATTTTAGCAACGCGCTAGTATCATGCGGAGAGCGGCGACTTTCGCAAGTGGATTCCATTCTTACGCTCGTGTGCCGACAACGATAATCGAGCGGCCGTTGCCGAATGCTAGCGGCAAACGCAAGATGCCACGCGCAGGTGCTTCTCTGCTCTGCTACAGACAGAAAGCGCTAAGTTCAGACTTCCGGTCCATGCCATGAAGGACAAGGAGACCAGTCGAAACGTTTTAAAACCCCGTCAAGCAGAATTGCGCGAGTAATTATCTGACTGGCTGTAGTCGCAGCTATGTCAGCTTCTCCGCCTGCCAGAGCGGCTCACCAAATAGGCTCTAGGTTCGCAAATGAAGCCAATTTAATTAAAATATTCGCGTTGTAGAGCGTATCTCCAGACATGAATGCTGCTCGCGCTTATTAAATTAATAGTAATTAAAAATCGAGCTAGAGAATAAAAAAAATTCACATATATTTTCCATCATTTTATTTTATATTTCTTACATTTTCCTCGTCTCACTCGTTACGTCGTCACTCCACAAAGCCATGTACAGTTGCATATGGCAACATGCGGTGGAACTAAGGAGCGCCATTGATAGCGTTCAGTCGATGTTTGCTGGGCGACGCGCCAGTGCAAACTCAGCTGAATGCTTTGAGCAAGGATAAACCACCAAAAATTGTCACCCGGACGTGCCCAGTTCAGAATTAAACTTCAGAATTAATTAAAGCAGAATTAATTAATTCTTTAATTAATTCTATTATTTTAATTCTTTAATAAATTCTGTTATTTTAATTCTTTAATTATTTCTGTTAATTTTATTCATTAATTAATTAAAACAGAATTAAACTTAAATTAAGCTTCGTCACTAGGTAAGGCTGTTGCTTTCACGACCTCTTTCCCGAGGTCGTGGGTTCGATTCCTGCGGTGGGCGATTCTTTATCGCCACTGCAAGCGGTGGTGAAAGCCGTAAAGGCTCTTCTGTCGCTATACAAAAAGAGGCTGCTTAATCAGCTAGGATTTTTTTTTACTTGCAAGAGGAGCAAGCTGCTGTGCGAACCATTTGACAGTCTCTCACCCACTGGCTTGTGGAATCGCATCCAGTGACCTTCCTTAAAAGGTTTTCCGAGATTTCTGCATGCGATGTCGATACCTTTACAAGGCTAGCAAAAAGAGTCGTCTCCTGAAGGCCCTATACCATCATCTCTGTGGTCTTCACTGGTAGAGCATCTTTGTTCTGCCATAACCGAGATTTTCCATGCTTCTTTGGCGAAGGCATTGTACCCAAGTCCTTCAAATCGGCAGTCGTTAGACCCATACTTGAAAAAAACCTGGATTAGATGCAGAAGTCCTTGCAAACTATCGCCCAGTTTCCTTTCTTCCTTTTTTGTCAAAGATTCTTGAAGAAATTGTCGCTAAGCTGCTGTTTGCACATATCGAAAAGAACAAAATCTCAGAAACATTTTGATCAGGGTTCAAGGTACGGCACTCCACTGAAACTGCTCTCCTTCGTGTTAACAGTGACATTCTACGTGGCAACGATGACGGGAATGTCACTACCCTAGCTCTGCAAGACCTATCAACTGCCCTCGACACCATTGATCAGGATGTTCTATTTGAGCGATTGAGAACCACGGTCAATCTGGCTGGTGAGGCACTGGGGTGGTTTAAATCGCACTTGTCTGATCGCGTTCAATACGTGTCGTGTGGAGGTCAGGTCTCGCACGCTAGACAGCTCCCCTGTGGAGTCCCTTAAGGGTCCATCCTCGGTCCCTTGCTGTTCTCCGTTTATACTCAACCTCTGGAAAATTGATTAAGGCCCATCGAATAGGATATCGCTTTTGTGCTGACGATACTCAGCTGTATTTTTCATTCAAACCTTTGGAATCGGCTGCAGCAACTAATAAACTGAATGCTTGCTTGCAGACATTTGATCATAGATATCGGAAAACTTTTTGAAACTTAATGAAGATAATCCGAACTGCTGCTCATAGGACACCCTAAGCGTGTGGCTGGATTAAAAGGCTTTACTCTTCTAATAGGTGATGCTGTTGTGCGACAAACACCACGTACTCGAAATTTTGGTGTCGTTTCGACAGCTGCCTAAATTGTAAAAGCTTCATTCAGAAGACTGCTTCTACAGCTAGCCATCACGTGTGATCCCTATCTAAGATTAGGACTGTCTTCCAGAGTGGCTTGCAAAAATTTAACTAGCTCCTTAGTTCTGTCTTGGCTTGATTATTGCAATTCCCTTTTGGCTAATCTACCAAAGAAAGCAACTAAGCCACTGCAGATAGCTATGAATATGGCTGCAAGGCTAGCCTTCAAGCCCCAGAGGTTTGACCACGAGTCTCCTTTGCTGAAATAGCTAGGATGGATGCCGGTTGAGCAACGGATACAGAGCAAAGTTCTTACGCTGACCCACAAGGCCCGCCACGGCTTGGCTCCTTCGAACCTAGCTGAACTGCTGCACCAGTTTCAGCCTCGTCGTGCCTTCAGGTCCTGTAGGGCAATAAATTAGCTGTCCCATTCCTCCGCTTAAAGATCGTTGGCGACAGAAGCTTTAGGTCTGCAGGTCCTAGACTGTCGAACTTGCTTCCACGATTCTTACGCTACGACAACTATTCTCCTGCTGCCGACTATAGCTCATCCTTTTCAGAGGTCCTGAGCTGCTACTTCCATGCTACTCACTACCTCAACTGCTCTCCTGACTGTGCTATGCTTCCCAATTTTTGTTGCGTGAGACGAAGTCTGTTGGCTACCGAATGCGTACCAAAAGCCGCCAAGACTGTGAGTGCGCTATACGAAACTCTCCTGCGTAACATTCACATAGTCTTTATGGCTTTGTGGAGTTACAGACGGGGATACATTAGATGACATTACTGATTGGTACGCAGGCGTAATCGCTCATTCCATATACTGCTGCCTATTCAGTCAGGACATTTCTACTGGGAGAGGTTGCGATAACAAAAACACACGAAAGTCATTTTCGGTAATCAAGCACTTCGACGCAGGCGATGCTCCGTTGACTTTCATTTAGCCTAAGTGAATGTTTAGCCCGATGGTTTGAGTGTTCGCATCGATTAAGACTAGGTTAATGTTTTCGATGACTGATGTCGCGGGCTCGAGCCCTGTGGCATATATGAAGCATCTGGATAGAGGTTGGGGTGCTATATAACAGAATTTTATTATTATTATGTGCCTTTTCCCTGTGGGGTTTGCTTGCGTACCCGTGAAAGATTCAGCGCACAAAAGAATTTCGAGGTCGAATTAGCTCAGGACTATGATTGCCTTCATGTTTGGTTTTGCATATTGGCCTAAGCACAATATTGATTTGCATTTGAATGCTTGATACCGTGCATGTCACTATCCTCCTATTGTGAAACTATTGTAGCGACTTGCAAAGCACTTGGATGCCGAATAAGTTCTCTTTGGGCGCACTACAAGCGACGCAAAACTAATAATATTTTTAGCGTTACTATTATTATTAAATTATGCAGTACTATAAGTTGTATTATTATCTTAGCCCGAAGCTTATCCTCGTCGGACATTTGCATTCAGCTCGGCCTCCGTCGACGTACTCCGAGGCACCATCTGTGCGTACGCTCGGCGTAGCTTGCACTGCGCCACGTAATCCAGACGCCGGTGCAGGAGCTCTGCCGTCGCTGACGCTGGAGGCCGCTCGACCGTCGGCTGCCGCGTGCCCGTCACGCTCCGCCGCCGCTGAAACTCGCCGCTGAGCTCTCTCTCTCTCTCTCTCTCTCTCTCTCTCTCTCTCTCTCTCTCTCTCTCTCTCTCTCTCTCTCTCTCTCTCTCTCTCTCTCTCTCTCTCTCTCTCTCTCTCTCTCTCTCCTCTCTCTCTCCTCTCTCTCCTCTCTCTCTCTCTCTCTCTCTCTCTCTCTCTCTCTCTCTCTCTCTCTCTCTCTCTCTCTCTCTCTCTCTCTGCCTTTGCGATCAAATACCGCTCGCTCGCTTGCAGCGCAGCGAGAGGTCTGCCGCGCCTGGCCTGCAGCCCGGCCTGCAGCCCGGCGCTCTCTCGCCATTCGATTGAGGGCTGTCGGCTTGTGCCGAGATCGGCGCCGCCGCGCGCTCCCAATTTGCGGGAAGGCTGGCTGCGGATCGCGAGCGGATGTGCTCGACGCCTCATCCGTCCGTCCGTCCGCGAAGCGGTTGGCGGTCCCGGGCCGCTTCGCGCCGTTCTCACGGACGGATATCTACTTACCGGGCTACGCCGGATGTCTAATGGACCCCGTTGGACAAAACGGACGCACCAGATAGCTGGGAGAACAGGTGGTGGGCTAGTGAACCATCCTTGGAATGCGCAGGCTAGAGCGGCAGACTAGAGCGGCGCGCCAGCAGCCGAGCGGTACAGCCCCGCCCTTCCAACACCACCAACACCACCACCACCACCCCCCGCCGGCCGCCACCGCTCGTGCCGAGGCTCGCTGGTACCTCGGCGTGCGTCTTGGTTCGACTTGAAAAACGCCTATTTGAATTGTCCATGCGACGATCGAGCTGGCGCCGCGACCAAATCGATCGAGCGAGCGAGCAACTCGATGCACGCGCTTTCTTTTCGCATAGCAGCTCCTGAACCTGAGGGAGCGCACTACCGCAGGCTCAATACAAAGCCCTTTTCGCAAGCCTTCTGCCAAGGCGATGGCTTCTTCTCCTGCCGTCTGTTCACGCACTTCGTCGCCTGCCGTCAATCACCCCTCAAGATCATCACCCCATATTCCTTAGTCGCTGTCGACCATTTGCGTAATTTCGCTCCGCATCGAATGCGATTTTCTGGCTTTCGCCTGGGCCTGAGACGAAGGCTGCTTTTGAATCGTGCTCGCGCGCAAAGTAAGCATCATTCGCAGCTACAGCTCTCATCACCGGCTGACGCGTAGGCGGGCAGCGTCGAAGTGGCACAGGTGGTCCGGCGCGCTCTTACCGTTACTAGCAGCCGTCGGTTCGGATTGTCCGTGCAGCCGTAGCTGTGTGTAACCCGTGGCGATAGCCTTTTGCATTTCGACGCTCAGCAGTTAGCCCGATGCGCCACGGCTTCGCAAACGTCTCGGTGCGCCAGCTCGCCTTCGGGCGGCTGAGGCTACAAACAGAGAATGGCCGCCCACTCGAATTGACGGCGAGTAGGAAAACGTGCCGTCTGTGGAACGATCCGTCGTAGCCATCAGTGACGTCCTGGCGTCCCCTTCCATCCAGCACACCTCTCACTCAGATCTCCACAACAATGATTGGAAGTTTCTACTAGCAAGCAGAAAGAAAACTCGGGCACGCTACGTAGCTCACAGGGCGAGCTCTGCAATTGGAGGTCGTACAGCTTCCGACCGACTAGGGCCTAGCGGATCGTTCAATTACGATAGTCGCCCTTTCGAACGCTTTCTTTTCTAATTAAGTAACCAAGTCTTACAGTGCATTGAGCAAGCTCACCCTGCATGGCACTCATGTCCACTTCTTTCGACTGCTTTCATCAGCAACTTCACTCGCCCTCACTTCCGCTTCAATCTGCCTGAACGAATTTTGCAAGGAGACGACCGCTCCTAGGTTAGTTCCTTCCCTAGTGATCCACGTGGCAATCCAGCCGATTGTTCCTCTAGTTTCTTTGTCAGCAAGATGGACAAGATCAGAGAGTCCATCTCCAAGGTAGCAGAACACCTTCTGGAATCCTGTCCCTCACTAGCAACTCCAAAGGGTTTCCCTCTCTCAATTCCTTGAAGCACCTTAATGTCTGGATTCAAGGAGGCCACGAGTGATTGCATCATGAAATTCATCGCTTAATCAAAGGTGACACCTAGTGCTCAGACTCTACACCCAATGTACTACATCTGTGATGGGTAAATCTGCTGCTGCCGTGCATAACAAACATAGTAAATAAGTCCTTGGCATCAGGATATATCCATGGTCTTTTAAAAAGGCTGAGGTTAGGCGATTAATTAGGAAAGCGGCACTATACCAAGATAACTTAAGCAGCTTCTACTCAGTATCCCTTCTATTGTCCATAGATAGACACAGGAGTGAGTTGTGACAGACCAGCCGAATTGATGTATTGAAACCTCCAACCTAACGAGTAAGTTCCAGTCTGGATTTAGAGCTAATTACTCCACGGAATCAGCATCGCTTCGGGTGTATAACCCTTTGTTGTCAGGACTTAGACTTGGATCAAGTCTCTTGTCGTTCTTGATCTTTCGGCAGCGTTTGAAGCGGTCAATCACCAAGTCCTTGTTAAGTAAATAAATAGATAAATAAATCCTAGCTGATTAAACAGTCTCTTTTTGTATAGTGGCAGAAGAGCCTTTACGGCTGTCACCACCGCTTGCAGCGACGATAAAGGATCGCCCGCCGAAAGAATCGAACCCGCGACCTTGGGACCGAGGTCGTAAAAGCAACCGCCTTGCCTAGTGTGACATTATGGCTCACCTACCTCTCATCTCGCCTGGGCATCACTGACAGTGCACTGCAATGGTTCCGATCATGTCTCAGTGGAAGACTCCAGGGTGATCATGATGTAAACAGAAAAAGGTCAGAGGCCGAGGAACCACGGGAGTATGGGGTACCTCAGAGCTCTATGCTTAGTCCGTATCTTTTTCATGGTTTATACAATCCCTCTTGCCGATTTCGTTGGCATGCACAATCTAGGCTTTCCCTTGTATGCAGAAGATGCTCAGTTTTACTTTTGCTTTGATTTCTCCCAGCCTTCCAGTTGGACGAACTTTGTTAATGCTGTATGTATTGCTGACATCCACCCATGGATGCAGCAAAATTTCTCAAATTAGATGATGATAAAAATAACTTCCTAGTTGATGATAGCTGCTGACAGAACCGATTTTAGGTATTAAGCTTTCCAATATCTGAGTCACACTCGGTTTTCCCATATCTCCTGCTGCATTTGCACAAAATTTAGATGTGCCTTTCCAAAGTGACCTTGCACTAGACGACCACATCAGCCCCCACAGTAAAGTTTGCCTATTTTCAGCTAGACAACGTTTGCTAAAATTTGGGCTCGCTTAGACACAAGTACCATATCCAAATTGGTCCACACATTTTTAATCACCCATTTTGACTTCTGCAAGTCACTCCTTGCTCGTCTACCGACCTATGCAATCAGGCGCTTACAGTTGTTGCCAAACTCTGCAGCTAGGCTTGACTGCCGCAAGCGCCTGAGCGTCACGGTTACTAAATCGCACCACATCTTGCCGATATGCACTGGAATTCAGCACCCCATCGACTTTACGGATCTGCCACTGACTGATAGCTCCTTTCATCCTCCAAACTCCAACCAACCTGTCATCAACTCCCCCCACCAGGGTAAGCATCGTACCACCCGCTTTTCGAAATCAAACTGTTTACCTACACCTCATACGAGCCTCAAATCCTTCGGGGACCGTGCCTTTAGTCCGCATGCTCCCAAAGCGTAGAACTCACTTCCGAATTGCGTCACAACACTCCCTGACTTGACCACATTTAAAAATAAATTAAAAACGCACCTGTTTATGACAGCATTTAGTGGGTCCATGTGATTTGTCCTTTATGTGCTTATGCGTGCTGACACAGTGCATGCTGCCACTAACCACACTTGCAGGCTGACCCTGTGCATGTCACCCCCTAATTATGTTATTCATGTTGTTTATCAAGCATAATATTACTCACCATTCAATCGCGTTTACCACATTTTTTTGCTGACCCTGTGCATTTCGCCTCTAAACAGGTTATGCATGTTGGCATTATGCGTGGTACCACTTACCGAACGATCATGCTTTCCAGCCAATGCAAAGTGGCTAGAAGAAGATTAAATTCTCCGAGGGCGCTATGCAAATGTAGTATTATTATTTCTAGTGCGTAGCAGCAGTCAAACTTCGTAGCGAATCTGATGCGGTCTCACGCCCCTACACATAAACACATATCGCGGTTGCGACTCGTGCGAGTATCTCGTACTGCAGCCGTCGGTCTCCAAGGTCGTCGGTTCCACTTCCATGCCGACTCAAGCTGCACGCTGCACGCTGCTCTCGTGCGAGCGCCCGCGCTTTCCGTTCTTGACAGCGCCGCTGCGAGCATCCGGACGCAGACTCAGCCACCGTTTGGTGGCCTATCAGCGGCGCTTGCGAGCTGGGCGGGGGGGGCGGCTGCTCTGCGGAGCACGCAGCTCGGCGAGAGGCCGCTGAGAGGCCGCTGACGCGAAGCGACCGTCACCTCTCGCTAGCTGACGCGCAGCGACGCCTCGTCTGGCCGTTGCCCGAGCGCCTCTAACTGCGAGCGAGCCGTCGCCGACGAAATATTGCGAAGCCAGCGGAACGCTCCGTCTAAGGCGTTCGCACGCCTCGGACGGAGCGCTATGCTAGAGCTCGTTCGTCTCGGCACGGTGGAAGGGCTCGTCGGACGGCGGTCGGCTGCTTGAAAGAATAATTTGTAGTAATTCAATTGTAAGCGCTCCAAGAGAACTTAATCTCTATTCAGGTGCTTCACGTAAGCCACGGGGTTCGAAACCACGATCTCTTTCGGGGCGAACACCTTAACCGCTTGACAGCAAGAGATCGCGTGTGCGCATAGACTGTAGGAAATTCGGCCTTTTCAAACGATCGATCAAAAACGAGCATTATCGAGACCTTATTTTTCGACGCGCTACAATGGCGGCTGGCGAGCTGCTGCTGCTGCTGTGAGGCGTTAAATTCCTACGGTGGCACGGAGCTCTAGTAGATGGGCCGTTTTCACTACCGTAGGCTCAGTGCTGTGCTGCTTGAGTGCAGTGCCATGCGACTTGACAAAGCTTGTGCACTAGCTCGTCTCGAGGCAGCAGGTTGAATGCCGGCCCGCAACACTATGCAAGCGTATGCAATGGACGACGAGTGGACGTCGTCAAGTAAATGCGCCTCCCACAGCTTATAATGCCCGCACATGTCAGCGCGAGAGTACCAGTTTCCAGCGGACGCATTATCAAGGCGAACTGAGCGCGCTCACATGTGAGCACTCACATCCAGCCTTGGTGCTTTACGTACTGCAGCTCCATACGCACTAGAGCCGACATAACACACACAAAAAAACAACTTGGATTCAGGAAAGAGTTCGGATCCTCAGGGAGACGTCGGCCGACGCTCTGCGAACCGTCCATCTATCTATCTATCTATGGAAGCAGCTCTTTTCCTGCTACAAACGCAACAGCAGGCCGAACGTGACGCGCCCGCACGTCGTCACGTTCTAGAGGCGACACTGGCGCGGCTATAGGAGATATGGACAGGAAAAACGAGAGTGGGCCAAACCCCCAGCCCACCCACCCCCCCAGCCAACCCCCAGCCCACCCTCTTCGTCCCTTGGGAGCCGAAACAAGGTCGCCGAACGAAATACGCCGAACGAAATGCCTAAGATGATAATGCTAAGACTTTCCTAGCGAGCGTAACTCGCCGAGATGACTCGGCGGCCCGTTCCACTTTCTCCGCCAAATTCGGTGCCTGTACATTCACGGTCTGTCGGAAGTGCCGATCAACCCCGTGAATAAGCAGCGAGACGCGAGCTGCCTTTCCTCCCCTAAAGCTGGTTCAGCGGAATACGCTCTGCTGTTCGATGGGCTGGCGGCACGGTTCCGGTTTAAGGATGGCAAATTGCTGTCAGCAAAATTGCTCCTGAAGCGTCGGCATGTTATATCAGCCAGATTGTGACATACCTAGATATAATTTCCAGTCCCTGGGTCAAGTGCAATATGAACCGGATATGATATGCAACAATTGGTCAGTCGTAATCCAGGCGTCGAACGAGGGAGCTTCTTTACGCAATGGCTGCTGCTGTACACTCGTCTCACTCTCACCTTTCTCTCTCTCTCTCTCTCTCTCTCTCTCTCTCTCTCTCTCTCTCTCTCTCTCTCTCTCTCTCTCTCTCTCTCTCTTACACACACACACACACACACACACACACATACACACTCTCTCTATCTCTCCGCGGGCTTTGAAATAGACTGCCCTGCGCTACGGATGTGAACTCGCTGAATTAAGGTACGGGCGCTCTTTACTGCTGTGGCGTTCCAGTAGAGCCGTCGCCACTAGAGCGTATCGAGGCTGGCTCTGCGACGTGCTTGCCGTGCATTGAGAGTCGCCAGCTTCACCCGTATTCGTCACGCGTCGGTAAGAAAAAGTACCGTTAAGAGTGCGATTGATTTATTGCGGAGCTACAAGCGTCTAGGCCGGTTGAGTTTATCGTCATATTATTCGCTGCGGCCAGCTTATGACCAAGCCATGCCTGCGGCCTAGCGGATTTATGGAGCTGTCGCTGGATTATGTGCCATGCCGGTTTATGGGGAAGGGTATATATGGGCCAGCGGCGACCTACAGATGGGTGGGGGAGTCAGGACGCCAGCGGACGGTTTCGTTTCAGGAGCGCTGTAGGCGCCAGCGAAAATATACGTCTTGGTGAATCCGCTTCGGCATTTTGTGTATTATCGCGTATGTTCTGACGAGAACTTTAAACTACAAGCTATTTAGGCGGGAAGATGAGCATAAACATAAAATTGACGCAAGCAGCAATTTCGCAATTCGACGGCACGGGAGACTTCGCCGAGTGGCTGACTCGGTTCGAGAGATTGGCCAAGACGCAACGAAATGATGACTTGGGAAATTTCCCGCCACTTTTTCTTACGCGTGGGGCGTACGCCGTATACAAAGGCGTCCCTGAGGCAGCTAAGGAGGACTATGCAAAGGAAACGGAAGCGCTGCTGGCAGCGTTCTCGCTGAATTGTTGTGATGCCTACGAGGAATTCACCTTGCGTCGCCTTTCGGAAGGTGAAAACGTAGATGTTTATTGGTCCAACTTAAATCGGCTGGCTGGGCTGGTGGCTGGAGATTTTGTTAAATACGCCTTTGCCGCTGGACTGCCGGAGGCCGCGAAGAAGCAGCTCTAAGCCGCATGCAACCTTGCCGACATGCCAACGCATATTCTTGTCGAGAAGGCTCGCTTCATAGTGAAGCCAGTGCGTTGCCAATATAACAGTGGTAGCGTCTGCCTGTGCGTACCAGTCTGTAGCACCGTTGACTCCCGGTGTGTTGATTGAAGATAAGGACTTTAAGGAAATGTTCCGTCAGGGACGCTGGTCAGTCAAATGGGAGTGGACGCATTGTGCTGTCGCTCCCGAATTGAAAGATCACGCGTTGCTTCGTACCACGTGGCAGAGGTAATTCGTGCCGATTACGAAAGGGAAGTAGACGAGTGGATCAAGGAAGGCTGCTTGCAACCACTCACTTGTCATTGCTGCGGGGGGGGCTGATCCCCCTGATGGCTGTCGTGCAGGCAAGTAAGGGCAAAGTGAGGCCCGTAACGGACTACAGAGAACTAAATCAGTTCATCTCGAGTCAAACGGCCGACGGCGATGTGCGTAGCACTAAACTCAGCGTGTTGAGGTGGCTGGGCGAGAGCGTGAGCATAATTGGCCTGTAAAAAGCATACTTGCAGGTGCATGTCGACCCAGCTCTCTGGCAATATCAGGTCGTGGAGTACAAGGGTCGTCGATATTGTCTAACGCGACTGGGATTTGGACTTAATGAACCTTAACTTAACCCCAAAAGTAATGACCTCAATCCTAAAAGTTCTGTCCATGAACGAGCGAGTTCGTGCTGGCACTGACTCGTTTGTTGACGATATTATTGTCAACAACAGCGTCGTCTCAAATGCTGAGATGACCGACTTGCTGCGAACATTCCTTTTGAAGGTGAAGCCACCGGAAAGCCTCGTCGACGGACGGGTTATTGGACTTCGCCTATTCAGGCCGAAGGAATGTGAAGAGCTTCGTTGGCGCCATTATAAAATGACGTGATGACTATATCATAACGTGAGTGCATTGCCTGATGCATTAATGCGACGGTAGCTATTTTCTTGGTGTGGTCAACTTATCGGGCATTTTCCAGTGGCAGGCTGGCTTCTCTCAGCCTGCAATTACTTAGGCCGTAAAGAGAGCCGCTGGCGACGTCGGCTGGGATTCAGTCGGTGGTTCAAATGGGCCAACCCAGTGTGATTCAGAGACTGGAAAGGCTGACACTCAAAATTGGCTCTGCCAGCATATCTCCAGTTGAATCAGCTCAAAATCTAGGTGTCATATTCCAAAGCGACCTCTCGTTAGACGACCATATCAGCTCCACTGTCAAATCCGCCTATTTTCAGCTTCATAACATTGCTAAAATTCGGGCTTGTTTAGATAAAGATATCACATCTAAGTTGGTCCATGCATTCATGACATCCCGTCTCGACTTCTGCAACTCACTGCTTACTGGCCTACCAGCATGTGCGATCAGGCGATTGCAGCTGGTGCAAAACTCGGCAGCTAGACTTGTCTATTGTGAGCGTCGCAGTTGCCACATTACTCCACTTCTCGCAGACCTGCACTGGCTACCAGTCAAGCAACGGATTGACTTCAAGGTTTTGTCCCTCACTTTTAGGTCCCTTCATTCTATGGCTCCAGCCTATCTGTCAGATATACTGCCCCATCAGGCCAAGCATCGTACCACCCGCTTTTCGGAATCCAACAGTCTAGAAAAACCTTATACAAAGCTTAAATCCTTTGGAGACCGTGCATTTAGTTCGCATGCTCCCAAAGCCTGGAACTCCATCCCGACCTACGTCAGAACATCCCCCGACCTGACCACATTTAAAAGGAACCTAAAAACACACCTATTTAGGACAGCATTTAGCGGGTCCCTGTGAGTCGTCCTTAATGTGCTTATGCGTGCTGACACTGTGCATGCTACCACTAACCACATTCGCATGCTGACCCTGTGCATGTCACCCCTAACCATATTATTCATTTTGTTTGTTTTTCAGGCATGATTTTACTTACCATTCAATTGCATTTCACTTTGCAGCAAATGCAAAGCGCCTAGAGAGAGATTAAGTTCTCTGAGGGCGCTTTATCAAGTGAATTATTATTATTATTATAAATGTCATGGCGGCCATGGCGAGTGAATTACTGCAGCGGGTGCATGCTGAAGATTCAGTTTCAAGTAGTTGGAGCGTACTGAATCTGGATAGCGGTATTGTCTGGTGTGACGCCAGCGTGGGCTGGTTGTTTGCATATGACATAAATACACCGCTGCTTATCTTCAAATAGATAAACAATGTTTAATTATAACGTGAGTGAACAGAGCTCTTCCTATAACTTCTAAGGAAGTTAACACATTAAAAATCGGACCCTTTTTATTTTAGTGTATTCGGTGATTTATTTTTTAAATAAACATGTAAATGCAGTGACGTACCCCACGAGGAGTGCTAAATTAAAAAATGACTACTTTACAAGTAATTGGCTTGGCTTAGTTACGGAACATAATTCTGAGAATTGTTTGCTCGATTAACTTTCTAAATTGGGCCCAATCGAAGCATGTGATACTATGAAACTGTATGGAATGTTCCCGCATTCAAGAGTCTGTCTACTAATTTCAACCTCAAGCTCTCCGAAGTCTCTTAGCATGCATCATCGCCAAAATGGTTTGGGATTTAAACAAAAGAACAAATTATTCACCAAGTCTTACAAATGCTTGTCTTTTAAATAAAAGTGTGCATACAAACCGATTACCCATTCAAACAGTATGCAAGCACACCGGTACTCTTCTTAATTTGTACACACCGATGCCTTACCCGGCCCACAGCACTGGGGCTGCTGCCGTAGAGCTGTTTCATGGAATATGCAGCCCAAGATCTAAGATTCCGAGAGATCTATGGAGACATGGAGGGTATGAGGCAGATTGTAGGAGAGAGAGAGAGAGAGAGAGAGAGAGAGAGAGAGAGAGAGAGAGAGAGAGAGAGAGAGGGGTGAGAGAGAGGGAGAGGTAGAAAGAGTGGAGGAAAGAGAAACTAACTCAGAGAGAAGGCTAAGAGTAGTAGATGGAAGACGAGAGAGAGAGAGAGAGAGAGAGAGAGAGAGAGAGAGAGAGAGAGAGAGAGAGAGAGAGCCTGGAGAGGAGTGTAAGGCAGGTGAATGAGAAAAGATGGGAGGAGGAGAGTAAGGGAGGAAGAGAGACGTAAAGAGAGAGAGAGAGAGTGAGAGAGAGAGAGAGAGAGAGTGAGAGAAAGTTAGTAAGTTAGAAGGGGGCATAAAGCGAGGAAGAGAGGGTAAAACTACCAAGTTGACCGTCGGCACGAGGAACCACGCACGGTCTCTCAAGCTATTTTTCCCATAGAGCCGCGAATGCACATATTTTGTCAGAGATTAGTCCCGATACATGCTCGAACCCGAAAGCAAGCTAACCGCACATACTGCGGTCCTAGTCATCCTCATCGTCACTGAGAAGCCCGTTAGGAAGCCCGAGCATCACGCCAGGGCAGCCAATCGTGAGAGTGCTGACTTCAGTGTGCTGCCGGAGCCAGTCCTTGGGGGAAGGCTGAGCGAGGCCCAGGTCGGCTGGCTCTCCTTCGTTACGACCAATGATTACAGCTGCATTGCGCTCCAACCCGAGACTCGCTCCGCTGGAGGGCACTCACGTCAGTGGGTGGGCACATGCACAGATCGCGACCGATGTCTTTTCCGAAACTTGGCCGCCCATCTTTGCCTTGTAGAGGCGGAGTGTGCTTTCCACGGCTGAGTTTCCAGCGGTTCATAGTCTCGAGACGCCTACTGCAGCACGAATCTGCATCCGGGTTTCGTTGGTATGCATTCTCCTTACGGCCTATTTCCATATCGCCAGTCGTTCTGTCAGTCTCTCGTGTCAAGTATTTATGAGGCGTCGGTTCATTTACTCTCGAGAGATCCCATAACTCCATTGACCAAAGAAAACAGCCGCGCGGCCCTGGCAGCCGCCGTCGTTATTCAGAAGTCAGCCGTAGGCCGGAAAGTAGCTTTTCACTTGACCGCCTCCCTACTGCCATCTAATGAGGCTGACTGGCGGATCTTTTTTTTTTATGGCCGTCGGCTAGTAGCTCAAAGAAACGAGACTCGCCTAGAAGAATTCTTGCTGCCCGGCCGAGGGCGCCCTCGGCCGCCCACCCAAAAACATAGTCGGCCAAGTCATGAGCCACCTGGCAGCACTCGCGATTTCCGTGCCCGGCAGTGGGTCCGTGTCCGGTCGGCTTCGATGCGAGAAATGGTGGACGGCTGCCGCCGAAGCATCTGGAGAGAGAGAGAGAGAGAGAGAGAGAGAGAGAGAGAGAGAGAGAGAGAGAGAGAGAGAGAGAGAGAGAGAGAGAGAGAGAGAGAGAGAGAGAGAGAGAGAGAGAGAGTGAGAGAGAGAGAGAGAGAGAGAGAGAGAGAGAGAGAGAGAGAGAGAGAGAGAGAGCTCGACGCACAGCCGGTAGGCTGCAGCCAGCAGCTCAGAGGCACAGTGTCCGGCGCCCAGCTAAATGTATTGTAAATGTAGATCAAGCACAGAGCCCCAAGGCTCCCCTTTCCTTTAGAGGTTGCTCAGATCTCATCAATACTCTGGAGTCTTCCACTGAGATGAGACCCTAAGCATCGTGTACACATTAAGACCAGGATTCACCTGTGGTTTGGGGCTGCGACCTTCTTTCGTTGGGTATCTGATTGATGTGTGAAAATAGGTTGCTAGCCCGACCGGATGATGGCTAATCGCGATTTTTTCAGGCAAAATGTTTAATCCAAAGTGATGGGTGAATACAACTGAATTGAATACACTAAAAGATCGAACAGTAAAGGGAAGGACTCGAAAAGTGAAGATTAGGGTGGCTATGTAGAGTACACGCTGATTAAGTTTTGAGCACTGAGTGCTCATTCTTTTAATAATTGTTTCGCCCTTGAATTTAAACAGATTCTAAAGTTGCTAGTTTAATATACACAAATTTCTCTTAACATAATAAGTAACATGATCCTATTGAAGACGTCATTTCTTCGAATGTTGGAGGTCATTTCGTTCAACTTAATGGGTTTGTGATCACACCCAAATATGTTGTCGGAACATAGCTCTCTTCCGGCAACTTATTGTCACACAGCTTGCAGAAGGACAGGATCTTAAAGGGTCAATAGGCCCAAAATATTTGCTCTCTCCTATCGCTTTCATTAATTTTCTCCTGCCAACTCAGTAGCCGTCGACCGAGGTAGCTAGATGAAAAGATCGCTCCGAGGGCCTCGGCTACCATTGGCTCGCAGAAGACTTCCGTCCGAAATGCCCCTATTGCCGCCGTGCGGTAGGTAGTATATTGCAACAGTGGGTCGATGCCTAGCACCTTACTTGGCTTGCTCTCCTGGGTAGACCCTTGCTAAAGTTGTCCTTTGCGACAAAATATGATTCGCCTATCGCCAAATACTTCAAACGCCAAGTGATGCAGGCCGCTGTGCTTTTTCAGCTGATGATGCTTATTCCTTTTAAATATCATCCATTTTATATAGCGCTCCAAGAGAACTTAATCTCTATTCAGGCACTTCGCTTCACATATGCCTCGGGTCTCGAGCCCAGGGCCTGAGTCGGGGCAAGCACCTTAACCTCTGGACCAAACCAGCTCGGTATTTTGACATTATAGTGACTGCAAAAGGAAATCCCTTGAATCGATAACAGATAATACCAATACAGTATTGATATGGCACTCTAGAATAGCCACATCTCTTCCCAGACGTTTCATTTAGGCAGGAAAAGAAATACATCAACAGATCGGTTACAATAACGTACAGAACTATACAAAATAGCTACATAGAAGAAACGTTTACCCTGAGGAACAGGTGGTCCTTTAGTTCAACTTAAAATATCGTAAAGTCATCATATGCAACGTCAGTAGGTATCAAATTCTAGCCCTTTGACATGTGGATCAGAGCAGCAGGAAAGCCCGGCTAATACCCTCTTCATCTGTCAGACTCGGAATCCATTGATCCTTCAGTTTTACTGCCCCACCCCCAGTACCGGAACAATTGCTGCAGGTTCTACTTTGCTTGCGAAAGCCTTGCGATAGCCCACTTGCCACTGCATGTCGTACAAGTCGCACTAGGGCGGCATTCAAATCGAACCAGAATGTTAGCAGCTTTTTGCGACACCAATTTAATTTTGTCATGACAAGACCATTGTTATACCAGAGAAATCACAACAATAGTGGCACAACCGAAGCACATTGCTCCAGTATGTTGCAAACCATAAAGCCGAGCAACATAGAAGGGCACGATTGTGGTGGACCTAAGCTGGTCACTATGTGACCATCTCGGATTCAAAAAGCACAACACAGCCCTTCACGAAGAGAACTACAAAACTAACTGGCTGACGCTATGCCAAGATCGACGATGGACCAAGTAGCCGTAGCACTAAGCGAGCTTGGTCAACCTTGTGAGCTGGTTGAATGTGGAATGAGAATCAATGTCTATTGGCTGAAGGCTGATGCAGTGGCTAGAGATTGCAAGTTGCTACACGAGGCTCTAGGTATAGAGCACTGTTGCCGGACTACAAGACGGTCAATTGACAATACAGGCTCAACAAAGCACATTAGGCCAACTGTAGCCTATTGAGCCTTGGAGCTCGACAAGATGTAGCCGACACAATAGCAAGACGAGAACAAAAAAGCGACAGCAACACGTGACCATGTCGAGCAGCCAACCTTTTTTTTTGTAGGCGACCACAGACACACCGGGTGCACAGCAGCTGCTCTCCTTAAATTTGAAAGCTGTACAGTTAGCCTCAGTTCTTCCTATGCAGGGCAGCACGCAGTCGGCTAGCCAAGGTCGAGTAGGTTCTCGTTCTGACGAGCTGCCGCCGCCGCCGAGGCGGCGCCTCCTCCACCATGAGCTGGAGTGCCGCGGCGCTGTCCCGTCGCCCGGTCACCGTCGTCCTCGTCGCTCAGGCCATCGTTAATCTGCCCGGTGATATTGTAGTTGAAAGTCGCAGCCAACAGGTCGACCTCGATAGGAAAGACGGTCGTACCCTTCATCTCTTCGTAGCAGCTCTGGTGGTATTTGGCAAGAGAGCTCACGAAGCGCTGTAGCTGGTACACCGTGTCTTGGACTGCAACATCCAGAGTGATGCCAGCTGATAGATGCCACGCAAAGTCGGTCGCCAGTCGCTACTGGCCAGTTCTTACATTTACATGGCCCTAGCTGAGTATCTACCGACATATAACTATAGAATAAACATGCAGCACGTGAACACAGTGTGGTGTAACCGAATGCTGAAACATTTGAAAATTGATAATCAGAGGTCAATTGCTGACCTTCAACTGAATCCAGCTTCTATATTGCACAAAAACCATAGAGCTGGCTCCGACTAATCTTTAAAACATCAATTCCCTAAACTTTTTTCAAATCAAAGTAGCAGTGTCAGGTGCTCTAAAAAGCGGCACAAGGTAACCTCAAGCCTTACAAGTGTTGCAGCTTCCAGGGAGACGGTGCAACATTCGGCAGGCAGCTGTGTCGAAGAGAACCTAGCAGTCATTATGCGGGCCTTCCAGCAGGTGCCAATTGCCGATAAATCGACAGGCCTGTCAGACAGCTGATTTCAACATTATCGCTCAGACCGCAGCAGCTGATCATCGATCACTAACTCAGCACTGTTGGGCCACACACATTCGTGCCTTTTGCAGACAAGCACACATGCATGACGAATGTGAACAGGCACTCAGCACTCTGCACCAGCTGCACGGCGAAATAGAGGCGCCTCTCTGAGTAATCAGATTCTGAGTGAGCATGAAAGAGAACGAAGTCGATGCATTGAACCAGCGATACAGCAAAACCATCAGACCTGGTGTGTCAGAGCCTTGCTGATGGTCCCAGAACAGGGCAGGTCACGTGAGAAAGTAATGCCTCAGTCTCAAGAGTTAATCGAGGTTTCTGTGGATTTGACTGAGGGCCCTACGATGACCTGTATGCAACATAGCTGCTCATCAATTTCGGTATACAGAGAGAGAGAGAGAGAGAGAGAGAGAGAGAGAGAGAGAGAGAGAGAGAGAGAGAGAGAGAGAGAGAGAGAGAGAGAGAGAGAGAGAGAGAGAGAGAGAGAGAGAGAGAGAGAGAGAGAGGAGAGAGGGAGAGAGAGAGAGAGAGAGAGAGAGAGAGAGAGAGAGAGAGAGAGAGAGAGAGAGAGAGAGAGAGAGAGAGAGAGAGAGAGAGAGAGAGAGAGAGAGAGAGAGAGAGAGAGAGAGAGAGAGAGAGAGAGAGAGAGAGAGAGAGAGAGAGAGAGAGAGAGAGAGAGAGAGAGAGAGAGATGCTCAAGCAAACAGCTCCGTGCATGCTCTAGAAACTCACCCGATACATCACGTCCAATACAGCAGCACAAATTAGGATGCAGAGGATCATGAGTTACAGTGCTTGCAGCTGTCGTATCAGTGGCAGCAAGTCTACATGAGGATCTCATGGAACTGGCAAGATGCTATCTGAATTTAAACCGAATTAGCAGGATTAGCTGCCAGTCTGTAAACCAATAATAATAGTAACTGCTTAAGTTTACTGATTAGTAAAGATTACTTGGTATAGCATGGGTTTCAAGATAAACACTGAAATGACGTGCATCTGCTAAACATCTGATCAACACTAAAATGACGTGGAGGAAAACCTATCCCTCAAAATGGGCTCGGACAGCATATCTCTTGTCTTATCTGTACGAAATCTGTACGTCCTCCAAATAAATTTTCATTAGACAAACATCAGCTCAACGGTCTAGTCTGCTTATTTTTACCTGAGCGAAATTGCACAACTTCGGGCCTGTCTATACAAGGATGATTAATCCAAGCTGGTACATACATTTTTTACATAGCATCTCGATTCATGCAACACACTACTCACAGGTCTTCTGGCCTGTGCAATACGATGCTTGAAGTTGGCACAAAACATAGCAGTTAGGCCTGCTTAAAGTAAACTTTGCAGTTGCCATGCTGTACCACTTCTCAAGCAGCAGAGCGACTTCAAGGTTTTTACACTCATTTTAAGGAGCCTTCATTCTCTTGCTTCGGCCCACCCATCCGAACTATTCTCTAATCAGGCTGAGCATCGTACCACACGCTCTTCTGATTCAAGACGTTGAGCTGATCCCCAAGCCACTTTCACATCATCTGGGAGGCAACACAGTTTCCTGAATTTAAAAATTTAAAATTATTTGTGAATATTTTGAAATTAAAAAAAATTTAAAGGAAGCTAAAAAGCGCTCCCGGCCCCCATTGCCCACTATGTGCAGAGTGAAACGCAGAGTGAATAAGAAGTGAATATGCAGAGTGAAAGGGAAAAAAATGTCTATTCACACGCAAACTCGAGAAACAATTCAAAGCAAAATAGTTTGCTCTCATTTGCAATTGAAGTATTTCAGCAATCAACATTATAATACAAGTATTTCAAGTATTTTTGCTATTTAATTACTTCAGGCACAGCAGTTAGCCAACTCGCAGCAGCTAACACACACGTGGGGATGCCGGCAGCGGGTCATTGGGTGGTCAACCTCTAGCCTCTCTCAGCCACCGCCGCTGCATTTTCCTTACCATGCTTGTTGTCGAGAAGTTCGATTTTCACGAGCACGTCAGCTCGCATCTTTGCAAATCGCTTCCGGGCTTCCTGACGGCAGCGCAGTACAAGTCTGAATGAAGTGGAGACGAATCAAGAAAAACTGCGACCAGCGGCCAAATTGGACGAATGGCATCGAATGCAAAAGTATCTGGGCGGCTAGATTTGCCCGATTAGTAGCTTAGCCTACGTGTGCCCCAACCGACTGCACTGGTGCTGGGTGTGGGTTCTGCCTGCAAGCTATTGGATGCTTAGGCATGCATTGCTATGATAAAGTGGGGCAAGCTACAGACGACACGCCTTAAATTGGCCAAAAAACCACCAAACTCTTTAAAAGATCAGTTTTGGCCGGAACAGGGTATCGAGAAATTATTCATCAGCTAATGCCGGAACCACAAGGCTGAGCAAGTGCCAAAACTTACAATTTGGTTTATCTCACCAAGGAAGACCATTAGCCGAAGGTCTCATGCTTCGTGAGGGTTAAAAGTAAAACTCCGTATGAGGCTTGACACTGGTATGGTCAAATTGCTATTATTCAGTCAATATCGAGGAGTACGGTATCGTACATTGTGAGGAAGTAAAGACCGGGAGCCTTGAAAAGGCTCTATAGTTGGGTCGGTATCATACTACCACTATTCAGGAAAACACCATCCACAAGTTGGGGTATTAAATAACCGCTTCGCTTTGCTGAAACCTCAAGCTTAAAGTCTGAAAGTACCACATGACAATCAACATAATAGCGACACGATCACAAGGCTAGTCCGGTCTGAGGCTAGCCTCCACGCTCGCTAGCATGCATGCAGCTCTAGCTCACCGATCTAAGTCGCTTGCTAGGAGAAAGCCATTTCTCTATTTGAAGGATATGCTCAGCAGAATGCTATGGGCCAAGGCTCGGATCCACTGACTGTTGAAGATTGGGGTAGGGCTGCATGGACCAACTAACGAAAATGCACACCCTTTTCAAATTACCAAAGAAGGCTTTATGTACGTCGGCGACCCAAGTAAGCTTGCTCACCCAATTGCCCGTAGCCATCCGTCGAACTCAGGCTGGAGGCGTCGCGGTATGGGGGTGCTTCAGCAGAAATAGAATCAGAGTCCTTCACCGCGCATCAACCAACGTGACCAAGACGTCTATTAAGGCATTATTCATATTGTCGGACTTCCATGTGCAATGGGACTTGGACTCTATATAGTATTTCCATCACGACATCGATCCAAAACACAGCACCGGCAAAGATGAGTTTTTTTAACAGTTTATCCAAGTTCGTTTAGGTTACACCCTCATGATGGTTATGACCAAGTCTGTCTCTCAACCTTTAACCAATCAAGTGTTTGTGGGATGAAGTCGAGGTATCTCTACGGCAACTGGCTGTCCATATCACGTGCAACTAGCCATATCATTTGCAGCTAGCCTGGCGTAGCAGAATAGCCGATGTTTGCTAGCGTTTGATCAAGTTAGTGCATGGGTGAATGAATAAGTTCAAACCAGGGGGTGCAACGATCTTATTTGCCTTGATAAATAAAGCACGATATAGGATAACTGATAGGACAATTTTTCTTCTTTCAAACCGTGAACATACTTTTGGCAACAGGACTTGGCAGCCCAGCAGGCAAAATACTTTTTCATTTGAACATTTGCGCTGCATTACTAGTAACTACATTGCGCTGGTTTGGCCCAGTGGTTACGGTGATCGCCCCGAACCAAGGTCTGTCTGGTCAAGGTCGTGGGCTCGAGCCCCGTGGCATATGTAAAACGCCTGAATAGAGTAAGTTCTCTTAGGGCACTATAGAAATGAATTATACTTAAGACAACAACACTCTCACGAACGATCGTGGTGCACTCGTAATATCAGTTCCTATTATAAACATATGCTTGCAGTCAAGCCATAAACAGGCGCTTGGTAGCAGACCATCAAACAGCAGGGCAGTGAACCCAAGAGACACACTCGAGCTAGCCTGTGCCTAGCCACTCTCTCAGCCAAACTGCATCTGACGACCATGTGCTTTGAAACACAACACAGCTCCTTCCCTCTTCGTTAGTCTGCTTCAGTTGATAAGTGAACTTAACGAACACAACCAGCAGCTATCTGAAAGGGGGCCAAGTCATTATCGTTGGTACCCGATCGTCAAGCTCAAGCCTGTTTACCCAACTGATTGCCTTCTCCAGGCTGTCAAAAGGAAACAGCTGATTTCTGCAGCACAGTTGTAAGCAGGCAACAGCTTGACGTAGGGTTTAGTATGAGCCGACAGCTAAGGCATTTTCTGATCACGACCTCTTGTCTAAAACCTGTCGCCAACAGCAGCAAGTGGCCACCTAGAAGTTCTTCGGGTGAAATATTGCGCCCATGCATCAGACTGCAGTAATCACTACAGATCTCTTTCAGTTCGACCACGTGCATTTTAAATACCTTTATCCTCAAGAAGGCTATCAGCATTTTTTAGTTAGGCTTGATTAAACTTTTAGCTTCAACTACAGCAAATGGAATTATTACTGCTATTATATACACGATAGTGTATTATAGTTATTATATATAAGTTATAGTTATTATAGTGCATTATTATATATATGATAGTGCATGTGATTGCGAGAAATAGCTAATAGCCAAATGCTGGCCCTCCTTTCCAAAACTCGACAACAGCATTGGCCATACATGTTACCGTGGTTAAATAAATAAATAAATCCTAGCTGATTAAACAGACTCTTTTTGTATAGCGACAGAAGAGCCTTTTATGGCTATCACCACTGCTTGCAGTGGCGATAAAGAATCGCCCACCGCAGGAATCGAACCCACGACCTCAGGACCGAGGTCGTGAAAGCAACCGCCTTACCTAGTGTGCCATCATGGCTTACTGCTAGCATGGAATGCTTGACCCCCTCGAAACTAAAGAAAAAGCAAGGCTGTGGTCTTATATGCTTCTACCTCATGGGCTAAAAGTGTGGCAAACTTGATCGACCAGCTCCGGAACCCAGATTCCAAGCCAAGTCTCTGCAATTATTAGCAAAGACATCTGATGCTCTGACCTCTATTGGTGAGGGCTGATCTATGTTTGCTTGGCATTCACACGAGGAACTGATAACTACAAGCCAGATGCCTACCATAATTAGGTGAAACCCTATAACCTTGTCTTGTTACATACCAACTTGCTACTGAGCTATAGCAGCCATACACTGCACGCCTGATACCAGCTTGACACCATCAAAAACCATGACGTCGATTTGCCGGGAGCCATTCCTTTAAGCTTGTATCTAGCCTCAATTACCTGGCAAGCCTCGTCCCAACGAAACTCGCTATAAACTCGTGTTTGCATGCAACCCAATGGATGGCTTGGAAGCATGGACTCGAGCCTGCTTTTCTGCAACCAGGACGGTGGTGGTCGGAAGGTAACATCTAAGACTTCTTTTCTGCAACCAGGACGGTGCTGGTCGGAAGTTACTATATATAAACTTTAGGCCAAAACCTCACCTGTGACTGCAAGATGGCCAACTCATGAGACGTACCTGTATTCATAATTTCCTGTTTCCACACGGTAGAATGGCTCTTGCAGCACGGCATAGCTGTACTCCTCATCATCCATTTCTTTCACCTTTAAACAATAGCTCTGCAAAGATGAGAACAACATGCACTAACCGAACTGCATCAAAAGTTAAGACCTTGTCGACATCGGCGATCGCGACATACATATACACTCATACACACAGAGACACACACACATGTACACACACACACTTATAGACACACACACATGTACACACACACACACACACACACACGCGCACACACACACACACACACACACGCGAAGAGACACACGTAGAGACACATGCAGAGACACACACACAGTAACAGACAAAAATATACATACAGAGATGATGAAGCTTATGCACACAGCATGCACACACAATTCAACGTGGCTGTTTTCAGCACTTGCTTCAACAGACTAACTTTATTCTATAGCTTTAGATTTCTGATAGTTTAATTGTTTGTTAGTATCTTTCCCAGTAGGATCGTTTTATTGAATATATTTTGAAATATCCCAGAAATCGCATGACAGCTGATAATAGAAATAGAAATAGAAATAATAGAAAGTTTAAAAATCACAGGACCGGACATCATCAATCACCTGTCTCGAAAAAAAACTCGTTTTATTTTGATCTTAGTAATCATTTGCTGCTCATTGTAGCAAAGGATTGTCAATTGAAAGAAAGCATTTCAGGTTCAAGAGGCTTTTACTGCCCTGCTTTGTCCCAGGGGTGCTCGACTTTCACGACAAAGTTCGTGGACTTTTGCCCTGCGGCATACACTATGTAAAGTGCCTGATAGAGAGTAACTTCTCTTAGAGCTTTATACAAATGATTCATATATATTTAAAGATATTAAATACAGGAATCGCTAATTAACGATCATTGTATTTAATATATATTGAAGCTCACAAAGGGCTGTCTTCGTCTTGGAGTCACCATGCTGAATTAAGGACCCAATCTTAGATGCATAATTCTAATCTCGTGGCAAAGGCTGGAATGAGCCGAGCATGCAATTAATGTGGGGGGGGGGGCACATTGCCTGCAGAAAGGACTAAACCGACCTAGCTGCAGCAATTCTTGCATACGAAAAAGCAACAATCATACAGCATGACCTTGCAAGCTTCTTATGTAAAAGCTACAAAAGTAAGCTAGACTGACACTTTCGAATTAGTCCTCATGTACCTGACAGAATCAAACGGTCTAAATAGATCACATTAATGGGATGTGGCATTTGCATTGACTTACTGTAAGTAACTGCATTTGCAGCCACGTACAGCTGACTCAGGTCACAACTAAATAGCCAGCCTCGACTGTTCACCGTGCTTACTTTACCGTGACTGACACATGGCAGCTAGCATCTTGGCACTGTGAGCCTAGCATCACAAGAGAGCTGAGGAGTAGGAGATCCTACATAAGAATTTGCTTGACCACTTTGTCCATTTTCCAACAAGCTGGCAAGGTATAGAAGCATTTACCATTCATGAGAGAGATGGATTTGCATACCATATGTCGTGTAGCCCCCTTCTATAGACCAATCGTGAGGCAGGCAGTTGTGTCACTTCAATCCACCATTAAGCCTCACAGGGTCACTGACCACCGACCTGCAAACTCTACTCTTCTATTCACGTCACTTTAGCACCAGTTTAAAGGTGTTAGCCTGAATATCTTCCTGCAAAGGCTAGCTGAAGAAGTCTCACTCGAAAGTCGATTTCCATGTAAGCTAAAGTCACCTAATGCTGACATCAACAAAACTTGTTTAGCATGCAAGCTGACTGCACCATCAGCTGATTGGAACTGGCTTCTGCCGTGTCATCTATTCCAAGGCCAATTCTCCATGAAGTACTAAGGACACAACCAAATGAAAACTCGTGCACACACACACACACACACAGACACACACAGACACACACACACACATGCACGCACACACAGGTAACCCAGAATAGGGGATTGGGTTGTTTCCCACTCGACCAGCTTCAGTATCTCAGTTAAGTAGGCCCCCAGAAGCATGGCTGTCTCGGGGGCTGGTGCTGGAGGAATGCTAGCTTGATTTATAATCTCTTTATAATACAGTTGCGGGCAAAAAAATGCAGCAACAGAAACTAGGCAGTACTATTGTGGGAACTCTAGGTACAACAGAGCTAACGAGACACGAAATGCTCTATCCTTCGGCAATGGGCCCGGCCCAGGAAACCGAACTAACATTACCCGGGAGAAGCTCTAGAAACATAGCAAATTAAGGGGAGGCAGAATATCTTGGGGGCTTACGAATGGGTAATTCCTGTCATCTGGTGGCAGTAATCTACCGCCTCCAGGTACCACGTCCGCATTTATCTCAGAATTATCTGATCTTATTTCGATTGCTTGCAACAAATTGATCTTACCTCGTTATGGGTGATTGTAACAATCATTTTGAGGATTCACCTAATGCTTTAAGTGCTGACAGCTTTTCTCTTGCAGCACAGTTGCATGACACCACTCAAATCAAGAGTCACACACTCGATCAAGTATTTTCATACTATATACTACTGTGTGCTATCATCCTCTTTTATTACCAAATTCTGCTCATCTGATCACACAAGGATCTCGTCCAGTCTACAATTTGCACCCTCTTCTGCATCCAAAATCATCTGTGAATAACAAAACCTCAAGAACCTTGACATCGATGGTGTAAGAGCAAAAATATCCTCTTAGCTAATACTGCTCAATTCCTTTCCAAGCTGTCATCATTGGTAGAACGCTACTACACGACACTTGCTGACGCACTTTATGAGTTTTCGCCTCTGACTAAGCCCAATGTGCACTCTCGCTCAGTCGGCCTATTGCTTACCTCAGACATAAAGCTAGCTAGGTCTGCTAAACGCAAGCTTGAAAAAGCATACCTAAGATCAGGAATAATTGTCCACCGTCAGGCATATGAAGACTAATTTAGGTCATTCGAATCGATCCTAGCAAAGACCAAGTCTAGCTACTAAAAAACATTGTTGAATCACAAATTCACAATCCAAAAATGCTGAAGTCTACCATCAACCATCTCCTTAATTGCCCCCAGATTAGCTCCTTACCTAGAAATCCTTGAGGTGGCCTAACCGATCGCTTCTCTAGCTTCTATGTAAGCAAGATACACAAGATCAGTGAGTCCATCCCTAAGGTAGCAGGATCCCCTCTAGACTCCTGCCCTTCAATAGCATAAATGCAGAACTACCGTCCCTCAATTCCGTGCACTACTTCATTGTCTACATTCTAGGAGGCCACGAGTGACCTTATCTTGATATTCATCTTCCAGTTAAAGACGACTCCTAGGCCTCTAGATGCTATACATAATGTCCTACTTCAGCGATGCATATATCTGTAGCTGCCACACATAACTAACATAATAAATATGTCCTTAGCCTCAGATCGTGTCCTTGCACCTTTCAAAAAGGCTGTTGGTAGACCATTAATTAAGAATGCAATGCTAGACCACGAGAAGTTAAGCAGGCTCTGCACATTATCCTTTCTACTGTTCCTATAAAAAAAACTCTGAAGCAAGTTGTGGCAGACCAGCCGAAGTGGCATATTGAAACTTCAAACCTAACAAGTTCTAGTCTGGATTTAAGAGCCAACCACTCCACAGAGTCAGCATTGCTTCCGGTGTATAACAAACAACCTTGTCAGGAATGCAGACTTGGGTTAAGTATCTCAGCTTGCCTTGCTTGATCTTTCAGCAGCGCTTGACACGGTTGATCACTAAGTCCTTCTTAAGCCCTTCTCATCTCGCCTGGGCATCACCGACACTGCACTGCAATGGTTCAGATCACATCTCAGTTGCAGACTCTAGAGTATTGACGCGAACGAACAAAGGTCATCCAAAGATGTGCTGACATATGGGGCAACTCGGGGCCCTGTGCCCAGTCTGCTTCTTTCCATTTTTTATACTGTCCCTTTTGCAGATTGGATAATTAGGAACAATCTAGGCTTTCACTTCTATGCAGGTGACAGTTGAACCTTTGCTTTGATGCTTTGCAGCAATCCAGCATGGAGAATTCTCTACACACCATTGCTGCATGTATTGCTGACATCTGCATTTGAATCTGCACACAATCTAGGTGTTCTGTTCCAAAGTGACCTTTCACAAAAAATAAACACACCAGCTCCACAATTAAGTCCTGCATACTTTCAGCAACAAAATACTGCTAAAATTCGGGCTTGCTTAGACAGGGATACCACATCCAAATTGGTCCATGCATTTGTAACATCACTCAATTTATGCAACTCACTGCTTGCTGGTCTACCGGCCTGTGCAATCAGGCGCTTACAGTTGGTGCACAGCTCTGCAGCCAGGCTTGTCTGTCGCAAGGGTCACAGTTGACACAACGCACCACTTCTAGCCAACCTACACTGGCTCCTAGCCCAGCAGTGCATCGCATTTAAGGTTCTGCCACTACTTTTAGGTCCCTCCAATCTTTGGCTCCAGCCTACCTATAAGATCTACTTACCCACCAGGAATGTACCACCTGATGTTCTAACTCAAATTAGCATTACCCAGTACGAACCTCAATTAATTTGGAGACAGTGCCTTTAGTTCATACGCTCCCAAAGCCCCCAAAATCTGGAAGTCACTCCCAACTGATGCCACGACATCCCCTGACATGAAGGCATTTACAAAAAAGCTTAATCATACCTGTTTATGACAGCATTTAGAGGGTTCTTGTGATTAATCCTTTGTGTGCTTATGCATGCTGACTGACCTGCTGATACTAACCATATCTACATGCTGACCCTGTGCATATCACATCTAACAATGTCATGCTTGATGACATTGCGAATGTTACCACTAATAATTTGGTCATCTGTAAAGTGCCTAGACAGAGATTCAGTTCTCTGGGGGCGCTAGACACATGTATTACTATTATTATTATTATTATTATTATCGTTATTACTAAAGATGGCATTCATTATTCATCTACTTTTGCTACCCGACATCTCCACATGGCAGTAAACATGCGGAGCCATTGAAATAACTATAAGCTGAATGATGCCTGAACTATGGCCGCCACTAGGCGGCACCATCGGCATTGCTCGAACCGTAAAGAAGTTTCACAGTAATTACACAAGCGAATCATAACAAACAATCGAATACGTCGGTGTCTATGGTACAACCTAGCAGAGCTCGATCAGCAGTGAGACACGGTAACAATTTGAAGCATGCACGACTCAGAATGTACTACTGCTGGAGTGGAAATGCATGGAGAAAAATCACCCAATGACAAAGAATCGACAAGCAGGAGCTGCGGTCGAACTCCACTCACCAGATACTCAAACTTGGCATCCAGGTATTTTTTTATAGTGAGTTTGGTGTCTGGCACAGCTTTGGTTAAGTAGGTGTTCAAATCGTATATCATCTGAAATATGACGACATACATGCTACTCTTTCAATAATGATATATCACAAGGATAAAATTGGCGCACCATGACGTAGGAAGTGCACCAGTAAGACACGGGCACACATGGTAGTGAAGTTTGCCATTAGGCTGGCTTGACTAGTTGATATTAGAAATTCAAGCCACCACAATGTAAGCCTTTTTTATATTAAGAAGCAGATTATTACAAATTCAAGTGACTGCTTGAGCCATAACAACTAAAAGTGACAACTGATACATAAGACAGCAGGAACAATTTTTTCGGAGTGTGCTACTAGCAGCAACCGGCCTGCAGCTGGGATGCACACCTTCATACAATACAGCAGTTACAGCTCGAAAACGGCTCGCAAGCTCCCCCATTCTGGGTCGATGCTACACAAGTAAAAGCAGCAGCACCGGTACGACTGGCAGAAAGCAGTGGACATGCTTAAGGTAAAGTATCACTGCAAAGAATCAAAGCCCTTGAATAACCTTGCCCCACACCCTAAACCTCACCCAAGATATCGGCCAAACGCCTTCCTTATTCTATGGCTAAGTTGCGTTGCATACCAGACGCAGTTTCACGACCTCGTTGTGGGAAAGGTTAACGATGCGCGATTCAAAATTATTAGTCCGTACACTTTAGCCATTGGGCTTCATGACCCAGCAATCCGAATAACTGGCCGCTGAAACACAGGTTCTGTTGCAGTACAAGACTTGGTAAAGCAGGCAGGCTGTAACAGTCACCAGGTGCGATTACCGATCTAGAAAGTTAAATCAAGAGAAGAGACACACCCCCAAGATACTGCAAGCTCCACACTCATACCTGGACTTCAAGTAGACGGGCAATGGGATGATAACGATGCGACCAAAGTTGCAAGTTCGACGGCCTCCGTAAAATGCCTCGATGGAGAGGCTCTTTAGCCATACACGTGACATGCATTTCTTTCTTCTACCACGGCTTTTTCAATGTACAATTTACATTTTGCTCTGCAAATTTACATTTTAAATTTGTTCTGACAGTGGTGCAGATAATTGCATTTCTGAGTGCATACATTTGGGTGAGTGTGCGTGTACGTGTGCACAGGTGCATGCCTATGTCGCATGTAGGTGGTGCAGGTGTGTGTGTGTGTGTAATGTGTGAATAATGTGCATTACAAAGGAATATCGGAAATCCCAGGTTATACAATGCAAGCAAGCATGCCGTATGCATGCAAGCCGAATGCACAACACATGCACAGAAGCCCAGCCAATTCAGCTTGCCAGTGCAACAATCGTCACAGCTGTCTCGTCCCCAGCCACATAGGACGTGCTTTTTCTACTGCTGCCTCAGCATGCATCACGGTCAGGCAAACTAGGCAGCTCAGTTTACAAAGTCACCTCTCACCGGTTTCAGCGTCTTCAACATTTCGATCGCAAACTTTTCCATGTTTCTATGTGCATTCCCAAACTTCGAGAAGGCCAGACTAGCGTTGGGTTGAGGTTCTCGCACTCCAATCATGGAGAAGACTTCGCCAAATGCTGCAAACAGAACGGGAGTGTGTGCGATGACCTACATCATGGTCAATCGCGGAAGCTCAATCAGAAAAGCTTGCATCCTCGTTGCTTGGGAAACCAAAACTCGAATGAGCAAAGAGCAGTCCCACCAGCTGAAGGTCAACCACAGAGGCACAGTATGCAGTTGCTGTGCACTAAAAGGAGCTTTGCGCTAACTATACAATCGTTTGTCGCCAACGTCTTGTTCACATTGCCTGCATAAGCATGCATAATTTGCATATCCTAGAAAAAAGGTAAAGCAGAAGCTGGCTGTCCACCGGGTTAGCATACAGGTTCACCTATTCGTTGGCTCGGTTGGCAAGGTGAGGGCACAGCATACATATCAAGCATGTGCGTGCACACGCGCGCGCGCGCACACACACACACATGCACGTGCACACACATGTGCAGACACAGACCCCTGTGCACATACACACATGCTTGCACTCATGTGTGCATGCACAACTTAGAAGGCCAAGCAAAGCTGGCCAATCCAAAACAAAAAGAGATTTTGCACAGGGACACAGCAGACGGTTCTCACCCTTATGGCAATGTGACAGGTCATAGAAGGCTCTCAGAACGTTGCGAGTGTGCTCCATCAGTCCTCTGTACATGGCAGCAATCCGTTCCATCTCTTGGTGCCTTTTCACTAGTGCATCTGTAATTGGCCAAGTCTGAGCAGAATGCGCATTTCAAAGACTAACCGGTAGTCTTTTCGGCAGACTTAGCTTTCTCACAACTTTTCTTGGGGTTGTTGATAATTTAGCAACCATAACATACCGTTAGTCAGGATCGCACGGCTAAGGCCAAGGGCATCGGCAGTACTGGCATCCATTGTCTCAACGATCTTATGTTTGACCTTTTTCAGCACTGCAACAGAGCAAACAACAATTGCAAGCATTTAAACCATGCACATTAGATCTTTACACGTTAGCCAGTCGAGAGCTTTTTCTAGATTATAGTGTATGTGAAATGTTGCTACCAAGGTCACTACAACAAAAATATGGTAGGAGGATATGTCTGGAGTCTTCTTCGACAAAGCGACTAACAGTCTAGCCACAAATCACGAGCATCTACTAATTTCTGATATGTATTGAACTGTCACTTTTGTATGACGTCCGAGTAAACACATTTTAGTTTTGATTCATTCGCTATTCGTTTTGGCTAAATGTGACCCATGATATGAACCTTCGTCTGATTTTTTTCATCTGAAATGGGTGGTGCAAGTTCATCACTGCATGTGTAAAAAGGCAAACTTAGCAAGGAATAATAATAATAACAATAATACAGTTGATAAAGCACCCTCAGAGAACAAAATCTCTTTCTAGGCACTTTACATTTGCTGCAAAGGAAACACAGTAGAATGGTGAGTGGGATCAGGCTTGATAAACAACATGAATAAAATGGTTAGGGGTGACATGCACAGGGTCAGCATGCAAGTCTGGTTAGTGGCAGCATGCACAGTGTCAGCACGGATAAGCACATACAGGGCGAATCACAGGGACCCACTAAATGCTGTCATAAATAGGTTTTTTTTAATTTCGTTTTAAATGTGGTCAAGCCAGGGGATGTCGTAACGCAAGTCGGGAGTGAGTTCCAGACTTTAGGAGCATACGAACTAAATGTACAGTCTCCAAAGGATTTAAGGTTTATACAAGATGATGTAAACAGTTACATTCCGAACAGAGGGTGGTACGACGCTTGGCGTGGTGGGGAGTAGATCTGATAACTAGGTTGGAGCCAATGAATGAAGGGACCTAAAAGTGAGCAACAAATACTTGAAGTCGATCGCTTGCTTGACTGGTAGCCAGTGCAGGTCGGCAAGAAGTGGTATGATGTGGCAACTGTGACGCTCACGACAGGCAAGCCTAGCTGCACAGTTTTGCACCAGCGGTAAGCGCCTGATTGCACATGCCGGTAGGCAAGCAAGTAGTGAGTTACAGGAGTCAAGAAGGAATGTCACAAATGCACAGACCAACTTAAATATGGTACCCTATCTAAACAAGCCCGAATTTTAGCAATGTTATGTAGCTGAAAGTAGGCAGACTTGATTGTGGAGCTGATGTAGTCGTCTAACAAAAGATCCCTTTGTAAGATGACACCAAGATTTCGTGCATATTCAACGGAAGATATGCTGGCAGAGCCGATTTTAAGCATTAGCCTTTCCAATTTCTAAATCACACTTGGTTTCCCGTAACTAGTAGGTTAGTTTTTTCATCATTTAAGTTAAGAAAATCTGCTGCCATCCACGTACGGATGTAATGTAATGTATCTCCGTCTGTAACTCCACAAAGTCATAAAGACTATGTAGGTTTTATGAAGGAGAGTTTTCTATAGCACACTCACAGCCTAAGCGGCTTTCGGTACGCATTGGGTGGCCAACAGACAACAGACTTCGTCTCACGAAACAAAGAGAAAGTGGGAAACATAGTAGAATCAGGAGAGCAGTTGAGGTAGTGAGTAAGTAGCACGGAAGTACCAGCTCAGGACCGCTGAAAAGGATGAGCCATAGTCAGCAGCCGGAGAGTAGTTGTCGTGTAAGAATTGTGGAAGCGAGTCAATACATGCAGCAAGGGAGTTGAGAGAATTCGAGCTTCTCGAAGGCTGGGAGAGATCAAAGCAAAGGTACAACTGAGTGTCATCTGCATAGAAGTGAAAGTCTAGATTGTGCTTGGCAATCACATCGGCAAGAGGGAGAGTATAAACCGTGAAAAGAACCAGATTTAGCATGGATCCCTTACGTACCCCATAGTGGGCATTTTCTATATTTTTGAGACTCAATCAATAGGGCAATAACACTCACTACCAATGGACAAAATTGTATAACATAGTGTAGAATGCAATAACTGCTAGCTATATCCATATCTAGGCAGAGTCGAGGCTCCTTGCTGGCCAATATTCGTATCAAGGGCGGAGGTATTGCCTGACACGTTATTCTGATCGCGCACAAATCTCAACACATCCTTGACTTTCGAATGGGTTTAGAAATATAACATACATACATGCACCAAGCATGCTTTGACAAAGAGTCTACAGTTTTAGCAGCAATGAGGAATGTGTACAATTTATGAAGAACATGTCAACAGCTTTTGCAAACCTAAGCACCTGCTATGCCTCACATCACCCAATGATGGTGTCGTTTGGTAACCGAAGTTACACTCAGGCGACTTACATAGTGGCACATATCGCCAGGCAGCAAGCAATAAATTGGGTCCACTGAAAGACAATCTGCGAGCGATAAAATGGGTCTACGAGCAGTTCTTGAAAAGGCAATTTTCAAAATTTTTCCTTGCAAGAAATATGCATAGGCTAATCGTTAAACTCGTGATCTGCCTAAGAGAACACAAAGTCGGTAGCCCTCAAGATCGAGACACCCCTCGTACAACCCTGCCAGAAACCATAGCAAATAGCTATGATCGCAGGTCTAAGATTCTGCACACGAAATTGCACCGAAAGACGTCACAAATGTTGAGGCTTCGGACAACAGCTGCTACGCTTATAAGGCCTTTCTTTTGCTGCTGCGGTTTTCGCAAGCGGTGGCGGCTGCTTCACCGACTCGAATCTGCTAAAGTTATTTGGTAGCTAGCACTGCAGTTCGTTAGCCTTTCAAAGGCACAGAGAAAACTAAAACGAGGCTGGTCCTCTGGGCAAGAAGCAGTGGGAACCGGGCGACACAAGCAGCCAAAATGCGATTGGGTGTCGAGGCGTATCCGCCGAAGTACGTTGCTCGCACAAATAACAATTTAACACTGCAGAAAATGATTGAGATTAGCAGATTCACTCCGTCTGTCAACCGCTGAGCTCAGACAGCGGGGGGGGGGGGGGGGGGGGGGTGGAACAGCATCGATTGCAGCACAACGAAAGGTTCGGCTCAACTCGCGACTGCGAGCAAGGCAAGAAGGCGCAGGATGCCTGCTGCATGCGCAGCTGCGCGTGCTCACCGATGTCGAGCGTCTTGCCTTGCTTCGGGTCGGCATGCAGCTTATTGTAGCTGATGGTCACCAGACCCTGCAATAAGCGAGCGCGCGAGGAGTGGCTGGCAGGCTGGCTTCCGGCTGCTTCTGCTCGCCTGCTCAGCGCCACGATCGAGCCACAAACGAAAAGAAAGAGCGCCGAGCCAGCATAGTGGCTCTTGCACCGTTTCGAGCAGACCGAGCCTGAAGACTGACGGACTACCTGAGCAAACTGGATAGAACGCAAGCGAAGAATGCTTGCATGAGCATTGCAGTGAGCAAGCTAGCTGCTATGCACATTTTCAAGATTGTACGACGCCCTGGGGGGCACGCTTGAGGTTGCCAAAATCTTACGCCGACTGAAAGCACACTTCTACACTCGAAGACAGCAATGTCCAGCCGCACTATCGATGGGCACAAAATTGCAAATACCGAAAATAATCCCCCCCTGAATTTCCTTGTTGACTATTGCGCCGGCTCTACCACAGCTGCATGCGACGTCTTGCTTTGCCTCGATTGCAGGTCTAATATAATATCCTCATCGAGAGATATGCAAACGTGCACAGTCTGTCTCGGGTGTGCAGCGCGACAGAACGTCTTTTGAACATTTTTGAAGATGCACAGGGCATAACAAGCCCTTCACTAAGAAACACCGATTGGTGGCTCTTGCCGACCTAGATTCGAGCATTCTTAGCATAGGCTCGCTCGCTCTCACGCGTCACCTGCACTTAATTCGCGGACCGAACGGCAGGAGCAGCTCTGCCAGCGGTGGGCACGAGTACCTGCACCGACTGTATCAGCTGGGCCACCTCCACCTTGGTGTGGCCCTTGACGGAGGTGCCGTTGACGCCAACGATCTCGTCCCCGGCAGCCAGTGTGCCGTCCTTGCTGGCTGGCGACCCGTCGAACACTTGCACAATGTACAGGCACGGGCAGTTGGGCGCCCCTCCGCCGATCGTGACGCCGATAAGGTTCTTGGCATCCTTGTTCAGCACCACACTGCCAGAAGTCACCTTCATGCCCCTGTCGACGTCATCGAAGCAACTCGGACTCGGTCGAAGCTAGCCACTGGGCAAGGCCGACGACGACGGCAGCAGCAGCAGCCGGCAAGCACCGAGCAAGCAGCGATGAGAGGGAGGCAGCCAGCCGCGGCTAGCTAGCTGGTGCGAGTGCGCACCGACGAAATAAGCCGCCGGCTGCCTGCCCCAAGCAGGGGGCGGCCAGCAGCAGCAAGCCGAGGCACAAGCAAGTTCGCGCAGACGAGCAGCTTGCCGCACTGCCGCCACGAGCATTACAGGTTATCCTCCCAGGGCAGGGCCAAGTGCTTGGACATATCCATCAGCGCTGCACTGCTGCCTCCACTGCGAACTGCCGAGCTCTGCCGCGGGCTCTGATCAGCATCCTCCATTCTCTGCCAGATGATGGCCCAAGCGAATGTCCCCAGCTACCCACTCGATGGTGGCTGACAGCCAGCTAGCTTTCCAAGAACAGCTGGCCTTCCAACAGGCTGCAGCAGGCTAGGCCGGTGGGAGGAAGGGTACCAGCAGAAGCCGGATAGAATTAGGGATCTCTGAGCAGTGCTGGGTGGGTAATGCTGCAGTACCATTGAGCGATCCTAACGAAAAGATGCTAGGCTGCCAGAATGCTTATAAGCAGTAACAAATCACAGGAACAAAGGACTGCAGGGAATTGTCATTAGTTCACGAGATTGATAGCTAAGTAGCTCAAGGTCGGCACCAGGTGGGTGGGTAGGGGCCAACCGGCCAATCACTGCAGTGAAGGAAAACCTGTCAAGCATTTCATGAGGGGCTGAACCATGCTCATCACCAGCAGGCCGAAAGGGGTCAGGGAGGCAGGCACAGCTGTGCACAAGGTCCTCCCAATAATAAAAATAATACATCTAACATAGCACACTCAGAGAACTCAATAATAATATTAATAATACACTGGGTAAAGCTGGTTTGGGCAAGTGGTTAAGGTGCTCGAACCGACTAAGGTCTGGCTGAGTGTGGGCTCGAGCCCCGAGGCACACGTGTAAAGCACCTGAATGGAGATTCAGCTCTCTTGGGGTGCTATACAAACAATTCCATAAAGCGCTTCAGAGAACTCCCTGCAAATTACTGCCTCAACAGACCGCCTCCTATGCAAAGAAATAAATGGCAGAAAACAAATACATATGTATCTATGACACTTTGGCTGCTGTCCAAAGCACGTATAACACGAGTTCTCACGTAATGGGTATAGAAAACGTTCAGATCGGATATTGTTATGTACATTCCCTTGGGAGGAGGGGAGGCATCCAAAGTAAGTCATGCGTGACCGATAGAAGCCTTGGTTGGGTGGAGCTTATCAGAAAACCGACCAAAGACTGACATGATGGCAAACAGACAATTGATGGAGTGAAAACTGGTGGATGTAAAACGAACAGTGCAGATGAAGCCAAAAACAGCTGGAACACAGCTAGCGCCGGCAGCCGATGGTTGCACATTGAAGCAAACACGAAATCCTGGCTAAAGGCTTATCAGCAAACTCAGCATAGCATCCTTCTCTACTTTGCCAAAGCAGACACGATGGATTGGTGCCACAAGCTACTGCTGAGCCTTGATCGATGACTGGCCTCAGCAGCTGTGACCTGCCCTTGAGGCACACTGAGCAACTGCAACAGACTTGCTTGCTACCCACATCCGACCAAGGAAATCATGCTGGTCCCCTGGCAACCTCTGACAGAATGCTTGTATCAACTGCAGGTTGAAGCAGTTATTTTTCGTGCCGGCAACAGTTCCTATGGGATCAAGGGCAGAATGCACAAAACAAGCCCAGCTCATGCTATAGACTTGGAAGTTTTAGCCTTGTCTGAAGCTCACATGATTGACTGTACGATTACTACCTCAGATTGCTGACTCCAGCAAACATTAGCCAGCCACTGATCTTGCAGCCCATTGCAGATAGGTTGAAGAAATGAAATGGCCTGGTACCACTCTCTATTTGCTATCGGCATCAGAAGTTTTTGCAACAAACCGTACATCTGTGTGACACAGCCTGTAGTACTCAGGGTGTGAAAGCTTAAGAATGCTGCCTTAAGCGAATCGTCGTTAATGCATGAAAATCAAGATTCGGCATACTGCTCTTCAACGGCCCGGTGAGCCGAGAGTTGAAGGTAAAATAAAGATATTGCCCACAAGTTAGTACTCATAGGATCATAAACAAGTACTTGATGCCGATGCTGCAGTACAGACTACAGACCAGTGGGTCAAACTCACGTAATCCTCTCGAGAGATCCCTCGGGTGTCAGATAAAGCAGCAGCACAAATGCACAATTTTACGAACTAGCTAGTACCAGTGAAAAATCACGGATCAACTTCACGTTTGCTTCGGAAGGCGAGTCTGACTCGCTGCTGACCTAGCTGCTGGTAAGCACATCCCAGTAACTGCTTAAGAGTTTGTATTTACTGTGTACAGAAAAAAAGAAAAAGGTCAGACAAAATACTAGGTGATCCAAAGAGGCCTCTTTTTATGTTGTGGCAGAAGAGCCTTAAAGGCTTTCACCAACACTTGCTGCCGCAGTAAAGGATCGCCAACTGCGGGATTCGAACCCACGACCTCCTTACCTAGTGTGCCATCATGGCTCAAGTGAGCACCCATCCCCATCACCCTGAAGAATCACGGGCTGATTCTATTGATGCATGCCCGTCGCTTGCCACTAGATAGGCAAAGCAAGACTTCCGGTCGGTCGAGCTCACTGGGTAGCTTTCCAATAAGCCACATCAGCTGGTCCAAGCAGAAGTGGTGGAAGCCCCCCCCCCCCCCCCCCCCCCCCCCCCGTCGTCACTTTAGGGGACAGCGAAGGGAGAGCAAAAGCTGCTGGAATGCCACGGCTACCCTTTGAACAGCCAGTTAAAGTTAATAGCACTGTATATTTCTAGCATTCAAATGTTCAATTTCAACTAAGAGAGTGCAAGCTGCTGCTACATACGCACATTAGAAAACCCAGCAACCTTACTGAACAGAGGATGACTGGGTCAGATGTCCGAAGAAACTACAATAGCTGTCAAACAGGTTTACACATTCTGGCCCTTGTTTTCAAACCCAAGCAGTAGCAGGAGTCGTTTTACTCCCGGCTGCCACTTCATAAAGCAGCTCAGGCAAGGCTTTCGGTTTGGATTCGCCGAACCCTGTCAGCATTTCTGGCTGTATCACGAATGTCCTGTTGTGGGGGGTTCTCCAATGGGTACGTTAATCGCTGGCAAACTCTCAAAGATGCTACCACCATCTCAGTTAGCTCAGCATGTTAGGGAACTATAAATAATTAACTCTAATCATGGTCACCGATCAAGCTTTAGAGCTGGGAGTTAGCTAAGGCTGTCACGTCAACATGCAGCTACTTTTGTTCTCCAGCAGCAACCGAAGCGATGCACTTGGACTGTCTTTGGGGTAACGCTTTGCATGGTCTCACGCCACGGCATGGTCTCCCCAAAAAAAAGCCTTGCCATGCCAGTCCGGCACAAGTTGCTTAAGAAAACAGCCTATGTCGCCATCTTATAATTCTTATTTCCAGCCTTTGGCTTACATATTCGGAGAATGCCCCTAAAAATATGCTGCTGCTTACACTTCACCCTTCCTGAGCACCAGTAAATACAGTTAGCAATTTTCGGCCGTTCTATGTTGCCAGCATCGACGGCCTTGAACCAGAGGTGGTTGACAGCTGTGCATATACACAACTTTATGTCTTAACTTATGCAAATTTCCGAGAAAGAATATATGTCAACTTCCAACACTATTTTATGAATATTGAATATAGCTGGACTGCCGACTAGAGTTTTTCAGCATAATGTCCAAAAAGGGATACTATAGCATCAGGGGTACTAAGCCAGTTTGACTGGCATACTCTTCATATGCCAGAATCAAAAATCAGTATAGCTGAACTATGGTCATAGTAAAAGACAAGCCTCGAGCACAAGCTGAGTGACTACTGTGAACCCTTTCTAACAGTTGTTCGTTCAATGACACCACTACAAACTAACTGCAGCATGCAATTCCCACGGCTGGCATGCAATATACTCAATACATTCTTTGGCTCCAGCTTATCTCTCAGATCTACTCCCCCACCAGGCCGAGCATCATACCACTCGCTTTTCCAAATCCAACAGTTTACCAATACCTCTTACAAACCTAAAATCCTCTGGAGACTATGCACTTAGCTTGTATGCTCCCAAAACCTGGAACTCACTCCCGACTTGCACCAGAACGTCCCCTGACTTGACCATATTTAAAAAGAACTTAAAAACTCACCTATTTATGACAGCATTTAGTGGGTCCTTGTAATTCGCCCTGTATGTGCTTATCCGTGCTGACACTGTGCATGCTGCCACTAACCACACTTGCATGCTGATCCTGTGCATGTCACCCCTAACCATGTTATTCATGTTGTTTATCAAGCATGCTATTACTCACCATTCAATTGCGTTTTCCTTTGCAGCAAATGTAATGCGCCTAGAAAGAGATTGAGTTCTCCGAGGGCACTTTATCAAGTGTGTTGTTATTATTAATATTATCATTATTATTACATACTTTGTCTTATTATGGTATTCGTCAAGGTTGGATAGAATCTTTGTGACTGAGTGCATGTCGGAAAACGATAGGACTGGCAAGCTAATGACTAACGTGGCAAATATTTGCTACCAAACCTTACTCCTTAACTCCTTACCAAGCTGAATGCACGACTGCTGCTGTCTCCCAGATTACAGCCGGAAAACATGAATAGAACGATATCTGTTCAATGAGGACATAAGTTATCAGCCATGTTTGTCATCGAATGTGTATTCGTTCAAATAATTCAATTTGGCATCGATACTGGTATTACAAAGACAGCTGGCAAAAGAAAAATTCCTCCATGATTGGTCACAGGAGACAACATAGTCTTGCACCCAATTGCAACTGCCAAACAGCATGCATAATAATAATAATAATATTGCACTTGATAAAGCGCCCTCAGAGAACTTAATCTCTTTCTAGGCGCTTTACATTTGCTGTAAAGTGATATGCAATAGAATAGTAAGTTAAATCATGCTTGAAAAACAAACAAAATGAATAATATGGTTAGGGGTGACATGCACAGGGTCAGCATGCAAATGTGGTTAGTGGTAGCATGCACAGTGTCAGCACGCATAAGCACATCAAGGACGAATCACAGGGACCCACTAAATGCTGTCCTAAATAGGTGTGTTTTTAAGTTTCTTTTAAATGTGGTCAGGTCAGGGGATGTTCTGACGCAGGTCGGGAGGGAGTTCCAGGCTTTGGGAGCATATGAACTAAATGCACGGTCTCCAAAGGATTTGAGGTTTGTACGAGGTATTTCCAGACTGTTGGATTCCGAAAAGCAGGTGGTACGATGCTTGGCCTGATGGGGTGGTATATCTGAAAGATAGGCTGGAGCCATAGAATGAAGGGACCTAGAAGTGAGTGACAAAACCTTGCAGTCAATCCAGTGCTTGGCTAGTAGCCAGTGCAGGTCGGCGAGAAGTGGAGTAATGTGGCAACTGGGACGCTCACGATAGACAAGTCTAGCTGCCGAGTTTTGCACCAGCTGCAATCGCCTGATCGCACATGCTGGTAGGCCAGTAAGCAGTGAGTTGCAGAAGTCGAGACGAGATGTCACAAATGCATGGACCAACTTGGACGTGGTATCCTTATCTAAACAAGCCCTAATTTTAGCAATGTTATGAAGCTGAAAATAGGCAGATTTGACTGTGGAGCTGATGTGGTCGTCTAACGAGAGGTCGCTTTGGAATATGACACCTAGATTTCGAGCTGATTCAACTGGAGATATGCTGGCAGAGCCAATTTTGAAAGTCAGCCTTTCCAATTTCTGAATCACACTGGGTTTGCCCATAACTAGTAAGTTAGTTTTATCATCGTTTAGTTTTAGAAAATTTGCTGCCATCCATGTGCGGATGTCATCAATGCATGCAGCTAGTGAGTTTAGAGAATTTGAGGTGCTCGAAGGTTGGGAGGGATCAAAGCAAAGGTACAACTGAGTGTCATCCGCATAGAAGTGAAAGCCTAGATTGTGCTTGGCAATCACATCAGCAAGAGGGAGAGTATAAACCGTGAAAAGGACCGGACCTAGCACAGAGCCCTGAGGTACTCCATATTTTAGAGGTACTTCAGATGATCTTTGTCCATTCACGTCAACACTCTGGAGTCTCCCACTGAGATAGGACGTGAACCACTGCAGAGCAGTGCCAGTGATGCCCAGGCGAGATGAGAGGCGCTCTAGAAGTACTTTGTGATCGATGGTATCAAAAGCTGCCGAAAGATTGAGCAAAACAAGAAGAGACACTCTACCCATCCCATGTCTGCATTCCTAAGCAGGTCGTTGTATACCTGAAGCAATGCTGACTCTGTGGAGTGATTAGCTCTAACGCCAGACTGGAACTTACTAGCAAGGTGTGAGGTTTCGATAGAGGAGTTCACCTGGTCTGCCACGACCAGTTCCAGTGTCTTTGATAGGAATGGTAGAAGGGAGACTTGGCGGTAGTTGCTAAGTTCTCTTGGTCTAGTGTAGCTTTCTTGAGAAGTGGCCTGACTACAGCTTTTTTGAAAGGTGCTGGGACCTGACCTGAGGCTAATGACATATTAATGATGTTGGTTATGCATGGCAGCAGCAGATCAATGCAAGGTAGGAGCAGAACAGTGGGAATAGGGTCCAGTGGTCCACGGCAGCTATGCATCGCTGCATAGCTGCCGTGGATGCAATCACTTAGATAAAACACCAGCCACATTTACATCTCAAAGAGATATCGTGCCACTAGGAAGATATAAAGGTGTGTCACGTTACCACCAGGAGTCGAACCTATGACCTGCCACACCTGAGCCAGGAGCCATAACAATAAACCCATTTCGACAAAGCGCTATTCACTAAAACATCTGCTACTAAAGCTGAATGAAGTCAGTCACTGTCAAGCATTCAAGCCCCGATAGGAGAATTTAAATGCAAATTTGCAGGCTTCCAGTAGCCTAACATGGAACTGGTATCAGGTCAGCAGATTAGCTCGGGCTGATGTGTAGGGACTAGTACCAGAAAGCCCCGGGCCTCCCTAGAAGTCCACTGAACAGTGGCTTGTCATCCGACATGCAGCTTCAGCCTTCATATGATAAGCTGCCTGCAGTCCTAGGTCCAGGTATGGCCCCTAGGCTTATTCTGGTAACTCCCGACCATGCAAAGACAGCCCTTAGTTTTGGCTTGCCTTAAGACCTATTTGGGTCAACAACTAAAACTGTTACAGGCTTGCAACGGCCGAAGGTCAGCTACTGTCAGCCAGCACTCTAGGAGTCTGTTATTAGCCACTGAGAAATGGAATAAGCATAGGCTTGTCAAGTAGAGACTGCCACGTAGCTCAAGAAACTGCAGCTCAGTTTCATCATTTCATCATGGGAAAGTCGCATTAAGCTAGCTCAGTCCTGTTTGCCATCTGGTGCAAGCCCTCATTGCTCTTCAAATCCTGCTGTGGCCTCTAGCATTTTGCTTAGTGCCAAGTCTCATGAAAAAAGATGATCAAAATCAGGCAGGTGGGTGGGTAAGATCAATACTAGGGCGCCAGCAGCACGCACGGGTGCTTGAAACGACGGGCACGCAATACACATAATGATGATGATAATAATAATAATACATTTCATATAGATCCCTCAGAGAACTCAAGCTCTTGCTGGTACTTTACATTTGCTGCAAAGGAAGCACGATCGAAGGGTTAGGGGTAGCATGCTTAATAAACAACAAGAATTACATGGTTAGGGGAGACATGCACAGGGTCAGCATGCAATTGTTGTTAGTGGCAGCACGCACAGTGTCAGCACGCATAAGCACATAAAGGAAGAATCACACGGACCCACTATATGCTGTGATTAAGAGATGCACTTTTAGTTTCTTTTTAAATGTGGCAAAGTCAGATGTCGTGAAGCAAGTCGGAAGTGAGTTTCGCATGTCTGTGTCTCTGTCTGCAACACCAGGGGTTGTTAAGTTAACGAGTTTCTATAGCTCACTTAAAGTATGAGTCCCTTTCGTTGTGAATACCGTAACTAGTGAGTAGCATAGAAGTAGCTATACATGAAGGCTGGATAGGGATCTGGTACCAGAGTTCGAGGCAGAGTAGTTGTCATTACATATGACTCATGGAAATGGGTCTCGCAGCCTAGAACCCTTGGAGCAAAACCTGCTGTGGCCAGAGGTCTTTAAGGGAAAGAATGGAACAGCTAATTCATTGGTGTCATAGAGGACCTCAAAGCATGAGAAAATGGAAATCGGTGCAGTAGTTCAGCTAGGCATTAAGAAGCTAAGCCTTGGCAAGCCTTGTGGTTCAAAGAGATATTTTTATCCGCATTCAGCTGGCATAGCAACTCCTTTAGCAGAGGATGAGATTGAAATGAGATGAGATTGAGATGCAATGCTAAATTTCTTGGAATTGTAAACCACCCTTATACAAATATTCATCACCAGCTGTTGAGGCTGAACGGCCGATTTTTTTAGTAGCCCTACCAACACAGAACTACAGTAGTCCAGTGTTCACAGTTTAGGAAGCTAGTGAGATCTTTAGCCAGCTGAGGTAATAATAATAATAATAATAATAATATTGCACTTGATAAAGCGCCCTCAGAGAACTTAATCTCTTTCTAGGCGCTTTACATTTGCTGCAAAGTGATACGCAATAGAATAGTAAGTAAAATCATGCTTGAAAAACAAACAAAATGAATAACATGGTTAGGGGTCACATGCACTGGGTCAGCATGCAAATGTGGTCAGTGGCAGCATGCACAGTGTCAGCACGCATAAGCACACCGAGGACGAATCACAAGGACCCACTAAATGCTGTCCTAAATAGGTGTGTTTTTAAGTTTCTTTTAAATGTGGTCAGGTCAGGGGATGTTCTGATGCAGGTCGGGAGGGAGTTCCAGGCTGTGGGAGCATACGAGCTAAATGCACGGTCTCCAAAGGATTTAAGGTTTGTACGAGGTATTTCTAGACTGTTGGATTCCGAAAAGCGAGTGGTACGATGCTTTGCCTGATGGGGTGGTATATCTGAAAGATAGGCTGGAGCCATAGAATGAAGAGACCTAAAAGTGAGCGACAAAACCTTGAAGTCAATCCGTTGCTTGACTGGTAACCAGTGCAGGTCGGCGAGAAGTGGAGTAATGTGGCAACTGCGACGCTCACGACAGACAAGCCTAGCTGCCGAGTTTTGCACCAGCTGCAATCGCCTGATCGCACATGCTGGTAGGCCAGTAAGCAGTGAGTTGCAGAAGTCGAGACGAGATGTCACGAATGCATGGACCAACTTGGACGTGGTATCCTTATCTAAACAAGCCCTAATTTTAGCAATGTTATGAAGCTGAAAATAGGCTGATTTGACTGTGGAGCTGATGTGGTCGTCTAACGAGAGGTCGCTTTGGAATATGACACCTAGATTTCGAGCTGATGCAACTGGAGATATGCTGGCAGAGCCAATTTTGAAAGTCAGCCTTTCCAATTTCTGAATAACACTAGGTTTGCCCATAACTAGTAAGTTAGTTTTATCATCGTTTAGTTTTAGAAAATTTGCTGCCATCCATGATCGGATGTCATCAATGCATGCAGCAAGTGAGTTGAGAGAATTTGAGGTGCTCGAAGGCTGGGAGGGATCAAAGCAAAGGTACAACTGAGTGTCATCCGCATAGAAGTGAAAGCCTAGATTGTGCTTGGCAATCACATCAGCGAGAGGGAGAGTATAAACGGTGAAAAGGACCGGACCTAGCACAGAGCCCTGAGGTACTCCATATTTTAGAGGTACTTCAGATGATCTTTGTCCATTCACGTCAACACTCTGGAGTCTCCCACTGAGATAGGACCTGAACCACTGCAGAGCAGTGCCAGTGATGCCCAGGCGAGATGAGAGGCGCTCTAGAAGTACTTTGTGATCGATGGTATCAAAAGCTGCCGAAAGATCGAGCAAAACAAGAAGAGACACTCTACCCATGTCTGCATTCCTAAGTAGGTCGTTGTATACCCGAAGCAATGCTGACTCTGTGGAGTGATTAGCTCTAAAGCCAGACTGGAACTTACTAGCAAGGTGTGAGGTTTCGATATACGAGTTCAGCTGGTCTGCCACGACCCATTCCAGTGTCTTTGATAGGAATGGTAGAAGGGAGACTGGGCGGTAGTTGCTAAAGTTCTCTTGGTCTAGTGTAGCTTTCTTGAGAAGTGGCCTGACTACAGCTTTTTTGAAAGGTGCTGGGACCTGACCTGAGGCTAATGACATATTAATGATGTTGGTTATGCATGGCAACAGCAGATCAATGCAACGTAGGAGCAGGACAGTGGGAATAGGGTCCAGTGGACTTGTTGTCTTCTTTGATTGAGATACGAGCTTTAGGACTACATCACTAGTGACCTGTTTAAATGCAGACATTGGTAGTATGTAATCCATATTCTTAGACTGGAATCAAACATGATGACTAATGGTAATAATGATGGTTATAATAATAGATAATAATATTATACAACAGATAATAATAACTATTTATGCGGTGGAATTAGTCTTCTGAGGGATAATTTTAAACATAAAGCAGTTGTCAAAGAGGACAACTAACTACTACTAATAATGATAATAATAACAGTTGAATTGTGCTCTCAGAGAACTTAATCTCTTTCTAGGCACTTATGCTGTAAAGGAAGCATGGTCACATGGTTAACAATATCATGAGCAATGCCAACAAGAATAAAATGGTTAGAGGTGGCATGCACAGAGGGAAGCAAGAACAATGTCAACAAGGATAAATTGCTTAGAGGTGGCATGCACAGGGGGGGGGGGAGGAGCACCATGCAAAGATGGTTACTGGCAGCATGCACAGAGAAAGCATGCATAAGCACACAAAGAACGAATAACAAGGACCCGGTAAATGCTATGCCAAAAGGGTGCATTTCTTTTAGCTTCCTTTTAAATTTCTTTAAGTCGTGTAGTTCAAGGGATGTCGTAACATCAGTCGGAAGTGAGCCCCAGGCTTTGCAAGCATATAAAATACTAGCTGATCTAGCAGCCTCTTTTGTATAGCAACAGAAAAGCCTTTACGACTCTCACCACTGCTTGGGGCTGCGAAAAAGAATCACACACCGCCGGACTCAAACCCACAACCTCATGACCGAAGTCGTAACAAGCAACCACCTTACCTAGTGTGCCATCACGGCTCAACAAGCATACAAACTAAAGGCACGGTCTCCAAAAGATTTAAGGCTTGTTCAATGTGCAACTAAACGACTTGATCCAGAAAAGCAGGTATTACGATGATTAGACTAAAGAGGGAGTAGGTCTGACAAAGGTAGGTTAAAGGGACCTAAAATAAGTGACAGAATATTTTAGTCGATGCGCTGCTGGTTTGAGAGCCAGTGTAAGTCGGCAAGAAGTCGTCTGATGTGACAACTATGCCCATCACGACAGGCAACCCTAGCTAAGCAAGAAAAGTGGTTAAGACCACTATCGACCATCTTAACCACTCATAACCAAACATACGGCCTACATACTAATCACAATGGCAACTTAGCAAAACGATTATCCAAATTCTTCAAATGCAAGATAGAACAGATTAGACACCACACCGCCTCACTTTCTGTCCCTGCAGGACTGCAATCTCATAATTGCCCTGCTTTTTTTCTCGCATGATTTTACTTACCATTCAATTGTATTTCCCTTTGCAGCAAATATAAAGCGCTAGAAAGAGATTAAGTTCTCTAAAGGCGCTTTATCAAGTGTATTATTATTATTATTATTATTATTTCTCTCCCAGTCCTTCACTGATATATCTATCAAACTCGTTGCTAAATTTGTCTCTCAGGCTGAAAAGACTACCAGTCCTTTTGTCCAACAGTACCCAGTATGAGGTGCACTGACCTGTTGTTGCACACATAACAAATATTGTAAATATATCCTTCGTTACTGGGGTAGAGTACCTAAATCTCAAATAACACCTGTTGTCAGGCCACTCATAAAGCTGCCAACCCTAGATAGTAATAATAATGAAAATAATCCATTGGTAAAAGTTCCCCCAGTTAACTCAATCTCTTTCTATGCACTTTGCATTTGCTACTAAGGAAGCATGACGACTTGGTTAGCTGTAACAAGTACAACATGCATAAGATGGCTCGTGGTAACATGATCTGTGGCACCCATAAGCACACCAAGGACCAATCCGACGGACCAAGCAAATGCTACGAGGAACATGTGCATTTTTAGCTTCTTTTTAAATGTCAGGTCCGGGAATGTCGTGACGTCAGTCGGGAGTGAGTTCTCGGCTTTGGGAGCATACAACTACAGGCATGGTCTCCAAAGGATTTGAGGTTGGTTTGACACACATCTAAACAAGTTAGTCAGAAGAAAAGGTAGAGCAATGCCTAGCCTGTTTGGGAAGTAGATTTGATAGGTAAGCTGGAGCCAGAGAATGAATGCCGCTTGATCGAAAGCCAGTGCATTTCGTCGAAAAATGGTGTATAGTGGCAATTTTGACGCTAACGATAATCAAGCTGAGCAGCACAATATTGCATCATCTCAAGTGCCTGACTGTTAAGACTGATAGACATGCAGGTAGTGAGCTAAAAAAGTCAATACGGTATGTCAAAACTGCATGGACCAACTTGGATGTGGAATCCCTGTCTAAGAATGTCCGAATTTTGCAATGCTTTGTAGCTGAAAGCAGACATAAGATAACAATGGAACTGAAGTACTCGGCTAGTGAAAGGTCAGTTTGGAACTGGACAACTAGATAACGTGAAGATTCCACAGGTGATATGCTGGTAGAGTCTATTTGGAGCATTACCCTTTCCAATTCCTGAGTCTCCCTAGATTAGGTTGCTTTTTCGTCATAAATTTGAGAAAGTTTGCTGCCATCCATGTACAGATTTCAGCATTACATGCAGCAAGGGAATTGAAAGAATTCGACGAGCTTGAGGGCTGGGAGGGATCAAAGCATAGGTACAACTGAGCATCATCAGCATTGAAATGAAAGCTTAGATTGTGCTTGGCGATACTATCTGTAAGAGGGAGAGAGAGTATAAACTATCACAAGAATAAATTATGAAGTGGATTTAAGTGGATTTATCTCAGTGAACTAAATAAGTGGATTTAGCTCAGTGAACTAATCTTTTAATTGCATTCCTGCTTAGTTTGTGTGCTTTGCTGTGCATGATTCAGTGCCTGTACCTAACAGCAATAGTTTACCAGGGGTCTTACTAACCAGTGACCCCGGGTGTCTTTTGTGTGCTTTTGCAGGCTTGTCTAACTATGATTCCTAACATGCCATTAATGGCTTCTAAAAGCCTCCTCTAAAGTACATGAATTGAGACTGGCTTCTTGTATGATGCTACACCAGGGACTTACTGTTATTACTAGTAAGGATTTTCAGGGGTTCATGGCATTTAAGAATGCTGCCAACAGATTAAAGCATGCCTTCTGAACACTATACTTAAGTGTCTCACTTAGTGCTGTTGGTAGGGTAGCTCAAAATAATGATGAAAATAATAAAAATGTGCCCTCTCGTCAGCTTAGTCTGGGCTTCAGATGGCAGACACCACATTCACAAAACCAGGCAGAAGAAGTGACATACTTGAGGACAGTGATATCATTGCCGTAGTAATACTACTACTAATATTTAGAGTTTACAAAGCGCCCTCCGAGAACTCAATCTCTTTCTAGACGTTTTGCATTTGCTGCAAAGGGAGCACAATCAAATGGTTAGTGGTAGCATGCTCAAAAAAACACAAGAATAACATGGTTAGGGGTGACATGCACAGGGTCAGTGTGCAAGTATGGTTAGTGGTAGCATGCCCAGTGCCAGCAGGCATAAGCATGTAAAGGTTGAATCAGAGCGAACCACTATTGCTGTCATAAATAGGTGTTTTTTAATTTTGCTTTAAATGCGGTCAAGTCAGAGGATGTCGTGACGCAAGTCGGGAGAGAGTTCCAGGCTTTGGGAGCATACGAAGTAAATGTATGGTCTCCAGAGGATTGAGGTTTGTACGAAGTATACATAAACACTTAGATTCCGAACAGCAGGTGGTACGATGCTTAGAATGGCAAGGGAGTAGATCTGATAGGTAAGCTGGAGCCAAAGAATAAAGGGACCTAAAAGCGACAGAGAAAACCTTGGATGTCGATGTGTTGCTTGGCTGGGAGCCAGTGCAGGTCAGTGAGATGTGATGAGATGTGGCGACTGCGCTGCTCACGACAGACAAGCCTAGCTGCAGAGTTTTGCACCAGCTGTAAGTGCCTGATCGCACAGGCCGGTAGATCAGCAAGCGGTGAGTTACAGAAGTCAAGGATGTCACAAATGCATGGACAAATTTAGATGTGGCATACCTGTCCAAACAGTAGGCATGCACGATCGTATCAAGCAGTGTACTCATTGAGAGCCAGCAAAAGCTACACTGGCAACTAGCTCGGCTGCTGGAACCTAGGGCACCAGGCCGGCAGTTGGTGGGGGGGGGGGGCTGGGAGAAAACTGACTCGCAGGCATGCACAAGATAGCAACCAGGTGCCAAGCATGCCCATAGATTAATAATAAGTCGGTGCCTTTAAATCAAAGGTCTGTATTCGATAGCCACTGACTGCAGCATCTAATTGGAACCGGGAATAAGTCACTGGTTCGAATCCTGAGTCCAACGAGCTTTTGAAGTATTGGGTACAACAGACAGCTGCTCTCTGCCCACTTCTTGTCATGAATTTCTCTTCATGTTGTCACTGTAATTACCAAGATCCATCTAGGGTTTAATTTGAATGCAGGCGACACACCTCTTTGCATGTACATCGAGTCTCCTTGAGGTTTTTAGCATGTCGAACGTTCTCAACTCCTTTGCAGAATGTATTGCTGACATGACGGTACCTAATAAAAATTATTAGATGATTCTATAGACCCAAAGACAACTAATTTTCTTTCTAGACACTTCATTACTACTGGAAAGGAAGCATCTCAATTGGTTTGTAATATCGTGCACCATCTTAGCATGAATAAGAAAACTAAAGCCATTCATATGGACCAAGCAAATGCAGAAAGAATCGGTAGCTATTTAGCTTTTTAACTTGTTAGTTTTTAGTTAGTTAACTTTTTATGTCGGCACGTCAGAAAAAAAGAAGTGCTTGTTTGTGCTGGCAGTGTGCATGCCACCTCTAACCATATTATCCTAGTTGACATTGTGCATTTTTCCAGCAACTATTTGACCATTTTTTTTAAACAGCAAATACAAAGTGCCTTTAAAGAGATTAAGGTCTCTGAGGATGCTATATAAATAAATTATTACTATTATTACCAAGTCAGGGTGTGTAGTGAGGTCAACAGGGTTAAGGTTTTTGGAAATATACAACGAGGGGCGCAGTCTGAAAATGATTTGAGCTAGCTTCAAGGCATAGCTATACAGGTTGAGTCAGCCGAGCAAGCGTTACAATGCCTAGACTAATTAGGAAGTACTTAAGATAGCTGGGCAATAGCAAGTAAATGTAAAGACCTAAAAGTGAGTTAAACACTTTGCAGTTAATAAGCTGCATGATGGGAAGCCAGCACAGGTCAGTGAGAGAAGGTTAGTGTGGCAACTCTTGACGTTCACAACTGAAAAACCTAGCCGCAGAGCTTTGCAACAATTGTAAGAGTCTTATTGCACAGTGAAGGCCTGCCAGTAGAAATTCGAGTGTCTTTGTGGAATTCGGGTGTCATTTCTAAGAACTCTCCTTGGTGAACACATCGGCTGCATCTATATTTTTCTATTTTCATCTCCATAATATTGCATACTATGAATACATAAATAAATCCTAGCTGATTAAACAGCCTCTTTTTGTATAGCAACATGGTTTATACAACAATCTTTAGCTAGGCTTGCCTACCGTGAACGTCACAGTTGCCATGTGACACCCCTTCTCACTGACCTGCACTGGCTCGCCAGCAAGCAGCATGTTGACTTTAAAGTTTTGCTACTCGATTTTAGCTCCCCTCAACCTCTTGCTCACACCTACATATCGAAACTGCTTCCCAATCAGGTTAGGCATTGTAGCACATGCTCTTCTGACTCGCGTGATCTAGCTGTGCCCTAAACCAACACCAAATTCTTTGGAAACCGTGCATTCAGTTCTTGTGCTCCCAAAGCCTAGAGCTTGCATTCAATGAACGTTGCAACATTCCATGACTTGACTAAACAAAAAAAAACGCTTAAGTCCTACTGTTCCTCACAGGATTTACTGAGTTCGTGACAATAGTGCTAAGCGTGCTTACATGTCATGAAGCTGTGCTTGCCTGCTATCACTAGCCAATTGACATGCTCCCTTTCCACCATATGTAAAGTGTTTATAACGTGCTTAAGTTATCTTGGGGCACAGTATACATGTCTTTTTATTACCAACCGATTATTCTCAACCGTTGCAACACAGCAGCCGCTGATCAAAAAGACGGCATACGACTTAACCAGTGCAGCCCTAGCAGCAGGAGCATCAGCTTCACCACAGCATTGGCTGGGGAAAATACGAACAGAGGAAAGTCATTGCAGCATCACAGCTGCCAACTGTCTGAACAGATGGTAAATGCCACAAAAGCTACATCAGCAGCAAAATGCAGCTTCATTGGCAAGGTGAAACAGTCGATAGTATTGGGACACAGCTTTTTTTTTAAGCCGATGATCACGTAACAGATTTACTGCTACATTAGATGGCTGGTGTTACAAACAGAAGAAACCGGGCAGTATTTCCAACTATCCTGAGCTGCTACTTCAATGCTACTCACTACTTTAACTGATCTCCGGACTCGGCTATGATTCTCACTTTCTCTTTGTTATGTGAGATTAAATCTGTTGGCGAATAATAATAATAGTGATAATAATATTACACTTGATAAAGCACCCTCAGAGAACTAACCTCTTTCTAGGCGCTATATATATGCTGCAAAGGAAACACGATCGAATGGTGAGTGGTATCATGCTTGATAAACAACATGAATGACATGGTTAGTGGTGACATGCACAGGGTCAGCATGCAAGTGTGGTTAGTGGCAGCATGCAGTGTCAGCAAGCATAAGCACATGAACTACGAATCATAGGGATCTACTAAATGCTGTCATAAATAGGTGCGCTTTTAATTTCTTTTTAATTGTGGTCAAGTCAGAGGATGTCAAGAAGGAAGTCGGGAGTGAGTTTCCGGCTTTGGGAGCATACCAACTAAATGCATAGTCTCAAATGGATTTAAGGTTTGTACGAGGTATAGGTAAACAGTTCGTTTTTTCCGAAAAGGGGGTGGTACGATGCTTGGTCTGGTGGAAGAGTAGATCTGATAGCTAGGCTGGAGCCGTAGAATAAATGAACCTAAAAGTGAGTGACAACACCTTGAAGTCGATCGCTTGCTTGACTGGTAGCCAGTGCAGGTCGGCAAGAAGTGGTGTGATGTGGCAACTGCGACGCTCACGACAGGCGAGCCTAGCTGCACAGTTTTGCACCAGCTGTAAGCGCCTGATTGCACATGCTGGTAGGCCAGCAAGCAGTGAGTTACATAAGTCAAGACGGGGTGTCACAAATGCATGGACCAACTTAGATGTGGTACCCTATCTAATCAAGCCCGAATTTTAGCAATGTTATGTAGCTGAAAGTAGGCAGACTTGATTGTGGAGCTGATGTGGTCGCCTAACGAAAGGTCACTTTGGACTAAAAGACACCTAGATTTCGTGCAGATTCAATAGGAGATATGCTGGCAGGGCTGATTTTGAGCACTAGCCTTTCCAATTTCTGAATCACATCTGGTTTGCCCATAACTAGTAAGTTAGTTTTATCATCGTTTAATTTAAGAAAATCTGCTGTCACCCATGTGCAGATGTCATCAATACATGCAGCAAGTGAGTTGAGAGAATTCGAGGTGCTCGAAGGCTGGGAGGGATCAAAGCAAGCATACACAGAGTGTCATCTGCATAAAAGTAAAAGCCTAGTAGATTGTGCTTGTCGATCACATTAGCAAGAGGGAGAGGATAAAACGTGAAAAAGAACCAGACCTAGCACAGAGCCCTGAGCTACCCCATATTTCAGAGGTACCTCAGATGGCCTTTGTCCATTCACATCAATACTTTAGAGTCCCCCACTGAGATAGCACCTGAACCATTGCAGATCAGGGCCTGTGATGTCCAGGCGAGATGAGAGGTGCTCAAGAAGGGCTTGGTGATCGATAGTTTCAAAAGCTGCCGAAAGATCGAGCAAAGCAAGCACAGATACTCCACCCATGTCTGCACTCCTAAGTAGGTCGTTGTACACCCGAAGCAATGTTGACTCTGTGGTGATTAGCTCTTAAGCCAGACTGGAACTTACTAGCAAGGTTAGAAGTTTCAATATATGAGTCAATCTGGTCTGCCACGACTCGTTCCAGTGTCTTTGATAGGAATGGTAGAAGGGAGACTGGGCGGTAGTTGCGTAAGTTCTCTTGGTCTCGTGTTGCTTTCTTGGGAAGTGGCCCGACTACACCTTTTTTTTGAAAGGTGCTGGGACGTGACCTGAGGCTAATGACATAGTAGTGATGTTAGTCATGCATGGCAGGAGCATATCAATGCAATGCAGGAGCAGGATAGAGGGAATTGGGCCCTTAGGACTTGTTGTCTTTTTTGATAGGGATGTGAACTTCAGGACGAGATCACTAGTGACCTACCTTGAATGTTGACATTGAGGTGCTGCAAGGAATCGAGGGACAGCATTCTAGGGGGGGGGGACGGGTGCTGCCATCGGAGGGATGGACTACATGGTCTTGCTTATGTTCAGGGCTACCGAGTGCATACCGCTTAGGTTTTGAGTGAGCTATAAAACCTCTCCTTAGTAACACCCACACAGTCTTTGCAGATTTGTGGAGTTACAGATGGCAGTACATACATGTATACATAATATTTATAATGCAAGCTGCAGGACAAAAGGAGCTTAGGGCAACAGCAGGGCCAGCTAAAAATGTTCAAAAGAGCAAGCTTGATGATAGAAATCGTGCTAGCACAAACCTTAATTGTAAGGTCCTATCAATTTGACAGTCAACATTAGGCTCAGTCTACAACATCTGCATGGCCACAATCATCAACGGACCAAGGCCAGAGCAGTTAACCACTACAGGACAGTTTGGAACCCAAAAGACGACGAGCCTAGACAAAGGCAGTCTTACTCACGAGCGAAATCTCCCTGCATCAACCCTGCATATAATCTAAATGAGCTACAACCGTGCTACCGACACCATCCAACTGCAGCATCGCAGCTGCTTTGTATGATGGGATGTACAGCTTAGGTGCCAACTCCGGTAGGAAAGCTGGCCAGTAGCAACGCAGTGGGTCGTGGTGTATCCCTGGCCTGCAGGAAATTTGTATGCACCAAGGGTGTACTCTGCCCGTCGAAAAGAACCGTTAAGTTTTTATAGTAATAACTTCCGAGCTCTAGACAAAAACACTTTGCTCTTTGCATCTTTCCGATACGTGAAAGACCAAGCGAGAGCGAGAGGGAGAGCTAGAGAGAGAGAGAGAGAGAGAGAGAGAGAGAGAGAGAGAGAGAGAGAGAGAGAGAGAGAGAGAGAGAGAGAGAGAGAGAGAGAGAGAGAGAGAGAGATAGAGAGAGAGCTAGAGAGTGAACGAGAGAGAGAGAGAGAGCTAGAGAGAGAACGAGAGAGAGAGAGGAGAGAGAAAAGAGTGAGAGACAAAGAGTGAAAGAGAGGAGAGGGAAAAAGAGAGAGAAGAGAGAAAGAGGAGAGAGAGGGAGAGTGAGAGAAAAAGAGCGAGAGAAAAATAGAGAGGAAGAGAGCAGAGAAAGAGAAAAGAGAGAGTGAGTGACGAAAGAGAGTGAGCGGCAGACTCCTATCAGCAAAAAGTCGGACAGCCAACTCTGGACCCGGAGCAGTTCAGGGCATTATCATTATGTCGGCGAAGCACGTGAACGAAGAAAACTTGCGCCTCGGTCGACCAGAGGCTGAGGGCAAACGCTCGAGCGTCAAATAGAGGGCCTGCAGCTGACACGCTACAGGTAATAACAGACGGCGGCGACTAGCAGGACGTCAACTCACAATGTGTCTTCCTCGAGTTCCATCTCGGGGTACTCAAACATGCCCACAGCGGCAGCCATTCCACCGGCAGCGATTCGGCGCAGCCTCAGGTTTTTTTTGGATAGCGTGGATATATCACATTACTGAGCCGCAGGAAAATACGCAGGCAAGCAGTAGAAGCCGGGTCCGTAGGACTGAGGGTAGGCCCGCATAAAAGTGAAGTTCGAAGTCAGCAGACAGCTACTGACTCCTTCAATTTTCTGATAGATTTACTAAATAAAGATTAAATATTCTACATAAATTTAAGCTTCTGAGAATTAATCGTGCATATAACATATGCAGTATTACACTTTAGATGTATTGCAGGTGCGAGTTCTACCGATCCTAGTTTTATACCCATTCAGTAGCCATCTACGACTTCCTTTTCCGGGCAGCGCATGTGGCTACGGGTTTACATCTTCTGAGCCTGCGCCAACGCCCTTGCATTTAAGTATTTACTCTTACAGTCTGTACTATATCATGAAGCTGCGGGTATCAGAACTTCCAGAAGACGCAGAGACATTGCCGACGGTACCGAAGAAGCTGAAGAAGAAAGTAAAAAAAGAGATAGAGGAAGCTTCAGTCGAGGTATGGCCGCATTAATATGAGCGGTTTGTGTGCGTTGCTTGGTGGAGATACCATTTAGTGTCACCGGATCGTCGTGTTTTTGTGTTAGCAGATTAATGTCTGCTAGGGCAAGTGGATTGAGGATCTTCACCTCCTCGATGCTGGTTTGGATATTGGTGCTGACCACGCTAAGCGGTTGGACATACAAACTAATGTATGCATTCTGGCCCAGCTGTCCTGCCTAGTATACTTTATAACCTTATCGTTTAAAAAGAGACGTATATCAGGGGCATAATTTGCGCTGGCACTTCCACAGCCACCCGTTAAGTAGATTTGACCCAGCATAGACCCATTAGTCAGGTATTGTGTTAGCTCAGCCTTGATTATGCAAGCGCTGCAAAAACCTCTTGTATCCTCCATAATTGACCTGAAAATCTAAATCTGTTCTCGCGTGTGCTGTGGAATCATCAGTGCTGGATGTTGCCGGCCTGTTAGCTACGAAGTACACGTGCCTTTGTGTTGACCTTGAAAGCTAACGACTGGGATTGCTGTCAGCCATTTACCTTTTACTCGGCTGCATACAGGAGTCTCACTGGGTAGAATGCCCAGCAAGGTGTCGTGACTCTCATTCCCGCGTAAACTGGGTTAAGGTTGAAACTGTTCTATGGTTGATTGACTTCACCTACCATGCATGAGTGGTCAGTGCATCTCTTATCAGAGGGCCTGTTTTTATCTTAGCTGCTCCCTTGGAGTGTGAGCTGCACTACTGATATTTCATAAAACTCGTTAGATGTTAACATTACGTTTTTATTTCTTCACCGGAGTGAAAACTAGAAATGTGCTCCAAAGTACGTGATAGTTCTATCTTGTCAACACAATGAAGAAGCTTCAGGATCCTGAAGCTAGTTTAAAGTGTTTTAAAGCGATCGGTGAGTGCTGATCCTCGATTTTATTATTTCTATTATGGAGATGTGTGATCATAAGTGTCCGTTCGAGCTTAAAGGCAATGATGGTATACCAATCATCTAATCGCGTTTGGTCTCCTACATTTTCAAGTCCCTGCTTATTGTGCAAAGTAAATAATGTTGCTTTTGTATCATTAACTTATTTGAATTCACTCCGGCAATTTTGGTCTGTTTTACCATAAGCTTGTTTACTTTAGTTTGATTTGTGTTGCTGATTTATTTAGCTTCTATTGACTCAAGTGTAAGTGGCTTGTAAAGGAGTTTCCTTGCATTTTCTATTGCAATTTTAAAATATTGCAATCTAAAACCTAGTTTTGAATGACCTAGTTGTGATCTGAAAGCCTTGGTATTCTCCACATCAGTACCTAAGCAGCGTTATATTTTGGGAATTTGCGGTTTTTTGCCACTTTAGTTTGGTGTAGAGGTCATAGTGCTTCGTTAATTGTTCGTCCACTTCTGCAGTCCATTCCCATATGAACCAATTATAATTTACAGCTAGCCACAATATCTTCATTAGCTAAGTTGATGATAATTTGCTGTGAGTGTCTACCTGCACCAGCAGGCTATCAGTTGTGTTGTACCATGCTGAACACTGGAATCGATCCTCCTGTAAAGGTGCTTTACCTCGCAGGGTTTACTAAAACACCAAAATGGCAGCCGGTAAGCTGCAAAGTTTGGAGTTCTGTTTGGCCGGCCGTCTTCTTGTTCTGTTGTTTTATATTTCTGGCCCAGTCTCATGCTTTTGCTTAATTTTGAGTTTCGATTGTGTGCCTGAGGTCTGATGCTGCTAACTTTAGCCCGTGTGGTGTCCTTTGTTTATCAGTGAGGCTGGTTACTCGTGATTATCCTAGGGGTAAGTGATAAGCTAGTATGAAGTTGCAGTCAGCACTAAAAGTTAATAATATCTAATTCACCGATGAGCTATCCGAATGATTTTCCCATGCTCCAAGTATGATCTGGCTCTTTGGGGTTGGCTTGCTGCAGGAGACTTCTCCGATAAAAAAGAAAAGCAAGAAGGTTAAAAAGCAGCTTGACGATGAGCAGAAGCAGCATTCTGCCGACGAGGACGACGGAGGTGGCGGGTGGAAGCCAAGCAATGACGACGAGAGGCAAGGCGACTTCAAGAACTTCCGCATCAGTCCTGGCACAGTAGCAAAGCTGAGAGGTTTGTAACTCGTGGATGAAGACGTTATCGTCCTATATTTGCTTGGCTGACATTTCTGTCGGTCACCAGTACATCTGTGACGTTGTAGGCAGGAATGTCAACTACCTCTTCTCAATCCAGGCAAAGACATTTGATTATATTTATGATGGAGAAGATCTACTAGGTCAAGCACAGACCGGAACAGGGAAGACAGTAAGTCTTTCTCGGCACTCCTTGTAGGCAGTTCTGACTGCTCATGCGACTACTGTCTGTGTGCGCCCCCCCCCCCAAAGACCCACACTTTCTCCCTGGGCCCAACCATCAACTTTGAGACTTATGGCAGGTCTAAATTCCTGGCCACACCATTCAATACCATCGAGTAAGATGCAGCTTACCCTTAAATATCGTGCTCAAGACTTACGCATTATTTACTCTAGTGGAGGCTCGATGTCTGAATCTGGCAACAACTATGTAGTTCAAGCCTGGTCATTATAATTCATTTTCTCTTGTAATAACTGCTCACTGTTTCGAGGGGAGTATTTCTGGTCTCTTTTAAGAGACAGAATGTGCTAGCACACCGAACTTCATACTGTCCGTGTTAAATCTTCAGTTAATACTAATAATAAATTTGTATAGCACCCTTAGAGAACTGAATCTCTCTCAAGGCACATTACAGGTGCTGCTTGTAAAGCATTATTGAATGCTTGGTGGTTAACATCCCCATTGTAGTAATAGTTGGTTTTTTATTATAATGTTAGTAATAGTCGATGTTTGTATAGTACCATACAAAGCGAAATGTCTTTTGGAGCTCTCCACATATGTTGAAAAATAAGCATGTCGGTTGGTTTGTGATAGCATGTCAAATTTCGAGATGCATTAGCAAATAAAGGCTAAATCACACGGGTAGATCAAATACGAGCTAAATCATAAGGATAAAGCAAATGCTGTGAAGAGCATGTTGATTTCAGCTTAAATGTCAGTGTTGTCATGGTCTCGGGTGGTACAATGGTCCAGGCTCTTTATTGCATAGGACCTCAAGGCACGGTCTGCAAGCGATTTGAGTTAAGTTGGAGGCACAAAAATACAAATTACATCAGAAGAGCTGTGATATTGTGCCTGATTTAGAATTATTTCAGATTGGAACATCAGAGCAAGATAATGGAGATACATGTAAGTTAAAAGCTAGACTTTCAGGTCAGTAAGCTATTTGTTAAGGAGCTATTTTAGGTCACTGAAAAGTGGTGTAATGTGATGACAGCAACCTTTGCTACTGACAAGCCTTTCTCCCGAGGAGTTTTGCGTCTGCAAGCGTCTTGTGCAGGCTTAAAACCTGTCAGTAGTGAATTAAATAATTATAGACACGTTATAAATGCTTGGACCTGATTTTGGCAATTTAGATAGTTGAAGTAGGTACACGACTGATGTTGAATGTAGTTGGTTAGAGTGTTAGTTAGTTAGTTGAAGTGACTTATTACTTACTGAATGACTAGGCTTTCCCATGACTTCTTAGTTGATGTTAAAAATGAATTTGTCTTGGCATTTACATCGGCAAGGCGAGTATAAATTGTGCAATGAGTTGGACCTAGAGCAAATCCCTAGATATCTCTTACTTAAAAATGCTAAGCATGTGGCCATTATTCGTTGAAATGTATGCTCTGAAATATCCAACCTAATTAATTGCTACATAGTACCAATGATGCCCAGGAAAGGCTCTAAGTTCTGAAGGACTGGGGGGATCACTGGTATCAAATGCTTCTCAGAGATTTAGCAGAACTGGTAGTGACACTCGATCTAAGTCAGCGTTCTGAGAAAGTCGTTCTACACTTGAAGTAGTGCTAACTTTGTGTAGTGATTTTTCAATAATCTGAGTGGAAATGACCTTGCTAGGTTTGATGCTTTACTTTATGAGCATAACTTGTGTGCTGCTATTCCTGCCTGGGTCATTGGTCGTAACAGCAATAGGGAGACTGGGCGAAAGTTGCCTGAGTTATCCTTATCTAGAATCGACATCTTAATTGATGGTTTGACAGCTGCCTCTTTGGAGGTTTAGGAATTAAACTCAAGCTCAAGGCATCCTTTTTATGTTACTAATGCCGGGCAGCATTACACTGTAGCATATAGGAAGGAGAACTTAAGGTCTTGAAGACTAATAGGTCTAGAAGGCTAATAGAGGGCTCAGGATTCGTTCTAAGATGCCAGGAATATATCTTTACATGTATGATAGATCTTGCCGTAGGATGATGACGGTTCGATCGGGAGGCCAAAACATATGGCCTTTAATTTGGCCTGTCAAGATTCGCAAGCAGGTTGATACTGTGGTTCTTTTTTACTCCCATCCATCGACAGCCATAGTCCGCGATGTAATATAATTTGTTTAGACATTTTAATGATGAGCTTATGTCTTTGTTATGACCTCCTACGGATTGATATTTCCATGTCCACGTGACAAATTTACTTTCAGTTGCCCTGATTGTCTTGCCAAACTCGTTGCTAATGCTTGTCACATCAGTTTTCAAATTGTTTCCTCTTGTTGGGCACCACTGCAACCCGAGGAATATATTAGGTATGACTATACATACCCAAGTCTTAACATGGCTAAACCTCAAAAGTAACCAGTTTTGAAATAAATACTTTCTGCGACCACTGGCTTTCTGTGTTGCTTCTTACCTACCAATGAATATTTTGTAATGGGCATTGTACATACAGTTATATCAGCATTTGCTAGATAGCTCCAGTGTTTATTATATCTAAGAACTGCCTGTTCTGTCCCATCTGCTGGAAGCTGTGCTCTTTATATACCTGCTGGTCAGCTATGACACTCCTACAGTAAGGCCAACATTTGGCTACATGGTCAACAATTGGCTAGATGCTTAAGCTTTTCATGTAATGTAATTGCTTCTTCTGTGTTACACTTGCCATATACGATGACCTGGTGGCCATCTTGCTATATTGGGTGAAAGTCTTGTGTGTAAGGTAGGATGTAGTCTCACACTCACACTGCTTCTCTTGACGGAGATATGTTTGTGCCAGAGAGTTGGTAGTCTTAGCCTGTGCGCAAGAACGAGGCTGCTTTGACTGGTGCCTGTTTCCTAGGGCCGTGATAGCTCAGGAGGCAAGGTGCTTACTCTTCACGACCCAGGTCTTGGGTTACAATCCTTCGGTGGGCGATCTGTTATTGCCACTGCAAGTGGTAGCGATAACCGATAAGGCTGTGCTGCCACTATACAACTGAGGCTGTTAATCAGCTAAGATTCGTCTGCAGCCGCAGAGCTTGGAAAACGCTGCTTTACTGCTGACTGCGTTCTTAACGTTGCAGCTGTCATTTGCGCTGCCGCTCGTCGAGAAAATCCAGTCCGACCTACCTGCTCAGAAGAAGGGGCGGCCCCCTATGGTAAGCTTTAGGAGATTTCAAGTCTCCGTACTCCACCCGGAACCAGGCTGCGTCAGCTCTTAATCTTGGATGCCGCTCGTGCACGCGTCACCGGTGCCCTGCTTTGCTGCGCTCAGGTCATTGTCATGGCGCCGACGCGGGAGCTTGCCAAGCAAGTCGCAGACGATTTTCAGTCGCTTGGCGGACGGCTGTCTGTCTACTGCATCTACGGCGGCGTTGACTATTACCCTCAAGGTAATGCACTGCCTCCTCCCTCCTAATGCGGCGGGCCAGCAGACTGTTCATGCCCTGCTTGGTCGCACCAGCTACCGAGCTGTTGGTCTTCTGCCACCGGTGCTAGCTTCTGTTCTGCTGCCATCTGACAGAGAAGGCGCTGCGCGATGGACTCGACGTGCTTGTGGGCACGCCAGGACGGATCCTTGATCATCTGCAGAAAGGAACCCTTGACGTGACCCAGCTGAGGCATGTCGTCCTAGACGAGGTCGATAGGATGCTCGACCTGGGCTTCACCGAGACAGTAGAACAAATACTTCAGGCTGCATATAACCGAGGTACGATGCTTTATCGGCAGAGTTAATTTTCCGTGCGGCAGTGCCTGGTTTTTAGCAAGAAATATCGTGGCCTGGAGTGCGTGCATGCACCTGTGCATAGGTGCGTGTGACGAGTAGCTATCAGATATGTGGGAGTTCCGACTGTATTCTTACGGCACTTGGGTGCTTGTATTGTAGATATGGCGCTTATATTGTAGACGGTATGACGAACCCACAGACACTGTTTTTCTCGGCAACCGTACCGCCCTGGGTTAAGAGTACGTCAAAGAAGTACATGCGTGCAGACTCTAAACATGTGGACCTGATTGGCAAGCAGACCTGCCGAACTGCTACAACCGTGCAAGTGAGTCTCGTTGACTTGCCTCGCTGCAGCTTGCACGCAGGTGCTGGTGAGGTAGCCACTCGAGGCTCAACCAATGGCAGCTCACACCATTAGGGGGGTGGGGGCAAGGAGTTTGGCTCGTACCCCACCCAGTGAGGTTTATCTCCCCCAAAAGCACATATCCATGCCATTAAGTACTAGAAATTTTGCTAAGTACATGTACAATGCACATCAGGTGGCCTGTCCTGATGCATTTACCCCAACCGTACTGCCAGCTGGTCGAACCTAGGCAATTCTCCTGCTTCATTTTTCATTACGAAACATGGTTGCTCATAAGGTAAAGGGATGTCTGTCTTTGTGAGCTCTCTGTAGGTGGGGGAACCCTCTTCACACGATCCACTGCACTGCAATAGGCTCTCCAGGATTGGGCTATTTTGTCGCTATAGGTTATACAGCCTGTATATACAGAAAGATAGTCTGTCGTATGCACAGGCATGTCTGCCTGAAAATCTGTTCAGCTCGCCGTCTTTGGATAAGAATTGTGCGAATCGGACAGCAAAGAGGTTGTGGTATCGTGTATAAAGCACGACTGTAGCTGGTTTCTAGAATTGCTTACATTCGAACGAACACGGCCCCATTTATCTAACAGGCCCTTCTTGCTGATCTTTGTTGCCAGTGTATTGCTACCAGGCCTAGCAGATGTTTTTGCCGAGCTCTTTGGTATCCATCATTGCTGCTTGAAATTGCAAACCTGATGTAGAGCAAATTTGAGGAATGCGTGTGGATGAAATTGCCCCGAGATTAATATTAATATGGAGAGCCACTCTCTATTCAAGAGACAGTATTACCGACATGCTGACGAGCTGGTATTCTATGTCATAAACAATCTCACGGTCAACTGCTGCTCGCTTTGCAAGTAATGTCGACAGTGTGAGTTGGTGTCTTCTCTCCGAGAAGAATACTTGCATGGCAGATGTATATGGTGAAGCTAGACATCTATGTTTTGAGCCCGGTTTGAACCTAGGGCCTGGCGGTCCATTCGTCTTTGCCCTCCTGCAGTAATCCAGTCTGCCATTGAGTCCACAGCCGATGGTAAGGTTTTTGTGATCACGATCCTGACACGTGCTATATCCATCTCCGGGCTCACTAATTGCGGCTTGTGTATACATAGGGCGTGTGTCTAACGTAGGTACCCACACGGTCTTTGAACCCAGTTGGGCGTTAGTACCAGCCGAGGCCATCTTTCTCTAGCACTGAGACGAGTCATCTTGCTTGTCCCACTGCTGGACTATATGCCTTAGCATAGAAACAAAGTTAAGAGGTGAGTGATTTACATAAGAGACACTATGTGTTTAATGCTAGCAGATAGGCATTGATCATAAGATAAAGCAGAGGAGTTGTAATAATAATAATAATAATAATAATATTGCACTTGATAAAGCGCCCTCAGAGAACTTAATCTCTTTCTAGGCGCTTTACATTTGCTGCAAAGTGATACGCAATAGAATAGTAAGTAAAATCATGCTTGAAAAACAAACAAAATGAATAACATGGTTAGGGGTTACATGCACTGGGTCAGCATGCAAATGTGGTTAGTGGCAGCATGAACAGTGTCAGCACGCATAAGCACATCGAGGACGAATCACAAAGACCCACTAAATGCTGTCCTAAATAGGTATGTTTTTAAGTTTCTTTTAAATGTGGTCAGGTCAGGGGATGTTCTGATGCAGGTCGGGAGGGAGTTCCAGGCTGTGGGAGCATACGAGCTAAATGCACGGTCTCTAAAGGATTTAAGGTTTGTACGAGGTATTTCTAGACTGTTGGATTCCGAAAAGTGAGTGGTACGATGCTTTGCCTGATGGGGTAGTATATCTGAAAGATAAGCTGGAGCCATAGAATGAAGAGACCTAAAAGTGAGCGACAAAACCTTGAAGTCAATCCGTTGCTTGACTGGTAACCAGTGCAGGTCGGCGAGAAGTGGAGTAATGTGGCAACTGCGACGCTCACGACAGACAAGCCTAGCTGCAGAGTTTTGCACCAGCTGCAATCGCCTGATCGCACATGCTGGTAGGCCAGTAAGCAGTGAGTTGCAGAAGTCGAGACGAGATGTCACGAATGCATGGACCAACTTGGACGTGGTATCCTTATCTAAACAAGCCCTAATTTTAGCAATGTTATGAAGCTGAAAATAGGCTGATTTGACTGTGGAGCTGATGTGGTCGTCTAACGAGAGGTCGCTTTGGAATATGACACCTAGATTTCGAGCTGATGCAACTGGAGATATGCTGGCAGAGCCAATTTTGAAAGTCAGCCTTTCCAATTTCTGAATAACACTAGGTTTGCCCATAACTAGTAAGTTAGTTTTATCATCGTTTAGTTTTAGAAAATTTGCTGCCATCCATGATCGGATGTCATCAATGCATGCAGCAAGTGAGTTGAGAGAATTTGAGGTGCTCGAAGGCTGGGAGGGATCAAAGCAAAGGTACAACTGAGTGTCATCCGCATAGAAGTGAAAGCCTAGATTGTGCTTGGCAATCACATCAGCGAGAGGGAGAGTATTAAACGGTGAAAAGGACCGGACCTAGCACAGAGCCCTGAGGTACTCCATATTTTAGAGGTACTTCAGATGATCTTTGTCCATTCACGTCAACACTCTGGAGTCTCCCACTCAGATAGGACCTGAACCACTGCAGAGCAGTGCCAGTGATGCCCAGGCGAGATGAGAGGCGCTCTAGAAGTACTTTGTGATCGATGGTATCAAAAGCTGCCGAAAGATCGAGCAAAACAAGAAGAGACACTCTACCTATGTCTGCATTCCTAAGTAGGTCGTTGTATACCCGAAGCGATGCTGACTCTGTGGAGTGATTAGCTCTAAAGCCAGACTGGAACTTACTAGCAAGGTGTGAGGTTTCGATATACGAGTTCAGCTGGTCTGCCACGACCCGTAGTAGTATTCAGAATGTAGGTATTTCGCAACTCGTGTCTGCAGCATTCGCTTTGGTATCCCGATATTGGGAAAAGTTTAATTTTAAGCCGTGCCAACATTGTTGAGACTGCACGATCTTTTTAACCAGACACTAGTTGCTGCTGTGAAAATAATTGCACGGAATGTTCCTTCGCTAGCACTGAAGAACTGCAGCCTCGGATGGTCAGCTTGCCTTCTCTCAGCAAGCAACTCTCCTGTTTCGTTTTTGAAAGTTTGCCGACTTTGGTGGTGTGCATGCATAATAATAATAATACCTTTGATAAAGTGCCGTCAGAGAACTCAATCACTTTCTAGGCACTTTACAACTGCTGCAAAGGAAGCATGAATCGAATGGTTAGTGGTAGCATGCTCAATAAACAGCAAGAATAACACGGTTAGGGGTAATATGCACAGAGCATTACACTTCATTGTCATGCACACTTGGTGGCCTCAGATGCATGTGCCACCTATCCCATATATTTATCAGTGCTCTGGCAGAGAAGAATGATGATTGGTGCTTAGTTTAAACCCAATTGATTTTGTCTGGCAACTATTTTAAACCGCTCTTCCCTTTTTTATTGTTTTTTTTAGTCATTTTCGAAGACTGTTCAGATTTTCTTCTCACTTCTGGCTCTTACTTCTAGCCGGTGGCTCGTTTAGTTGAGGTCTTACTCGAAAAAGACTGTGCCCTCTTCAAGCACGATGTATTTGTCAAACTCACCGATTAGAACTTTTTCTGGTCCATGGCCGATATTCACATGTGCAAATTCATCGGCAAACGTTTCGGCGAAAAACAAGTCAAGTTCGATCATATCGAGGGGGTTGGAGGGTGGCTTGGCATGTCCTTGTGACATTCCTCCGATCCCTGCAGGCTTCTTTTGTAAGTGGGTAGGTGTTGCTTCATCTTTTGACATAAATCCGCATAAGTGGACGAACAATATAGGCATCGACGCCGAGACAGCTTTAATGCTTCTGACTCAAACTTCTCAGAAAAAATGGACAGATACATCGCTGGCAGGGCGCCCAGCTTTGTTCTTGTCTAGTTGAGCCATGGAGAGGGAATACTAGGGACGTCCGGTGTGCGACAACACTTCACTGTGACAGGGTGTTGAAAACCAATAAAACCGAGGCTGACTTTTCGGTTAGTTTAAATCCGCATGTTTCAAGCAGGTTTCAAACGAACCTTCGCTAGTATGGTGCTCTTGAGCTTCTGGCCTTGCAAACTAGTTATAACTACTTTTACTGGCAGTAAAGACATTCACTTGAGGCCATTTGTTTTGCTGCATTTGCCATCCTGAGAGCACGGTCGATGTATCTCAGCTAGTAGCTATTGGCACGACTGAATTGTTGGTAAATGTTGGTGAATGTGTTTTCTCATCGGCTATTAAGATGTGATGGTAATAATAATAATGGTGATTTTTTTCTAGGGCACTCAGATAAATCAATCTCTGTCTGGGCTTCAGAAACCCTAATTTGTTGATGCCCCATTAGAAATCTGGTAGCTAGCTCCTTAATGGAACCTCCGATGGCCGGTGCGATATCGCGATGACCTTTGCTGGGCTGGAGGTATTACCTTGCTCACTCATTGGCGTGCTATACGATAGTGCTAGAAAAATCTGCCAACGGCAAGTTTGTTGTGTAGTGGTACTTACGTTTAATATGGCCCACATCATTTGGGTTGCATTTGCAGGAGTTATCTATTCGTCGATTAGAAGGTGCCACGTCTTGACTCACTTGCACGCTGGTTAGATGTTTGAGCAGACACCCTGTGACCTTGGCTGCAGCCAGCAGACCATATCGACACATGCAGCTATGGCCAAGGGAGGCTGACTTACTGAAATTGTTAGGGACCAGCTGTGATCTTATCATCGTGATTGGTTGGGTGCTGGTGATTAGTGAGGAAGCTGTCTGATGTAACATTCGGAAAATGTCCGTGTTCAGGACGACAAAGAACCTGCCTGGGTCTGACCGCCATCGGGCTTCTACCGGAAAGGACGATGAGCTCAAGAAAATAAGCATGCCGAAGTACTCGAGCTTATTACCTGCACAGTACACTGTGTCCAGACAGTGAGCCGAAGGCATGACGAATGCGGCTAATGGCAAGAGTAGCAAAGAGAGCTCATTTGCTGACAAAAGCCCACGAAGAGGACCGTCATGAGTGGGCGTGGCAGCAAAACCACCGGACGACTGAATTGGTGAGGAGTGGAGGTTCAGCATCGAATGAGACCTCCGGACAGTAGCATAAAATCACCAGTTTAATTTTAAAGAACTTAAAAAAACCCATATTTAGGACAGCATTTAGTGGGTCCCTGTGATTCGTCCTTCATGTGCTTATGTGTGCTGAAACTGTGCCTTCTGCCACTAGCCACATTTGCATGCTGATCCTGTGCGTGTCACCCCTAACGATGTTATTCATGTTGTTTGTTTATCAAGCATTATATTATTCACCATTCAGTTGCATTTTCCTTTGCAGCAAATGTAAAGTGCCTAGAAAGAGATTGAGTTCTTTGAGGATGCTTGATCAAGAGCATTATTATTATTATTATTGAGACGAATTGCAGGTGATTTGGCATGCTAAACCATCCTATGCAACTCTGATAAAACTCCAGCCCAAATAGCAGACGTTTCTGTCTCTAATTGGCTAGGGGGCCACAGCCTGCTGTCGCCAGTGCTTCTACAGACCCTGCTGTTTTTTCGTGCTATAATTATCGTGTGTTGCGCTGTTTTGTTTATCGGGATATATTTCAAGACTATCTTTCAGCAGTAGTCGACCAGACAGCTTTAGTTGGGCAGGTGCAGAGTGCAGCAAAACTTGCTGTTAGTGTGCATAACTCCAGTTTCACCTATATTGAGTGGCCTCATACGACAGACAGACCTAAAATAGAATTCATGTGTATAGTGCCCCAAGTTATCCCAGTTATCCCCCACTTCAGGTGCTTCACACGTGCCACGGTGCTCGAGCCCACGACCTCAGCTAGACCGTAGTCGGGACGAGCACCTTGACCGCTAGACTAAACTGTGGATCAGTTCTTTGTTGTCTAATACTTCAGGAACCACAACCCAGTGCATATCGTTGAATGCGTTTCGATACCTTTGGTTGTTACGGCACACTTGACTTGTTTACCGATGTTGTTTTGGCCTGCCAGGCCACAGTTGTCCCAGTCATTGAAGCCTTTTCTGAATCTGTGGATTCAAACTCGTGCCGTCGGTAGAGATAGCTTGAGCTTAGGCCTAGGAAACATGGCAAGAAAAAAACCTTTTGACTGGTGATGCCATTTAGTTCTTGAACAAACGATAAAGCACACACAAGCTGGACGAGTTGAGGGAATCGTGATTTTTGCAGTTTGGTGTTTTAAACTCAGCTCTTGGCAATGACTTACATTGAGAATGAGTCTCAAGGGGAATACATAAGTGTAAGGCAATACTTTCTAGTGCTTTATTAACTCCATCATTGCCTAAATCTCAGTGCCATCATATCATGTCTGCCCCATTATGACTGTTGCCATTGATACAAATTACTTGTTTAAGTTGTTTGATGCTGCATGACTTGTGGGGATTTGTTACTTTCATTTGTGTTTGAAGCACACCTTTTGTTTATCTTCCATTAGCACTTGGCAATCAAATGTTCTTATCACGACCGGGCTGCCGCCATCGGCCGCGTGGTGCAGTGCTACAGCGGAGAGCATGGCCGTGCAATGGTGTTTTGCCAGACAAAGCGTGACGCTGACGAGCTGGCCGTGAGCCCAGACATCAAGCAATCCTCCCACGTCTTGCATGGAGATGTGCCCCAAGCCAAGCGTGAGATCGTGCTGAAGGTGCGTGGTCGCCATTCTCGTGGGTCCGGCAGTGGCCTGACCTTGACCCAGCTAGAGAATCCACCGTGCAAAAGCCTAAAGGTGGCGAAGCTGCCCTCGACACCCTGTCTGATCTGTCCGAGATGTGTCATACCTCCCCTTTTCGTGTCTATTTGTATGTGCTCATTATTATTCGGTCGGCTATTGATGCCACGGTTCGTTGACTGAATGCTTCTTGACCGAACGCATAAAAGGCTGGCAATTATATCGTAGTTGTAACCGTGCTATGTTTGTGGACATCAGACTGCTTCCTCACACCTGTCTTTGATGCTGGCAACCGCTAATTGCTATATTGAAGTTTGTTTTTGTTAGAAATTTAGAGATGGCTCTGTCAGATGCCTCGTCACGACTGACGTTGCTGCGCGTGGGCTAGACGTGCCCGAGGTGGATCTCGTTGTGCAGTGCTCACCACCCAGGGTAAGGATAGCCACTGGCATCCTCAAACGCTTGATCCGGTGCCTTGGCTGCTACCCCAGTTCTAATCTCACTTGCTCTGGCTGTCGTCGTGTAGGACGTGGATTCCTATATCCATCGGTCAGGCCGAACGGGTCGCGCTGGCCGAACTGGTGTGTGCGTGCTGTTCTTCAAGCCTACGGAAGAGGGAGACCTTCGAAACGTGGAGCGAATAGCGGCAAGTAGAGGCACGCCTGAGTGCAGGCTAGCCTGCAAAGCATCACTTTACTAACGGTTGCACTGTTGGTCTTCTTTCAGGGCATTACATTTAAAAGAGTGGGGCCTCCTACTGTGCAAGATATAATCAGCAATGCAGCCGACGATGCTGAACGGTAAGCACTGTGCGATGCCACTCTGTACTAGTATCCCACTTCAATGTTTTCCTGGAAGTGTCGATGCTTATGCATATGTAAAGTGCCTAGAAAGAGATACACTTCTCTGAAGGTGCTATACAAATGTATTATTAATATTATTATGCATCAGTGTTGCCGTGGGTCATGTGCTCTATTCCCAAGGCACTAAACATAGTGTAGCTGGTCAAGCTAGCCCAAGTTCACTAGCAGAAGAACAAACAAGCCTGCATGGGCTTCCTTGTCGTGTGGAACTGATAAGATTTCAGTGACCATCTTTTTTTTGTCAAATTGTATGTATCGTCATAGTCGTTAAACCGACGGTATAGCATAATGAAACCACAGCATTCGGCAAACCGATGAAACCATGTTGTAAAAAGACCGTGAGAGACCCAAAGAAGTGAATGCCATTATTGTTACAGGATAATAATGACCATAGTGATACAAAGACATTAATTTAGCACCCTCAGAGAAACGAATCTCTTTTTAGGTACTTTACCAATGCTGTAAAGGAAACATATGTAGTTAGTACGATGCACAGGCTCAGCACAAATAATCACCTTAAAGACAGTTCACTCTGATTGAGCGAATGCTGTGTGACTAACAGGTGCGGTTTTAGCTTCTTTTTAAATGATGTGAAATTAAAGGGTTCTCAGTGTGACGTCAGTTTAGGGCGAAGTCTGCGCTTTGGGAGCATACGAATGAAAGGTGCTGTCTACATAGGATTACAGTCGGGTTTGAGACACAGCCAAACGACTTTTTGATTCATAAGGGTGATATGACATGTGGTCTTATTGAAGTGGAGTTTGTATAGGTTGGCTGGAGAAAGAGAGTAGAGGGCCTGAAATAAATGGCAGAATATTGAAGTCGGTACACTGCTTGATGGGGAGCCAGTGTAGGTCTTTGAGAAGTGGTATAATGTGGCAATACGGACATTTACGACAGACGAGTCTTGCTGCTGAGTTATGGACCAACTATAAGCACCTTACTGTACAGGCCGAAAGGCCTGCTGGCAGTGCGTTGCAGAAGTCAAGATGGGATGCTACAAATGCATGCATTAACCAATTTCATGTGGTATCCCTGCCTATGCAGGCCCGGTATTTTGCAATATCACCTATCCAAGAGTTGAGACGTTGAGAGCAGTGTTGGAGATACAGGAGAACGCGTCACAGTGCAACTTTGTCATCTCGGCCTGTAGTTATCCTCTGTTGTAATACCTTGTGTTCGGCATGCGATTATCTGCTGAGAAATAGTGATTTAGCAGCAGATTCTTTTATTCAGTGGTATGTCTTTCTTGACATAATCGTAAATACAGTCGTTGGATTTTGGTGACAACCCTGCTTGCTTCTCAGTGATCTAGGCTTCTACTGAACGATATTTTGCATGTCCTTATTCGAAGGTATGATGGTCTTTTGTGGCTGGAATTCTGGTTTTTGTATTGAAGATCTCTGGAGGACGTTTCTGATACCGTTTTGGCACATTTCCGCAAGAAAGCCGAGCTGCTCATTGAAAAGAAAGGTGCCGTTGAAGCCTTAGCGTCAGCATTGGCAGTCATATCCGGCACTACCGAAATTAAGGAACGCTCCCTACTGTCGTCATCAGAGGTATGGTCCTTGCAGAATGAAATGCTACTATTAGTTGTATTTGTCTAGTGCATTCGTCAAGCAATGAGCATGCATTCGTTTGCAAGTTGGCGACATTTGACCTGCAAGTTTACAGCCTCTGATCTGTGCCATACTCACGTGCAGTGTACTGCACACATTTCAGTGGTGGCTACAAAGATAACTCCTCCTTCTCTTTCTCTCCACCCTGAGTATGCACAGGTGCCCAGTATTTGTCGTGCTTGTAGTTTTACTCTGCTTGCAGGCGTCGTTGGGTTTTTTGTTGTATATGAATAAGCCAAAGCAATCAGGTGAGGCTTCGTTGTACATAAGGTCTTACGTACGTTTAGAATTCTCTTCTATTGCTCGTTTTTCCACTCGAAGCAAGATTTCCATCCTTGCAGTCACTCCACAATCTGGCCTCAGCTGTTCACTTTCAAATTACTGTTTCAAGTTTTTATGTTATATTACTGTTTCAGGTTTCTGTTCAATTCATTAGATACTACTCACAACTAAATTGTTTGCCCTCTTCAAGTTTGTGCTTAGTCAAGCAATGTAATTTGAACGCACGTGTTTTCAGTCTTACCCAGATGCCACTGTTCCTTTAAATGGACAATTCCGAATTATTAACTCAAATGGTCTGCAAACTGCAAGCCATAGTGAAATGATAGTTTTCTTGTCAGATGTTTAGTGCAGTCTGAGTGCAGCCTACTGTCCGAATCCCCAGCAAAATAATTGTGCATGTATGGGTCCTCGGTTAACATAGCACTGCTGATTAAAAGCGTGCCACTATGAAAGGAAAGGAATTGCTACGCATTGTTAGTCTCGGGAGGGAGTTGAGTCTACCTGCTACAGTGCACCATTTGCTTTGGCTAGGACTTTGCGTGCACTATTTCTGTTAGACGTGTGCCAGTGGATTTATCAAATGGAGCTGCATACTACTAGCTGAATTTAGTATATGCTCCTTTAAATCTCTTTGCCGGAGACCGCGTGTTTTGCTGATGCCTGTAGTCAGAAGAAAATACTGTTAGCTGTGGAAGTTTTATGAATCACAAAATTTCCCTATGTTTGTGGTGCTCAGAGCCGGTACTCAAGCTGTAGCTGCACAGGTGTTGCATTATATATTGAGGTTCGTAGTGATGTAGTTTGCTTTTTGAATTTCACTAGTATTTGAGGTTTCCAATCACAGGGATAGTACAACCAACATTCCGAGCATGTATTAGCATATATTTACGTGTACACACATTCACGCACGCTCTCGAGCTCGCATGCATGCACATAGTTATACCTGTATATGTAAATTATGTTTATGCAGCTTCATTGATATGTACATAGCTATATTCGTTTGACATAAAACTCTTCTGCAGCACTTATATTCAAAAATGCATTTCCCCATTTAAGAGTTTCAATTTGCATATTTCTTTGAAGTTGCCCTCGAAACCTCGTAATCTGAGCATTTCATTAACAGTACCTGCCCGTGCTTTCAACTGAGCCTGTTTCACTCTTATAACTGGTGGTGCTAGCTGGCCTGTCCATGTGCCAACAACGCAGCAGTTGGTCAAACTAGCTACGATTAAGGACTAACTAGGTGCTTGTCGGAAAGTTAGTTTTCCTAGAGGTTAGTGTCAGGGTCATTCGATAGGTTGCAGTTTTAGGGAGCCGTGAGCGATCACCCGTGCTGCATATGGTAGACGAGTCCTGGAGTATGCGCTTAGTCGCATCCCAGAGCCTCCGTGACAATGTTGTCCAACGTTTACTTAGACTATGATTTTTGTAATTAAGGCTAGTAAAAGAGTTCAGCGCCCAAGGACCCTACATCGACCCCTTGTTGGTCCTATTGGTATGTACACTCGTGACCATTATTAACTACTTAAGCCAGCAATATGGTGGTTGGACGAATGCTGAGCACACCGATAGAAACATTCTAGATCCAATGCCAATAATACGATGCAGTGCTGAAATACCTGCCGCTGAGAAAGATCCCTAAACGTCGATCATACTAATACATTTGCCTCGGCGAGAGCCCTAGAGAGGGCTGCAGAGGAAACGTAGTCGAATGGTTAGTGGTAGCATGCTCAATGAAAACAAGCATAGCATGATTAGATGTGACGTGAGTCAGGTCAGCATGCAAATATGGTTAATAACAGCCTGCACAGTGTCAGCACACAAAGGAATAAAAAATGTACCTGGTCACGCAGACTTGACTGGAGCTGATGTGATGGTCTGATTAAAGTCTCTTTAGAGCAGAACCTAAATTTCGCACAGATTTGCAGCAGGAGGTATGCTGGCAGAACCGATTGTGAGCATTAACCTTTCCCATTTCTAAATCACACTTGGTTTGCTTATATCTATTAAGTTGTTTTGTCATCATTTGATTTAAGAAAGTTTGCTTACATCCATGTGTGGATGTCGTCAGTACATGCAGCAAGGATGTTGAGAGATTCGACGCCCTGGAGGGCTTGAAGGGATCAAAGCAAAGATACAACTGAGTGTCGTGGAGATGAAAGCCTTGGTTGTGCCTGACAGTCGCATCGACGAGAGAGGTATAAAACCGTGAAAAGAATGGGACCAAGCACATAGCCCCAAGGTACCCCATACTTCAATGGTTCCCCGGATGATCCTTGTCTCGTCGCATCAATATTCTGGAGTCTAACACTGAGATTGGACCTTAGCCTTGGCAGTTCAGTAGCAGTGGTTCCCAGGCGCGAGATGAGATGGGCTCGAGAAGGACCTGACCGATCCCACCATAGACATATTTAAGAAGTGTGCTGAGGACAGTCATCTCTGTATTCCTTATCCCTATTCGGGCTTACTCGAAACCAACGTTTTTTCTGTAACCGAAGAGTTTCCTTTTGCCAGTCTAAACTAACCAAGTACCAGTGTTCAGGAGTCCGGAAGCCAAGGTGTTGGGCCCATGGAAGCCTTTCAGCTGTATGCTGGTTACTCAACCAGGGCACTTTCCAGGACAGTCGTCAGAAAATGCTATCATCCACTGGTCAAAAATGAACTATTTGCGGGCGTGTGGCTTGGCCAAGCTGGCCATCTGAGCAACCATTTTAAACAGCCGGTCCTAGCCACTTAATGCATTGGTCTGGAGGACTAGGTAGCTGCTATTGGCCACGGGGCCTGTCGTATTGTGATTCGCCAGATTGTGCCTGATATAATCTTCTCTAATACTGTACTGCAAACTGGCGTGCATTTTTTCCCAGAAATGTGCAAGTTTATACCTATGTTAGGTGCCTAGAAAGAGAAGATTAAGTTTTCCTTTAAGGTTGCGGTGCTGTACAGGTGTATCATTATTATTCTTATTCCAAGCGCACGAACTATCATCAAATTTCTGAAGCCCTGTTTGTGAAGTAGTAGTTGAATACCTTTAGCAAATTTGCAGTGAACGCTAGTCTTCGGCCGCTTGCAGCCACACCGGTAGGCATTCTATTAATGAGAACTTGGAACGAAACTGGCCGGAAGATCGTGAACATCTCGAACACTCTAGTGTTGCATTGTAAAGCTCATATGTTAATCTCACAACTTCATCCCTTCGTGCGATTGGGCATGTGCCGGGACTGTAAGTTGTCTCGTTCTGACTCCCATTGAGGAATATTTTCACCAAGATACTGATCCCAGGCATTGGGCTGTAATTTGTTAAAGTCCATCTAGTCTTGCTTGCCTCTCGTTCTTACCGTTCTCTTCTCCTCTTCCGCACGAGTCAGTTTTTTATTGTTTGAAGTTTAAATTACTTTTAATTAGCACATCTGAGCTTTAATTGCTTATTGTGCTGCTTAGTCATTTCGTGTTGGATGGCTTGAGAAGGTTAATTCAGCATAGCATGTTCCATTGCTTTGCACTGATCTTTTTTTGAGCGTAGTACAGACGACTCGTGGTACTGATTGCAGTGTATTTATTTTTTCTCTCCTAATGGCTACACTTTTAGAGGTCAGCTTCATGTGCATCATCGGCGAAGCCATTATCGCTGGAGCTTTAAATGCATTCAATCCGTGCAATACTTTTACAGGACTTCGTCACGTACATCTTCCGAACAAACATCGAGATTCGAGGACCTGGTTATGTATGGAAAGCCCTTGAAAAGTGTCTCGGAAATCGTAAAGAGGAGATAAAAGGCATGCGCATGTGTAAAGACAAAATGGTGAGCCTTCATGCCTTGGTCTACTCTAGGATGAATGGCACTAATGATATGCCACCTCTTTCTATAGCAGCTTTCGGTTTTGCAGACCTGGATTTTTTTAGGCTGTAGATGTGATAGCTGTTTATAGTTTTGTCTCGGCAGTATGCAGTGATATGTCTTTGCTGCAACCCGACGACTCCTCCGTGCCTCATACCTGTAACTTCCACTTTTTCTTTTAGGGCTGCGTGTTCGACGTACCGACAAGTTTAGAGAAGTTGATTACCGACGAGTGGGTGGACGGCCAGTATGACAGCGTACAGAAAGCAACAGAGCTTCCCGAGCTTGCCGAGTATGCAAATTCAAATGGCTACTCAAATTCAGGAAATGGCTTCTCACGAAACGGCTTTGCCGGTGGTCGAAACGGTTTCTCCGGGAGTCGAAATGGTTTTGGTCAAAACAGGAGAGGAGGCTTCAGCAGTAGCACAAATGGATTCTCAAGGAAACGTTCCTTTGGTAATGGTGATAATGACGGTGGTGCTCCTAAGAGGATCAAATTTGACTGAGCTGAATTTCTTCAGTAGCAGGAGCTAGGGTGATTTGCCCAATCAATAAACTTGCATTGCCTGTACATCTCAGCATTACACTTTCAATGAACACACATGAGAAGACAAGTTTTTCTGACCGAGTTGCTGCTGTCTATGCATTTCTGCATTGATTGTGTAAACTAAATCAGAATGCCAGGTGATTTAAATACTTCTGAGTGCTGAGCTGCCTATCTAGTTAAAATGCCATTCGTGTGCCTCATTAGCTATAAGTAAGGTCACAGCTGTCGTCGCAGGCCGATTGCCATAAGCCAAGCCACTGAGCCTTAGCAGCTCAGCTACCAGTGGGCTGTGTTGCCGTTAGTCAAGGATTGGCTAGCTGTGGCAACGTAGCCTGGCACATCATTAAAGATGGAGCTGCAGATGTACCTTTGGGGATGGAATTGGTCCTCTTTGGTTCCCTGCCTCTCTCACCTCCCTCTTTACCTCCCCTCCTATTCCCTCTCCTTCCGGCCCGTGTTCCTTTTGCTTGTCTAATATCTACCTAGCCCTTCCGATTAATTCCCTCATCTCTGCACATCTCCCCTTCAACCCCTCGTGTCCCTGCTTTTCGGTTATTTCTTCTTCCCTTAGCATATCTATCTCATTCTTATTTTCTCTCAAATGCTCTTAATATACCATCTGCCTACATAGCTGCCAAGTCTTGATCTTTTCTTATCGAACCTGCTCTCATTCGCAGGAAAAGTTTGCGAAATTATACCAGCAGTTCGGATGTTTTGATTGTTCAAGTATGTTCACGCTGAAAATCTTTAAGGCTACAGTCGATGGTGCTATAGTTGAGTGGTACTGATATGGGGGCACTTGATGAGAATGGTGCTATGTGACAGCCCTCCACACGACCTGTCGTCGGGCTGGGTAGCACGACCGAGCAACTGGCTCGCTGGCTCCAACACCAAACACTTTCCGAACCACACCGGCCAAGCCCAATCTGTAGACTAGGCGGCTGCCGGCGTCGAGGGATCGAGCCCTCCCCCTTTTGTACTTCGTCGGCAGCCCTTATATTTCATGCATGAGTTGCTTCCCACTGTCGGGCTATTGTTCGTTCCGAACCCACCCGACAGCTGGCGGCAATGTGTAGTAGATTGATGCCAATACGCCGCCACTGCATGGATTTGGACCAGGTTGCCGAGTCATCGGCTGCCCTTCCACCGCCCGAGAGCTTGCGGTTGCTTAGGCAGGCTGAGCCTTGTAGGGTCTCCGCCCGGTGCCCGAAGGCTGCAAAATCATGTTCCCTCACATGGTATAATAATCTGAGACACTTGAGGCAGTCAAAGCTGTCGTTCTCCAGTGCCTACCATCAAAAATCGGTTTGCTTATATGTGTCGTCAGCTTAGATTTTTCGTGGAACCTGTCGAGAACAACCTCATCTCGGCCCCAACTTTAGCCTACAGAGCACGGTTGCAAAGATTTGGCCTGGGTGCCAAACCTCGACTTTGACAGCGAACCCAGTCTTACACAGGCTTGAGGACATGTCGGGTGACTACCATATATGGACGTGCCTTCCGGTCGATCCAAGTTTGGTCCCGTTAGCCATACCTTCATTTATCTCAGATGGCAGTAGACAACTGAAGCTTTGCCCAACAGGTCTTCGGCTGTGGAACTCATCCAAAATTGTGCATATTAGCTTTAATTTTTGCTCCGATTGCACTTCTTATCACCTATCCTTCATAGCTAGTAGGGACACTCAACTGTTCTCGTGCGTCAGCTGTGTTTTTTGTTTGATGCGTCCAGCATTGACCACCGATTTTACAGTGGTAGCTCCTCAGGCTTCTGGTGCAAATCAACAACTCTCAAGATTCAGACCGTTAAGCCTAATGGCCTTACAGAGTTACAGATTGTGACGTGTTATATTATGACATTAACCACAGCTAGAGGCATTAGCAGGCGCTCCAGTAGTTTTTCTTTTGCATATGAGAGGAATCATGCCCGACTCACCTGAAATGCTGATAGCAAGCTGAGTTGCAGATGCTATGACCTGCCTCGTGCTCGGTTTACCTACTGATTGCCTGTTCGCCAGCAACAAACGTTCGAATTATGTGACCGCCTGAGTATGTGTCCAGAATATTACCCTCAAAGATCGAATCTTCGAGGATTACAACACAATCCATTCCCGATGTGGCACTGGCTACCAGTCAAGCAACGGATTGACTTCAAGATTGTATCGCTCACTTTTAGGTCACTTCATTCTTGGGCTCTAGCCTATCTCTCAGATCTACTCCTCCACCAGGCCAAGCATCGTACCACCCGCTTTTCGGAATCCAACAGTCAACCACTACCTCGTACAAACCTCAAATCCTGTGGAGACCGTGCATTTAGTTCCCATGCTCCCAAAGCCTGGAACTCCCTCCCCACTTGTGTCAGAACATCCCCTGACTTGACCACATTTAAAAAGAACTTAAAACACTTATTTAGGACAGCATTTAATGAGTCGCTGTGATTCGTCTTTGATGTGCTTGTGCGTGCTGACACTGTGCATGCTGCCACTACCACATTTGCATGCTGACTCTGTGCATGTCACCCCTAACCATGTTATTCATGTTGTTTATCAAGCATGATACCACTCACTATTCAATTGCATTTCCCTTTGCAGCAAATATAAAGCGCCTAGAAAGAGATTGAGTTCTCTGAGTGCTCTTAATCAACTGCATTATTATTCGAGCTTGTTTAGATAAGGATACCACGTCCAAGTTGGTCCATGCATTCGTGAGATCCCGTCTCGACTTCTGCAACTCACTGCTTACTGGCCTACCAGCATGTGCGATCAGGCGATTACAGCTGGTGCAAAACTCTGCAGCTAGGCTTGTCTGTCGTGAGCGTCGCAGTTGCCACATTACTCCACTTCTCGCCGACCTGCACTGGTTACCAGTCAAACAACGGATTGACTTCAAGGTTTTGTCACTCACTTTTAGGTCCCTTCATTCTATGGCTCCACCTCTCTGTCAGATATACTACCCCATCAGGCCAAGCATCGTACCACCTGCTTTTCGGAATCCAATAGTCTACAAATACCTCGTAATAATAACAATAATAATAATAATTCACTTCATAAAGCGCCCTCAGAGAACTTAATCTCTCTCTAGGCGCTTTACATTTGCTGTAAAGTGAAATGCAATTGAATGGTAAGTAAAATCATGCTTGAAAAACAAACGAAATGAATAATATGGTTAGGGGTGACATGCATAGGGTCAGCATGCAAATGTGGTTAGTGGCAGCATGCAAAGTGTCAGCACGAATAAGCACATCAAGGACAAATCACAGGGACCCACTAAATGCTGTCCTAAATAGGTGTGTTTTTAGGTTCCTTTTAAATGTGGTCAGGTCAGGGGATGTTCTGACGCAGGTCGGGAGGCAGTTCCAGGCTTTGGGAGCATATGAACTACATGCACGGTCTCCGAAGGATTTAAGGTTTGTATGAGGTATTTCTAGACTGTTGGACTCCGAAAAGCAGGTGTTACGATGCTTGGCCTGATGGGGTAGTATATCTGACAGATAGGCTGGAGCCATAGAATGAAGGGACCTAAAAGTGAGCGACAAAACCTTGAAGTCAATCCGTTGCTTGACTTGTAGCCAGTGCAGGTCGGCGAGAAGTGGAGTAATGTGGCAACTGCGACGCTCACGACAGACAAGCCTAGCTGCAGAGTTTTGCACCAGCTGCAATCGCCTGATCGCACATGCTGGTAGGCCAGTAAGCAGTGAGTTGCAGAAGTCGAGATGGGATGTCACGAATGCATGGACCAACTTAGATATGGTATCTCGTAATGTAATGTAATGTATCTCCGTCAGTAACTCCACAAAGTCATAAAGACCATGTGGGTGTTACGCACGAGAGTTTTGTATAGCGCACTCTCAGCCTAAGCGGCTTTCGGCAGGCATTCGGTAGCCAACAGACTTCGTCTCACTCAACAAAGAGAAAGTGGGAAGCATAGCAGAGTTAGGAGAGCAGTTGAGGTAGTGAGTAGCATAGAAGTAGCAGTTCAGGACCGCTGAAAAAGATGTGCCATAGTCGGCAGTTGGAGAGTAGATGTCGTTGCGTAAGAATTGTGGAAGCGAGTTCCACAGTCTATTATCTTGTACAAACCTTAAATCCTTTGGAGACCTTGCATTTAGTTCGTATGCTCCCAAAGCCTGGAACTCCCTCCCGACCTGCGTCAGAACATCCCCTGACCTGACCACATTTAAAAGGAACCTAAAAACACACCTATTTAGGGCAGCATTTAGTGGGTCCCTGTGATTCGTCCTTAGTGTGCTTATGCGTGCTGACACTGTGCATGCTGCCACTAACCACACTTGCATGCTGACCCTGTGCATGTCACCCCTAACCATATTATTCATTTCGTTTGTTTTTCAAGCATGATTTTACTTACCATTCAATTGCATTTCCCTTTGCAGCAAATGTGAAGCACCTATAAAGAGAATACGTTCTCTGGGGGCACTTAATCAAGTGCATTATTATTATTTTTACTATTATTATTATTACTGGAGCATGGTCACAGCCCAGAACCCTTTATGTTCTCAGCTTTTCCAGCTGGACGTAAGGCGATTTGTCTAATCGATGTTGAGCTATGAAGTATGCACACTGTAAGGCGACGTTTTCTTAGCTCATTTAAGAAAGTTCTTTTTGCTAGATTTCTGAATGTGATACCGACTAAGCTCTCGTGGCACCCTCAGGACAGAATCTAACAATAGGCGGAAGCAGATGTGATCCAGCCTACTGGGAACGTTCGCGAATGTACTGAGCGTAGGTAACCTTGGCATATCGAAGCAAAAAGTGCAAATTCTTTAAGTTCGTGTGAGGATTTACTGGGGTTATTTGGCGAGCCTTTTGGGAGTCATTTTAATAGCACCGTCTACATCTAGAGCGCTACCTGGGCATTACAGCCCTTTGTTGCCTTATTCTCAAGAATCGTATATGCAGTAGCTTAACGAGTGAAGCAAACAAACAGACTGCTTCATACTGTGTTCGAGAGATATGAGCTAACTGTTCTTGCCCCAGAGGTAAGGTGCTAACAGTTCAGTCGTGATCGTAGGTTTAAGACCTGCCAGAAGTATTTCTGTATTTCCCATTGGAAGCAGGATAACAGCCACAAGCGATGTTTTGAGTAACCTTGTTTTTACATTAGCGCTTACTCAACTGCTTGGCTGAGAATTTAATTGCACAGCGCCCATTTATCCTCCTGATGTGGTCTCGGTTGTGAGTTTTAAGAGAACGCACGAACCTATAAATGTAGGATCACAGTATTTAATGACAAAAGGGAACGCGATGGGCTGAGAAAATCTTGCATAGCACAAGGATTTTAACAACGATAACACTGGCATGCGAATGAAAACTTTTCGTCAGTTGTTTTCAATTTAATAAGTGATTAAAGTGAATATCGGTATGCTTTTTCTGATCTGTAACTCATTTTAACCTAGCACGCCTGCGTTTTAAAGAACTTGCATTTTTATTTTAGAATATTTTCACTTGCACGTAAGTTTTTAAAATCGTTTAATAACAATGTCATCTACATTATGTACAATTAAGCACAAGTCTTCCGTCGTATATTAAAATGCTTTTAAACTGCCTCTGAGGTCTAGGCTTCACATGGGGCGTTGGCTTGGGGGGCCTGAAGAAGATTGCAGGCATCTCAATTTGAGTTGGTCCCAGTCGAGAAAGGGTAAAGTCTTCAGTCCAGCAGGCCTTCTTAATAAACCTGTGATTGTTAATTGCTATCGACCTCTCATGAGTTGGTCTTCAAGGCAGCACCACATTAGCTAGTACAATAGCCCAACGAATAAAATAACTACCGTTCCAGCACTGCTGCTGCATCGCTTGCACTGTTGCTCTGTCTGTGTGATCCTCGGCAGTTCTAGAAGTGGCGCAGCATATGCACTGTAATCAGGCGTCTGCAGCTTGACGAATGGAGGAGCTAGGAGGAGCTCTAGTCGCGAACAGTTCGCAAAAGCATTCCAAGAATCACGTTCATTTTGCAATCGGCATTCAAGTCAAAATCGTAACGCCTAGAAAGAGATTAAGTTCTCTGAGGGTGCTTTATTAAGTGCATTATTATTATTAACAGGCCTTGGGCTCCATCAGACTTTTTTGGCGAATGACACAGCAATGGTCATGCAGCTTATTCGGCCCGGAGGTTGATGCTTCACACTAGCTTCTTGTCTATCTCAGACTGAACTTTTCCGCAATATACATAGTTACGCGGACCTGGTTGGAGTCGTAAATCTTCTCCACGAGGTGACGATTTTCAAAGATTGCCCATCAAAGTATATAGGTATAAACATCTTGCTGCCAATAAGCCTGTTTATCAAGTTTTCTTTATAATATCCGTTTGAAGGCCGGTCGCCAAATTAACTGCCATGATCGTACACCAATGTATCGTATTTGCAGCTGTGAGGCTGTGAGTTGTCGGGATTTCGAGCTACAATCGACCAACCCAGGGGGTATTTTTAATTTAAATTCTGTGTCATGGTGCGGTTAGCTCGCTGAAAAATTGCTGGACAGTAGCCAGCCGATTCTCTCACTCTCTCTCTCTCTCTCTCTCTCTCTCTCTCTCTCTTTCTCTCTCTCTCTCTCTCTCTCTCTCTCTCTCTGTCTGTCTCTATCTGTCTGTCTCTGTCTGTCTGTCTGTTAGTCTGTCTGTCGGTCTGTCTGTCTGTCTCCCTCTCTGTAACTTTCTCTGCAGGTCTATAAGGCAATATGCGATTACAAAATGTATTGGCCTTGCAGTGTTACATTAAAAATTTTCTGTGGCAAAGTACCTCTTGGCCGCTATAACTCCGCATAACTCCTCGCCTAGCTCGTCGAACTCCTTTAGCTTTATTAAATGAGACTTTACTTAGAGAATAATAGAGGTGCTAATAGCCATATTGCAGATATTCGGTAGTAGATACCAGGTGGAAAATCACTAAGGTAGAACGCAGGGACTTCTCATTATGTATAGTTGTTAAAGATAAATTTTAACTAGAGGATTGGAGTGTCTGCTCTAAAAGAAAATTGCAGCAGCTACGTTGGTCAACCAATTTTTACAGAAGTCATGTTACTGAAATAAAAACGAGTCATTCCTTATCTCTTTGTATGTGCTCAACACAAACATGACAGTCAAATTTCAAAATTGGCTCTACTTGTTTTTAGTTTGCAATAAATTGACGTGCACATCACGAAATGTATGCCGTTTGTTATTGGCTTACGGTTAATACCTGTACAAAATGAAGTCATAGACGACTTCTTATATTTCTTTCGCCTGCCTCTTGCATAGCTAACTGTTCAGCAGCATCTCTGTGGAGTATCCAGCACTAGTGAGCCAGCGGTGTAGTACATCGTATTGCATGATACCTTTGTTCCATTGCTGTGATATTTTTATGAACACGTTCGCCATGTTCATAACTATTTATACCATATTTGTCAGATAAGAAATCCAAATGGGAATGAAGAAAGTGAATTTTTAGAGACATATTGCAGTTAAGTTTCTTATCTAATGAGCGATACTGTTCTGCGACCATCACCACGTACTCGAAATTTAGGTGTCATTTTCTATAGCTGCCTCAATTTTAGGAGCTTCATTCAGAAGACTGCTTCTACATATAGCCATCACCTCCAATCCATATACAAGATTACGAGCTGTCTTCCACAGTGGCTTGCAAAAAATTTAACTAGCTCCTTGGTTCTGTCACGGCTCGATTATTGTAACTCCCTTTTGGCTGGGCTAACAAAGAAAGCAACTAGGCCACCGCAGCTGACTATGAATATGGCTGCAAGGCTACTTTTTAAGTCCCGGAGGTTTGAGCACGTGTCTCCTTTGCTAAAAGAGCTAGGATGGATGCCGGTTGAGCAACGGATACAGAGCAAAGTTCTTACGCTGACCCACAAGGCACGCCACGGATTGGCTACTTCGTACCTAGCTGAACTGCTGCACCAGTTTCAGCCGGTTCGCGCCCTCAGGTTCTGCGTGGACAATAAATTAGCTGTTCCATTCCTCTGCTTAAAGACCTTTGGCGACAGAAGCTTTAGTTCTGCAGGTTCTAGACTGTGGAGCTCGCTTCCACGATTCTTACGCTACAACTACTCTCCAGCTGCCGACTATGGCTCATCGCTTTCAGCGGTCCCGAGCTGCTATTTCCACGCTACTCATTACTTCAACTGCTCTCCTGACTGTGCTATGGTTCCCACTTTCTCTTTGTTGCGTGAGACGAAGTCTGTTGGCTACCGCATGTGTACCGAAAGCCGCTTAGGCTGTGAGTGTGGTATAAAAAACTCTCCTACGTAACACCCGCACAGTCTGTATGGCTTTGTGGAGTTACAGGCGGAGATACATTGCATTACTGCACCAGCATGTCCTGCTGGTTACTTGTAGTTTTCTTCCCTAAATTTCCGAGAAAGTTTGTAGACACTAGGGTGGAAAGTCCTTGAAAGAACTTGACGACGACCGGCTATGTGTTGACTTACTTTGATGCACCTCAAAGTCACGACAGCAGTACGGAACAGCTCGCAGCCGCGAGGCTTTGACTTATAATAAGCCACAAGTTTGTCCACACTTGTGATTTACTTATCGTCGGCCGATGGCTAGTTTTGGCCAGTATTTAGAATCTGCTCTTACAACACTCGCAAGTCGTGTAAAGAGGCGGCAGCCCTAGCTGCTCGGTGTGCATGTATTAGGGGACCACCTTCACTGTTCGTTTTTACGAAGCGGGTTCGCAGCAAGTGCTGAGTAGGCTATCAGTTGCCTGTATCGCCTAATCAGTCCTAGGACCTTGACCCAAAGTCCCCGGACCTTGACCGCTGGCCCGAAGCTGCAAGCGTGAAGAGCAGCGCTTACTTATCTCAAGCGTCAGTTACAGTTTGCAGGCAATAGTTAGTGGAACATGATATGGGTGAACTATCTAGTTAACGTTACAGGAGCTAAAGATGCGCATCTAGAATGACATCACCGTTTAAAAATGACTACAGTTAGTCTACTATTGAGCATTTGCAGCTCCAAACTCCGCCCTAGAAACTAGAGTACTTGATAACAAAGAAGCGTTCATCGAAGGTCAAGGAAGTGCAACGCAACTTGCTTTGCCGAGCATTTAAAAGCACAACACATTCTAAAAATTATTTTTCCGCACATTAAAAGGCAAAAAAATAAACCCTCCACCGGACTGGAAAGGTTCTTTGATTATTAGAAGGAACTTAGTCTTACGAAACTATACACGCAAAGTAGACACTAACGAAGCGGACAAGCTCTTGCTGCGAAGTAGAATATGAGCTTTGATACATGCTCAGCTGTGAATTTAATAATGCAAAGAAAATGCTCCCAAACATGCAACTCGGACTTACGTTGCCGCCTTACAGTGCCCACAAGCTAAAAGCCTGATCTAGTAAAGGTTTCGATGTTAATGATTGTACCCGGTTTCAGAAGCTCGCGTCGTATTAAACTCCATCGGAGCGTTGCCTGCCTCATAACAACTGCTAACCCGCGCACAATAATATGTCGCGTTTGGCACCCAGTCGGGACCACATGTGTTTCAACAGCACTACACCTTGCATGGCACGGTCCACCGGTTAAGCACTAGTGGGGGGGTGTGACTAACACTTGTATGATTGAACTCCTGAAGAGGCTAGCGATCAGCGATGGTTCGATCGAGAACCAGACGCATGGCTAGTGAAGAGCAAAGATTTATCCCATCGATCGGAGATGGGGCGAGCGAGGCACAGATGGTTGCACAGCCGCCGGTGAAATGCTTGAATGCCAAGACCAATTGTAAGCTCTGCGCTAACATCCGAAACAGAAAGTGCTTCCGATATCTATCTGAATAGAGGCTGCTGCCGCTCATTGCAGCATAAATAACATTTGCGCTTCGTCGCTTCCTGTCGGATTGCTATTTCCGTGTTACCATCGACGTCAACGGTGAGGTTGCAGCCGCCGGCAGCGTTGACACCAACCTGTTGTCAGCTGTTTCTTGGTTTTTTGCTTGCAGTGCATGTCGAGATCTTCTACGGGAGAGGCCCAAGACTCCTGGAATGATCCAAACACCCAGTGTCATTCCAAGATGCCCATGACGCACACGAATTATGCAGTAACAGTGCTCAAATTAAGAATTGAAAAAAATTAAATACCAGCTATTAAATACAGCTTTTTAATGCAAACAGACAACTCTTTTCGGCTATCATCACCACTTGCAGTGGCAATAAAGGATTGCCCACTGCAGGATTCGAACCCACGACTTCGGGACCGAGGTCATGAAAAGCAACGACATTACATAGTGTGCCAGCACGGCTCACTGCTCACTTCTGGCACACCACCTTTGACGCGTGACTTTCAAGACCTCATCCTTGGTTCGCTGCGTGAAAATCAACTTGCAAGCAGTGCACGCAATGGCCCAACAAATAAATGCTCATAGTCTTCAGCCAAAGCATAGCACTCGAGGAGTGCAGGAGCAATCACTACTTCGCACGCTCACCTGTAGCAGCAGTAGGGTGATCCCGGCTATCAGGATCAATCTTGATCTGGCACCAAAACACTGCGCTATACCACTGCCGAATCATGGGAGTCAGCTACCGACCGTCCTCAGGCAAGGTGCGTCAAACATGCTGGGGCAAGCTACGGCAAAGATGCTGCCGCAAGCTACACCCGGCTACGGCGAAATTTTGTCATTGACAGATAGCACTGAAACGGAAATGTTCTACATGGTGAAGCTAGCCAGCAGTTTCACTCTACACCTTATGCTAGCTCGTTTTGAGGTAATCTGGACATCTAAAGCACTTTTATATGCGACGGTTGGTGCTGGACAACCGAAGCCCTCAGTGGCTGTAGAATAGCTGTGATAGGATGTTGATATCGACTCAGTGTATTAAAATATATGTGCTCTGTATTTCTGCCGCGTTTCGCCACCGTCAGCTTATGTATCTGCATTTTTTAGTACTGAACGGCAGAGTCCCTAGGTGTGATGTAAGGCTATGAGCTTTAAAGGAGGTTTGGGCTCGACGGCAAGGGCTTGCACCATTTCGAGCGTTTAATTTGAAGATTAGTTTTTTTATTTGAAAAAGCGCCCTATTGTGTGTTTGTAAAACACGGTATTGGCAGTGCTGGATACTTGCTGAGTACAAAAAAGAGTCATCTTGTGTAAATCTCATTGCTTGTGACTATATTGAAATATACTCTACCGCACCTACCTGCAACCACGGTTTCTGTATGGGCTGGATTAAAACATGCATTGATGCTAGTATTGTGAGCTTGAAAGCTGACGTGGCTGCTTGCTTGGCCAAATTTTATGCTTCAATGAAGTAATCACTAGAATACATAGATTAAAATTGGGTACGTAGCCACATTAACATAAAGCAAACTGCTGAGCTGCATAGTGCCCAGTTAACGCGAATTCAGAATAATAACAATAAAAACAAAACAATTGTTCTAATAAATTTGCCTTTTGGACCTAGAAATTCACAAATCGTGGCATGTTTGTAACTGCACACACTTGGTCGAGATTCATGCAAAAGAATATTATGGTAATGCATTAGCAAAGTTAGTAATTGAAAGGAATCATCTCAGAGATAGGCTCGTGGAGAGTTTGATACACCAAATAATGATTAACTCACACCAGAAAAAACCGGCTAAGAGAAGTAATGAAAAAGCAGAAATAGCAATATCGTCGAATAGTCCACTCCAATTCAGCGGGAATGTAAAGCAGTGGGGAGTTTCGCCCCCTGCCGATAGATTTACCAACACCAACAGCACATTTATTAGTCTACCTCAATTACCCAACGTAGTGATTGGCATGAAAATTAGCACCAACAACAAGGGCGAAATAAGCTATCTTTTGACGATCCTCAGCTGTTGTGTTGACTTTGTCTTGACCTGAAAAAGTCAATGTTGCGTTTTCAAGTTGACATCAGCCAAACATTGCTGTCTTAGTCAATGGATTCAATAGCATGCACTCTACAAACATAGCAAACTGTCACAACATGCATGGAACTTTCTTGACTCTAAGCGTCATCTGAAAAAATATAAAAAAATTTTAAGTGTTAAAAACTGACAATAGAAAATGATTATATCGCATTCAAGGTGATTAGCATTATACTTGTTTGCCATACAACAGCTAAGATGTCGCTTAAGGTCTAAAAGTCGACCAGAGCACATTTTTAAATTTCAAGTCGATGCGTTCAGAATTTTCAAGGCTGTAGACTTTTCAAGGTACACAAGAAAACATTTGGGAAACCTTTCTCGAACACAATAGATGATATAAACCATGCAAATGATTTACAGAAAGACTGCGTCACTCGTTTTACTGTCACTCGACTTTGGAACTCGTACCAAGGATTCTTCACCTCAATTTACGTTGATGAGATCATTATTAGCATAATTGCGAAATTGCATGACTCATGCATAACATTGCGACGAAACGTGTTACAAACAAAATGCAAAGTAATTATCGAAATTTGTCTATATACCAAGGTCCAATATGTACGTGAAATGGCCAAAAAGACGTGTAAGTACAAACAATCATACATTCATTCCAGAATTCAAGTTGGTCGGATCATTATTATCGGAGATATGACATCTGTAAGATACTGAGGGCTAGCCTTTGACACGGTTGCGCGGGAGAGAAACTAAAAAGGTAAGCTAAAAATGCGACAGGGTTAGTTATCGCAAGCACAACTCAATAAATAGATGAATACAGATCTTTAGGAATAGGTCAACCTTACAAGGCACCTAGATAGTGTCAACAGAATATGTGAGTGTCAACAGAACATGTGACTTCATTCAGCCGTCAGCATTGAAGATGACAAGACGAGCAAACAGATAGATGCTGAAAAGCAACCTTACTTTCACCAGCAGTAAGTTATTACAGATCCTAAAGAGATGGTGAAGCAACAGGTGTATTTTCTGATTTTTTTTAATGTCAAGTCAGGGTATTTTTTGACGTCTGGCATGTTTGAGCCACAGGCTTTGGAAATTAGCTAATTGTAAGGTCTCCAATGGGCTTTATGCTGGTTCGAGACACAACTAAACGACTTAATTACACGAGTGGCTGCTACGACGCCGAGACTTTAAGAGAAGTTTTTGTAATTGTGGTGAGGATCATGACAATGAAGGCACCGAAAGTGAGTGACAAAATCTTGAGTTAGATAAGTCATTTTGATGCGCAGCCATGAAAAATCGGTGAAAAGTCATGTAACATGAGAACAGTATCAGTTTTGTTCGGTCATTCGTGCTTGACCGGAGTTTCTCTCTAGACCTGAGTCACACAGTTGAGTGGTGGAATGGGCATCGTATGTTAGCATTTGTACGCTACGTCTAGTGCTGGACAGCCATGGCTGTATATCTCGGTTGAATGTGCTGCTCAATACAATAAACATTGACTTATTACACCAAGGTATGGGAGCTCTTCATTGACGCTGCGGTCTGTTACCTTTAGCGCACATGTTTTCGATCAAATGACATTAGAACAGACGCCGATACAATGCCTTTGCAATAACACGGCGGCCATCTTCGTAGACCTAGGTCTGTCTCCCACAAGCGGACGACTAGAGCATCTCCGAGAATGCCAAATACAGCAAGACGACAAAGTATGCACGCGTCGTGAAAAACATCGCACATGAGCCGAGAATTGCAGGTGCCAATCGGCGTGAGTACGCTTGGATGGATGGTCACTCTCAAGAGATGAGCGCTTTCTTGACGTGTCTCGTGTGCAGCAAAGCTACCGGAAGTGCCTCCGAAAGCTCACACTGCCGGTCAATTCTTAGTTTGCCTAAACGTGGACGGTACCGCCAGCCATTTCCACTTTCTCGGGCATGAGTTATACTCTTTACTCTTACACCATGTACACGGTTTCCTAATTTCAAAAATGCAAAGCTAAAACTAGAACCTCGAAATTTACTGCATTAGTAAAGGTATCGTTCTTGAGATCATCGAGATTGCAGCACAATGCATTTGAAACATCCCGCCTCGACTTCTGAAATTCGCTGCCTGCTAGTCTACCAGCCACTGCAACTAGATGCTTATAATTTGTGCAATAATCTACAGCTAGGCTATTCTTTCCTGAGCGTCGCAGTTGCCACATCGAACCACTTCTTGCCAATCTGCACTGGCTCTCAGTCAAGCAGTGCATCAACTTTAAGATTCTGTCGCTCACTTTTACGTTGCTTTATTCTTTGCTCCTGCCTACCTATAGGATCTACTCTTCCACCAGGCAATGCATCATACCATTCACTTTTCCGATTATAATCGTCTAGCTACATCTCATAAGAAACTCTTATCCTTGGCGACCGTGCCTTTATTTGTGAGCCGTAATGGCACACTAGGTAAGGCGGTTGCTTTCATGACCTCGGTCCCGAGGTCGTGGGTTCGTTTCCTGTGGTGGGCGATCCTTTATTGCCACCGCAAGCGGTGGTGATAGCCATAAGGGCTCTTATGTCGCTCTACAAAAAGAGGCTGTTTAAGCAGCTAAGATTCTTTTTTATGTTGTATGCTCTCAAAGCTTAAAACTCATTTCCGACTGGCGTCATGACTCAGCCTTACTTGTCATATACAAAAGCTTTAGCCCACCTATTTATTTCAATATTTAGTGGGTTCATGTGATTCTTCATTTGCATGCATATCCTAGTTGACGCCGTGCACGCTACCAATAGCCATAATGACATTCTGATCTTAAGCATGTGCTGCTAGCCATGTTATGCTTGTTGACATTGAGCATTCTACAGCTAACCATTAACTTGCACTTATTTTGCAGTTTATGTAGAGTGCCTAGAAAGAGATTGAGTTATTTGTATGGTGACATGCAAATGTAATTTAATCATTATTAGCTTGATCAATCCTGCCGAGCGTCATTAGCTCATTAAAGTTACAAGTTGCTGCGGTTTTAGCTACATTTTAAGATGATTGCCGGTTAGCCGCAACATTTTTGTTTGATATTTTTAAATTTTGCTCCTGATACAGAGATACCTTGACTTCTTACAGCAGTCTGATAGGCACACTGTTATGACAGCCTGCAATGGCCGGACCTTTTCATTGACTGCAAGTGTCCCAACTTACGAGTTTTTGGAGATATGAGCTTTCTTTCGGCCGGTGTTATGCTTTTAGTTAAGTGCTAAAATTAGGATTACGTGGCAGCTTTAGATACCCTACCGCTAATTGGCAGAGCGAACGTCACAGTGAACGCTGAAAGATCCGCCTTGCATCCTGTGCAAAACTTGTCCACTTGAAACGAATTTGCTCTCATGTATACGAGTGCGAGTGGGTGTGTCAGCGATGCAAGCAAGAGGGTGGAGGGAGGAACTGGGCGTGGTTACGCAGGCCAGTAAGGTTACGGCAGCGAAAGACGTTCCGTTGCAAGACGCTGCCCGACGACTCGAGTGTGACGTCAAGCGCAGGCCTGGTGGTTCACTGGTGTTCATTGGACAGGTTTGTATAAAAAAGCCTGCAGGTGAAAGTGGGGATAGCGTGACGGAAAATGCAAACACTTGGCATAGAGAATTCAGGTATTAATTTCCTCCTTTCCCCCTCAAACTCCGTCAGCATCTTCAAGTGGTCTGTTCTCCAAGTTAATGCTGTAACTTGTAATTATTAAAACCCGTTTATTGCAGTACATTCTAATTTATTATGCTTTTAAATAATATTCGTTATTTCTAAGAACCTTTTTTAATTTTTTTAAACATTTGACAAAATCGCTGTGTTTTCTTGTGGCTCCGGAACGAATTATCTGCGTTTCCATTCATTTAAATGGGGAAAAATTATTTTGATGTGCAAGTAATTTGAGTTACGAGCTCCGTCACGGAACGAATTAAAATCTTAAGCCTTGAGCTGCATTGACAAACCTCTGCCTCCTCGGTGTTTATACGCTCAAAGCTACTGCGATGAAGTGCTGCTGTAAGAGACTGAGTTTTCATATTTTTCCTGACTTTCTCTTTCTAGTGGACATCAGAGAGTCCATCCATAAGGTGACAGCATCCTCACTAGACGTTACAATTTGAAGTATAAATACCGGCAGAGCAAGCAGCCATGTGAGCCTTTAAGCACAAACTACGGCTATGAATATTCGCTTTCATCCAGCGCATGTAAAATCCCCGTGTTTCAGGTACAATACTCCAATGTAGTCACAAGGTGTTAGACTTGCACAAGAAGACTCCCATAGGTACACGAAAGTTATCCAGAACTTCCAATACTAGTTGTAACACGTGCCCAATAGATTTTTACTCACTAATGTAATGTGTCCACAAAAAAGAGCTCATAACGGAGCTAGTCCTGGCTGACGCCTTTAAACTACCATCGAAGCCCGGAACCTAGGGAGAGCGTCTACAGATCCATAGGTTTGGCGCTAGCCTGCCCAGAGATGCCAACGGTGTCGATGCGTGGTAGCAATGCAGAGCACATATATCATAATACGAAGAGTCCATGCCTGTAGCGTGGACCTGCTTTATTCTAAAGCCGTGGAGGCTCCAGATGTCTAGCTCCAGAAATAGCAAATCGCAACGCCTAAGAGGTTCAGATTACCGCCGTCACTCCCTCGATCCAGGTGCAGAATAAAGCTCCAGGCTGGCTCAAATCTAAGTGCACAACCACCTGCTTCTTCCATATCAGACTTCTAAGTAGTCAATGGCAAGGTCCGGCCATTGCAGGCTACGATAACAGCGTGCCTATCCGACGGTCGCTATCTGCCGCCCATGTATCGGCAGTGCAGCGTCTCTGTGTTTCGGGGCCGGATCGAGGATTTCCCCCTATAGCAGGTTCAACATACTGCAGCGGAGGCGGAGCAAGCAACTCAGTGATTGCTCTCTTGTACTCTTTGGCCAGAGACGCCGTTCGGCTGGCGGATCGTCTAGGCATGTCTCTTCGTCGGCCCCATTGTACATAGGTCGAATTCGGTAATGCTGAAAGTCAAGATGCATGCATCGAACAGATTTCTATGCCTTTAAAGATCAGGGCACCATGCTCAATCCAGTTCTTTTCACGGTTTATACTCTCCCTCTTGCCGATGTGATTGCCATGCTCAATCTAGGCTTCCACTTCTATGCGGGTAAAACTCAGTTCTACCTTTGCTTTGATCCCTCCCAGTTTTCAAGCACCTCGAATTCGCTCAACTCCCTTGCTGCACGTATTGATGAAATCGTAACATGGATGGCAGCAAATTTTCTTAAATTGAATGATGATAGAACTAACTTACTAGTTATTAGCAAACCAAGTGTGATTCAGAAATGGGAAAGGCTAATGCTCAAAATTGGCTCTACCACTATGTTTCCTGTTGAATCTGCACGAAATCAAGGTTTTATGTTCCGAATGAACCTTCCATTAGACGACCACACCAATTCCACAATCAAGTCTGCCTACTTTCAGCTAGATAGCATTGCTAAAATTTGGCCTTGTTCAGATGGGGATACCATAACGTTGCTAAAATGTGGCCCTGTTTAGACAGGGATAACACATCTAAATTAGTCCGTGCATTTGTGACATTCAATCTTGATTTGCCAGTGCACTCAGGCACTTAAAGCTGGTGCACAACTTGGCAGCTAGGCTTGTCTGTCGCGAGCCTAACTGTGGCCACATCGCACCATATCTCGCCGACTATAGACGGCGACAGCTACTTTACTGTTGTTACCAATGGCGACACAAAAATTGCTAGCCGACAGGAAGCGATCAGACGCAAATTCTATTTCTGAATGCACGGAGCAGTAGTAGTAGTACTCGCTATTCATTCGGAATCGGAAGCACTTTTCTGTTTCGGATGTTGCCCGAGAGCAAACTACTGGGCTTCGCAATTAAGCCTTCGACCGGCGGCAGTTCGCCCTTCCCTACCTCGCTTGAGCCATCTCAAATCGATTCAAATGAGCTCGGCTTCGCACAGCTGGCTCGTCGTATTTCCTATCAAAAAAACCCCAGTCGCAAGAATAGGTACAGGCGCCCATTACCGTGGGCACCTGCAAGCCGCCACTGAAGGAGCCGCTATGTGGGCAGCGTGCCTGACGGCTGCATTGGTGGCACTCTTGAGCTCCAGGCCGTCGCTGTGCACAGAATTTGAGTTCTCTGCAGTCGGAGCGTTCAGGGCTTCGTTGGCTGCAACTGCAGCCCGGGCTGTGGTGAGAGCTGTCAACCTGGTAGGTAGCCTCGAGACCAGATTGTGTCGTTAGCCGATAGCGGCTGCCGTCATATCCGTTAAAAAGCGAGTGGACTAGTGTAGGCTGATTTAAATGGCCTCTCCATCTGCTGTCGCAGCAGCCAAATCATTTTGTCTCGCTTCGTTTACGTTGCTTTGCAGGGCCACTGCTGCACTATATGCACTGCCAGCAGTTCTTGCGATGCCGTCAACTACGTGGCATCATCAGGTTCCTGTGAGTTGGTTGCAGGGAAAGGACTCACATGGGTCGCCGATGAGAACACTCTGCTACTACTGAAGGGTAACCTAGACGTTTTAGTGGCGCCTTTTATGTTCACTGCCAACTTCGGCATTGCCATTTATATTTGCCTTCCTACGTGAAAGACGTGCGAATGGCGACTGATTCCTTCACGATTCTTACTAGAAAAAACACGTGTTGCAGTTTAAGATTTTTTTTTATTAACCGGACATTAGGTCACAAGGATTTTCTGATACATGGCTGAGTTTGCCAATTTAATTGCCTAATCAGAAAAAATAATAAATCTGAGTAGCTCCACAAGATAACTCATTGCTAGTGCATTAAATAATCCACAAGCGAAGGACCTCAATAGGTTGGTATTAAAATGAAAGTTTTAAGACAGAAATACATTGCAAACACAACACGAAATACAATTACAATGGAGCGGTTGCCAAGAGGATTGAGGGTTTTTTGTTAGGCAACCGAGCGACCAGGGTAGGACATGTGGGCTGTGGGAGCTTAAACACAATTTAATCGGATTGACGGGCACCGCAAGGATTGCTAGACGTGGTGAAGACTTGGATGTGGTTAAGGCAACGATTCATGGAGGACGTTAGCATTTTAGATTGTGCATTCGTTGCAAATCTAAATTCTTGAAAAAAGCAGTGCGTGGACCTAGCTACTCTGTGACATTAATTGAGGGATTCATGCGACCTGCAATAATTCTTCTCTCCAAGATTAGGGAAAGTCAATGAACTTTTTGAAACCGTCTCATTATTTTCTAAGCTAAAACGTGTGCATCTAATCACAAGCAATCTGGGTGAGTGCATGCTTAGCCATTGGCATGAAGAGAAACCTCACCAGAACGTTCCCAAGCTCTGACAGTATCAATTGTGGAGGTGGCTAAGCTCTTTTATCGAAATTTCTCGATAAAACATACAGTGCTGTACGTAAATACGCACTAAAGTAACGCTTATTCGATGCTAATCTCAGCGTTTAACAGTTTAAACACAAAAAGGGACAAAATGCGAGCTCGGTGTCTGCTGAAACTCCGCTGGGAACTACGCGATTTTTTCATCCTTCAATGTCAGACGAGAAGTCCAAAGCAATGCTTTCCCACGCAAGACCGAATATTTCCGGTCGCAATTTCGCTTACACACGACCCACACTTTCTCTATTCATGCTAAGCTGCTAGCTCTGGTACTGCGCAAATGGGACAAGTGCGACCGGCGCTGGTGCGCTTCAGGATTGCCTGTTCATGTGAATTGTTTGTTCGCGAGCCACTTCCTCATTTGGACTGAGCTATCGCTGCTCGGCCGCCCATAAATCGCCATTTCAATTGCCGAGAGTCCTCTGGCGAGATCTTTGACCGCCATCATGAAGCCGACGTTGGGTGATGTTTGCTTTTGAATTTGTTGCATTGAGATACTCGTGTGGTTGCGTTCGTTGGTGCTAAGAGATCGCCTAACGGTTAGCCTTAACCCAGGCTTAGCCCACCGCCTGGCCGCATTGCTTGCATTGGTAAAGTCAAAATCTAAGCACCTAATTTGTGCACAATAGTTCATATGGTCATCACTGTAGCTTCCACTCTGGACCGAGTAAATTGCCAAGTGGGAAGTCCGAAATCGTGCATTCAAGCTTGCTACTAAGGCTGTCAAACACACGAAATCTTCGGTAGCAAATTCTCTGCCGGCTGCTTCGTAGTTCGTCAACACCATTCTTGTCTATTTATAATGGGGTCCTACGAATTCCTGCTATTAATTGAGATACACTGAAATAAAACTGCTATTTGTAAATTTACATAAGAAAACTGCAGTTTTGATTATGATTTATTCCGAATGATGATTTGGGTTAACCTATCAACAATTTCATTCAATAGGGCTTTAGAATTCTCACGCCTGTAGTGACCCAGCAAAGATGGCACCCCCCATATAGTCATACTGTGACTCCGATGCCGTTTCTACGCACCTTTGTGCTTTATATTTCGTATCTCAGAGAACGGTATTCCAGGTTTACTGACTAAAGTTTAGCGATTTCGCTTGTGCCTTCTCAGGCTGTGACCTCTGATGGCCAGAGCCAAATAGCAGGAAATCAAAATCATCGCTGCCCAAAGCCTATTGTGGCAGTGGAAGCTGTGTCGTAGCTTGAATAGGAAGGTAAATACGCTGCCAGGGCGATTGGAGTCCATAACATGATAAAAACTAGTAAATATGCCCTCAACAATACATGGTAAACCCGGAAGACAGTTTTCTTTGCTGTGGAATTAAAACCTCAGTTGTGTGGACCCATATTGTGGAAATAGGGGATGCATCTCAATTCAAATACGTAGAGAGATTGGCTGGCCGGCTGGCCTGGGCCATCGGGGGGGGGGGTGGGGGCCATACCGTGTGAAAAAATCAGGTGCAATTGAATGAAATTTGCTTTGTAAACTTTTCTAAAATGGGAAATAACAACCAAAGTCGTATGAAGCTTTTTGTTTAACTTTAAGCTGTTTCACAGTTGAAACATACTGAGAGGCTTGCTGACGTGGGCATTAGAGGCCGTAGCAAGAGAATGCAAAAGCACAATCGCATTTCATTTACTTGATATACAAAAAAATGGGTTTCTATAATGCGGAATTAAAAACCTCAGTCCTTCTTAGCTTTTTAAGATATTGGCAGATATATCACAGCTTCCATGTGTTGAGAGCCTGGCTGTCCTGAACCACTGGAGGCTATAGCTTGAGAGCGCTTATGGGCCGTAGGCCGCATTGTGAAATTTGGTACGAAAACCCGATAACCTGTATTTGCTATGATGCGGAACCAAAACCGCTGCATCGCGACGTCAAATTTGGGAATCACAGCTGGATCAAAGTTCAAAATTGCAGGGCGTGCCAGGTAATTATTAATACCATCGTGTAAAAACGTTCACGGGCACTTACATGAGATTTCCTTGGTTAATCCAGAACAATAACGTTGCCTATGCAATGAGTTAAAAAGCTGCAGTTGTTCGATAATTATGATAGATCTAGCGGCTGTGTCGCAGTAAGAAAATGTACAAATGTGTGTTAAGCCGAGCCATTTAATGCCATTGCACAAGGAAACGCAGTTTCTATCACGCGGAATTTAATGGATAAACCCAGAGCACAATTTTCTATAACTTGGCATCAAAACCGCAGGAGTGCGACGTTTATCGTTGCGATAGAAGCTGTAAGGCAATATGAATATTTAGGCAGGCTGGATGGACCGAACACTGGAAGCCATTGCCTGAGAACGGGCAAGCACGATGACATGCACTATTTGGGGAGTGTTGCGTGGGTCGAGCAGTCTGAGGTCATAGCTTGAGAACACATCAACTCATGACGTTTGTATACAGATTTCTGAACGCCGTTAGCTATGATTTTTGATCAAAACCGCATTTACAGAAAGCGTTATGTGAAAATTGCAGCTGCATTGCTTTTTGACTACTTAGCACTGCGATTGATGCCAGACAATCCGAGGGTATAGCTTAAGAAAGTGAAGGAGCTTTTGGCAAAAATTTAGTTTCTTAATCCGACACAATATTTCCTCTCATTTAAAATTAAAATTGTAAATTCGTAAAGCTTTTTTATGAAAATTTTATTCGTTCGCAGTACAATTATTTAGGGCTCCCACATGCGCCCAGCAAGTGAAGGCCGAGGCATAACAAGCGTAAGCCCAATCGCATGAAATCCGGTGGATAACTGTGGACTCTGCCTGCCGTTAGGCGCAGTCACACTTGATTTATGAATCCCCGTTTGCCTTACACTTCAGTCGACGTCGTCAGCCGCACCTTCCCGGCAGGCATCCAGGCCGTGAGTGGCCTTCTGGTTCAGCCGGGCAGCAAAGATAATTTCACCAGCTACGAGCTTCAGGCGATGCACAGTGCGGCCCACTGCTACAGCTTGTGCAGCGCTCTGACGGCCATCTGCCGCCTGTTCGCCTACCACTCCCAGCTTCTCCGGTGCTACATTTATGATGTCGATTTTTATGGCACGTGGACAACGGTGTCAAGCAGTGATAGCAACTGGACGAGCTACTATGCACAGCAAGCTGGTAAGAAGGAAGAGCAAAATCGCTTTTTTTAAGACAGAAGAGACACAATGGTAGAGTTAGATAGATAAATAAATCGAAACAACTCCGCCGAAAAAGGTTTAGAGAGAGTGAAAAAGTGATGGGAATGGATTTAGGAATGGAGTAAGAAAGTTAGTGCGTGTATGAAGTATCAGCAAAGAGAGAGAGAGAGAGAGAGGGAGAGAGAGGGAAAGAGAGGGAGAGAGAGAGAGAGAGAGAGAGAGAGAGAGAGAGAGAGAGAGAGAGAGAGAGAGAGAGAGAGAGAGAGAGAGAGAGAGAGAGGAGCACACAGCGAGATATTAAGAGAGGGAGTGAGTGAGAGACAGAGAGAAAGAAGGATTTTCTGAAAAAGATAAGCGGAAAAAACACGATAATAATACATTTGGTGTAAATTCCCTAGAGAACTCAATCTCTTTATATACAATTTAAATTTGCTGAAAACGAAGCATGGTCGAATGGTTAGCTTACGCTCAATGACAACAATCATAACATGGTTAAAGATGACATGCACAGGGTCAGCATACATATATCGTTAGTGACAGCATGCACAGCGTGAGCACACATAAGCACACAAAGAACAAATCAGACGGACCCACTAAGTGCTGTGATAAATTACTGCCATTTTGTTTTGAAATTTTATCAAGTCAGTGAAAGTCGCGATGAAAGTCGGATCTGAGTTCCAGGCTTTGGGAGCTTGTAAACTAAAGGCACGATGTCCAAAGAGGCTCGTATGAGGTATAGGTAAACTATTATATTCCGAAAAGCTGATAGTACGGTGCTTAGCCTGGTTGATGAGTAGATCTAATAACAGGCTGGAGCCGAATAGTGAAGGAACCAAAAAGTGAGTGGCGGAACCTTGAAGTCAATGCGTTTCTTGACTGGGAGACAGTGCGGTTAAGGAGCAGTGGTGTGATGTGGCAACTGTGATGGTGATGACAGACAAGCCTAGGTGCAGAGGTGTGTACCAGCTGGAGGCTCCTGATTGCACAAGTCAGTAGACCGGCAAGCGGTGAGCTACAGTAGTCGATTCAGTGATAAAACAGCAGACGAAAAAATGAATAGAAATACAAAGTCCGGACACCGACAAACAGATCAAGAGGCGAGAGAAGGTCGTAGAGAAAAAGATAAGCACAAAGAGAGATGAAAAAATAAATGAATAAACAGAGATGTAAAGTAGGAGCAATTGACGTATCTATCTGCATCTACAGCAACTCGCAGTGGCTTCTTTGTCTGCAGACGGCTGGAAGCTGCTCTACAAGATCAGCAAGGGCATTGGGGTGGACGCCTCGAACGCTCTGCTTGTCAACCCCGGCAACAACACGGCAAGTGCCACAGAGATGGCGAAAGACGCAGCGTGCGCTTGTACCTTGAAGAACGGAATTGTGGACAGTTGGTCAAGTTTTCCCATTATGCAGGTGCCTTGGCGAGGTGGCTGCTGCTGTGGCCTCCGCTTCATGCGGCAACATAATCACTGTCTTGGTTTGCAGAAGCAATGATGGAGCTGCTGATAGAATTAGTCGTACCAGTCGTTGCAGCGACGAGTTCAACATTGACGACTTTCACTATGAGTTCCACTCAGTGCTTTCTATTCGTCCAGGTCTCACTCGTTCTTGCAACAGCAGGCGCCACTATGAAGTATGTGAACTTCTCAACGACTAGCGCCGACGGTGTGGCCACGTTCTTCGTACAGTCAAAGATTGCCTCCAGCAGCTGGAGCGATCTCTCAGCGGCGTCTGTGCCTCTTTGGCACATGAGCTCGGGGTAGGTAACCTGCATAAGACCGTGAGCCTGAAGAGGCTACCTTACACAATAAGCCCTTTAGCTTAACCGGCTGATCGAAAAAAAACAACATTCTTTAGCGTTTACTGAGCACTCAACAGGACCACGAAGGGCTCAAAACACCAATTCTAAAAACGGCTTTACTGTAGAAGGTCGCGTAAGCTCCATCTATGCAACATGTACGTTTATGCCAAGTAGATGGAACCTTCTTGCGGGATGGCTGGTTAAAAAGTGCCCTCGGGACATCAAAAGTTCGCTAAAGCTATCATACCTCACCTACCTGAAATTATAATAACGGATGAACACCAGGTAATGGTGGCTAGAACTGTGAGCTCTAACTTTAATACTCAGGCGATCGAAGCCAATCACTGCGACACAAGAAATTACGGAACAGTGTCAGCCTAGTAGCCACTGTAACTCACAAACAAATGAGAGCATTTGCGGTTTATAATCGTTTACTAATCAGCCGTACAAATAATTTTGGGATCAAGGTTGGCATTCTTTCGTAAACCTCAGTGAGCAAGCATTGGAAATTGACCATATTTTGAAAATAAGGTAAACAAAGCGCCACGCTTAATGAGAGTTCATCATAATTCTTAAAGTCGCCACAGAGGATAAAAGCACACAGCGGATATGAGCAGGAATGGCAAGCATTTTTGCCTCATGCACAAAAGGTGGGCCTGAAATCCAAGCAGCAACCATTTACAATCCTTCTGAGACCGTAAGGTTCATACTTTGCAAAAGCACACACTTATTATAGACAATGATGCAGCATTACCGTGTAAGCTAATGACTAGACTAGGCTGGCTCAGACGTGAAGCAACGAGTTTAATTGTGAAGACAGGCCAGCAGGTTCTTCGGTGTGACATTATCGGCTTTTGGATAAAGAAAGTACAATTAGCAAATAATTCTGAACGTTGAACTTAACAGAAGTAATTGACTAAATATTTTCATCGGTGTTCTTCATTATGGACCCGAGGTTGAAGCTGTAAGTACTATCACATGCAAGCAGGAACTAATGGTTGCATACCTCATATCTTTTGCATAGTTGGGAATAAGTCCGACATAAGTTTAACTAGCTAAACTAGAAAGTTCAAAATTATTTGGAAATTGCTACGCGGCCCGAAGTTTAACACGAGAGCTAATCAATTACTAGTGGACTGAGAGCTCAGAATAGAGTAGTTTTATCACCGACGTTGCAATATACCTTATGTTTGTCGTATAGATAATTTTCCATGGCAGGGAACCTGTGCAACCTATTGCCTATGATTATATCTGTGCTGCAGCAGCCCACCAGCAATCAGCCTGAGTGACAGCCAGGCTGATGCACGTTTTGCAGCACACCCTCGTCCAATCTGTACGGTCGCTACTATTTGCTCGTGAGAGACCCTTACAATGGCTGTAACACAGATGACGGGTGGCTGTCGGTGAATGGCCAGGGCACAGCCTCGTGCTCGTACGACGTCAAGCCGGTGCCCCAGTTTGCCTATGCCAGCGGCTCCACCTACGATCGTTTCGTCAATGGTAAGCATGCAAAGGTAGAGCCTTCAGAAATTACCATAGGAGTGTACGCCATTGACATAACAGGCTGATGAGAGGAACAATGTTGTTTGGAGCCGCAGCCACGACTGCTGATGAGCCAGTCTGTCGCAGTAGAAGGCGTCGGCTGATTCTCATCTCATCTTTTCAGCTGCCTTCGCTGATGCACTTCTGCTGTACGCCAAGTTGTGAGGTACTGCATTCTCCCCAGCTTTGCCGCACCCGTGCTGCAATCAAGCGTCTGACAGATTTACAACGATACAGACGGTGGTCACAGAGTTAGTCAATCAACGACACAGCCGGTGGTCGCAGAGTTAGTCAATCAACGATGTCGTGCAAGCTGATGAATCGCGGCCCAGAGAAAAGTTTCCGAAGTCAAACAGTGAAAGACTATGATTATTAGTTGCTCCAATATGGTCTATGTATGTTCCGCACAGCTGTCACCTTGCACAATACATTTCTTCAAAAATAAAACGCAAATACCAGCTTTACTGATGTAACAATGCCTAAACTATTTCCGGAAAACCTCCCAGTATTGAAACAGTCATTGACAATATAGTATGGCTCTCTCGCCTGAGTCCAGCCTGACTGTTCCTATGGGCTTACACTTTCCAATTTCAGTTGCTAGTAGTCTTGTGCTCTGGCTGTCACAGAATGCACTGTGAAGCGAAGCCAAAGTCCTCGGGACTATCATTTACTATGAGATTTACCAAAGGGTAGTAGTGCCTCCGACAGATAACTAGCACATTCAAAGTAGCACTCGAACGTGTTAGAGTGCCTTTCCGCTATCGTTTCGATGGAAACGCGAGTGAAAGCATGAAAATATAAACGCAACGATGTAATGGCGAGAAAAAGCTGAGAGACCGGATGGTGATAGTGAGCAATGAGGGAGCTGAGAGATGGAACTGCCAGAGGATGCGCCAAAAAAGAAGCACTTATTGAGAGCAGCATAAGACCAGCGAAAAAAAGTGGCGAGAGGCGAGGTCTAGTGGTAGCGATGGGAGTGATTGGATAGAGATAAAAAAAAGTGAGCTGCCTGAGAGCTGGCGAAGAATTGTGGCTGCGAAAGAGAGTCAGCGATAAAGAGAGAGAGAGAGAGAAAGAGAGAGAGAGAGAGAGAGAGAGAGAGAGAGAGAGAGAGAGAGAAAGAGAAAAGATAGATGGATAAATAGATAAATGGACGGACGGATCAACGGATGGACGACGAAGGGGCGGGTGAGTGAGCGGGTAGGCATACAGACAGGGACTATCATTTACTATGAGATTTACCAAAGGGTAGCAGTACCACTCAAGGATCACTTCCACATTGAAGCTAGCACTCGAACGAGTTATAGTGCCTTTTCGATACCGTTTTGATGGAAACGCTAGTGAAAGCCTGACAATATCTACGGAAAGATGCAATGATGAGAAGGAGCTGAGAGACGGGATAGTGACGGTGAGCGATGAGAGGGCTGAGACCTAGAACAGCCAGAGAACATGCCAAACGAACGGAGCACGTAGCGAGAGCAGCGCACAAAACAAATGAAGGGAGAAGCGAAGAGGTAAGGTCTAGTGATGGGAGTGAGTAGATAGAGATAAAAAAAGTGAGACGCAAGCGAAGAAATGTGGCTGCGAAAGAGAGAGGCCGAGTTAGAGAGAGAGAGAGAGAGAGAGAGAGAGAGAGAGAGAGAGAGAGAGAGAGAGAGAGAGAGAGAGAGAGAGAGAGAGAGAGAGAGAGGCCGAGTTAGAGAGAGAGAGAGAGAGAGAGAGAGAGAAAGAGAGAGGGAGAGAGTGAGGGGGACAGAAAGAGAGAGTGAGAGAGAGAGACAGAGAGAGGGGAGAGATAGCGAAGATAGATAAATGGATAAATAGATAAATAGATAGATGGACGGATCAACGGATGGATGACGGAGGGGCGGGAGAGTGAGCAGGTAGGCATACAAACAGATCGACAGGCAAAGAGGCAAATAGCAAGAAAGACATATAGAAAGATGGATAGATAGACATATATATATACACACACACACACACACACACACACACACACACACACACACACACATATATATATATATATATATATATATATATATATATATATATATATGTATATATATATATATATATATATATATATATATACATCCGTCTATAACTCCAAAAAGCCACAAAGACCAAGTGAGTGCTGGGCAGGAGTGTTTTCTTTATTACCCACTTTGAACCTAAATGGCATATGGTACGTATTCGGTAGCCGACAGATGTGATCTCAGCCTGCAAAAAAATTGATAAGCTGATTCGAGAGGACATTTGAGGTGCTGGAGGGAGATGGAAGTAATAGCTAAGGACGGATGGACGGGATATGCCATAGTCGGCAGCAAGAGAGTAGTTGTCGTAGCCGAAAAGTATAGAAGTGAGTTCCACTGTCTGGGACCTGCATCGTAAAAGCTTCTGTTTCCGACTGCCTTCAAGTACAGAAATGTAGCAGCAACTTTAAGGTTCATACAGGACCTGAGGTCACAAGGTGGCTCAAACTGGTGCAGCAGTGCAGCTAGGCATGGAGGTGCGAGCGTGACCATGGCGAGCCTTGTGGGTGAGCGTAAAAATCTTACTCTGTATCCGTCGATCAACTGGCAGCCATCCTAGCTTTTTTAGCAAAGGATATATGTGGTCAAACGTCAAGGATTTGTAAACTAGTCTTGAAGCTATTCATCGCTATCCGCAGTGACCTAGTGGCTTTTTTCGATAACTCAGCCAAAAGGGAATTACAATAATCTTTTCCAGACAAACCCATGGAGATAGTAATATTTTTCGTAAGCCATCATGGAAAGACAGTTCCAAATCTTAGATAGAGTTGGACGTGTAGCTGGCTGTGGACGCAGTCTTCTTAATAAATCTTTCAAAACTTAACGAGCTATCGTTGACGACAACTCCCTTCCGAGCACAAGATGATGGTTTGCATTTCAGGATCACATATGAAAAAAGCAAAGCCTTCTAGTCGAGCCACACGCTCAGGATGCCCTATGACCACGAGCTCTAGTTTAGTTTGAGAAAATTATCTGCCTAACCGGATTAAACCTCTCCAAGGCAAGCTTTGAGTTTATCGGTCGCTGCAGCAGATTGTGACGGTTTACATGACAAATAAAGCTGAGTATCGCCATCATAAAATTGATAGGAAATTCTATGGACCCAAATAGCTATGCCCACAGGTTGAGTTTTTTGGATAAATGCAAGGGATCAAGGACGAACCTTTGTACGACTCCACATGCGACTGGTCTAGTGGGCGAGACCTGACCCTCACACGCCCGGGATTAAACACGACCGGATGAGTACTATTTGAATCGTGCTAGTGCCTCTTCTGCCGGACCGATAGTTGTTCACAAGCGTTCAAGCAAGACATAGTGATCATTGGAGTCAAATTCTGCTTGTAGGTCTCGAAGTCAGTGCCAGGATAGTGGCATTGCCTCATCCCTGATGCATAGGATGTCATTGGTAACACAGAGGTGAGCAGTTTCAGTGGTTTGGGGTCGCTTGAATTCCGATTAAAATTTTCTGACAATAAATTTTTACTGCGTATTGCAAGCTAATAGTGACAGTTTTTTAAGGATGTCTGACAAAAACGAAGAAAAAAAAACGGATAGTTTGAAAGGACTGCTATAGCATATCTAGACTTTTTAAGTTTCTCCTGACGATGACCAATTTGATGGACCTCAGAAAATCTCAAGGAAGGACCCATGCTGCCACCAAGAATTTAGTCGATAGCAGCTTAATGAAGGCACGAATGAGTGAAATAAAATTTCAATTTTATGTGCAATAATTTGAGTGACGAAGGCTGAAAACTTGTCGGAGGGCCAATACTATTTAGGGATTGTGACATTTCTGAATTGGCCATGGTATTGTTTACGGCCTTTTAATCTGTTTTGGTTCTGACTGACAGGACTCGAGTTTTCTAGCGAAAAAAAGGATCCCTTGTTTGTATAAACTTTTCTTTCGGGTGTAGACTCTGAGGAGGTTTTTGAAATTACCAACATCGTCATCAGGTACATATTTCTAAAAGCAGCATTATAGTTGGTGCTTAAAATGGTTTGTTCTTTACGGTTTTTTGTTAATTGGAAGTAATCTAAATGATTCTGTTCACGGACAGAGTGTATGAGTGCATACTCATCGAGAGCAATCCAATATTTCATTTTGACTGTGTCAGTGAGTGTATGGAGGCTGTCGCTTAAGTCTTGGAGCAGATTGGGAAGACCTGCCTTACATACAGATTTCACAAAAAGTATTCTGATCATTGCTTTTTTTAGTTTGCGTCGCTGGAAAACTCGACTCAACCTGTATATGCAATAGAACATAACAGTAAGCCTGATCTAGCCTGATCCGAGAGGGTCAGGGGCGCAACTAGGTCTGTGGGACAGACATACTTAGTGATGACTGCAACTAAGATATGGCCACTGATGTCAGTGGTATGGTTAACGTGTTCGAATTAACTTAAGTTCTCAACAAAGTCAAGAAAGTAGTCGACCTGGCTATTGCTAGCGTTGTTGGCGTAAATGCTGGGGTCTCCTCCAATCACCAAAGGGCTGCCGAACGCAAATATTTTGTGAGGAACTCCAAACATTTCTCAACAAACAAGGTTTGATGACCGGAAGAAGGGGTCAATAATAACAGTGAGAGGCGTGGTCTTTGGTGGGGAGATGGGTGGAACTGATTTAAAGGATGGCCCATTCGAAACATTGCAGGTTTTATGACCAAACGACTCACACACAAACAATGGTCATCCTTCTGATGCTCAGATTGTCAGATCGGATAAACTGAAAGGATGATAACCGTGTGGGTGGTCTTAGATACATAGCCAATAGAGCAGGCCCATATCGAGGTCCGGGTTATCAGAAATGAATCTAGCTTCTAAAGGATAGACATATCGTAGCTAAGTAATTGATTGGTTTGTAGTGTGCGGACTGGTAGGTTGCTTAGCAATCCCAGCTGATTTCACTGCAAGACCAGGGAGACGGTACATTTGCTGGTGGTTTAATGTCCTCAAGCGAAGTATTAACTGTGGAGCGCCGATTAAGCGGTTTGTAGGCAGGGCGGCATTTAGCCGGTCATACAGACACTGTGCCAATGAATACGAACAGAACCTGTGCAACAGTCGAGGTCGACTTTCGCGTTACGCTGAGGCATGGGAAGTCAGATACCTTCACAGCGAGTGCTTAACAGCGCTTTAAGCTTATGTGTTGAAGGTTTGATAACCGAGCCATTTATTGGGTGCATGCAGGATGCAGGAATACTTTTTTCTGGCGTAACGAAAAAAGCCGGCAGCGAGGTTTTGGCGAATGGCAATACCGACTTTCGTTTGTCACATCTTCCGTCGAGGCTAAGTAAGTAAACACCCGAACGTTACAATAAGCCATTTTATTTACTCCTATAAAATACAAGCTCAGAAATCTTTCGCCGTATACCGTGTTGCCAGATTAAAAAACAGGGCTTCGACTGAGGCCTATCTTTTAGCTGCAGTGGTCTCAGTATCATCCTTGATGTAATCGAAATTAACAGTAGCGAAATCAATCCTGCAGCGATCATAAGCTCACTCCATTTCCAAACTTTGCAGTGTTCTTAGCTATATGTTTAAAAAATACTTCCGGTTAGCTTTAACACATATTTTAGATATTTTAAACTTTCGCTTACCATATCGTCAAACCTCTGACTTCAGGGTATTTTCACGCTCAGACTGAGTACGTTGTAATGCTGTACAGTTTCTGAGCTTCCACTTCATCACGATCTCTTTGGAAAGATAATGTATTCCAAATTCACGCTAGTTGGTTACAATATAGCTCCAAAATTAACTAATAATGAGTGTGGTTTAACACTACAATTTGTAAAATTTCATTGGCTCATTTCTTTTTTGAAGCCCAAATTGTGACTGAGGTCCCAGCAAGGCCAGACTTAAAGCCCACAATCCTGCTTTGCACACATGCCTTGATCTAGTCAATTAAAGCCTCGCATTTCAGATAAAATATACCTCAATAGAGTTAAAAGCATAAGAATATCAAAAAAATAGTTTTATGTGTGTCCTGCAATTATTCGGATATCCCAACGCCAGTTATTAAAAAAGATGTGGGATACTTCTCACTAAAATCATTCGCAACCAGATAAATAAAATAATTTAATCAAATGAGTATTCAAATCACGTGTATCTTGAAATTATACAAACTAAGAACTCACAATGGTCCTAGTCCTTGGCTTAGAGCGTCAGCTACCTTTAAAGGTCAGAACCTTGGGGCACGCCCGGTGACTCTGAGGTACAGCACTTGATCGTGCAGATATGCGGACGGTAGCTGAATGCGGCAGCAATAATGAATGCACATATACTTGAATACAAAGAGTCCGCGTCCATGGAGAGAGGGCTCCGGCTGCTCAGCTTGATCCGTAGCATGTATCCATGGTTACGACGTCCGGATCAAACTAAACTTTCTCGCTCCAGGTGTAGAGTGAAATTGAATGCAAAAAAATCCTAGAACACATCTACTTGCCGTTCACCCGGCTTCATTTTTGTATGCTGCTTTGTCGTTAATTATCGCTGAACAGGGTGCTAAGCATTAAAATTCGAAAACCAATACCAATGTCTCGGCAGAGATGTTCTGGCTGGGGTAGAACGCCAACCTTTCAGTTTCATCTGTCAAAGAACGAGCTTCGACAGCAGCAGGCTGTCGCTTGTCGCAGCTTGTCTGTCCGACAGTACCTAGCAGACGCCCACGATTCGGCAATGACTTATCTCAGCATTTACGTTCCAGATAGAGGCCGGCTCCTATTGCTAGGATCACTATACTGCAGAAGCCGACCGTGGGAGGCTGTGTTTGTTGAGATGGCTAACACCTAGTTTACGTGACAGCTACTGGCCACGGCGACTTCACTAATACCAATGATGGCGACAAAGAAACGGAAAGACGATAGGAAGCGGTGGGCTGCTAATTCATGCTCTGCGACTGCTGAGCACCAGCCGCAAGGATAGGATGTACCTTAATGCTTCGGAAACTAACCGAGCGTGCCCACAGAAACGGCCTGCTCACTCGAGGATCGGCTGGCGGCTGCATGGCCTTCGGCACGACTTTTCACGATTGCCCAGGAGTTAAAGTGTTCACTGTCTATGACCGAGGTCGTGGATTTTAATTCAACAGCAAGCAACTCGTTATTGCCAACTGCGAAACCTGGTGACACCCATTAAGGCTTTTATGCTGCTATACAAACGAGGCTGTTAAATGTGCTAATATTTATTTCTTTAATTCCGATCGATGCCAATCGAATTTCCATATGCACAAAAGAGTGAGCACACAGTGTAATGGACGACCAAATAATCGGAAAAGAGTGATGCAAAAGAAAACTAAGAGCGCCTACTCTTAATAGCCACAAATCTTTGTCTCTAAGAGACCTCTGTGCAGCTGCTCTTTAAAAAGAGCAGGTGCTTAAGTTCACAATCCGTTACATTGCTTGGCTTATAGCCGCCTGTGCCTGATTCTTGATCGAACAATGGCCGGTTGCAAGCTTTCTCGCCTTGTGATGAGTAATCCTGTCACATGTCGGCCAAGCAACTAACACCTCCATCTCCGGCAAGCCAACGTGGTAGGCGTTGGCATGTTGGCAATGCTCTTGGTCGCTGCCATGACACTGTTGAGTGCCAGGCCTTTACTGTGTGCAGAATTTGAGTTTACAGCAATCGGAGCGTTCCGGGCTTTGTCGACGGCAACCGCAGCCAGGGCGGTGATGAGAGCAGTTAACCTGGTAAGGAACTTTGCAACTCGGTGTGTCTAGCCCATCGCAGCAACCTCCACCGACGTTAATCGAGAGGAGACGTCAGTGCACCAGTAGAAATAGCTGCTCGATCAGCATTTTCGTTAGCCACCCTATTAGACTTCGCTGATGTTGCTTTCAGGGCCACTGCTGCACTATGTGCACCGCCAGCATTTCGTGTAATGCCGTCAACTATGTGGCATCATTGGGTTCCTGTGAGCTGGTTGCAGCGAATGGGCTCACGTGGTTCGCTGATCAGAACACCCAGCTCCTACTGAAGGGTAACCATGAATGTTTTGTTCTGACTTTAGCCCTAGCCACCAAATACTGCATTTCAATTGATGCGAGCCTCCTTAGATGAATGACTGTTTTTATTACGTTTCTCTTTAGGTAAGAAAAACGGGCTGCAGTTTGACTCAATGTGAATTGAATCATTAACCATGCACTAGGGCTTTAGCATGAGGAAATATATTGATGTGTTCTGCTATCTTCATGCATACTCAGAATAACCATAGATTTACTCAGTGAAATTAAATACTTAATTTTTTCTATGTCTATTGCATATTCTAAAAATGAAACCTGTCAGTAGGTTACTAATATAATTAAAGTTTCAAGAAACCCACGATGACGATTGAAAATGCACTGAGACTGAGCTGAGGCCGAGAAAGAAGCAAATGAGATACGTCATCTTTTCTATGTCTCCAAAGCGATATGAGGTGATGCAATTTAGATAGCCTCAGAGTTGCTCAGTAACTGCAAAGGCAACCGTAAAAGCAATGCGATCATTTTATCGTCTTGGTCTTGACAATATGTCCCTCGTGGTCCTATCGCCTCCATTTTCCTTAGTTGAACTTTCCCTGCCAAGCGATCTACAGTATTTTTTATTCAATTCTAAGCGGCCTCCACAGGGTTTAACGTGAATGTGTTAAGTGCGATTCGCACTCATGGGTGGTCTGAGTAGATTTCGCATGCATGAGCCACCTCCTCACATCGACTGAGCGATTGCTACTCGGCCGCAAATTGCATGCACTTCTAGTACAGCGAGTCCTCTGGTGAGCTTTGCGACCGACTGTCTTTCATCTGACGACTGGCCATTTGTGCTTTGAAATTAGCAGTTTTGATATACTCCTATGGATGCCTGCTGTGAGTTTTCTACTGATTTGGGCTGTCCCTAGCCGTAACACTGTCTTGACAGTATGCGTGGCCTCAAAGCCTACCCTCGTGAGGCCAACATAAGCAACTAATTCTTACACGATTGCATGGTCTTCGTTGTGGCTGGCACTCAGGAGATAGTCAACAGGAGGTAAGAAAGCGTGCATTCAAGCTAACTAGTAAGGCTATCGTAGAACCGAAGGCTGTGGTGAAAAGCTAGGCAAAGTCCTGCTGGTTTGGTCACAGTTCGACAGCTTCATACCTGCCGATCGATACATTGGGGTCTTACGGATTGTTCCTATTTGCTGAGATACACTCTAAAACAACTGCTATTTTTCAAATATGCATAAGAAAGAAATTGCAGTTTTAATTTCATAATATACCGAATGATATGGGTTAATCTAAGAAATGTTATTACATCGAGAAATAGCTTGATTTCGCTGCCAGTAGCCACCACGCATTGCAGCCCTGAAGAGTCAAACTGCCATTAGGATTCCATTTCCACAAAAACGTTTTGCGCATTTGTGCTTCAAATTTTAAATGATAAAGAACAGTAGTCCAGGTTTACTAGGTAAATTATAGTCTGCGGCACTTGTGCCTTCTTTGGCTTAGCCCTTCAATAAACCCTGCAAAAATGGCAGCCCTAAATTGACGACCTTTGAAACAGCTGCCATTTCCACAAAAAGCTATTTGAAACTGCGGTTTTAAATTGGAAATAATAGCATGGCGTATTCCATATGTCACCAACATACGTCACGCCATTACATGTGTTCAATCCAGTGCTATTGCATCCGATTCCTCTGCCCAATGAGCAAGCACACATATTCCAACGGAGCTACGACTCCAATTTCTATATTAACCTTGGCGAAACTGCGATTTGCATGCCTCATTACAGAAAACAGTGTTCCAGGCTGAAAGTCTTACGTCATCGTGCTTAAATATTCCCATACTACGGCCCACTGGTCCGGAGGCCATCCAACCTCCCTAAACGTTCACACGACAGGGAAGCCGCTTTTTGCCATTAGAGGCATCCTACGATTGCGATTTTGATTCGCCCGCACACTCTGCACACCGTCACATAGGGGGACGCCAGATTTTCGATCACCCGAATCCACGTCTTTCTTACGCTGCAGTTGACATCATCGGTAGTAGCGTTCCGGCCGGCATCCAGGCCGTCACTGGCTTGCTTGTGCAGCCGGGCAGCAAAGAGAGCTACACGAGTTACGAGCTGCAATCAGTTCGCAACGCAGCCCACTGCTACAGCCTGTGCCGGGCCCTGAGGACCGCCTGCCGCCTATTTGCCTACCACTCACAGCTGCTCCAGTGCTACGTTTACGACGTGGACTTTTATGGCACGTGGACGACGATATCAAGCAGCGATAGCAACTGGACGAGCTACTATGCACGAAAAACCGGTAAGAATATGAGGGCATATACGATAATTAAAGGCAAGAGAGCTAAACAGATAAAGATGAACATTAGAAACACCAATAGAAAGAGAGAGAAGGAGAGAGAGAGAGAGAGAGAGAGAGAGAGAGAGAGGGTAAACAAGAGACTGAGAGGGATGAGAAAACGTAGCTTGAACTCCAATTCCTAACAGAAGCATCAGAAAGCGAGAAGATATACATACATATCCAAATATATATATATATATCCATATATATATATATATATATCCAAATATATATATATATCCAAATATATATATATATATCCAAATATATATATATATATATATATATATATATATATATATATATATATATATATATATATATATATATATATATATATATAGATGGAGAGAGAGAGTGACAGAGAGAGAGAGAGAACATAAGGAAGGCATTGGTGAAGGAATCATAAATAGAGCGATATATCAATACATGGTACCGGAATGAAAATGTATTTGTATTATATAGCCTGACAAATAAAAAGGCATGGGAATAGTGTATGTGCAGATAGTGATGGCAAAAGATTATGAATGTTGAGGAATGTGGATGAAGAGACCTTTATCCGTATCTTTGTCCGTAGACGGCTGGAAGCTGCTGTACAAGATCAGCAAGGGCATCGGGGTTGACGCCTCGAATGCTCTGCTTGTCAACCCCAGCAACAAAACGGCAAGTGTCGTAGAGATGGCGAAAGACGCGGCGTGCGCTTGTACCTTGAAGAACGGAATTGTGGACAGTTGGTCAAGTTTTCCCATCATGCAGGTGCCTGAGTCAATGAAGCTGCTGCTGCTGCTGCTGCTGCGGTCACTGCAGCAGGTGGGGAAATCTGCACTTTGCAGGCTTTCAGAGTAGACGGCAAAGCTAGTGGTAGAGTCAGTGGTATCATGGCAGCAGTGATGCAACCCACTTTATTTGCTTTCATATCGATTCCCAAGCAGTGCTTTCTATGGTCCAGGTCTCGCTCGTTCTGGCAACAGCCGGTGTGACTATGAAGTACGTGAACTTCTCAACGACTGGCGCCGATAATGCTACCACGTTCTTCGTGCAGTCGAAGATTGCCTCCAGCAGCTGGAGCGATCTCTCAGCGGCGTCTGTGCCTCTCTGGTACATGAACATGGGGTAGGTGACCAGCATGAGGGCCTTGAGTCAAGAGAAGCGACCTTATGCATTAATCCCTTATGCTTAACTAGCAGTCCTGCAAATAAAAACCCCGACATTATTTCGCGTTTACTGTAATCACTCAATGGGATTCATTTGCACAGGACTCCAAACAACAATAATAAATACGACTTCACAGTAGAAGCTCACGCAAACTCCATCCATGCAACATGTACGTTGAATCAAAGTTGCTGATTGTTCTCGCTTAACTGCCGATTAAACGGTTCCCTCGGGATTTTATAACTTCTATGAGGCTACTGATGCCTCACCTATATGAAATGATAATAAGTGATGGCCACTAGATAAGTTCTGCCGTTAATACGTCGACTATCGAATAAAATTATTGTGACACCATGAATTGCAGAAAAGTATGAGCATAGCAGCATGAGTGACACTCGAACAAAATGACAAGCGAGAGCATTACTAATTTTTAATTCATAGATGCATAAGCCATGCAAACAGTGTCATGCCTACGGTTAGGCCAGCCGTAATAGCTGCCTTTTGTTTGACCTGTTTGATTGGCTGCGGCTGTCTGAGTTACTCTCTGCACTACATATGCATTGCTGATAATCTTTGCTCCATTCATAGCTACATTAAAAGATGCCGCTGTACTTAGTTAACCCTGTTAGGGGCGTCATGCGCCCTCTAGTTACAACCTCAAATCAGTCAGCATAAGGAATTGGCAGCTTCCTGAAAATCAAGAGAAGTGCCCTGCTCGTTGAGAAATATTTTTTATATTCAAAGATGACGAAAAAGATTGGGGCCATTAAATCCACAATGAGTAGGCATTCAAATCAGAATGGCGTTAAGGACAACCTGTCGGCGGCATGTCAGATTAGTCGGTATTTACAAATATCCCGAGACCGTAAAACTCGTTGTTTACAAAAGCATGCGATTAATTTAGAATGTCGTATAGCACATCTGCGTGTCTTATGGACTAGACTATGCAGGGTCAGACGGAAAGCCGTGCCAGAGGCTTGGTGACACCCCTCGGCGCCCGGGGAGAAGGATCCGAATGGCTATCTGAACGCCTATCAGAAATTATAATACCGGATGAACACCAGATAATGGTGGCTAGAACTGTGATCTCCACCTTTAATACGCAGACGATCGAAGCAAATCACTGCGACACAAGGAATTACAGAACAGTGTCAGCTTAGTAGCCACTGTAACTCACAAACAAATGAGAGCATTTGCAATTTATAATCGTTTATAAATCATCCGTACAAACAGTATTGGGATCAAGGTTGGTATTCTTTCGTAAACCTCAGTAAGACAGCATTGGAAATTGACCATATTTTGAAAATAAGGTACAAAAGCGCCACGCTTAATGAGAGTTCATCATAATTCTTAAAGATGGCATAGAGGATAAAAGCATACAGCAGATATGAGCACGAATGGCAAGAATTTTTGCCTCATGCACAATAGGTGGGCCTGAAATCCAAGTAGCAACCATTTACAATCCTTTTGAGACCGTAAGGATCATACTTTACAAAAGCACACACTTATTATAGACAGTGGTCCAGCATTACCGTATGAGCCAATGACTAGACTAGGTTGGCCCAGAAGTGAGGCCATGAGTTTAATGGTGATGATAGGCCAACCGGTTCTCCAGTGTGACATAATCGGCTTTTGGGTAAAGAAAGTACAACTAGAAAATAATTCTGAACATTGAACTTAACAGAAGTACTTGACGAGATATTTTCATCGGGTGTTTTTCATTATAGACCCGAGGTTGAAGCTGTAAGTAGTATCGCATGCAAGCAGGATCTAATAGTTACATACCTCATATATTTTGATTAGTTAGGAATAAGCCCGACATAAACTTAACTAGCTAAACTAGGAAGTTTAAAATGATTTAGAAATTGTTACGAGGCACGAAGTTTGATACTACAGTTATTCGCAAACTAATTAACTGAGAGTTCACAATGTAGTGGTTTTATCATGGATGCTGCAATCTCCTTTATGTTTGTCGCATAGATAATTTTGTATGGCAGGGCAGTTGTGCAATCTATTGCCTAGGATTAGATCTGTGCTGTAGCAGCCCACCAGCATTCATCCTGAGTGACACCACTGGCTGATGCACTTTTTTGCAGCACGCCCTTATCTAATAAGGGCGGTCGCTACTATTTGCTCGTGAGAGACCCTTACAATGGCTGTAACACAGATCGCGGGTGGCTGTCGGTGAACGGCCTGGGCACGGCCTCGTGCTCGTACGACGTCAAGCCGGTGCCCCAGTTTGCCTATGCCAGCGGCTCCACCTACGATCTTTTCAACAAAGGTAAGCCTGGAAAGTAGAGCCTTCAGAGATTACTGTGGGAGTGTGCGCCATTGACACAACCGGCTGATGAGAGGAACAATTTTGTTCGGAACCGCAGCCATGAGTGCTGATGAGTCAGTCTGTCTCAGTAGAAGGCGTCGGCTGATTCTCATCTCATCTTTTCAGCTGCCTTCGCTGATGCACTTCTGCTGTACGCTAAGATGTGAGGTACTGCATTCTCCCCGGCTTTTCCGCACCCATGCTGCAGTCAAACGTCTGACAGATTTACGACGATACAGACCGTTGTCACTGAGCTAGTCAATTGACGACACAGACGGCGGTCTCAGAGTTTGTCAATCAACTATGTCGGGCTGGCTGATGAATGTCTGCCCTGAGATAAGTCTCCGAAGTCAAATAGTGAGAAGGATGATCATTAGTTACTCCAATATGTTTTGTGTTCCGCGCAACTGTCACCTTGCACAATACATTTCTTCAAAAATATAAAACGCAAACAACAGCTTTACTGATGTCACAATGCCTAAACTATTTCCGGAAAACCTCCCAGCATTGAGACAGTCATTGACAATATAGTATGGCTCTCTCGCCTGAGTCCAGCCTGACTGTTCCTATGTGCTTACTGTTTCCAATTTCAGTTGCAGTTGCTAGTAGCCTTGTGCTCTGGCTGTCACAAAATACTCTGTGAAATGAAGCCGAAGTAGTCGGGAATATTATTTACTGTGAGATTTACCAAAGGGTAGTAGTGCCACTCACAGATCACTCCCATGTTCAAGCTAGCACTCGATCGTGTTAGAGTGCCTTTCCGATACCGTTTCGATGGAAACACGATTGAAAGCAAGAAAATATCAACGGAAAGATGTAATGGTGAGAAGGAGCTGAGAGACGGGATGGTGACAGCAAGCGATGAGGAAGCCGAGACGTATAACAGCCAGAGAACGCGCCAAACGAACGGACAACGTAACTAGAGCAGCAAAACAAACAAGCGATAAGAAGTGGCGAAGAGATAAGATCTAGTGGGAACGACGGAAGTAAGTAGATAGAGACGAGAAAGTGAACTGCCAGAGAGCAAGCGAAGAAATCTGGCTGCAAAAGAGAGAGGTAGATTTAGAGAGAGAGAGAGAGAGAGAGAGAGAGAGAGAGAGAGAGAAAGAGAGAGTTTGGGGGAGGGGAGGAGAGAGAGAGAGAGGAGGACGAGGGGAGAGAGAGAGAGAGAGAGAGAGAGAGAGAGAGAGAGAGAGAGAGAGAGAGAGAGAGAGAGAGAGAGAGAGAGAAAGAAATGGAGGAAGAGAGAGAGAGAGAGAGAGAGAGAAAAGATTGATAGATGGATAAACAGATAAATAGATAGATAGACAGGCGGATCAATGGATAGACGACAGAGGGGCGGGTGACTGAGCTGGCATGCATACTGACAGACCGACAGACAGAGAGGCTATTAGCAAGATAGACATAAAGAATGATGGATAGATAGACAGATAGATGATGTAATTATATATGTATATATATATACACACACACACACACATATATATATATATATATATATATGTGTGTGTGTGTATCAATATATATATTGATCATGATTGTTCCGATCAATATATATATATATATATATATATATTTGTATATCCGTCTATAACTCCACAAAGCCACAAAGGCCAAGTGAGTGTTAGGCAGGAGTGTTTTCTCTATCAGTCACTTTGAACCTAACGGCTTTTAGTATGCATTTGGTAGCCGACGGATTTAGTCTCACCCTTAAAAAACATTGATAAGCATAGCTGATTCGGGTGGCCAGCTGAGGTACTGGAGGGGGGTGGAAGTAACGGGTGAGAATGGATGGACGGGATATGCCATAGTCGGCAGCAAGAGAGTAGTTGTCGTTGCCGAAAAGCATCGAAGTGAGTTCCACTGTCTAGGACCAGCATCGTAAAAGCTTCTGTTTCCAAATACCTTTAAGTAGAGAAAAATAGCAGCTACTTTATTGTCCATACATGACCAGAGGGCATAAGGTGGCTGAAAATGGTGCATTAGTGCAGCTAGATATGGAGGTGCCATGCCATGGCCGGTCATGTGGGTCAGTGTAAACATCTTTTTCTGTGTCCGTTGATCAGCTGGCAGCCATCTTAGCTCTTTCAGCGAAGGATATATTTTGTCAAACGTCAACGATTTGTAAACAAGCCTTGCAGCTATATTCATCGCAATCCATAGTGACCCAGTGGCTTTTTCCGACTGCTTAGCCACAAGGGAATTACGATAATCTTTTTCAGACAAAACCAGGGAGCTAGTTGCATTTTTTGTAAGCCACCGTGAAAGACAGTTCCAAATCTTTGATAGAGATGGACGTGTAGCTGGCTGTGGACGTACTCTTCTTAATAAATCTTTCAAAACTTAAGCAGCTATCGTAGACGAAAGCTCACTTCCGAGCACAAGACGATGGTCGCACGTCAGGATCACCAATCTCAAAAAGCAAAGCCTTCTAGTCCAGCCACACGCTCAGGGTGCCCTGTGACCAGCAGCTCTAGTTTATTTTAAGGAACTTTGCTGCCTTACAAGATTGATCATCTCCAAGGAAAGCTTTGAGTTAATCAGTCGCTGCTGCAGATTGTGACTATTTACATGACAAATGAAGCTTAGTATCGCCATCATAACAGTGATAGGAGATTCTATGGATCCGAATAACTTTGCCACAGGTTCAGTTTCGTGGATAACTGCAAGGAATCGAGGACGGAACCTTGTACGACTCCACATGCGACTGGTCAGATGGACGAGACCTGACCTTTAACGGCCCGGATTAAACACAACCGGATAAGTACTATTTGAATCGTGCAAGTGCCTCTTCTGCCGGACCGATAGTTGTTCACAAACGTTCAAGCAAGACATAGTGATCAATTGAGTCAAATTCCGCTGGTAGGTCTCGTAGTCAGTGCTAGGATAATGGCATGGCCATCATCCTTGATGCATATGATGTCATTGGGGACACAGAGGTGAACAGTTTCAGTGGATTGGGGTCGCATGAATCTCGATTGAGATTTTCTGACAACTCATTTTTACTATGTGTAAAGAGCTACCAGCGACAGTTTTTCAAGGATCTTTGACAAAAAACGGAGAAAAGAAATCGGATAGTTTGGAAGGACTGCTATAGCATATCTAAACTTTTTAACTATGTATCTGACGATGGCCGATTAGATTGACCTCGGAAAATCTAAAGAAAGGACCCATGCTGCTACTGACAATTTAGTCGGAAATGGCTTAATGGAGGCACAAATGAGTGCCATGTAATTTCTATTTCAATTCGTGTGCAATAATTTGAGAGACGAAGGCTGAAAATTGTCGGTAGAGCCAATAGTATTCAGGGATTGTGAAATTTTTGAATTGGCCATTGTAGTGTTTATGGCCTTCTAATCCGTTTTGGTTCTGACTGAAAGGCCTTCAGTTTTCTAGCGAAAAAAGAATCCCTTACTTGAAAGCAATTTTATTCCGGATATTGACTCCGATGAGGGTTTTAAAATGATGCATATCTTCATCAGACCCATATTCCAAAAAGCAGCATTCAAGTCGGCACTTAAAATGGTACATTCTTTAAGGGTTTTTGTTTATTGAAAGTAATCTCATTGATTCTGTACATGGACAGAGTATATGAAAGCATGCTCATCAAGAGCAATATTTCCAATATTTCATGTTAACTTTATCAGTGAGCGCATGAAGGCTGTCGTTCAAGGCTTGGAGCAGATTGAGAAGACCTACCTTACAAACTGATTTCAAATAAATTATTCCGATCAATTCTTTTTAATTTGCTTCGCTGGAAACTCGACTTAACATGTATATGCAAGAGAAAATAACAGTAAGCCAGATTTAGCAATGATCCGTGACGGTCAGCAGGCACAACTAGGTCAGTGAGGCAGACATACTTAGTGATGACGACAGCTAAGATATGGTCACTGATGTCAGTGGTATGATTCACGTGTTCGACCAAACCGAAGTACTCCACAAAATCAAGAAAGTAGTGGATCAGGCTGATGTTAGGGTTGTTAATGTGAATGCTGGGATCTCCAACCATCATCAAAATGCCGGTAAGCACAAATATGTTCGTGAGGAACTCGGAAAAATTCTCAATAAATAAGTTCTGACAACCAAAACAAGGTGTCAATAATAACAGCGAGAGGCGTGGTCTTTGGTTGGGACATGGATGCAACTGATTTAAATGGTGGCCCATTCGAATCATAAGCAAACAATTCACACACAAAAATTTGTCAACCTCCTGCTGCTCAGATTGTCAGATCATATAGACTGAAAGGATGATTACCGAGCGGGATGGTCTTAGATACATAGCCGATAGAGCAGGCCATCATCGAGAACTGGGTCATCAGAAATGAATCTAGTTTCTAAATGACAGACATATCGCAGCTACGTAATTCATTGGTTTCTAGTATGCGGACAGCGTGGATGCTTAGCAATTACACGCCGATTGAACTGCAAGATCAGTTAGACGGTTCATTTGCTAGCGGTTTATTATCCTCAAGCGAACTTTTAATTGTGGGGCCACGATTAAGCGGTTTGCAGGCAGGGTGGCATTTAACTGGTCATACAGACACTCAGCCAAAGAATACGAACAGAACCTGTGCGACAGTCGAGGTCACTTTCACATTATGCTGAGGCACGGCAAGTCAGCTACTATCACAGCGAGCGCTTAACAGCACTTTAAACCTATGGGTTGAAGGTTTGATTGCCGAACGATTGATTGGGTGCATGCAGGATGCAGGGATTTGCTTGTCTGGCTTTACGAAAAAAGCCTGCAGCTAGGTTTGGGCAAATGGCAATGCCAACTCTCGTTCGTCACATCTCCCGTCGAGGCTAAGTAAGTAAAGACGTTGTTGCAATAAGCCATTTCCTTTAGTCGTGTACAAAGTAAACTTAGAAATCCTCAGCCATATACCGTGTTTCCCAATTAAAAAACAGGACTTCAACTGAGGCCTGCGTTTTTGCTGCAGTGGTCGCAGTATCATCCTTGATGTCATCTAAATTAACAGTAGCCAGTTCAATCCTGCTGCTGTCATTAGCTCACACCATTTCCAAACTTTGCAATGTTCTCAGCTACGCGATTAAAACATACTTCCGTTTAGCTGTAATGCAAGTTAAAAATTGGTAACTTTCGCTTCCCATGTTGTCGAACCTCTGACTTCAGGGTATCTTCAGGCTCAGCCCGAAAGCGTTGTAATGCTGTAAAGCTCTGAACTTCCAGTACTTAAGCGTGATCTCGTTGGAAACAGAATGTATGCCAAATTCACGCTAGTTGGTTACAATATAGCTCCAAAATTAGCTGATAATGAATGTGGTTCAACACTAAAATTTGTAAAATCCCATAGGCTCATTCCTTTTTTGAAGCGCAAATTGTGACAGAGGTCCCAGCAAGGCCAGCCTTCAAGCCCACAGTTATGCTAATAATATATGCCATAATCTAGTCCATTAAAACCTCGCGTTTCAGGTAAAATGAACCTTAATAGAGTTGAAAGCATGAGAATAATAAGATTTGTTGATGTGTTCTACAATTATTCGGCTATCCCGACGCGGGTTATTAAAAAAGATGTGGAAATCATCTCACTAAAATCATTTGCAATCAAATAAATAAAATAATTTGATTAAGTGAGTATTCAAGTTACATTTATCTTGAAATTATACAAACCAAGAACTCGCAATGGTCCTATTCCTTTGCTTAGAGCGCCAGCTACTTTTATAGATCAGAACCTTGGGGCACACCGGGTGACTCTGAGGTACAGCATTTGATCGTGCATATATGCCTACTGTAGCTGAACCCGGCAGCAGTAATGAGTGCATGATAGTTCTCACCATTAAACTGCATTTCTGTTTGCAGCAAATGTAAAGCGCAAAGAAAGAGACTGAGTTCTCTGAGGGCGCTTCATCATGTGCATTACTATTATTATTATATTATTACTATTATTATTATTACATAAGCTTGAATACAAAGAGTCAGCGTCCAAGGAGAGGGCACCGGCTGCTCAGCCCGATATGTAGTATGTACCCGTGGTTACAACTTTCAGAAACTTCCTCGCTCTAGATGTAGAGTGAAATTGGCTGCACAAAAATCCTAGGACACATCTACTTGCCGTTCAACCTGCTTCATTTTTATATGCTGCTTTGTCGTTAGTCATAGCTGAACGGGTGCTAAGCATTAAAATTCGAGAACCACAACTAATGTCTTGGCAGAGATAATCTGGCTGGGATTGAATGCCAACTTTTCAGTTTCATCTGTCAAAGAAAAGAGGTTAGACAGCAGCAGGTGGTGGCGTGTCGTAGCTTGCCTGTCCGACAGTACCTAGAAGACGCCCACGATTCGGCAATGACTTATCTCAACATTAACGTTCCAGATCAAGGCCGGCTCCTATCGCTTGGATCACTATACTGCAGATGCCTACCGTGGTAGGCTGTGTTTGTAGAAATGGCTACCAACCACGTTTACGAGGCCGCTACCAGCCACGGCGACTTCACCATTGGTAATGATGGCGACGAAGAAACGGAAAGGCGATAGGAAGCAGAGAGCCACTAATTCTGTTTCTGAGAGCAATGAGCATCAGCAGCAAGGATCCGATGTACCTTTCTGCTTCGTAAGTTAACCGAGCGTGCCTACAGAATCGGCCTGCTCACTCAAGAATCGGCTGGCGGCTGCTTGGCCTTCGGCACGATTGTTCGTGGTAGCCCAGGAGTTAAATTGTTCGCTGTCTAGGACCGAGGTCATGGGTTTGAATTAAGCAGCAGGCAATTTCTTATTGCTAACTGCAAAACGTGGTTACAGCGGTGAAGGCTTTTCTGCTGCAATACAAATGAGGTGATTAAATGAGCTAATATTTATTTATTTATTCAGTTCCGATCGATGCCAATTTAATTTCCATATACACACGCTAGTGAGCACGAAATGTAATGAACGAGCAAATAAACGGAAAAGAGTAATGTAGAAAAAAAAACTTAAAGAACCTGCTCTAACTAGCCACAAATCTTGGTTGCAAAGAGACCTCTGCACAGCCTTGCTTTAAAAAGAGCGGGTGCTCAACACCACAATCCGTTACATCGCTTGGCTCTTAGCTGCCTGTGCCTGGTTCTTGATCGAACAATGACCTGTTGCAAGCCTTCTCGCCTTGTCACGTGTAGTCTTGTCGTACGTCGGCCAAGCAACTCCGGCTCTGACAAGCAAACGTGGTGGGCGTCAGCATGTTGGCGATGTTCATGATCGCTGCCATGACATTGTTGAGCGCCAGGCCTTTACTATGTGTAGAATTTGAGTTTACAACAATCGGAGCTTTCCGGGTTCGTTGACGACAACCACAGCCAGGGCGGTGATGAGAGCAATTAACCTGGTAAGCAACCTTGCAACTGGGTGTGTCTAGCCAATCGCCACTACCTCCACCACCGTTAATCAAAAGGACACAACAGTGTGCCACTAGAAATGGCCGCTCGATCTGCATTTTCATAACCCACCCTATTAGACTTCGCTTATGATGCTTTCAGGGTCACTGCTGCACTATGTGAGCAACCAGCGTTTCATGCGATGCCATTTAACTATGTAGCATCAATGGCTTCTAGTGAGCTGGTTGCAGGAAATGGGCTCACGTGGTTCGCTGATTGAAACACGCAGCTTCTACTAAAAGGTAACTAAGAATTTTTTGTGCTGACTGTCGCCTTGGCCGCCAAATTTTGTATTGCAATGGATACAAGCCTCCCTAGATGAATGACTGTTTTTCGTAACGCTTCTTATTAGGTAATAAAACGGGCTGCAATTTGAATTACTATGGTTCATAATATTAACCAGGCATTATGGCTGAAGCGTGTGGGCATATGGTGATGGGTTCTTATATCTTCGTATATACTCAGAATAATCACACATTTACTCAGTGCAATAAAATCCTTGTTGTCTTTCGATTGCATTTTCTACAATTGAAACATTTCAGTAGGTTACTTATACAATTAAAGTTTCATAAGACCCACAATGACGAAAGAAAATGCACTGAGACTGAGCTGAGGCCGAGAAAGAAGCAAATGAAATACGTTAACCTTTTTTGTGTCTCAAAAGCGAAATGAGCTGATGCAAGTTGGATACTCTCAGAGTTGCTCATTTTCTGCAAAGGCATCCGGAAAAGCAAAGCGATCGTTCTGTTGTTTTGCTCTTGACGATACGTTCCTCGTGGTTCTATCGCATCCAAAGCCAAATGTTTCTCGGTCGAGCTTTCCCTGAGGGCAATCTGCAGTTTATTTTATTCAATTCTAAGCGGCCACTACAGGGTATAATATAAATGTGTTAAGTGCGATCGGCCGTAGCGCACTCCTGGATGAACTATTGTGTAGATTTCGCGTACACGAGCCACCACCTCACATGGACTGAGCGATCTTGACTCAACCACAAATTTCATGCCCTTCAAAGTACAGAGAGTCCTCTGGTGAGCTCTGTGACGGCCGGTCTTTCAGCTGACGACTGGCGATTTGTGCTTTTAAGTTTGCAGTATTGATATACTCCTATGGATGCCTGCTGTGAGTTTTCTAGTTATCAATGACATCCCTAGCCGTAACATCGTCTTGACCATCCACCTGGCGGCAAAGCCTACCCTAGCGAGGCCAACCTTAGCAACTAATTCTTACACAATATCAAGGTCTTCGTTGTGGCTGGCATTCAGGAGATAGTCAACTGGAAGTGAGAAAGCGTGCATTCAAGCTAGCTAGTAGGGCTGTCGTAGACCCGAAGGCTGTGGTGATAAGCTTGGCAAAATTCTGCTGGCTTGGTCTCAGTTCGTCAGCATCCTACCTGCCGATCGATACCTTGGGGTCTCACGGTTTGTTCCTTTTTGCTGTGATACACTGTAATACAACTTCTCCTTTTCAAATATACATAAGGAAATTTCAGTTTTGATTCCAAGTTAAACAGAATGATACGGGTAATATAGGAACTGTTATCAAATTGAAAATTAGAAATATAACGCCTCCGGCAGCCACCACAGATGGCAGCCCTAAAGAGTCAAACTGCAATTAGGATGCCATTTCCACTAAAGGCTTAGAACACTTTTGCTTTACATTTCAAATGATAAAGAACAGTATACCAGGTTTACTAGCTCAATTTTAGTCTGTGTGACTTGTGCCTTCTCTGGCTTTGGCCTTCAGCAAATCTGGCAAAATGGCAGCCTTAAATAGTCGACATTGAAAACAGCTGCCATTTCCACAAAAAGCTTCTTATAACTGCGGTTTTTTATTTTAAATAATCGCCCGCAGTGTTCCAGGTGTCCCCAAAAAACGTCACGTCATTGGATGCATGCATTCTGACTCTATTACATCCGGTTGCTCTGCCCAATGAGCAAGCACAAATATTCCAATGGTGCTTCGACTCCAATGTCCTTGTTAACCTTAGCGAAACTGCGATGTGGATGCCTTATTACAGAAAACGACATTCCAGGTTGACCCACAAAATCTAGCATCTTTTCGCTTAAATACTCCAATGCTAGGGTCTTCAGTTGTCCGGAGGCCATCTAACCTCCCTAACTGTTCATACTACAGTGCAGCCGCTTTTTACAATTAGAGGCATCCCACCATTGCGGTTTTGATTCGCCCGCCCACTCAGCATGCTGTCACATACAGGGGTGCCAGATTGTAGATCACCCGAATCCACGTGTTCCTTACGCTGCAGTTAACATCATTGGCAGCAGCCTACCGGCCGGCATCCAGGCAGTCACTGGCTTGTTTGTGCAGCCGGGCAGCAAAGAGAGCTACACGAGCTACGAGCTGCAAGTGGTTCGCAGTGCGACCCACTGCTACAGCCTGTGCAGTGCCCTGACGGCCGTCTGTCGCCTGTTTACCTACCACTCTCAGCTGCTCCAGTGCAATGTGTACGATGTCGACTTCTATGGCACGTGGACGACGGTGTCAAGCAGTGATGGTAACTGGACAAGCTATTATGCGCAGTAAACTGGTAAGAATCAAGAGCAAATGCGATATCAAAAGGCAGGAGAGCTACACAAATAGAGATGCATAAATAGAAACACCAGTAGTAAGAGCTTGAAGGGAGATAGAGAGTAAAAAAAGCGATTGAGAGGGATGAGATAACGTAGCTTGAACTTTAATGCCCAACGGAAGCATCAGAAAGGAAGAGGACATACAGAAGACATTAGGGAAGGGAAACGTAAATAGAGCGATATGTCAACACGCGGAAAAAGAATGAAAATGTATTTTTAATATATAGCCCAACTAATAAAAAGGTAGGAAAGGGACATGGGAATAACATACGTGCAGAGAGAGGTAAAAAAGATAGTGAATGTTGAGAAATTTGGATGAAGAGACGCGTTAATGATTGGAAGAGAAATATGTACAAAGTTATGGAAGCTCTTTGATCTTAGTAGCTCTTTCTTGGTCAATCGTGTTATCATTTTCCGTCGGCAGCAACTCGTAGCCCATTCTTCGTCAGTAGACGGCTGGAAGCTGCTGTACAAGATCAGCAAGGGTGTCGGGGTTGACGCCTCGAATGCTCTGCTTGTCAACCCCGGCAACAAAATGGCAAGTGGCGTAGAGATGGCGAAAGACGCTGCTTGCACTTGTACCTTGAAGAACGGAATTGTGGACAATTGGTCATGTTTTCCCATCATGCAGGTGCCTGAGTCAATGAAGCTGCGGCTGCTGCTGCGGTTGCGGCTGCAGGTTGGGAAATCTGCACTATGCAGGCTTTCAGAAGCGACGGCAAAGCTAGTCGTAGAGTCAGTCGTATCAAGGCAGCAGTGATGCAACCCACTTTATGGGCTTTGATCTCGATTCTCAAGCAGTGCTTTCTATTGGTCCAGGTCTCACTCGTTCAGGCAACAGCCGGTGTGACTATAAAGTACGTGAACTTCTCAATGACTGGCACCGATAGTGTGGCCACGTTCTTCATACAGTCAAAGATTGCCTCCAGCAGCTGGAGCGACCTCTCAGCGGCGTCTGTGCCTCTCTGGCACATGGACATGGGGTACGTAACCTGCATAAGACCTTGAGCCTGAAGAGGCTACCTTGCACAACAAGCCCTGTCGCTTAAGCAGCAGTGCTGCAAATAAAAACCCAACGTTATTTCGCGCTTACTGTGAGCACTGAATGGGATTCGTCCGCTGACGGCTCAAAGCACCAATTTTAAATACGACTTTACTGTAGAAGCTCGCGTAACTTCCATCCATGCCACATGTATGTTTAGGCCAAGTATATGGACCGTTCTTACTTAAATCTTAAATCTCTTGCCGATTAAACGGTTTAAACCTTGAGATTTTAAAAATTCAGTTAGGCCACTCATGCCCCGCCTATATGAAATGATAATAATTGGTGTTCACCAGATAAGTTCTGCCGTTAATACGTCGACAATCGAAGTAAATGACTGTGACATCAGGAATTGCAGAACAATATCAGCATCGTAGCCTGAGTAACTCCCGAACAAAGTGACAAACGAGAGCGTTACTAGTTGTATACTCATAGATGCATAAGCCAGGCAAACAGCGTCGTGCCTACGGTTACGCCAGTCGTAATAGCGGCCTGCGATTGGACCCGTTTGATTTGCTGAGGCGGCTGGAAAAGCTCTGTCTGAGCTACTCTATGGACTACGGAGTAGTCATGGCTGATATTTTTATCTCCATTCATAGTGACATTACAAGACGTCATCTGTACTCAAATTATCCGGTTAGGGGCGACATGTGATAATAATAATAATAATAGTAATAATTCACTTGATAAAGCGCCCTCAGAGAACTTAATCTCTCTCTAGGCGCTTTAAATTTGCTGGAAAGTGAAATGCAATTGAAAGGTAAGTAAAATCATGCTTGAAAAAACAAACGAAATGAATAATATGGTTAGGGGTGACATGCACAGGGTCAGCATGCAAATGTGGTTAGTGGCAGCATGCACAGTGTCTGCACGCATAAGCACATGAAGGACGAATCACAGGGACCCACTGAATGCTGTCCTAAATAGGTGTGTTTTTAGGTTCCTTTTAAATGTGGTCAGGTCAGGGGATGTTCTGACGCAGGTCGGGAGAGAGTTCCAGGCTTTGGGAGCATATGAACTAAATGCACGGTCTCCAAAGGATTTAAGGTTTGTATGAGGTATTTCTAGACTGTTGGATTCCGAAAAGCGGGTGGTACGATGCTTAGCCTGATGGGGTAGTATATTTGACAGATAGACTGGAGCCATAGAATGAAGGGACCTAAAAGTGAGCGACAAAACCTTGAAGTCAATCCGTTGCTTGACTGCTAGCCAGTGCAGGTCGGCGAGAAGTGGAGTAATGTGGCAACTGCGACGCTCACGACAGACAAGCCTAGCTGCAGAGTTCTGCACAAGCTGCAATCGCCTGATCGCACATGCTGGTAGGCCAGTAAGCAGTGAGTTGCAGAAGTCGAGACGAGATGACACGAATGCATGGAACAACTTGGACGTGGTATTTCTATCTAAACAGGCCCGAATTTTAGCAATGTTATGAAGCTGAAAATAGGCGGATTTGACTGTGGAGCAGATGTGGTCGTCTAACGAGAGGTCGCTTTTGGATATGACACCTAGATGGCACACTAGGTAAGGCGGTTGCTTTCACGACCTCGTCCTAGAGGTCGTGGGTTCGTTCGTTTCCTGTGGTGGGCGATCCGTTATCGCCACTGCAAGCGGTGGCGATAGCCGCAAAGGCTCTTCTATCGCTATACAAAACGAGGCTAGGATATGCTCTTGTGTTAAAACCTCAAATCAGTCAGCATTAGGAATTGGTAGCTTTCTGAAAATCAGGCGAAGTGCCCTGCTCGCCGATAAATATTTTTATATTTAGCGATGACAAAATAGATTAGGGCATACATCAAAAATGAGCAGGCATTGAAAGCAGAATAGCTTTAAGGACAACCATTCGGCTTCATGTCAGATTTGTCAATATTTAACGCTCTCCGGGGAGCGTGAAATTCATCGTTTACGAAAGCGTGCGATTAACTCGACTGTCGTAGAGCACATCTGAGTGTCTTATAGATTAGACGATGCAGGCTCAGGTGGAAGGCCTTGGCAGAGGCTCAGTGACACCTTTCGGCGCCCGGGGACAAGGATTCAAACGGCGCCCGTACCCATGATTAAATAACTGAGAAATAGCTCCGGAGCTATTTTTCCGAGTGTTAATGGAAGTACTAGACGAATTCCATTCGTCTGGTGTTCCCCACCCTATGCTCAAGCTTGAAGCTGTAGGTAGTGTTAAACAGTCGCATATACCTCACGTTGTTTGCATAGTTAGGAATAAGCCCGACTTAACCTAAACTAGCTAAACTAGGAAGTTCAACATAATTTCGAAATTGTTGAGAGGCACGAAGTTTGATGCTACAGTTATTCGTAAACTAATTAACTGAGAGCTCACAATGGAGTGTTTTTTATCATGGACGTTGCAATCTACCTTAAATTAGTTGCATAGATAATTTTTCATGGCTCGGCACTTGTGCAATATATTGTGAGAAGAGAGGGGAGAGGATAGAGAAGAGAGGAGAGACGAGAGACGAGAGACGAGAGACGAGAGACGAGAGACGAGAGACGAGAGAGGAGAGACCAGAGAGGAGAGACGAGAGAGGAGAGACGAGAGAGGAGAGACGAGAGAGGAGACACGCAAGAGGAGAGACGCGAGAGGAGAGACGCGAGAGGAGAGACGCGAGAGGAGAGACGCGAGAGGCGAGAGGCGAGAGGCGAGAGGCGAGAGGCGAGAGGCGAGCGAGAGGCGAGAGACAAGAGACGAGAGACGACATACAACAGACGACAGACGACAGGCGAAGACGACAGACGACAGACGACAGACGACAGACGAGAGAGGATCGCATCTCCCTGCAGCAAGTTGTTAAACAAGTCATCATCGAAAATTTCTCAAACCTGAGGACACACAGAACAGCTCTCTTTATTCTCTTCTTCGCCGAGTCGAGAGAATTTTTCATAGAGGTATGGGAATGCTGGGGAAGTCCGGTCTATGGCTTTCGCGAAGTTCTTCATCAAACCTATTTTGATGTGAAGGGATGGTAGCAGAGTTTTGAAAGCCTTGACCAGAGCTGGGTCCTTGATATTCTCCTCTCCAACCGCTAAATTTTGTCTGCGAGTCTATTCCTTCCGCAAGTAGGGCGATTTCCTCTGCTCGGCTATCCCACTCACTTAAGAAACACGTGTACTTTGTAAATCTTAGCTGCAGTCTCGCTGAAAGGGCAAATACTTTCAAATTACCGCAGATGTGCAAGCTTTACCTGTTATATTAAAAGGAATTCACTAGCTGATTTAAGTTATCACGTGTCTCTTTCTTATGAATTTGCTACTGGAATAGATTAAATATGGTTTCCATTGCCAAAAAAGCGTAGCATTTAGACCAAGTTTCGAAGAGTCTACAAAATTTTCATTCTTGTGGGTCAAGAGTAATTTGTAAGACGTTCATGAGGCTCTCAATATAGAAACAGAATACCTGATTACTTTCTATTCTGAAGAAAGGCTTAACGTGCTGGTGGCACTTTCAATATAAAGTGATTGTGACACCTGGTTTGAAAAGATTCCATAGTTAAAGTATCGATCCGACAAATTCTTCTCTCTTCTTGTATAAGCTCAAATCACGAGCCAAGTTATTCAGTTATTCCTATGTTATTCCTTATGGGTTTGATGATGCACCACAGAGGAGCTTTGGATCCATGCATGTTGAACTCTCAACACTAAAACAGGCCGGCTCACATTTGTCCTCATTTGTTGAATCAAGATAGTATTCTGCTGGAGAACCTGGAATAGGAAGTTCCTCACTGTGTGGAACTGGTCTCAGTGCAGAAGGAATATTTGGGTAGACTATGCTTGAATTATTTTACTTTGCTATTCCTCCGGAAAGAGAAGAAACCAAGCAGAAGTAACTGTCATTCATGTGATTGCTTGGCTTACTCTACACCATAGAGACTACAAAACAGCATTGATGGTCTTTGGCCATTAAAAACTGTGAATGCTGTCTTGTAAATGTTGCACAGCATATGTGTGGAGCCCCAGGCTGATCGTGTTCGCCATGCATCCGAAGTAAAGATTATATGCCTTCTTCACTTGAGAAGTGATAGTTTCTTCTGGTTGGCAAGTAGCACTTCCCCACAAATATAGCAAAAATTGTCCACGTTATTGATGCACTTTCGAGACGTTACTGTTCTGCATTGTCCCTGCATGAATAAAATAATAGCAGTTTCATTCAACAGTAGCCTAAACTTTCTAACACAAAGTCTGAAATATTTTAAATGCTCAACCTTTCCAACTGGGCTTGATGTTGTCAGCTGACTGCAGCAGCCGCCTGGAAGTAGTATTACATTGTATCAGAAATATGACGCAACCAACTGCGGGTGATTTATGTATGATGATATTATGCAATGCGATGGGATAATACATTAGTCTAGGCTTATTTAGGATATCATTGCAGTCCTACTGGATAAATTTAAGAGGTGAAACATAAAAAATGAACTGTATAAAATATTTTCAAAGCGAGTCGATACAAATTACGGTTTAATTCGTGTTCAGCACACATATTACAGATTAGAGCCTTTTAAGTCAATGATATTGTTAACGTTGACTAGTGTAATCTACAACCTTCTTATACATTCTGACTTCCACAGACAAACCCAAGGCTAAGCCTAGGGAGTTGTGGCTCTTGAGTAGATTAGTCGTCTGAGGGACAATCAAAACACCAACGCAGATGAATTGAGAATGGCTAGCTGAGAACATTTTAGAGAACAACCAGAAGCATCGGTAAGAAAGTAGGTGGTCTTGGCAGTAGGGTTCTCTGAGGAGATCTCGTGGTTTTGAAGTGAGGTAGCGTGAAAACCTGAAAACTGTACCGAGTGTCACGTGGTGATGTCAGTCACGGCAAGTGGGCTTGATACTGAGGGCAACGTTTGAATCCAAGCTCCGCTACAGGTACTTGCAATTCCTCTTTTAAATCAACCGAACCCCAAAAAATGAATTCAGAAGATAACAACGTGCTCTATAGTTTTATTATTTATATTTATTAATATTCTATTATTTCTCAATATCGTGATGACATTGATCTTACAAGGATGTGCAGCCGAATTGCTAGCTGGATTAGCACATGGCCGTCCCAAAATAATGTCAGTGGTTAAAAAGCCGGAGCACTTTACCATGCAGTTTTGATTATTTGAACCCACGACAGTAACGACCGGTGACGCGATTACAAAAAATAATCAATAGACAATCGTCATTCGCAATTCCTAAAGCTTTGTTGCTGCAGCGGCTCTGCTTCGGCAAGGAGCGGTTCAGTTTTGCGGGGCAGCCGATCTAGGCTGAGCGCGCCAGCTACGTGTCGGGAGCACGGAAGTCGCTGCCTCACAGCTCCTCATCCGCCGCACGGCGGCGCTCGTCGTGCTTGGGTCTTGCGAAACTGCAAGGCACTCCACGTGGAAATGCCTCATGGGAAAGGCCAGCGTATCGAGCGCCGCCGTGCGCGGGTGGCTCGCTGCAGCAGTTCGCCAGGACAATGTCAGCGGCAGAGCGAAGGCCCGACATTGGTTCATTCCTGTCACTATGCCGAGCCGCAACGAAAGCTCGCGGTCACGAGCACTCAGATTCTCGACCGTGCGGCTCGAATGCTCTCATGGCGGTGCGAGTCGGGTGGAATTCAAGTCGCTAAGTGCGAATGATGTCGCCGCGAGACGGTTTTCGGTCACTCTCCGAGACCGGCCTGTGAACCGTGCGTTTCGCTAATGCACCGAAAGCGAGCGGGCGGGCGGGCGGGCGGGCGGGCGGGCGGGCGGGCGGGCGGGCAGGCGGGCAGGCAGGCAGGCAGGCAGGCAGGCAGGCAACCTTGGGGCCAGCGCCAGCGTAACAGCCGGTTGATGCCTAGCTGCTGGTGGGTGCGAAAGCGCATCTAGGAAAGGGTCGTCAGCGAAGCACGGCCAGGCCACGCTGTTGTCATGCTCCTCGCTGAAAGCACTCGCTGAGCGCTTTCGGTGGATGCGCTTTGATCTCAGCTTCACAAAACTGCCTTCCCTCGACCGCCCCGATCCCAGTCCCCGAATTCCTCGCCGATGCCTGACGACGTCCGGCCGCGGAGCCGCAGTGCTCGCATCGTGTGAGGCGTCAGCGCCGACGGGCTGGCGAGCACATAGGCACCGCTGCAGCCACCGCTATCAAGGATGCCGTTGTCTAGAGTTAGCTGATAATTAAAGATAGATAATAAAAGAGTTTGCCGTCGGATAGATGTCTTTTCCAATGACTTCGTCGCTGGCCTAGCGTTTTCAGTCTCTCTCTCTCTCCCTCTCTCTCTCACTCTCTTGGTTCCGGCACGCCGCGCTCCTATACGAGCACGCTACGTGCCGCGAGCGGCAGGATTACCTCATTGAGCGAAGCCTAGTCTGATTCTGTAGCAATACTAATCGTACTAAGATTTCGCCACTGCCGCTAACGCGCCTCTCGGTAACGAGAGCGACAGCGTTCCTATAATCTGCTTTACAATCGTACGCATGCCCGACGGCGGTGCCAAATAGCGAAGGCCTATTAATTAAGGTGCCGCCTGCGTTTGCTAGTACCCCCATCCGGCTTCCGACTGCTTTGTCTACCATAACTTTGAAGGTCCCGACGTGAGCACGTCTAGTACTCTGGAAACTACTGTCGATTCACTAGTAGGCACCTCCACTGGAAAGATAGACCTTGCGAATGTAAAAGCATGTGGCAAAGTGCACTACTTATTTATTTGAAAATAATAGCAGAAAATAAGTTTCATTTAAATTTCATATTTATAACACGTCAGTTCTGAGGGAACATAAACAGTTTTGAAGTTTCGATTTGCATATACATGGTAGGTGCAAGCAGGCAAGACCATTAGATGTAGATGAAAAGTGCTTTGAAAAACCCAGAGGCAGATGAGAATGAGAGACTAAAGGAGTGTAAGAAAGTGATCAACATGCGATGTGAATAATTCAATAAGGTTAGTGTTTTAAATTTTTTTCTATATTTCCAAACTCCAGCATTTCGACCTCAATCTGTATCTTGGCACCTTATGGTTGCAGTAGAAATGTTCACCTGATTTAATATATCTGTGCGTAACTATTAAACTGGGTTATTGACTTCCACGTACGGACAGAACTCGGCCACAAACAGTACTCCAAAGGTGCTAGTCAACACTAAGGAAATACGGCACACGCTCTTAGCCTTGCAGTCAGCCAAGTAGGAGTGGCACTAGTGCACACAGGTATGCAAACAGTAGCACCCAGCACCGTAGCAACGAATGGAGCCACGCTGTAAGATAAGATAGGCCATTTTTAAAGCACAGGAAAGTCAACATGAATGTAGTGGAGCATGCGCCCAGAATCAGCAGTGGCATGCAACAGCTCTCATAAGCGCCTAGAACCCCTCTAAAATGCCATACCCGACGTCTACAACAGCACAACTGTTGCCTGGTGCCTCGATCCCAGTCCATAAACTCCTTGCCACGGTCATATATAACAGCTGATTAACAGGTTGGCTAGTAAACATTGATAAATATAATTCAAACCAACCAGTTAATCAGCTGTTACATATGGCTACACGTACACACACACACACACACACACACACACACACACACACACACACACACACACACACACACACAAACACACACACATACATACACATATATATATATATATATATATATATATATATATTATAAATATACGTGTGTATACATGTAGCCATATCTAACTGCTGATTAACTAGTTGGTTAGTAAACATTGATGCAGACCACGCTTACACAGCACCAATAAAACACTGACACTAGTTGAAATATTTAATGGGGCCTATTTGAAGTCGTATGTTTATTTTGCTCCCTTATTTATCAAAGTGATACTGCTCACAGAGACATGAATAGGGCCGCCAGAATTTAGGAATATATTATGAGACAGTCTATGGCTAGGCAAAATAAAGCTGTGTCATTGGCAGCGAGGTGCACTCCAATAATTTCCATTGGCATTGAGCTAAGTTTTGCTCTGGGCCAGTGAGCCCAGCAAGAACACTTTCTCGTCATGGCTGCTTTTAAAAGCCCGATACCCTGTCCCGTCATCAAATAAACTTCTCCCGTCGACGGATAAGGGCTTGTTAGATTAGAGTGCTAGTCGACATACTCCGGCCATATGGCCAGATACGGCCTAGTTATTTAGTGTTGAATCCGGCCTAATCGAGTTGTTGAGAATTCTTTCCCCTTTACTTCTGCTGTTTGCAGCTCAAGCTTAGGCCCGTGGGAATTTTTTTGGAACTGATGACAGACGCTTGCATGCAACTGAAGCGCCTGACCGCTGAGGGATGATGATAATTGTCGACCCATGTATTTGTCGTTCGCTTCTGACACTCTCACTTCTTCTGGCCCAGTTTTCCTTCTTGAACTCCTGAAATGGCCTAGCAGTACGAAAAAATTTGGCTGACGACAAAGTGTTGGCAAGTTCCTCCTTTTCTTCGCCCCTTCTTTCAAAGCTTGCGAAGACATCAAACGTTAGCAAAAAGATACTTACGAAACGAGACGTGCAGGGCTGAAGAGACTGGCGACCAGAACCTCTAGCAACAACCAATTTCCGGATAAAAGTGAAATTTGCGAGCCCGCAGAACTTGGCATCATCGTGCAGTATGTCCAATAACATGACATGCACTGCTCGGAACTACCAGCAACTGCAGCGTATGAAACTTAGGCACTCATTAGAACAGTCAGGCTAGACTGATGCGAGACAGTCAAGCTTTATAGCAAATGATGGTCCCCATGTGGAGCGTTTGCTGCAATTAGCTTAGGCAGGATGATTGCAGTGAGGCTGTTGACTGCACTTCACGTTTTCTCGAGCGATGTTTGAAGAGCATCGATGACATTTATTATAGAATTGAGTGCAAAGAGAGACAACGTAAATACTATGACTTTTCTAAAAATCGTATTTGTTCACAGTGCTAGCTCTGGGAGAAGCCGCAATTCGGTGATTAATCCTCTAGCTTGACGTCTTCGATTGGATGATGTTCTGACCACCATGTGTGATGTCAGCAATTCCGCATACGATTGTCGGCAGCATGGTGGCTGATAAAGAACTGAGTGAACGCCGTCACTCACATCTTGGTGTACAGAAGAAGTGCGTCCGCGAAGGCAGCTGTGAACGTGAGACAAGGATTACCCGACGCCTTCTGAGATCGAAGCCCTCATCAGCACTCGAGGCAGGGGTGCAAGAAACCGGCGGCAGCCGGCCTGCCGGTTGCAACAATCGGCTAAGCTCCATCGGAGTGAACTCTCTCATCAAGCTACCTTTGCGATCTTACCGTTGATGAAATAATCGTAGGTAGAGCCGCTGGCATACGCGAACTGGGGTACCGGCTTGGTGTCGTATGTGCACCACTCAGTGCCCTGGCCGTTCACCGACAGCCACCCGTTGTCGGCTTTGCAGCCGTAATTGTAGGAATCTCTCACCATCAACTAGTAGCGGCCATACATATTGGATGAGGGCTTGCTGCAAAAACAGGCAACAGCCTCTGACGAAAGTCAGGCTGCTTGCTTCTGCAAGTGGTAAGTGGTATCATTCGTAGCTCTCAGTTATTTTGCTTTGTGCTAGCTTTATTGGTAACCTCGCGCCTCATATGAATTACTAAATATTTTAATCCAGCCTATTCAGTAAACAAAGGATACGCCGAGCTCATTCGTAATGATAGAAGGATTTGAGGTACATTATGCTTCTCCCTTGCTTGCGTGCCAAAAAATAACAATACTAGTTAATTTAAAAGCCTATTTTGTATAGCAACACAAGAGCCTTGACGGCTATGACCACCACTTGCTGTGGCAATAAAGGATCGCACACCACAGGATTTGAACCCAAGACCTGGGGGACAAGGTGGGGAAAAGCAACCACCTTATCTAGTGAGCCTTTATGGCTCACTCACCACTGCACACTACTTGCAACTTTAGTTGTGGACCAGGAGAGGAGAAATGCCGATGAAAAGAGATTTTCACTTCCTTCATTTACATTCGACACTCGGCATTCACTGGGGAAACTAATTTCCATCTCCTAAACCTGTGTATGCTGTATGCAAAACGACTTTTGGGTTATCTTTACAGCTTTACCGGTGGTCTGTACATCGGTGCAAGAGTAGTTAAGTCAAGGGAAAACACTGTGAATCGGCACCCAAATTCAATTCTTTGCTGTGCAAAGTATGAGGCTTATTGTCTCAAAATCACTGTAAATACCATCCACTGTGGAACGGTGTCCGATCGCTTGAGCATTATGCAAGTCGGAGGTAAATCGCTGCTCACAATCGATTTATGAGCTTTTCTAGCAGGTCGTCTTCTAAGGGTGAAGAGAGTTCACGAGATACGTCGCTTGCCTACTTTTTCAGACACCATAAAAACATAATGCTAGTTCTTCGAGGTTCAATAAAAGAGCGTATGTTACTTGACAAAACTATTTGAGTTTAGCTGATGCCTTACAATTTATAGCGAGCTGAAAATATCAGAAACTCAGTCCAGAGTGCAAAGCCACAGGCTTGTTAGCCACTTAAGCCAACAACGTCCAGCAGTAGGTCACCATCTAAGAGAACTTGTTTATTCGCAAGGTCATTGTTGAATTGGCCCTCCAGAAAGGATAATCCATCTAATAAGCCTAAGCAACCATGTTGCATAGATTTAGCTTAGGTCAGCTTCTAATGTACATCGTTTGTGCATCTGGTTATTGTAGGCGTCAAGTCGCTAGTTATGTTAAGATCTCCCAGAAACAGGCAAGGCCTGCTGAGTTTTTCTTGCAGCAGTGCCGGCTGAGAGATAGGGCTGACAGCTGTACGAGGTTACTCATCTCGGCCCAAGGCCCTCATGCAGGTCACCTACCCCATGCCCATGTACCAGAGAGGCACAGACGCTGCTGAGAGATCGCTCCAGCTGCTGGAGGCAATCTTCGACTGCATGAAGAACGTGGTCGCACTATCGGCACCAGTCGTCGAGAAGTTCACGTACTTCATAGTCACACCGGCTGTTGCCAGAACGAGTGAGACCTGGAACAATACAAAGCCATGCTTGGGAATCGAGACGAAAGCCATTAAAGTGGGTCACGTCGCTGCTGCCACGATACGACTGATTCTACCGCTAGCTTTGCCGTCACCTCTGAAAGCCTACACAGTGAGAATCTCACCACCTGCTGCAGCGACCGCAGCAGCAGCAGCTGCTTCATTGACTCAGGCACCTGCATGATGGGAAAACTTGACCACCTGTCCACAATTCCGTTCTTGAAGGTAAAAGCGCACGCCGCGTCTTTCGCCATCTCTACGACACTTGCCGTTTTGTTGCTGGGGTTGACAAGCAGAGCATTCGAGGCGTTCACCCCAATGCCCTTGCTGATCTTGTAGAGCAGCTTCCAGCCGTCTACGGACAAAGATGGGGCTATGAGTAGCTGCAGATTAGCGATGGATTCCTCTATTGAGCTCGTTTTAGAAGGAGGGCAAACGAGGTCAAATAGCTGCAGGATTGTGATACCGAGGGAGGGCGGTTTGTTTGTATTTCTGTCTTTCTTTCTTCCTCTCTGTCTCTATCTCTATCTCTGTCTCTGTCACTGTCTCTCTCTCTGTCTCGTTGTCTCTCTGTCTCTCTCTCTCTGTCTCTCTCTGTCTCCCTCTGTCTCTCTCTGTCTCTCTGTCTCTTGGCCTCTGTCTTTCTGTCTTTTTGTCTCTCTGTCTCTCTCTGTCTCTCTGTCTCTCTCTGTCTCTCTCTGTCTTTCTGTCTCTCTGTCTCTCTCTGTCTCTCTGTCTCTCTCTGTCTCTCTCTGTCTCTCTGTCTCTTGGCCTCTCTCTCTCTCTCTCTCTCTCTCTCTCTCTCTCTCTCGCTCTCTCTCTCTCTCTCTCTCTCTCTCTCTCTCTCTCTCTCTCTCTCTCTCTCTCTCTCTCTCTCTCTCTCTCTCTCTCTCTGTCTCTCTCGGTCTCTCTCTGTCTCTCTCGGTCTCTCTCTGTGTCTCTCGGTCTCTCTCTGTGTCTCTTTCTCTGTCAATATTTACCTCTTTTTATATCTTTCTTTTTGTGGAATTGATTTGTAGGATTGTGATACTGGGGCAGTTTGTTTGTATGTCTGTCTGTCTTTCTCCCCTCTCTCTCTCTCTCTGTCTGTATCTCTTTGTCTCTGTCTGTCTCTGTCTGTCTCTGTCTGTCTCTGTCTGTCTCTGTCTGTCTCTGTCTGTCTCTGTCTGTCTCTGTCTGTCTCTGTCTGTCTCTGTCTGTCTCTGTCTGTCTCTGTCTGTCTCTGTCTGTCTCTGTCTGTCTCTGTCTGTCTCTGTCTGTCTCTGTCTGTCTCTGTCTGTCTGTCTCTTTGTCTGTCTCTGTCTGTCTCTGTCTGTCTCTGTCTGTCTCTGTCTGTCTCTGTCTGTCTCTGTCTGTCTCTGTCTGTCTCTGTCTGTCTGTCTCTGTCTGTCTCTGTCTGTCTCTGTCTGTCTCTGTCTGTCTCTGTCTGTCTCTGTCTGTCTCTGTCTGTCTCTGTCTGTCTCTCTCTCTGTCTGTCTCTGTCTGTCTCTGTCTGTCTCTGTCTGTCTCTGTCTGTCTCTGTCTGTCTCTGTCTGTCTCTGTCTGTCTCTGTCTGTCTCTGTCTGTCTCTGTCTGTCTCTGTCTGTCTCTGTCTGTCTCTGTCTGTCTCTGTCTGTCTGTCTGTCTCTGTCTGTCTGTCTGTCTCTGTCTGTCTCTGTCTGTCTCTGTCTGTCTCTGTCTGTCTCTGTCTGTCTCTGTCTGTCTCTGTCTGTCTCTGTCTGTCTCTCTGTCTCTCTCTCTGTCTCTCTGTCTCTCTGTCTCTCTCTCTCTCTCTCTCTCTCTCTCTCTCTCTCTCTCTCTCTCTCTCTCTGTCCCTTTCTCTGTCAATATTTATATCTTTATCTATCTCTCTGCTCTTTTAGTATGAAATTTGCTCTTCGTTCTTACTAGTTCGTGGTGCATAGTAGCTCGTCCAGTAGCCGTCATTTCTTGACAATGTCGTCCACGTGCCATAAAAGTCTACATCGTACACATTGCACTTGAGCAGCTGTGAGTGGTAGGCAAACAGGCGACAGACGGCCGTCAGGGCCCTGCACAGGCTGTAGCAGTGGGCCTCGCTGGGAACCGCTTGCAATTGGTAGCTCGTGTAACTCTCTTTGCTGCCCGGCTGCACAAGCAAGCCAGTGACTGCCTGGATGCTGGCCGGTACGCTGCTACCAAAGACGTCAACTGCAATGTAAGGAAGACGGGCATTTCAAAAACCTTTGGGCTGCCTCGAATGGCAAGCAGAGTGAATGAGCCTTTTGAAGTATAATGTACAGTATTATTGTGATAAATATGTGTCAAGTCTGAAGTCTCATTCATTTTGCCCAAATCTATCGGATATAAATTTTAAACAGATTTTGGGCCATATTTACATGACTTACCTAGTTTAGTTTAGGGGGACCAATTAAAACCTATACAAAATGGAACTTAATCAACTGTTCGAATCAATTTTACGTCGGCATTCCCACTGATCTTGCCTGAAGCATTAACCCAACACTGCCAGGATTAAGAAATGTATTCCCTTCCATCATGGCTCTATCAAAATTGCTATCGTAATTGCGATCTTTAATACACCCAGGAATGAATGAATCTGCTAAAGCTCAGTGATCAGCAAGTATGAAGCACTTAAAGAGAGACTAAGTTCTCTGAGGACGCTTTATCTTGTGTTATTATTCTTATTGCACGCAGCTCATGCAATTTTGCTGCACCATTGTCAGTTGACGTGAACGCCTTTGCTCCAGAATTATTGCAGGAGCTCCTAATGTGACGACCCGTAGCTAGATCGATACAGCTCCGTGTGTTTTCTGGCAATGAATGAATTTAGAAAAAAATGCTCTTTTCGGATTCATTTTTATCGTTTGAACTGATACTGTCGCGAAGCAGCAGATCAGCAGTTCTCTGGCTAAAAAAACAGCTTATGAGGCACGTCAAGTCAGCTTTGCGGAACATTCTTTTGAAGCTAAATATTTACATTCTGTCACTGAATTTTTGCACAGGATTAAGGATGCGAGTCTTCTTTGGCAGGCAACGCTTGCTACTCACAAGCTTAGATGGTATGCGAGCATGGCCGATAGGGTTGAGTTTCGACTGGTGCGGAAAAAAGTAGGCAGACTCTTAGCGAGCAGCTGCAGAAATTTGTGAAGGACGCCGAGTGTGAGTGCTGTCGTCGCTAGTAAGTCTCGTTTGAAAAGTTATGATGCAGGCTAAACAGTTGAGGCTACTGCCACCACCAATAGATCGTGCAAGTGAATTTCATTCTCCCCCTGACACAAACCGAGTGTAGGTAAAAGTTCAAAATCGCTCGCTCAGCTGGCGCGTTGTTTGCTTTCCCACGTGATCTGGTAATTAATTGATGACATCCATTGGTCAGCAACGTATAATTGCTGTTTGTACTAGAGCTTCTAAGCAAGTGAGAGTGTCAAAAGCAAGGTGCAGCAGTGTTTCGAGTGACCGCCGTGCAGTGCGTCGAATGACCACCGTACACGGCTGTCACTCTCGAACGAGATACTCAGCAAATTTAAAGCCCCTAAACAGAGATTGAGCTCTCTGAGGGCACTTTATCAAATGTAATATTATTATTATTGTTGTTACTATTAATTTAGGATTCAGCTACCGTTTCCCAAGTGTACGTAATAAAACTGCGGTTTTAACTCCACATAATCCAAAATAGTAACACACCTGTAATCACACATTTTCAAGCGATTAGGATTGCTCGTTCTCACGTTATGGCCTCCAATGGCCCCGCTCAGTTAGTCATTTTACTCATTTAAACGGCCGGTGATACAGCCGCAATTTACACAAAGTTCTTCGCGCGTCTGTGGTTTTTATTCCAAATTATCTTGAACTTGATGCTAGGTTTATTCACTAAAGTTCTTGCGATTGCGCGTTCTCGTGCATTGGCCTCCAATATTCCGGGTCCGAAGGCAGCCCAAAATAATTGAAATACAATACAGCTATCATTTTCACGAAAAGCTTCGCACAGCTGCGGATTTAATTTAAAATTAGACATATCAGTATTCCACTTTTACCCACCAGATATAGTGCGATTGCACTTGAACGTCTTTTGCTATGAGCTCCAGTGGACCGGCTCAGATGGCAGGTCCAAAAAATTGAACTGCGATTGGATGCCATTCCCACAAAACGTTTTGCTGGTTTGATATTTATATTTTCGATGATTAAGAACAAGATGCCTGGTTTACCCACTAAATGACAGTCGATTTCTCTTGGGCGTTCTCAGGCTATGGCCTCCAATGGCCTAGAAAAAAGGCAGCCCTTAATATTCAAATCGCGATACAGCTGTCATTTTCACAAAAAGCTACGCATAAGTACGGTTTCGACTGGAAAATATTGCCAATTGTGTTCAAGGTCTCCCAAATGTCTTGCAATTGTAGATGCCTGTTCGCATCCAATGGCCACCGATTGCCCGGCCCAATAGGCTACCCAACATATTCAAACGCTGCTACACCTATTATTTATGCAATAAACTTTGTTGATTTACGGGTGTGATTCCTCTTTGTAGAAAAATTCCATCACGTTAATCCACAAAATTCCACGCCGTAATGCCAGCCCGTTCCCGTGCTATGTCTTTCGACGGCCGAGTCATCTGACCCTACTAATTATTCAGATTGCCTTACAGCTGCTATTGCAATGACAGACATCGCACTACTGGGGTTTTGCTTCCATGTTATAGAAAATAATGTTCTTAATTTACCCACTGAATTTCATACAATTTTGAATGCGAATTCTTGTACAACAAACTTCAATGGCCCGGCTGAGTGAGCAGTCTTCAATATTCAGACTGCGATGTAGCTGCAATGTTTACCATCAGTAATGCACAACTGCAGTTTCAAATTCAGTTAATAGGCTTTGCCGATCTGGATTTACCAAAAAATGTGGTGTAATTGCACGTGCGCATTTTCAAGCTATGGGCCTCTTATTGCCCGGTATGCCCTGCCATTTCAAACTACCATACAGCTGCTATTACAAAATAGGAGTTGTGCAGTGACGGTTTAGTTCAAAATTATTTGAAAAAATGTGCCGGTTTTACGAAGCAAACTTGATAGCATATCGAATTGGCGTTCTAATGCTACGGCCTCAGATGGCTCGGGCCAGCCAGCCTCCTGACACATTTAGCTGCAATAGAGCTGCCATATTCACAAAAAGCAGTGGATGACTGCTACTTCAATTCCAAATGCTAGAAAATCATGTTCAATCTGTGCTAGTCAAACGTAATGTCATCGAGTTGGCGCGTTCTCACGCTGTGGCAGGCATCCAAAGTCCTGACCAGCCAGCCTCCTGATATACTTCAACTGCTATACATCTACCGTGTTCACAAAATGTTTCTGGAAACTTCGGTTATTTTTCTGCATTTTAGAAAACATAAATTCAAGCTTACATACTAAATTTCATTCGCTTGCACTTGAGCGTTCTCATGCTATAGCCCCCGATAGCGAAGCCAACCAGCCGAACTACACGTTAGAACTGCTATATACAAATGCTATTTCCCATCGCCACGGAACAGCGGTTTTTCCAATTTTTATTTATAGAAAATCGTGCCCCGGGTTTACCAAACCAATTTCTTGGCCGATTGCTTGGCCGTCCTAATGCTATGGCCTCAAATGGACTGGGCTAGCCAGCTCCAGACATCTTTTTTATTTCCGTTATGGGCATCACTAAAATGCGGTTTTCGCAACGTATTATAGTAAACCATGCTCCGGTTTAATTAACCAATTTTCACGGCATGGCGCCAGTGCATTCTCATGTAATTGCATTCAACGTAACTGCATGCGTTGTCATGCCTCAAATCCAATATATTAAAAAAGATTCACATGAAAAACCACCACGGCGACGGCTCTCGTTTGGTCTGACTTCAATCTTTCGCAGTCGCTCTCGCAACGGATAACTTTTTTCGGCCGAGCATTACGCCAGGTTCTACGCAATTTCTCTATGGCTCAACTCTCCAAGGAGCCAATAGGCAGCAGCTGCTCCTTTAGACGTTGTGCCGCGAATCTGCCAGCGCTCGGAGAGCACGGGAGCTCTGGTTATTTCGTCTAAATGTTGTCAATTCTCACGAACACGTCGGCTCAAACTCTCGCACACGTCCGTCGCTGCAAGCCTACGCACGCTGGACGTGCTCACTTTCGAAAGGCACGTGGCTGCTCGCTCTCCACGACCGAGGTCATTGGTTCGAATCCTGCAGTGGGCGATCCGCTCTCGACGACCGATGCATCGAGGTTGAGCCGTGGATGAATCAATTAATGTTGCCGATCGCTTCATTAGAGGGTGAGCGTCTCTAGCAAGTAATGGCAGGTGGCAATGGCAGACACTCGGACGGGTCACAGTAGACAACCGATGACGCATCGCCGGCAATGGCCCTTGCATGTACATCAGTACATCAGCTGCAGTTCACTAATTACAAGTGAAACGGTTGCAATTAAAACTGCTTTTTAATTCAGACCTTGAAATATTCACACCAGCATTCACTTGCCACTTCACTCAGCGTACATGCGCTTCAATTCAAATGAAGGCAGCTGGAACAACGACAGCAGTAACGTTACTAACCATGATACAGTGTTGCCAAAGCTTATTACAAAGAGAGCTTAACCATCATTTAGAAACCAAGTGCAGGCTGGAGTCAGAGCCTACCAGGTAGTAAGGTGCATGCTCATTTTCATGCCCGAGGTCAAGCTTTCAAAATTCTGCAGTCGGCGATCCTTTTTTTTATTGCCAACTGCAAACGGTCAGTGGTGCCTGCGGCTAAGGCTCATCTGGGGCTATATCGGTGAGGCCGTAAGTTCTTTTAATATTTACTTTTTAGCATGTCGCATCTTTGCACGTCTTCAGGTGATTGCTAGATTCCGTAAATGAGCTGGTTTGGTCTAGTGGATAAGGTGCTCGCCCCGACCGAGGTCATGCTGAGGTCGTGGGCTCGAGCCCGAGGCATATGTGGATTGCCTGCATAGAGATTAAGTTCTCTTGGGGCGCTATATAAATAAATTATATTATCAATGAGTTATATAAATGTGCTCTCACCGATTTCTTGTCCTTGGTGTCAATCAAACTTCAGTTGTACCTTTGCTTCGATCCCTCCCAGCTTTTAAGCACCTCGAGTTCTCTCATCTCAGTTGCTGCTTGTATTGACGACATCCACACATTAGGAGCAGCAAATTTATAAAACTAAACGATGACAAAACTAGCCTACTAGTTATTAGCAAACCCAGTGTGATTCAGAAATTGGAAGGGCTGACACTCAAAATTGGCTCTGACAGCATATCTCCTGTCTAATCAGTTCGAAATATATGTGTCATGTTCCAAAGTGACCTCTCGTTAGACTGCCACATCAGCTCCACAGCCGAATCTGCCTACTTTCAGCAACATCACATTGCTAAAGTTTGGGCTTGTTTAGGTAAGGATGCTACTTCTAAGTTGGTCCACGCATTTGTGACATCCCGTCGTAACTAAAGTAATTCATCGCTTGCTGGCCTACCGGCATATGCAATCAGGCGTTTACAGTTGGTGCAAAACTCTGCAGCTAGGCTCGTCTGTCGTGAGCATCCCAGTTGCCACATCGCACTACTTCCCACCGACCTGCACTGGCTAACAGTCAAGCAACAGATCGACTTCTAAGTTTTGTCGCTCACTCTTAGGTCACTTCATTCTTTGGTTCCAGCCTATCTCTCAGATCTACTCCCCAACCAGGCCAAGACTCGAACCACCAGCTTTTCGGAATCCAACCGTCTACATATACCTCGTACAAACCTCAAATCCTTTGAAGACCATTCATTTAGTTGGTATGCTCCTAAAACCTGGAGCTCCCTTTCTACTTGTGTCAGAACATACGCTGACTTGACCACATTTAAAAAAAACTTAAAGACACCTATTTGGAACAGCATTTAGTGGGTCCCTGTGATTCGTCCTTCATGTGCTTATGCATGCTGACACAGTGCATGCTGCCACTAACCACATTTGCATGCTGACCCTGTGCATTTCATCCCTAAGTATGTTTTTCATGTTGCTTATCAAGTATTATATTACTCATATTCAATCGCGTTTCTCTTTGCGGGAAATGTAAAGCGCTTAGAGAGAGATTCTGTTCTCGGAGGGTGCTTTATCAAGTGCATAATTATTATTATTAAACTTTTCAAGAAGCAGGAGCTCTACAAAAATAAAACTAATGAAAATTGTACGTGAAGTTCGTCCAGTCTTGTTTACCTAAAGTTATTTTGCAGATCACCATTTATCTTACTGATGGCCGCTGAACAGTAGAGGCTACTGCTACCTCCGACGGATAGTGAGTGTGAGTGAATTACATTTTCCTCGCTCACAAAGCCGATTGTGAGTGAAAGTTCCACAGCCATTGCTCGGCCGGTGGCCGGCTGCTGGCTATTCAATGGCAGCCCACGGTTATAAATGCTCGACATGTGTATGTGATTTTCCGTTTCTGCTAGAGATGCTAAGTAAACAAGAGCGTTGGGCACAGCAGCTGATTCATCGCTGCACATCGATCGATGAGCATTGTCCTGCTGAGATACCACTCGGCCTGGCTGTAATTTGCCTGCAAGGTACTGGGTGGACGCCGGTCTTATTAGGCAGCGTGCACACACGACTTCGACGACTTTTCGCTTGAAGATTTACTGTCTCCCCGATTGTGTTAGCCAAAACGGTGGCCCTGTGATAGCAAACGAATTAGGGGCTTCGAGTGGCTTCATCCACGTAAGCTGAGCGGCCGGGCGGCCGGGCCTTAAAAAGACTCACTTAGGCAGTTTTGCAACGGGGGTTCTAAGCGATCCGTTGACGCAAGTCCCGGCTGGGCACGCACCCGAGACGGAGATTATCTCAAGGCTGCAGCAACGGCGAAAGCGGAAGTAGACGATAGTCGCGGGCTGCAAGGCGGGCAGCCGAAGAGCTCGCAGGATGACACTGTGCAATTGGCAAGCGTGAAACGGACGGGCCTGGATCCGATCGACCAGTCCGTACTAGGAGGTGGCTCGCACATGCCAAGCGTACCAGCTTTGCACGATTTCAAGATTGCACAGCGTCCGCTGGATGATGCCACCAGCTTCGATTACATGGTCCCATTCACGTTGTCCTGGTGGCTGGCCGTGCTGGCTGCTTAGGTTGACTTCGGAAACTGTGGTCGTCTGATCTCTCGGCTACAGTTCAACTTGTTCCACAATCTTAAAGCCGAGAATTCACTACCTGCATATATTACAGCATATTCTTATTTGGAGACGTACAAAAGTTGGAATATCCCGTTTGCTTATCATGGCCTTAGATCAGTCCGAGTGAATTTTATTTTGTAATTGAGCACGTGCTTTATATATTTATATTTATTGCTAACATATTTTTTTAGAACATTTTCCGAGCTAAGAAGAATTACCTAAATAATCCAAGGTACCTCGTGGCACTGAAGCAATTTATTATTATCATTATTTGGTAATGAGATACGCTAACACGTCGATATATCTGCAAATGGTGAGATTATTATGCCTGATTAATAATATAAACCTGAAATCAAACTGCAATCCGGTTTCTACTCAATAAGGACAATTTAAAAAAAAAGTTGCCATTTGCAAATTATTGATGAAAGAGGCAGGTATCATTGACAATACATTAGTTCGCTGCGAATGCGAAAAGCCTTAAAAAACATTAGTTACCCTTCAGTAGTAGCAGTGTATTCACATCGGCGACCCACGTGAGTCCCTTCGCTGTGACCAGCTCGCACGAACCCGATGATGCTACATAGTTGACGGCATCGCAAGTACTGCTGGCAGTGCACAACGCGCAGCAGTGGCCCTGCAAAGCGATTTAGCAGCGTGGCTGCAGCTTCAGCAGATCAAGTGGCCATTCAATACCGAGCTTAGTGGTCTGCTGGCTTTTAAGGGTGAAGGTAGTAGCCGCTAGCCGTAGGCATCAAGCTTGGTCCCGAGGTTGCCTACCAGGTTAACTGCTCTCACGGTCGGTCTGGCTGCAGATGCAGCCGATAAAACCCTGAAAGCTCCGATGGCTGAGAACTCAAATTCCACACACAGTGACGGCCTGGAGTTCAGAAGTGCCACCGCGGCTGCTAAGCATGTAGCCCACATAGCCTTGCCTTCTGCTTTGGCTTGCCGCAGCCAGTTGTGTGCTAAGTGTTATCTGCTGCTGCTATGTGCAACTAACATCATTAATGTCATTACCCTCAGGTCATGTCGCACGCAGCACTTTAAAAAAAAGCTGTAGTCAGGCCACTTCTCAAAAAAGTGACAATGAAGTGAAGTGAACAAGAGAACTTGAGCAGCTACCGCCCATTCTCTCTTCTACCATTCCCCTCAAAGGCACTGGAATGGTTCGTGGCGGCCCATCTGAACTCATATATTGAAACTTCAAACCTTAGTAGTAAGTTCCAGTCTGGCTTTAGAGCTAAACACTCAACAGAATCAGCATTGCTTAGGGTGTACAACGACCTACTTAGGAATACAGACATACGTAGAGTGTCTCTGCTTGTTATGCTCGATCTTTCGGCAGCTTTTGATACTATCAATCACTAAGTTCTTCTAGAGCGCCTCTCATCTCGCCTGGGCATCACTGGCACTGCTCTGCCATGGATTAGGTCAATAACCACATTTACATGCTGACCCTGTGCGTGTAACCCCATAACCATGTTATTTATGTTGTTTATCAAGCATGATATTACTAACCATTCAATTGCATTTCCCTTTGCAGCAAATGTAAAGCGCCTAGAAAGAGATTGAGTTCTCTGAGGGTGCTTTATTAAGTGCTTTATTATATGTTAATGGACAAAGATCATCCGAGGTACCTCTGAAATATGGGTTACCTTAGGGCTCCGTGCTAGGTCCGGTTCTTTTCACGGTTTATGCTCTCCCTCTTGCTGATGTGATTGCCAAGCACAATCTAGGCTTTCACATCTATGCAGATGATACTCAGTTGTACCTTTGCTTTGATCCATCCCAGCCTTCGAACAGCTTGAATTTTCCCAACTCACTCGCTGCATTTATTGATGGCATCCGTGCATGGATGGCAGCAAATTTTCTAAAACTAAACGATGATAAAACTAACTTACTAGTTATGGGCAAACCCAGTCTGGTTCAGAAATTAGAAAGGCTAACGCTCAAAATTGCCTCTGCCACATATCTCCTGTCGAATCAGCTCGGAATCTAGGTGTCATATTCCAAAGCGACCTCTCGTTAGACGACCATATCAGCTCCACAGTCAACTCCGCCTATTTTCAGCTTCATAACAATGCTAAAATTCGGGCTTGTTTAGATAAAGATACCACGTCCAAGTTAGTTCATGCATTCGTGACATCCCGTCTCGACTTCTGCAACTCACTGCTTACTGGCCTACCAGCATGTGCGATCAGGCGATTGCAGCTTGTGCAAAACTCTGCAGGTAGGCTTGTCTGTCATGAGCTTTGCAGTTGCCACATCCCACCACTTCTCGCCGACCAGCACTGGCTGCCAGTCAAGCTTCAAAGTTTTGTCGCTCACTTTTAGATAAGTTCATTATTTGCCTCCAGCCTATCTTTCAGATTTACTCCCCCACCCGGCCAAGCATCGTACCACCAGCTTTTTGGAAGCCAACAGTTTATCTATAATTTGTACAAACCTCAAATCCTTTGGAGACCGTGATTTAGTTTGAATGCTCTCAAAACCCGGAACTCCTTCTCTACTTGTGTCAGAACATTCTCTGACTTGACCACATTTAGAAAGAACTTAAAAACACCTATTTAGGACAGTAATTAGTGGATCCCCGTGATTCGTCCTGCATGTGTTTATGCATGCTGACACTGTGCATGCTGCGACTAACCACACTTGCATGCTGACCCTGTGCATGTCACCCCTAACCATGTTATTCATGCTGTTTGTCTAGCATGATAAAAATAACCATTTTACCGTGTTTCCTTTTTAGTAAATGTAGAAGGCTTAGAAAGAGCTTGAGTTCTCTGATGGCACTTTATTAAGTATGTAATTATTATTGACAACCAGTCCTTTGTACCCTATTCCCACTGTCCTGCTCCTACGTTGGATTGATCTGCTGCTGCAGCCATGCACAATTAACATCATTAATATGACATTACCCTCAGGTCATGTCGCAGCACTTTTCAAAAAAGCTGTAGTCAGGCCACTTCTCAAAAAAGCGACACTAGACCAAGAGAACTTAAGCAACTACCGCCCAGTCTTCCTTCTACCATTCCTATCAAAGGCACCGGAATGGGTCGTGACTGTCCAGCTGAACTCATATGTTGAAACTTCAAAACTTGCTAGTAAGTTCCAGTCTGGCCTTAGAGTTGATCACTCAACAGAGTCAGCATTGCTTAGGGTGTGCAACGACCTACTTAGGACTGCAGACAAATGTAGAATGTCTCTGCTTGTTTCGCTCGATCTTTCAGCAGCTTTTGATATTATCGATCGCCAAGTTCCTCTAGAGCGCCTATCATCTCACCTGGGCATCACTGGCACTGCTCTGCAATGGTTCAGGTCCTATCTGAGTGGGAGGCTCCTGGGTATTGACAAGAATGGACAAAGATCATGCGAGGTACCTCTGAAATATGGGGTACCTCGGGGCTCGGTGCTAGGTCCGGTCACATGCTAGTCACCAGTTCTAACTCAATGATACCTGAATTATTTGAAAACAATAGAGAAAGCTCATAGGCGTCGCACAGTAGAAACTCGTCATAAATGCAAATTTATCAAACGAAGGAAAGAAAAAGTTCAAAGGCGCTAAAAAGCAAAGGCAAGCAGCAAAGCTTTAGCCGATTAGGTGCCGACTGCAGGGATTAGGAGCATACTGCCTGCTTACTACTGCTGCTATTACGAGCAGTAATCAGCTGTGCAACGCCGTGCTGACCTTGGCTTAATTTTAGAGTAAGAACTGTTTGGCAGGCAAACACTCCTGTTTCCTGGAGCAGTGAGCCAGAGGGGAAGCGCCGGTGAAGCAAGAGAGTAAGAGCTTAAGAGCGAGCCGGTAAGCTCCGGGACCAGCGGCGGCGATTCGGCCTTTCGAATCGGTCTGCTACCCGCGGGAGCGCCTAATTGATGCTGGCTGGCCTGTCAACTTTGGCCATAACTCGGTCCGAACAGGAATGACTCTGGAACCTTTTCGGCATTTAAGCTGGACTGGGTCACCCATCCGATGGCCGAGCGACGGTATTAATTCCTTGCCGCAATTGCATACCGTGTCTAGCCCTTTACCACTAAACTCTGGTCTCATTGTCACAGATACGTATTCGCGAGTCGAGAGACGCTCACTCCGGGTATTTCGTTCGGCTCCTGCAACCTCTCTCTTCGGCTTCACTTCGAAGCCGTCGGATGCGTTTCTCTGAAAGCGAGGGAAGGAGGACGGGCTGTTCGCCGGCGATCGACGGAACAAGACGAGACAGAGCGACCGAGGAGAACTCAACGGACTCCACTGAATGCGGTCATATCGCGCCCTAGCTACCATTAAATGTTTCTTTTATGTTTTGTGTATGTGAGCGCTCGCAAGTGTCTCAGCATAAGGATTTGCCGGTGCGAACTAGACGTGATTGGTGCGGTGGGTGAGATATTCCTTCGGTTCAGGCTCCTTCGTCTACGTGAGCTATGATACCCCACTCTAGATGTAAGTAGCCTAAGTGCGGGGACGTGTTTCCTCCACAAGAGTGCATGAGGTAGTGAGTGAGAAATTCCTGCCGATAAGGTGGAAGGAGAGCCCTAGCTCTACAGCCAGGGTCTACGGTCTGGTTCAGGCGCATCGTCTTATTTGGGTCGTTCCCCACAATAGACGTACGTAGAATTAGTGTGGGGACATATTTCCTCAGCAAGAGTACTTGTGCTATTGACAGCGTGTGAGGAGTGCGGAGATAAAACTGAGCAAGACGCGAAGCGACTCTGTGCGCTTGCGAATAAAGCTCCGAAAAATCGCCGTTCGTGCGTCGCGTTTTCGAATTCACGCCGCGGACTCGCGACCCTCTTCGGTAAAATAATGAGGTCAGCGTCAGAGACGCTCGTTTCATTGCGGACTACTTTTTGCGCTCAGACATGCACCGAACCGCTTTTCAAAGGGTGAAACAATGTCCACAATTTTTCACTGGTGTGAGCTAGAAACCACGCTAATTATGTACTAGCTTGTCACCGTCAAAATGTAAAACTATACCTAAGACTATGCAAAGCACTTCGTGGTAGCAAATAATGGTCTGCGAAACGAGTGAGCGAATTACTTCAGATTCGTCGGCACGTCGATCTTAGTCTGTAGCTTGGCACCTTATGGTTGCAGGCGATTTGTTCACCTGATTTAATAAATCAGTAGTTGACTATTAAACTGGGTTATTGACTTCCACGAACGGACATAACTCGGCCACAGACACTACTCTAAAGGTGCTAGTCAACGCTGGGCAAAATCGGCAAACGCTCTAAGCCTTGGAGTCGGCCAGGTAAGTGTAGCACAAGCGTACACTGGCGTGCAAACAGTAGCGCCCAGCACCGTAGCAACGAAGAGAGCCCACGCTGTAAGATAAAAGATGCGATTTATAAAGCGCAGGCAAGTCGACATGAATGTAGTGGAGAATGCGCCCAGAATCAGCCGTGGCAACAACTCTCATAAGCGCCCAGAAATCCTCTCAAACGCCTGACCCGACTGCCTGGAGCAAAGCCTAGGTCACAACTTATTGACAATTACACGACTTTGAATTTTATGTATGCACAGTGTATCTTATTTCATTACCAATTTTTTATAGGTATTACGATTCAGAAACTGCGAATAGTATTGCCACTTTTGTAATCTGCCGGATAAAGTGAAATCCATTTCACTGCATCCTTTTAGACATGGTGAATCCCATAAACGAAAGTCAAGTAAACGGCATTAACCAAGATTTCTTGGAGGAAAATCTAATACGATTTAACTTGTTTGCCTTAGAAGATCGTTGGGCTAAATGCAATACTATGAAATAGAGCTTCGAAGGGTTAACAACTTCAGGTAGTCCAAATGGCTTCAAATCACAACTGATTGCACGTAGAAGCATACAGTGCCCATTCACCACTGAAAAGCTGGACCTTTCATAAAAAAAGGGATGAAGAGTAAAAGTAAGCTGCATAAGCAGAATATATATATATATAATCGTAGCTATTGCAACCAGCGAGAGCAGAATGTATGCCTAACTGTCGCAGTAAAGAGCGATACAAAAACATGGCAGGAACATGATGCAGCGCCATAACTCAAAGTCAAGTAAAAGTCTCATATAGTAAACTCAACAAACGGGAAAGACGGACAAAGAAGCCCGTGAGCTTTGAAGTGTCAAAGCTCAGTGAATGCCTTAATTTCGACGGGTCAACAACCAGAAGAGGCTGAGGGTATGATGCGAACACTTCACTAAATACGCCGTGGGTTCATAATAATAATAACAATAGATTCGTATAGTGCCGTTGGAGAACTGAATCTCTTTCTAGGCACTATGCAGACAATCATCAGAAAAGAATTACCACATGATTTACGGTAGCATCAACAGGCAGCAGGCAAAGTGAGGGCAGGTAAGTATTCACGAAGAACGAATCATAAAGACCTACCGAAGGCTCTAATAAACTGGTAAATTTCACGCTTCTTTCTTTCTTTTGAGTCCCTGTCCAGCAGCAGGGGACAAGAACAGTAGCAGCTAGGCCGGTGGGCACTCGGGCGTCAATCTCACGGAGCTCCCACGATTTTGTGCTAGTGTAATGTAAGTATCTGTAGAATCAGCTACCGATGTGCAAGGCCGGTCTCTAACTGCATCGACCTTAGCCGAATCTAGCCCTCACCTGGGAACTACTTATCAAGATGAGCCAATCTACACTGCATCTAACAGTATGCAGGCCCATGGTATTGCACAGTGTGACTACGTTTCCTGCCGTCCTTTTTCGTTCACTGCTAGTCAAATAAAAACAGGGCAGTAACCTTAACTCTCGGCCTTGGCATCCTTAGCTACCTAGCACTACCGGCAAAGTGACTCTCCCGAAACCTTCGGCTTGCAACCGATCGATCGCTTCAACAAGCGCGCCATGCCAATCAGGTCTAGCAGTCCAGAGTATACTTATTGGAACCAAACAGCTACTTCATATATGTTCTGCTAGCGGAATTTTGTTTCGACTTGTTCTCTTGAGTTTACCTTTAGCGGCACCTCGGTGCCTAAAGGCTGTGGCACGCTATTTTTTTCTAAAGACTGCTCCGGGATAAGGGACGATATCTGTCCGTAGGGAGCTGCAAGTGGGACGATTGAAGTGCATATGCAGTCCTCCGACAATGCTCCGCCCATCCTCCAGCTGCTGCGTGCTGCAGCTGAGAGCATTTTTGCTACAGAGAGACTGGGTAGGCCAAGCCATCCGTCTCCGCTGAGAAACATTGCTGCCAGCATATACTATCACAGATGCGTGGGCTCGTGTGTGTGATTGTAGGTTCACGTGCTTGCTTGTGCGAGTGTGTGTGGGCGTGCACGTGTGTGTTCGCGTGTGTATGTGTGCTTGTGTGAGTGCTGCGTCTGTGTGTATGTGCATGAGTGTTTGAATGCGCGTGCATCACGTTTATTTGTGCAGTATTAGCTAAGTTATATAACTTACAAATTCCATGTTTGGCGGTAAATGAAGCCGTTTAAAATAGGTCGCAAGCATGTAATTCAAAAAGCCACATACATGCATGTTCCGTGGCTTACCAATATTTCGAAAGCTTGTATGAAAGTAATCTATGCTTCAGAGACTGGTAGAACAATGTTATTTGTAAATATTTTGCTTCGGGCTCATTTCTGGGTAGGACGTAGTGTGCTCAATGATTTTTTTCTAATGCTTTCTTTTATGTGGAAATTGTCATAAATTGAGATTTTATGTTAAAAATGTTCATTTTGTATTAGTACTCTAGCCATTTAATCAACTTTGGAACTAATGCTATCAAGTTTCTCGAAAATTACCCTTAAACTAAGCATGGTGAAAGCAGCTTTCTAGATTTTTCAAAAGGGTATGACACATATCCCAGTTTAGTAAGGCTAACTGTCAGTATGACACACATCATTGTTTAGTAAGGCTAAGCGTTTGCTCAAAGACCAATAACTCGGGTCCGACGCGGTCTATTTCGACAGGTAAAGGTTATGGCACTCGATGCCCTCACTTTGCAGAGGTCGTCGTAGCTGGGAACTTCGGTCACGAGCTGGGAGCGGCACGGCCCTGGCCACCAAACAAAAGCTGCAGCTCCGGCAAGCTGGTTCCGCTTGCTCGGCTGGGTTGACGACCGGCACCGGGTGTTTGAAGAATAGCAGCGTTTGGCACGCGGCTCGCCGAAAAGGCAGCGGTGACAGAAGTAGTTCGACCGTGCCGAGCTTGCTGCCGCCTCATCAGCAGGCCCTCGGCCGCCGCCCAGCTCCACCCTGCCGCGGCCGCACTGTTGCCGTGGTGCCGTCGCTCTCGCCAACATCAGTGCGCCAGGTGAGCCGAGACTAGCCACATAGGCCGACGGCCTCGGCAGAGGCTGTGGCGGCGCGCCGCTGGAGGAGCCGGTCGCCGCCGCCGCAGCAGCAAATAACGCCGAGCTGCTGTGCCGGCTCGGGCTGCCGATGTCCGCTGTCGTTGCGACGGCGGCGGCGGCGGCGGCGGCGGCGCCGCTGCCGCCCCGTTCGTCGTCGCGTCTGTCGTAATGGCGCGTATGTATACACGCACTCCGTTGATTTTCAGACTTGCATCTACACTAACAGCAAGCCATACTTTTAGATCTCCTTGGGTTTGGCGTCTGGTATGTACTCTGTGACTACTATTACGAAGCATTTTCGGCAGAGAGCAGATGGGTGAGTGATTTATTTCACTAATTACCCAGTTAGCTTATTGAGTCTGGAGCCAAATCTATTGCAATTCTGAGAGTGCACAAACCAGATGTCTCAAACCTGGAAAAATTCGAACGGCATGCCTGAAATATGCCACAAAGATTATTCTCTCTAGAAGTGCATGCAGGCCAAATCCTTTAAATTTTACTGCGAAAACTTCTCTTGATAGTTGCCACAATGTTGTAGACAACTTTGACTGTTTCTCTTGCTTCTTTCACGAACAATCTTAGCTTCCAAGCAAGCTAATGTTGCGCGTTTATGTCACCCAATAGGCGATCCAAGGTGGCATGATACAGAATATGATACACATATTGTGCTCTCGATTTAAGCACAAACTCTGGTAAATTTCTTCGCTTCAAAACTGAAATGTTTCTGGCTGTTTAGCCAAGCACAAAATCGAGGCGCTTTTTTGTATTAAAGACTATACTTCCGAAGCTACACATCATTGTAGCTTCAGATTTGGCATTGTAAGTTCGTTTTTCTGGTAGGATTCGCTCCACAGTTTTAAGTTTAGTCATTGTGAATCTTTCTACTAATTAGAGAATACATTGGGATGGAATGTTCGATGCAAGTAAAATCCAATACCCAATAAACATTTTTGTATGCTAATAGTGCTCATGCGTGTTCAGCCCACTCGAATGAATGTTGTAATATCTGTAGGCGTACACCTGTATGTTTAGTCGTGTACTTGTGGATGCGTGTAGCCACATATAATTGCTGATTAACCAGTTTGTTGGTAAACATTGGTGCAGGCTACGCTTACACAGCACTAATGAAACACTAACACTAGTTGAAATATTTAATAGGGCTTATTTAAAGTCTTTTATTTATTTTGCTCCCTCATTTAACAACGTAATTCTGATCGCAGAGACATGAATAGGGCCGCCAGAATTTGGCCTCAATCATGAACTAAACGGTACGATAAGCTGCTTGATACTGAGCCAGTGCAGGTAGTTTAGAAGTTGAGTAAAGAGGGGTGACTGCTAATGCTGATCGAGCTGCCATTTCGAATCGCGCGCCGTCGTATGGTCAATATTTAAAGTGCAGACACTGGCGACGACCGGCGAGCCGCTTAAGGTTGCGAGGTTGCGCAGCAGCTCAACAACTCTCACCGACGGTCCGACTGCGATCGCAGCCGACGAAGGGCTGAACGCTACGGTTGCCGAAAATTAAACTCTGCGCAAAGCGACGGCCTTGTGCTCACGAACGCTGGTCCGGGAGGGCGGAGGAAGTCGCACTTCGTCGCCAATGTGACGGCGAAGTGCGAAGGGCACTAGTGCTCTCCTCATGCTCTGCTAGCTTCCGATTTGGATTTAATGGTAGTTGCTGCTGGTCACGCGTATATATAATAGTGGTCTAATTATTCTTACCGCCTCGCCGTCGCAAATTCCAACGCTTGCAACGTTTTCTATACAGCAAACGTAAATTGTCTGGACACAGATCAAGTTCTCACAGGGCGAAGTATAAATAACTCATTGTCGTTGTCATTTCCGAAATCCCCGTCCGCGAGGGCACAAACGTGGTGCCCACATTCTCTGCCCTCGCTCAATGTACTAGATTATGAATTTTTATCTCCCTTTACGTTTCCTGAAATGCAAGGATCATAGGAACAGATTACGTGACAGTCTATCGCTAGGGCAAAATACAAGCATTAGCCGTGATATTGGCAGTGAGGTGCACTCCAGTAACTTCCGTTGGCGTTGAGCTGAGTTTTGCTCAGGGCCAGTGAACCCAGCGAGAATGCTTTCTCGTCATGGCTGCTTTCAAAAGCCCGCTATCCTGTGCCGTCATCAAATAAACTTCTCCCGTCTACAGATAAGGGCTTGTTGGATTAGAGGGCTAGTCGGCATACTCCGGCCATGTGGCCAGATACGGCCTAGTTATTTAGTGTTGGATCCGGCCTAATCAAATTGTTGAGATTTATTTCCCCTTTACTACTGCTGTTTGCTGCTATAGCTTGGGCCCGTGGTTATTTTTTAGAACTGATGACAGACGCTTGCATGCAACTGAAGCGCCTGACCGCTGAGGGATGATGATAACTGTCGACCCTTGTATTTGTCGTTCACGTCCGCCACTCTCCTTCTCTCTCTCTCTCTTCCTCTCTCTCTCTCTCTCTCTCTCTCTCTTTCTCTCTCTCTCTCTTCCTTTCTCTCCCCCTCGCCCTCTCTCTCAGCGGCTGTCTCCGGACTTTTAAAATCGCATATTTCTTGCTTCTTACCGGTTTCCCGTACATAGTTGCTCGTCCAGTTGCCATCACTGCTTGACACTGTCGTCCACGTACCATAGAAGTCGACATCATACACGTAGCACTTGAGCAGCTGTGAGTGGTAGGCAAACAGGCGGCAGAAGGCCGTCAGGGCGTTGCACAGGCTGTAGCAGTAGGTCGCACTGCGAACCGCTTGCAGCTCGTAGCTCGTGTAGCTCTCTTTGCTGCCCGGCTGCACAAGCAAGCCAGTGACTGCCTGGATGCCGGCCGGTAGGCTACTACAAATGATGTCAACTGCAGCGTAAGGAAGACGTGGATTCGGGTGATCAAAAATCTGGTGCCCTTGTATGTGACAGCATGCTGAGTGGGCGGGCGAATCAAAACCAGAAAGCCGCCAGAAACCCGCCACAAAGCATCAGAAAGCCGCTCACAGCCTGGTTTCCGGCCGGCAAGCTGCTGCCGAAGACGTCAACTTCGACGTAAGGAAGAAGGGCATTCGAAAATCCGGTGGGTTGCCTTGAACGGCAAGCAGAGTAAATGAGCCTTTTCAAGTACTATGTACAGTAATATTGGGATAAATATGAATCAAGTTTGAAATCTCATTTTTTTGCTCAAATCTATCGGATATACATTTTACACAGACTCTGTGCCATATTACACTGACCAATCTCGTTTAATTTTTGGTGACCAATTAAGGCATATACGAAATTGAACTTAATCAAAATTTCGGATGCATTTTTATTTTGGCATTCCCACAGATCTCGCCTAAAGGATTATGTCAACACTGCGATGTGATGAAATCTGTTCTCTTCCGTCTTCGCTCTATCAAAATTGCGATTGCAAATGCGAGCGTTAACACACCCCGGAATGAATGAATCTGCTAAAGCTCAGCGATCAGCAAATTTAAAGCATTTGAAGAGAGACTAAGTTGCCTGAGGGCACTTTATCTTGTGCTATTAATCTTATTGCATGCAGCTCATGCAATTTTGCTTTACCAGTGTCAGTTTACGTGAACGCCTTCGCTCTAGAACAATTGCATGAGCTCCTAATGGGTAGACCCGTAGCAATATCGATACAGCTTCGTTTGTTTTCTGGCAATGAATTAATTCAGAAAAAATATGCTTTTTTCGAATTCATTCCTATCGTTTGAACTGAAATTGTCCCGAAGAAGCAGATCAGTAGTTCTCTGGCTAACAATAACGGCTTATGAGGCACGTCGAGTCAGCCTTGCGGAGCATTCTTTTGAAGCTAAATATTTACATTCTGTCTCTGAATTTTTGCGCCGGATTAAGGATGCGTGTCTTGTTTGGCAGGCAAACCTTCATACTCATACGCTTATTTGGTATGCGAGCGTGGCCGATAGGATCGAGTTTCGACTGGTGTGGATAAAGAAGGCAAACTCGTAGCTACCGTCCACAGAAATTTGTGAAGGACGCCGAGTGTGAGTGCTGTCATCGCTAGTAAGTCTCGTTCGAAAAACTATGATGCAGGCTGAACAGTTGAGGCTACTGCCACCACCAATAGATCGTGCAAGTGAATTTCATTCTCCCCCTGACACAAACCGAGTGTAGGTAAAAGTTCAAAATCGCTCGCTCAGCTGGCGCGTTGTTTGCTTTCCCACGTGATCACCACCGATGGATTGTGCGAGTGAATTTCATTCTTCCCCTGACACAAACTGAGTGTACGTGAAATTTATAAATCGCCAGCTCAGCTTGCGAGTTGTTTGCTTTACCACGGGAACAGGTGAATAATTGATGACATCCGTCGGTCAGCAACGTATGATTGCTGTTTGTAAGAGAGCTTCTAAGCAAGTGAGAGTGTCATAAACTAGGTGTAGCAGCGTTTTGAGTGACCTTCATGCACAGCGGTCACTCAAACAAGATACTCAGCAAATTTAAAGCATCTAAAAAGAAATTTAGCTCTCTGACGGCACTTTAACAAATGCATTATTATAATTAATGTTATTGTTACTTTATGATTCAGCTGCCGTTTCCAAAGTTAACGTAATAAAACTGCAGTTTTGACTCCACATAATCCAAAATAGTAACATGCGTGTAATAACACAATTTTAAGCGATTAGGCTTGCTCGTTCTTACATTATGGCCTCCAATGGCCCAGCTCAGTTAGTCATTTTACTCATTTGAACGGCCGGAGATGCAGCCGCCATTTACACAAAGTTCTTAACGCGTCTGTGGTTTTTATTCCAAATTATCTTGAACTTGATGCTAAGTTTATTCACTAAACGTCTTGCGATTGCGGGTTCTTACGCGTTGGCATTAAATATCCCGTGTCCGTGGTCAGCCTAAAATAATTAAAATACAAAACAGCTATCATTTTCAAGAAAAGCTTCGCACATCTGTGGATTTAATTTCAAATTAGACGTATCAGTCTTCCACGTTTACCAACCAGATATAGTGCGATTGCACTTGAACATATCATTCTATGAGCTCCAGTGGACCGGCTAAGATGGCAGGCCCAGAATAATTTAACTGCGAAATGGATGCCATTCCTACAAAAAGTATTACGGGTTTGATATTTATATTTTCGATGATTAAGAACGAGACGCCTGGTTTACCCACTAAATAACAGCAGATTTCTCTTGGGCGTTCTCAGGCTATGTCCTCCAATGGCCTAGGGCAAAAGGCAACCCTAAATACTCAATTCACAATATAGCTGTCATTTTCACAAAAAGCTACGCATAACTAGGCTTTGTATTGGAAATTATTGCCAACAGTGTTCAATATCTCCAAAATGTCTTGCAATTGCCGACGCCTGTTCGCATCCAATGGCCAACGATTTCCCGGCCCAAAAAGCAGCCCGAAATAGTCCAACGTTGCTACAGCTATTGTTTCTAAAAAAAACTTTGTTGGATTACCGCTTTGACTCTTCTTCATAGAAACATTCTATCACGTTAATCCACAAAATTATGCCAGCCCGTTCTTGTGCTATGTCTTTCGACGGCCGAGCCATCTGACCCTAAATAGTTATTATTCAGGTTGCCATACAGCTGCTATTGCAACGACAGACATCGTACAACTGTGATTTCGCTTTCAGGTTACAGAAAATAATGTTCTACACATACCCACTGAATTTCATACAAATTTAAATGCCCATTCTTGTACAATAAACTTCAATGGCCCGGCCGAATGAGCAGTCTCCAATTTTTAGACTGCGATGTTGCCGAGTGTCCACCATAGGTTATGCACAATAGCAGTTTTGAATTCAGTTAATTGACGGTACCGTTCTGGATTTAGCTACAAAATTTCGTACAATTGCACGTGCGCATTCTCACGCTATGGCCTGTTATTTCCCGGTATGCCCTGCCATTTAGAACTACCATACAGCTGCCAATACCAAATAGGAGTAGTGCAGCGACGGCTTTAGTTCAAATTTATTGGAAACAATGTTCCGGTTTTACGAACCAAACTTTAAGGCATATCGAATTGGCATTCTAATGCTACGGCCTCAAAGGGCTCGGGCCAGCAAGCCTCATGACATATTTAGCTGCAATAGAGCTGCCATTTTTACAATAGGCAGTGGATGATTGCTGCTTCAATTCCAAATGCTAAAAAAAACATGTTCCAGCTCTGCTAGTTAAACGCAATGCCATCGGGTTGGCGCGTCCTCACGCTGTGGCAGGCATCCAAAGTCCTGACCAGCCAGCCTCCTGATATACTTCAACTGCTATACATCTACCGCGTTCACAAAAGGTCTCTGGAAACTATGGTTTTGATTCTGCATTTTAGAAAACATAGATTCAAGCTTACCCACTTAATTTTATTCGCTTGCAATTGAGCGTTCTCACGCTATTGCCACCGATAGCCAGGCCAATCAACCTACCTACACATTCGAACAGCTATATACAGCTGCCATTTCCCTTCGTCGCGAAACAGCGGTTTTTCCAATTTGATTTATAGATAATCGTGCTCCGGGTATACCAAACCAATTTATTGTCCAATCGCCTGGCCGTCCTAATGCTATGGCCTCAAATGGAATGGGCTAGCCAGCTTCCCGATATAATTTTGTATTTCCATTATGGGCTTCATGCAACTGCGGTTTTCGCACTAATTTATAGAAAACCATGCTCTGGCTTTGTAAACCACTTTTCACGACATGGCGTCAGTGCATTCTCATGCAATTGCATTCATTATAATTGTATGCATTCTCATGCCTCCAATCCAATATATCCAAAAAGATTCACACGAAAACCATCACGGCGACGGCTCGCGTTTGCTCCAATCTTTCGCAGTCGCTCTCGCAACGGCTAGACTTTTTCGGCCGAGCATTACCTGAGGTTCTATGCAAGCTCTCACAGGCTGAACCCTCCAAGAAGCCAATAGGGAGCAGCTGCTCCTTTAGAGGCTGTGCCGCGAATCTGCCAATGCTCGGAGAGCACGTGGGCTCTGGTTATTTTGTCTAAATGTTGTCAATTCACACGAACGTCGGCTCAAACTCGTGCACACGTCGCGGCGAGCCTACGCTCGCTGGACGTGCTCACTTTCGAAAGGCACGTCGCTGCTCGCTCTCCACGACCGAGGTCATTGGTTCGAATCCTGCAGTGGGCGATCCGCTCTCGACGACCGATGCGTTGAGGTTGAGTCGTGGATGAATCAATTAATGCTGCCGATCGCTTTTTTAGAGGGCGAGCGTTTTTATCGAGTATTGGCAGATGGCAATGGTAGACACTTGGATGGGTCGCGGGAGACAACCGATGATGCAACGCCGGCAATGGCCCTCACACGCACGTCGGCAGTCGTTCAGTAATAACAAGTAAAACGGTTGCAATTAAAACTGCTTTTCAATTCAGACCTTGAAATATTCACACCGGCATTCACTCGTCACTCCATATCCATACGAGTGCCTTCGTGCGCTTCAATTCAAATGAGATCCGCTACAACCATAACAGCAGTAACCTTAATAATCACGAGACAATGTTGCCAAAGCTTTTTACAAAGAGAGCTAGATCGCCATCTAGGAACCAAGTGCAGGCTGGAAGCAAAGCCAACAAGGTAGTAAGGTGCTCGCTCAATTTCATGACCGAGGTCATGCGTTCAAAATTCTGCAGTCGATGAACCTTTACTTATTGCCAACTGCCAACGGTGGGTGGCGCCAGCCGCTAAGGCTTATCTGCCTCTATATCAGTGAGGCCGTAAAGTCTTCTAATATTTATTTTTTAGCATGTCGCATCTTTGGGCGTCTTCCGGCGATGGCCAGATTTAGTAAAAATGCTCTCACAGCTTCCTGGTCTTTAATGTCAATCAAACTTCAGTTGTACCTTCGCTTTGATCCCTCGCAGCCTTCAAGCACCTTGAATTCTCTCAACTCACTTGCTGCATGTACTGACGACATCCGCTCATGGATGGCAGCAAATTTTCTAAAAATATCTTACTAGTTATGGGCAAACCCAGTTTGATTCAGAAATTAAAAATGCTGACTCTCAAAATTGGCTCTGCCAGTATTTCTCCTGTTGAATTAGCTCAAAATCTAGGTGTCTCGTTCCAAAGTGATACCTCGTTAAACGCCCACATCAGCTCCTCAGTCAAATCTGCCTACTTTTAGCTACATAACATTGCTAAATATCGGGCTTGTTTAGATAAGGATACCACGTCTAAGCTGGTCCATGTATTTATGACATCCCGTCGTGACTTCTGTAACTCACTACTTGCTGGCCTACCGGAATGTGCAATCAGCAATTACAGCTGGTGCAAAACTTTGCAGCTAGGCTTATCTGTCGTGAGCTTCGCAGTTACCACATCAAACCACTTCTCGCCGACCTGCACTGGCTACCATACAACCAACGGAACGACTGCGAAGTTTTGTTGCTCACTTTTAGTTCACTTCATTCTTTGGCTCCATCTCTCCTATCTCTCAGCCTATCTCTCAGATGAACTCCCCCACCAGGCCAAGCATCGTACGACCGCCTTTTTGGAATCCATCAGCTTCCCTATACCTCGGAATACCTAGCTGTTTAAACAGCCTCTTTTTGTATAGCAGCAAAAGAACCTTTATTGCTATCACCACAGCTTGCAGGGGCGATAAAGAATCACCCACTACAGGAATCGAACCCACGACCTCGGGACCAGGATCGTGAATGTAACCACCTTACCTAGCGTGTCATCACGGCTCAACGATGTACAAACCTCAAATCCTTTGGATACCGTAGATTTAGTTGGTACGCTCCCGAAACCTGGAACTCCCTCTCTATTTGTGTCAGAACATCCCCTTACTTGACCATATTTAAAAAGAATTTAAAGACACCATTTTTTAGGACGGCATTTAGTGGGTCCCTGTGGTGCGTCCTTGATGTGCTTATGCGTGCTGAAACTGTGCATGCTGCCACTAACCACATTTGCATGCTGACCTTGAGCATGTCGTAACTAACAAAATATTGTTTATCAAGCATGATATCACTCACATTTAATCACGTTTCCCGTTGCAGGAAATGTAAAGCGCCTAGAGAGAGATTGAGTTCTCTAAGGGTGCTTTATCAAGTGCATTATTATTATTATTAAACCCTCCCAGAAGAGACTGCTCTACTAAAATGGAACCGGTGAAACTTGAACGTGAAGCTCGTCCTGTCTTATTTACCTAAAGTTGTTTCGTAGCTCACCATTTATCTTACCGATGCCGGTTGAACAGCAGAGGCTACTGCTACCTCCGACGGATAGTGTGTCTGAGGGATTTAAATTTTTCTCGCTCACAAAGCCAATAGTGAGCGAAGGTTCCACAGCGATTGCTCGGCCGGTGGCCGGCCGCTGGCTATCCGATGGCAGCCAGCGGTTAGTAATGCTCGACCTCCGTCTCTCACTAGTACGCGATTTTTCGTTTGCCTGAGAGATGCTTGGTAAACAAGAGAGTTGGGCTTATCAGCTGATCGATCGCAGTGCATCGTTTGATGAGCATCGTCTAGCTGAGATGCCACTTGGCCCGGCTGTAGTTTGCATGCAAGGTGCCGCAGGGACGACGGTCTCATTAGGCAGCTTGCACACACGACTTTAAAGACTTTTCGCTCAAAGATTTACTGTCTCCACCGTTGCGTCAGCCGAAACGGCGACCCTGCCATCGTAAGCGAATTAGGGGCTTCGAGTGGCCTCGCCCGGGTAAGCTAAGCGGCTCGGCGGCCGGGATCTAAAAAAGCCTCACTTAGGCACTTTGGCGCTAGGGTTCTAAGCGATCCCTTGAAGCAAGTAAACCCCGGCTGCTTGCGCATCCGCGACATCCCGATTATCTCAAGGCTGCAGCAACAGCGAAAGCGGAAGTAGACGATAGTCACGGGCTGCAAGGCGGGCAGCCGAAGAACTCGCTGGATGACTCTGTCCCATTGGTGGCGTGAAACGGACGGGCCTGGAGACGATCGAGCAGTCCCTATGAGGATGCGGCTCGCGCACGACAAGTATACCCGCTTTGCACGATTTCAAGATTGCACGGCGCCCGGTAGATGATGCGACCAGCGTCGATTACCCTGGTGCCATTGTCCTGTCGGCTGGCTGTGCTGGCCGTTTAGGTTAACTTCGGAAACTGTGTTCGTCCGATCTCTCGGCTACAGTGCAGCTTGTTCCACAATCTCAAAGCCGAGAATTCACTCCCTGCATATATTACCTCATATCTTTATTTGGAGACGTAGAAAAGTTTGAATATCCCGTTGGCTTATCGCAGCCTTAGATCAGTCCGAGTGAATTTTTCTTTTGTAATTGTGCACGTGCTTAATATATTTATATTTATTACTAACATATTTTTTTAGAATATTTTCTGAGCCATGAAGAATTACCTAAATAATCCGAGGTACCTGGTGGCACTAAAGCAATTTATTGTTATCATTAGTTGGTAATGAGATATGCTAACACGTCGATATATTCGCAAATGGTGAGATACTTATGCCTGATTCGTAGTATAAACCTGAAATCAAACTACAATCCGGTTTCTACTCAATAAGGGCAATTTAAAAAAAAGGTGCCATTTGCAAATTATTGATGAAAGAGGCAGGTACCAATGGCAATGGAACAGTTCTCGTCGAAAAGAAAAGGCTCTACAAAACCTCGGTTACCCTTCAGTAGTACCAGTGTGTTCACATCGGCGACCCACGTGAGTCCATTCACTGTGACCAGCTCGCACGAACCCGATGATGCAATGTATTTGATGGCATCTCAAGTACTGCTGGCAGTGCACAATGTGCTGCAGCGGTCCTGCAAAGCGATTTAAGCGGAACAAAATAAAGTTGCGTGGCTGCGGCTGTAGCAGATCAAGCGGCCATGTAAAACCGAGCTTAGCGGTCTGCTTGCTTTTAAGGGTGAAGGCAGTCGCAGCTATCGGTAGGCATCAAGCGAGGCTAACGAGGTTGCCTACCAGGTTAACTGCTCTCACCGCCACCCTGGCTTGAGACGCAGCAAACGATGCCCTGAAAGCTCCGACGGCTGAGAACTCAAATTCCAAGCACAGCGACTGCCTGAAGTTCAGAAGTGCCACCACGGCCGCTAAGCATGTGGCTCACATAGCTGCATAGCCTTGCCTTCCGCGTTGGCTTGCAGCAGCTCGCTGTGTGTTGAGTGTTGACTGTGCAAATGCTTGTGACCAGTGACTGAAGGATAGCAAATCCGATGCACGGGCAATGCGGAGCAGAGCTTCGTCGCATCAATTAGAGATGGCAAAAGCAAAGTGCGGAAGGATTAGCAGAGGGAAGTCAAAGGCTTGAGTACAAAGGCCAAAAGTGAGTTCTCTGCAAACATCCGAAACAGAAAGGCGCTTCTAATTCCCGGCTGAGTAGAGGCGGCTTTTGCTCAATGCACGCAAAAGCAGAATTTACGCCTCATCTCTTCCTGTGTGATTGCCTTTTTACGAATCGCCATCGTTGGCAAAGGTGAAGTTGCCGTCGCCGGCAGCGATGACGCAGACCAGGTGTCAGCCTGCTTTACAAAATATGTCGCCTAGCGCTTCTGGTGCTCGTAGAGGTCAGAAACGGGTGAGGTCAAAACCTCCTGGAACGAACGTGGCCGTAGGAATGATTCTAGAATTCATTCCCGCCCATCGATTTTACACTCCTAGCACCCACTTCTTGCCGTCATAGCCCCGGCCTTGGCTAGACTTTCAAGGTTGGGCTCACTGCCTTGCAATTGAATGCGGTTGCTGCCTGTATGTGCACCGGGCCAACCCGTAGACTCGTACAGAGCCTCCAGTTGCAGCACGTCACCTCAGCCTAAGGAGTGCAAGAGCGATCTCTGCTTTGCGATCTCAGGCACTCGTAGCACAGCGATTTTAGCGATCATGGCCGGCCTCGAACTTTAAACTCGGCCTCGATGTGGCTCTGCCGCATTATGGGCGGCAGCTAGAGGCCGTAAGAGAGACACGCTGTGACGACCCGTTACGGATAAACTCTGTCAACGGTGGCTTAAAAGTCTCGTAAGAAAGAGGCAGGAAGTTGTGCTCTTAGATTCGAACTAGCCAGGATTTTTACTCTGCACTTGGTTCGATTGACTTAAGTGACGATCTGATCGTCTTAAGCGTTGGTATATTCGACGGCTGGTGCTGGACCTAGAGCCCTCCACGGCGGTAAAATAGAGTGTTCTTAACTGTGGACACAGACTCTTTTGTATTTAGATATATCGGCCCTCTACAGCTGCAGGGTTTCGCCTCAGTCGCCATATCTGCATGTGCTAGAACTGGACCTCGAGTTCCTAGGTTCGTTCCATGGCGCTGGGCTTAAGAGATAGGGAGTGCTCGTAGGCAAGGACTATCGCCGCCGCCAGAGCTTACTGTATGTTTAACATTTAGTGTCGGAAGTGCTGGATAATTGCTGTGTACCCATAGGAGCAGTCGTGAGCTATTCTAATAGCTGGTGAATATATTAGGAAAATTGTACCTGCAAAACGGGTATTATATAAGCTGGATTAAGGCATGTATTCATGGCTGTGTTGTTCGCTTAAAAGCTCACACGGCGGCTTGCTCTGCCACCAAATATGCTTTAAAAGTGTTATGTCTAGTGAGGATACCGTTACCTTATGTACGGACTCTCTGATGTCCATTCCAAAAAGAACATTATTAATTACCCGAAATTGAGTGGATAACAGCAGTATTTCATCATAATAAATTTGAGCTTATGGATACCCTGGAGGCAGAGGTTTGTCAATACAAGGAGCGAAAGTTGAAAATACCAAGCATAAATGTTCAGGCTAACCAAAAGTCTACGGAGAATATAGCTAAAAACTCTGCAACGTTGGAACTGGAGTGAGTAGTATCAGACTTTGCGGTAGTAGGTGTGAAGCCATTACTGGTAATCTAGATGAATTGAAGGACGATAGCTTGACTAGCGAAGCTAAAGTGGAGGTCGTGGTTTCAGCATAGTATTTTGAAATCTAAACACCCGGTACATGGCCTAAGAGTTAAGAGCACATTTTGCAAACAATAGTAGTACGGAAATGGCTGACGATAACGTGAAAGGTTTCAGATACCTGTAATTCACTGCTTGCTGTTCCGACCTCAGGCGCTTAAAGCTGGTGCTAAACTTTGCAGCTAGGCCTGTTTGTCGTGAGCGTCTTAGTCTCCGCATCCCACCACTTCTCGCCGACCTGCACTGGCTCATAATCAAGCACCGAATCGACTTCAAGGTTTTGTCACTACATGCTCTTCATTCGTTGGCCCCAGCCAACCTATCAGATCTACTCCCCCACCAGGCTACGCATTGTACAACCTATTTACAGTAATTGTGATTGTTATCTGACCGCAGCGAGTGAGAAATTATGTGCTTATGGATATCTAAACACTTATCGCTTCGAGCTGCTGGGTCTCCCAGGCTGGTGGCAGCCTTAGCTACGCCGGCGGCTAGTAACCTGCATGTTAGATGTGATCATGCACAGCTATTATCGCTTCGTCATTGTAGGTTATATGCATTCCTATATGTTACTGCTGGTTCTAGGAGTCTTGAATTATGCATTAACAAAAGAAAAGCACCCTGGAGCATCCTCGATGGCCCGAGCCACCAGCTTAGACGCCGCTCGTTTGGAGAGAACTGCGAGCTAATTACTCACTCATTTGGTATTCCTAGCGTTGTCTCAAACAGCTCATCAGGCTCTCCCACATGCGTCAATGTGAATCTCTCGAAAGTAGTGGTCATCAGGACTGTTATAACTCCGGCGGCCCAACTTGACGCTTGCCTTTGGAATCCTCGCTCAATGTGCAATTAGCCTCTAGCAATAAGCGACCTTATTTCTAAAAAATAGTCTCGACTTGCTCGCCTTGACTTAAACTTGGGTAAAATTAGTAAACTGCACGACAATTAACGATGCAACCCCGACTGGTTTCTTGTTCTTTTACACCCCTAGATCAATCAAAACTCAAAGTGGAGTTGCTGTTGTTGTGCTCTAGAAAATGAACTTTAAGCCATTTGCAGTACCCTCAAAGCAGTCTTCTGAATTGATTGTCTTGAATTCACCCAAAAACAAGCTACCTATAGTCTATCGCAGTATCACAGTAGCCTATCGCCCACCAGGTACCAAATCTTTCGATAACTCAGATTTCTGCGATCTCGTTTTTATTTTGTGTGCAAGTAATCGATCCTTCCTCATTATGGGTGATTTCAATATTCACTTCAATAACTTATCTGACACCTCCAGCCCTGAATTTCGTGCATTGACTGACTCACAGTGTCTTGTGGCTCATAGGCATGGCCCTACTCACATCTAGGGTCACACACTCGACCAACTGTCTCATAAAACTGCACTTCACTTTGTCATCACAAATTATTACCAAACCCTGCTTATCTGACTACGTGCAGCTCTCATCCAGTCTAAAATGTGTACCCTCCTCCTCCTTCTCCTCCTCGTACCCTCCTCCTCCTTCTCCTCCTCCTCCTCCCCGCTACAATCACGTGTGAATCACGGAATGTCAAGATTCTTGACATCGATGCTTTCCGTGCGAGAATACATGCCCTACCTCTGTTGCTCTGTCCCCCATCCGATCAATCACCATTGGTAGATTGCAACAACATGACACTAGCTGACACGCTCGACGAGTTTGCACCTCTGACTAAGCTCACTGTGGGCACTCTCATAGATGGCTAATGGTTTACCCAGACATTAAACTAGCTAGGTCTATTAAGCACAAGCTTGAAAAGCATACACAAGAACAGGACTTACTGTCCATCGACAGGCATACGAGGACTACTGTAGGTCGTGCCTATCAGCTCTAACAAAGGCCAAGTCTAGCTTTTATAAGAAAAACATTGTTGGCACACAGGTGCACAATCCAAAAGTTCTGATGTCGACGATAAACCATCGCTTCAACCGCTCCCAATTTGGCTCATTACCTGCTGATCTCTGTGATGATCTAGCTGATCGCTTCTCTATATCCTTTGTCCAGAAGATAGACAAGATCAGGGAGTCAATCCCTGCGATGGCAGCATCCCCCCTAGAATGGTGTCCCTCAATTTCCTGCAGCACCTCAATGTCTGCATTCCAGAAGGTCACTATTGATCTGGTCCTGAAGTTCGTATCCCATTCAAAGAAGACAACAAGTCATTTGGATCTTATTCCAAATATCCTACTCTTACGTTGTATTTATCTGCTGCTGCTATGCATAACAAACATCAGTATTATGTGTTTAGCCTCAGGTCATGTCCCAGCACCTTTTAAAAAAGCTGTAGTCAGGCCACTTCTCACGAAAGCGACACTAGCCCAGGAGAACTTAAGGAGTTACCGCCCAATCTCATTTATACAGATCCCATTAAGACACTGGAACGAGTCGTGGCAGACCAGCTGAAGTCATGTATTGAAAAGTTAAACCTTGCTAGTAAGTTCCGCTTTGGCTATAGATGCAATCACGCCACACACTTAGCTTCGGGTGTACAACGACCTACTTAGGAATGGAGACATAGGTAGAATATTTCTGCTTGTTTTGCTCGATCTTTCGGGACCTTTTCATACTATCGATCCCCAAGCCCTTCTTGAACGCCTCTCATCTCGCCTGGGCATCACTGGCACTGCTTTGCAATTATTCAGGTCTTATCTCAGCGGGAGACTGCTGAGTATTGATGTGAATAGACAAAGATCATATGAGGTACCTCTGAAATATGGGGTAACCCAGGGATCCCTGCTAGATCCGGTTCTTTTCGTGGTTTATACTCTCCCTCTTGTCAATGTGATTGCCGAGCACAATCTAGGCTTTTAGTTCCATGCGGGTAAAACACAGTTCTAGTTTTGCTTTGATCCCTCTCAGGATTCTAGCACCTCAAATTCACCCAACTCCCTTGCTGCACGAATTGATGGCACGCCATCATGGATGGCAGTGGATTTTCTTAAAATGAATGATGATAAAGCTTACTTACTAGTTGTGGGCAAACCCAGTGTGATTCAGAAATAGGAAAGGCTAATTCTCAAAATTGGCTCTACCAGTATATCTCCTATTAAATCTGCACACAACCTAGGTGTCATGTTTCAAAGTGACCTTACGTTAGACGACAACATAATCTCCTCAATCAAGTCTGCCTAGTTTCAGCTACATAACATTGCTAAAATTCGGGCTTGTTTAGAAAGGACACCACGTTTAAGTTGGTCCATGCATTTGTGACATCCCGTCTTGAATTCTGTATAACACTTCTTGCTGGCATACCAACATGTGCAAACATGCACTTACAACTAGTGCAAAACTCGGCAGCTAGGTTTGTCTGTCGTGAGCGTTACAGTTGCCTCATCACACCACTTATCGTCTAACTGCACTGGATACTAGCCAAACAATGCATCGACTTCATGGTTCGGTCGTTTACTTTCAGATTCCTTAATTCTTTTGCTCCAGCCTATCTATCGGATCTACTCCCCGCCAGGCCAAGTATCGTACCACCTGCTTTTCGGAAACTGTTTACCTATACCTCGTACAATCCTCAAATTCTTTGGGGACGGTGCCTTTAGTTCATAGGCTCCCAAAGCCTGGAACTACCTCCCGACCTGCGTCCGACATCCCCTGACTTGACCACATTTAAAAAGAAATTAAAAACATACCTTTTTTAATGAAAATTAAAAAAAAATTAACCTTTTTTTTAATTTAATGGTTCCTTTTGATTCTTCCTTGTTATGCTTGTGCTTGCAGACACTGTGCATGCTGCCAGTAACCACACTTGCATGCTGACTCTGTGCATGTCACCCCTAACCTTGCTATTCATGCTGTTCATCCAGCATGATACCACTCACTATCGCACTGTGTTTCCTTTGCAGTAAATGTAAAGCACGTGGAAAGAGATTGAGTTCTCTGATGGCACTTTATTAAATGTATTATTATTATTTTCGCAATCTAACTTTTTACCTATACCTCGTATAAATTGCAAATCCTTTGGAGACCATAACTTCAATTCGTACGGTCTCAAATTGTGGAACTCGATCCAGACTTGCGTCACGACATCTCTTGACTTGTCCATATTTTAAAAAGAAACGATAACTGCATCTATGTATCATAGCCTTTTGACTAGTTTCGTACGGTTGTGACTGTGCTAGAATTACTTAATTGGCTCGTCACAAAGCAAACAAATTGAAAGCCCCGTTTTAACGTAGAAAAAGTGGTCACGCACTGTGCTTCGAAAATCAGCCAGTGTGTGTGCTTCCAAAAGTACTGCTGGGACCTAGCTATCCTGCTACACGTAGCCGTCTAACCAAATGAAGGTGTACTCCTCTTTGCAATTTGTCTAATTATCGCATTATATTCTGCAATTATTTCAGATATCGGTTGAGACAAAGCTGTATCTAACAGCACTCGCCTGTTTTCATACAACTAAATTGCGAACGACTTAAAAGTCCCGAGACTGTGACTACACGTCAAAAAAGCCAACCTTTTCATTTTAACAGTCGACGATGGAGTTGACATAGCGTTAAAATGAGAGGTGCTGAAAAGCTATGTGACATTCGTCAGTAGTAACTTTTGACTGAGCCTGGAAATATAGTGTAGCCGATCTCAGGTGCAAGCTTTTGACGTGATCTTTGACTGGATTTTTACATTAGGTTTTTATTTTTCTGGCTAAGGACGGCCTGAATTTAAAAAAAGGCCAGTGAAGCATTGTCGTTCAATTTCAGCCAGATTATGAATGTTAAGATATCATTCGTCGTGCCAAAGTTGTAATTAATAGCAAAATAAAATAATATTTTAACTCTTACACCATACAATACTCAATTCTAGGTTGTTTAGAAGCCGGACTTTTCATATGCAGGCAGTTGACAGTATTTACAATAATAATACTGTTAGTAATAATAACCACTGTGAGCTCATTTCTGTAGATCTCCAAGTGAGCTAAATATCTTTCCAATTCCTGCTCATCCAGTGCAAAAGAAGCAGGGAAATTTATTAGTGATAGTATGCACATTGTCAAGACTATGTAACACCCCTAGCACAAGTCATATGAACACAATATTTGCGGTCAGGAACAGGTGTATTTGCTGCATCTTTTTGTAATGTCATATCGCAGGATTTCATTTTGTCTGCCAGGAGTGAGCTCGAGGCTTTGGAAATGAACTATGGTCTCCAATCGATTAGAGGTTGGTTTGACTCACAGCTGAATGACTTCACACAGAAGAGTGATACAACCTCGAATTTGATGTGCTACCTGATGGGGAGCCGGTGCAAATTGGTGAGCAGTGATGTAACACTAAAATGGGATATATAACATTGGAACATAAAGCATTCTTGGGAGGCTTGAGTTTCGCTGAGACCTCGAGTCAGACTGTTGATTTGTGTATTGGGTGCCGTATGTGAGAAGCTGTGTTCTAAATCGGGTGCCTTCTGCTGAGATTTAAAGGATTTGTTGACGTCAGCAACAACGTTGTTCAACAGAATCAAGCTGAAACGTTTTTCTCTAGATGCAGCTGCTTACTTTTTGCCGTTTATTGTAGTCGAGAGCACCTTCTGTGCCATAGGTCATCATTGGACCTACGATTTGCCAAGAAGCAACATCCTAGATTACACTTTGCAGCTAGACAGAAAAAAAGCACCAAGACACTTAGGGTCAACATCCATGGCACGGATTTATGAGGATTCTTTTCATAAAGGATCTCTGACAGGACGTGAACGAGCACTCTGCAAGGATCACTCTTCTACGGCCTCAGCGGCGGCGTCACACCGGTGCCCTCCGGTTGCCTGTGACATCGGGGCTCCCTTCGTACAATTCACATACCGTCGCCGCAGCAGCTACGGCACTCCACGAGATGGAGAGAGCAGCCCCTCGGTTATACAGACCGACCGAGCCACCCGATGCTGACCTCAATAACGCTACCCGAACCTGACTGCCGGCCTCTACTACGAAGCTTCGTTGCATTGCCTAATGAAAGGCATGACGTAGATGCACCGCAGGGATTAAATCGTAGCATCCTCAAGGACCGACAATGACGTCATTACAGCTACCCGCTGAGCCGACTGGACACTTATAGTTGCGGCTTACAGTTGGCCATTCCGAACAGGTGACCACAGGCAGCAATCCTGACTACCGGATGATGTCTTTTGGGTGACGATTCTCTCCACTTCAGTGGAAGAAGGATCGGCTTTACGACTTTGTCTTTGGTCACGTGCCGAGCTCAGAGGAGTAGGCTCTGCGGTTTTGGAGCTCGACCGCCTTGACTGCATCACCCATCGTCCAACGGAGGGACGACTAACGGACGCACCCAGACCCACCGAGCGTGCCACTCGCGCTCAAACCGCAAGCGAATCTAGAAACTGGGAGAGAATGTAAAGCGGCGTCCGTCGCTCCTTCAATCGCTCTCTCGCACTCCTTTCAGCTGCACCGAGCGACAGTGAAGGCGCGAGCGCCGCCTCAGCAGCAGCCACAGCCACAGCCGAGCGACGGGCACCGCAGCCGCCGCCAATTCCACTACCACCTTTCATTGTAACTTAAGCTATCTTCTACCTATTTGTAGCACGGCAGATTAGGAAAACACAGCTTATACCGATGGAAAAGAAATTTAAATCGGATACATATTAATGGTAAATTCACATCATGAGGTTTCTCTTAGTATGAGCCTCCATACGCATCTTTATACCGAGAGATGCAAACGTAGATATGCTCAGAGAGTATTAATGTTTGCATACGTGGAGTTATTATATCCACATATATAGATATGGAGATTGGTGAAGCCAAGGGGGCAGGCAGGTCAGCTGCTCTCCAAACCAATGAGCAGCTTTCACTGGTAGTAATGATGGCGGACGTTCCTCTTCTGCTGATTCCAGCCCCTCGCTTTTAGCGCCGTAGCGAGTAGCTGCCGGGTGCGAATCTAGCCTTGCCGATCTGCTCGGATCCATTAGTCAGGTCGTAGCGAGCGACGGATTTGATCCAAGATTGAGACCTATTAACGTTCTAAAATTACCTGAAGCCAAAGAATGCCCAACTGACATTAAACACAAAGTGGTTAGCATGTCAACTAAAGGCGGGTTTGCCAACCAGGATGCTGGGCGGTAGGTAAGCGCAAGAATGCCATCAGCTGAGGATTTCAAGAAAATTATCGACAGACATTAATCTAAGAATGGCCGCCTATAGTTGGGTGCGTGAAAGCAACTGCACAAGTTTGGAAGTGCAGCTGCAGTAGCTCAAGCCAGAGACTAACCTTCGAGAGATGTGAGTGACCGAACCTTTGTCACCGAAAAGATAAGTTCAAGATAGACTGCCCAACTGTGCTCCTGGGGGAGGGCTACTATTCTGCTTCGTAGGAACGCTTTATGTAGCCTGCAACGCTGACCCCTGCACGTAGCCCCTGCTAACCGGTCCGCATTTTGATGTCTGTTTTGGTGCCGGGTTATGGCAGGTGGCAACTAATCCACACACCAGTCCCGAATTTCACGGTATCCGGGTAGAGCACCAGAGGGGCAGAGGCTTGCTCAGTTGCACACCTTTTTGGGCCACGCGGCTCTACGTAGCAAGTACAATCATCCATCACCTTGCTAACCTGGCGATAGTGTAGAATAGGCTAACGTATTCGGGTCGTCCTCGGTCTGCGACTCGGTTTCGAGTGCACATAGCACTAGCCTCGATACGACAGCAGCATAAGCCACCATCAACATCATTCCTGGTGATACGAGCGATTCTCTTCCGATAGCAGCTTCACAGCCGCCACAGAGAAACGTATTGAATGTAAATCACTGGCGAACGAAAGGAAGATTTCTGACCTTGCGGTCATGCTGGCAGAGTCTGGTCGAGCTTAGGTCGGCAAAATAAGCGGACTACCTTAGCCATGTCATGCTTTGGCACGTAATAGTCATCCACTGCGGCACTAAAAGGTATCACATAATTTAGTGCTTGGTCCACTTCTTTCCGAAAATCATGCTCTCCCTCAAACAGATGGAATGGCCAAACAAAGTCTAGGCTCGCACTACCATGAGTTCGGCACACACATTTGTCCTAGGTTTTATCCCTCCCTGCTTTCCAGAACGATCAAGTATCTCAACTCCTTTGATGCATATATATTTGTGTATATTCCGGGAATTTACGGCAGCAAAAACTCTCGAATTAAATTATGATAAAACCAAAGTACTACTGGAAGGAATACGTAGTGTTGTTCAAAAATTAAAAAATGTATCCCTCAAATGGGCTCTGCTATCATAAAACCCGAAGCCTCGGCACAAAATCTCGGAGTCCTGATCCAAATTCAGCTTTCACTAGACGACTACTTCAGCTCTGAATTCACATTCAAGTTGTTCCATGCATATTATTTTTTACCTCCTTTGAGCTTTTGTCTACTAACTCACCACTTGCAGGTCGTCGGGCCTTTACCAGTAGGCGTTTTGAGATGATGCGAAACTCGGCAGCGCTATATGTATTTCGTGAGCCGTTGGTGATAAAAGCTTTTGCTTTAATGATCCCAGAATGTAGAATGCTCTTTCACAATTATATTGCAGTTAAAAAAATTCCTTGCTGTGGAATGTGTGATATTTTAAAGCCGTGCTGAGCTGTAACTCTCACTTACTCTACTTCATACTGCTTACCTTATACTCACTTCTTCGACTCCATGACAAGGTCAGCTATGCTTCTCACTTTCTCTATGTTTCGGGAAATGATCTTTTTGGCTGCCGCAAGCCTACCGTCAACTGCTTTGTCTTTGAGTGCGGTTAACAAAGCTCTCATGCATACATATACGCATAAGCATTCTACGCGGCTTTGTTTAGTTGCAGTTAAAAATTAATTACGCTAACTCCGAAGGTGACTAATAACATTAATAACCATACTATCAATACATTTGACAAAGTCCCCTCAGAAAACTCAATCTCTTTTAAGGCACTTTGCATATGTTGCAAAAGAAGCACGATTGAATGGTTAGTATTATCATGCTGAATAAATAACAAGAATAGCATGGTTAGGGGTGACTCTCATAGGGTCAGCATGCACATAAGGTTAGGGTCAGTATACAGAACGTCAGCAAGCTAAGCACATAAAGGACGAATCGCAGCGACCCACTAAATGCTGTGATAAGTAGATGTGTAACTCGTTTATTTTTAAAATTGGAAAAGTCAGGAGCTGGGACGAAAGTCGGGGGTGAGTTCTAGGCTTTAGCAGCGTACGAACTAAAGGCACGGTCTCCTCAGGATTTGAGGCTTGTAAGAGGTATGGGTAAACAGCTAGATTCCGGAAAGGGTGTACCGACAATGGAACTTGTGACTACTCGCCCCACGACAACTGGCCTGTACCGACCGGCCTATACGACAATTGATCGATATGACAATTGATCTTTGACAAGTGGCCCCATGATCAGAGAAAGGCAATACAAATAAAACTGGTGCAGCTAGGTTTTATTTGATCAAATAAGGTTATATATTTATTACATGTCTTACAAGTTTGCTATGAATTTCCGGATAATACTATAAGGATTGGATATCAGTTAGTATAAATAAATAGAATTGATAATTTGCGAAGTTAATAATCGTTAAATGTAAAGATAATTATCAGTCATGGAGTCAGAAATACAGTATGCAATCGAGCGTAGAAATTCCACTGCGACGTATAGAAACTTTGAATTTTGGAAAGTAATCGTTAATGCAAGTGGCACTACGAATTGGCGATGCTGCAAATGCCGTCAGCTTGGCTGCAAAGCTCTTCTAATAACGAATGACACTGCAATAGTTGGAATGCGCGATCCAGAACGCTGCCACGAAGGAAACGTAGCAATAAATAAATTCCGGGCAAAAAAGACTGTTGGTGATATGCAGGCTAAGATTTCGGAAGTTTTTGTGACTCCGAGTGTAGTGCAAGGTTCTGTGGGTAGGAACTTATCTGATGACGTGCTAATTGCTTTACAGAAGAAGAAGTCAGCCTTGAATCGAGCGCTGAAGAGGCACAGTAACAAGGACTTGTCCGAGGCTGACAGAACTTCATCACCGATACCCACAGATCTGTTATTTGACATGCCTAAGAAGTTCATTGATTTTGTTCTGTTTGACTCAGGACCAGGACTGGGTCGGGGCTGATTATCCTCGGAAGTAGCACCTTACTTGACGGCTTGGCTCTTGCAGACGTGTGGCTAGCTGACGGTGCGTTTCAAGTAGCTCCCTTACTTTTCTTTTAAATGTATACCATTTATTTTCAATCTGTACCTGGACTTATCTCTGTTGGACTATGCTTCCTACTTTCAAACTAGACTCGCGCAAATCACGATTGCCTTCTTGCCGAATTCAAACGTCCCATACCTGTTACAAACCCTCACAAAATTCTCATCGATTTCGGAGCAGCAGCTTTTAATGCTATCTCTGGCTTGCAATAGACATCTACACTTACGGGTTGTTACTTCCATTTCACTTAGAGCGTTATACGAAAGTTCAGCGATTTAGGAACAAAAGAGGAGTATGAAACTGATTGTGTTATCCGTAGTGCAGTTCGATGTCTACCAGCACTGGCATATGTTCCGGAGACTGACGTCATCGAAGCATTTGAGCTGCGATCCGACTCTATGCCGTCACATGAGCATATGATCGAACTGATCTCATACTTCGAACATACCTGCATCCGAGGCAGACGTCTTCAAAGCCGAGGTGATAACGCGTCAGTTCGCTCTTCCCTGTGGGGATGTGGAGTCAGTATGGGGCGTCACTAGACGGTATAGCTCATACACCAAATGCAGTAGAGGGGTGGCATTAGAGGCTCCAAGCGTTGTTTCAGCGCCATCATCCGACGATGTGGACAGTTCTGAAAGGGCTTTTCATGGACTACAGTCAGCAGACTGCCTTTTTCTTGCAAGCCGCCACTGGCGTTCTTGTTGTCCAAGCAAAGAGATACGGCGAGCTTGCCGAAAAATTTCGACGGACTCTTGAAGGTTACAGTCGTACAGATGTTCTAAATTTTCTTTGTACGATTGTATATTTGTCGCATAGTTAGTTGAGAAACTACAGTAACATTAGGATCGATTTTATCTAGAACGTAATGAATATTTTTTGACAGTTTTAAGAGAAAACAAACTGTTTTACTAATAATCCTGTTCCGTAAATATATATAAATTCAGTCAGTCATGAATTTATTCTTAATTGTTTGTATCAATTGTGTACATTGAATTTGCGTATTATTCTTATAAATTGACATATAGATCTGTTTTCGTATAGGCCAGTTAGTACGGCCTGTTGTCTTAGGTCCAATAGTCGCAGACCAGATGGTATATAGATCAATTGTCGAATAGGCAGGTTGGTACAAGCCATTTGTCGTAGGGTCAGTAGTCGTTGGCTCAATAGTCACCCAACCCCGAAAAGCAGGTGGTACGAAGCTTAGCCTGGTGGGGAGTAGATCTGAGAAATATGCTGAAGCCAAAGAATGAAGGGACCTGAAATAAGTGAAACAATTTAAAGTCGATGCCTTGCTTAACTGAGAGCCAATGCAGGTCGGCGGGAAGTGATCAGCTATGGCAACTGCGACGCTCAAGACAGACAAGCGCAGCTGCAGAGTTTTGCACCAGCTGCAGAGCTTTGCTGCCAGCGCCCGAGTGCATAGTCCGATAGACCAGCCAGCTTTGAGCTACAGAAGTCAAGGCGGGATGTCATAAATGCATGGGCCGATTTAGATGCGGTATTCATGTCTAAGCAAGCCCGAATTCCAGTTCCGTTGTGTAGCTGAAAGTAGTCCTACTTTACTGTGGAGCTGACGTGGTCGTCTAATAAAAGGTCACATTGAAAAATGATAACTAGATTTTGTTCAGACTCAATAGAAGATATGCTGGCAGAGCCGATTTTAGAGTTAGCCTTTCCAATCTTAGAATAACTCTTGGTTTTACCGTAACTAGTCAGTTGTTTTTATCATCGTACAATTTAAGAATAGTTTCATGTGGCGATGTAATCAATGCATGCAACAAGGGAGTGAAGAGAATTCGAAGCTGGGAGGTATCAAAGCAAAGGTACAACTGAGTGTCATCTGGATAGAAGTGAAAGCCTAGATTGGGCCTGGCAATCTCGTCGGGGAGAGAGATAATTTAATCCACATAAAGAATCGGAACAAGCACAGAGCCCTAATTTACCTCATATATCAGAGGTTCCTCGGGTGATCTTTGTCTATTCACATCACTACGCTGGAGTCTCCCACGGATATAGGACGTGAACCGTTGCAATACAGCCCCAGTGAAGCCCAGGTGAGATGGAGGCGCTCAAGAATGACTTAGTGATAGATACTATCTTAAGCTGCCGAAAGATAGAGAAAAACAAGCAGAGATGCTCTACCTAAGTATGCATTCCTAAGTTGGTCATTATACACCCGAAGCGATGCTGACTCTGTAGAGAGAGAGAGAGATTATCTCTAAAACCAAACGGGAGATTACTCTAGTAAAGTTTAAGTTACAAAATATGAGTTCAACTGGTCAGCCGCGGCTCGTTTCCGTGTCCTCGTGTCCGCGTGTTCTCGTTTCTTTTGATAGGAACGCTAGAAACGAGACTGGACGGAAGTTGCTCAAGTTCTTTTGGTCTTGTTTTGCTTTCTTAAGTAGTGGCCTGAGAGCAACTTTTTTGAGAGTGCAGGGACATCTCATGAGGCTATGACTTATTCACAATGTTAGTTAGGGATGGCTGCAGCAGATAAATGCGTCGTTGAAGAAGGACAGTGGAAATAGGGTTCACAGCACTATTTTTCTTCTTTGATTGGGATATGAAATTCGGGACGAGGTCACTTTTAACCTCCTTGAATGCAGACACTGAGGACCTGCTTGGAGTTGAGGTACGGGATTCCCAGAGTGATGCTGCCATCGTAGGAATAGACTCCTGGATTTCTATCTTGTTGAAAAATAAGCTAGACGATCGTTCGATCATCACAGGGATCACTAGGTAAGCAACAAGCCCAGGAGCTTAAAGGAGATGTTTGGTCGTCGACATTAGCATTTTTGGATAGTACATCTATGATTCAACATTTCCTTTATTTTAGTAGCAAGATTTGGCCTTTACTAGGATCAGTTGGTACTATCTACAGTAGTCCTCGTATGCTTCTAGATGGGCAGTCAGTCCTGATCTGTTTTTTCCTTTTTCAAGCTTGCGCATCGTAGACCAAGCTAGTTTAATGTCTGTGGTGAACCAAATGCAGTCAAGGCGAGTGCGCACAGTGCGCTTTATCGGGGGTGCAATCTCGTCGGAAATGTCAGCTAGTTTCATGCTGTAGCAATCAACCAATGATGACATGTTGGAAGAAAGGTCAAGCAGCAGACGCAAAGCAGATATTCTAGCACGGACAGCATCAATGTCAAGGATTTTGAGGCTTGGAGAATCACTGGTGATTTTAGAGGGGGAGGAGGAGGAGGAGGAGGAGGAGGAGGGCACACATCGTAGACTGAATGAGATCTGCTTGTGGTCAGATAAGCAGGATAAGATCATATTTGGTGATGGCAGTGTGCAGCTGTATGATACAATTTGGGCGAGTGCGTGACCCTTGATGTGAGTAGGGCCATATACTTGAGCCAAAAGAGACAATGAGTCATTCAATGCACAAAATTCATTGCTGAAGGCGTCAAATAAGTTATCAAAGTGAATGTTGAAATCACCGATAACGAGGAAGGATCGATTTCTGGCTCTCTGACTTGAAATGAGATAAGAGAAATCTGAGATAAAGGAGAAGTTGGTACCTGGTGGGAGATAAGCTTCTTCCACCATCGGTAGCTTGCTGTCGGGTGATATCAAGACAATAGATTTGAAAGACAGCTTCGAGGGTACTGCAAATGGTTCGAGGTCGATATTCGAGCACGTGATAATAGCAAGTTCACTCCCAGTCTTAATTGATCTAGAGGTCTGAAAGAAATAGAAACCAGCCCGGGCAGTGTTTTTAATTGTCGATCAGTTTACTAATTTTAGCCAAGTGTCAGTCAAGGCGTGCAGGTCAACCCCTTTTTCAGATAAGGTCGCTTATTCCCAGGGGTTAATTGCACACTGAGCAAGGATTTCAAATATAAGCGTTTAGGTGATCGCCGGAGTTATACAAGGTCTGGTGACCACTTAGTTAGAGACATTCACAGTCAGAAGCTCGATGGAGAGCATGCTGAGTGGTCCGAGACAACTATAGGAATTCCGAATGGGCAGGTACTCGGCTCGCTCCTCCAGCCAAACGAGCTGAGTCTCAGCTCGCGGCCCCGGCCACCGCGGCTGCTCCTGGGTCCTTTTCTCTTGTTAAAGCATAACTGATGGATCTAAGCAACAGAAAGAACATCTAGGAATGCATTTGAAGTAAGATAATGAAGCGATAATAGGTACGCACGATCATGACTAGCACACCGGTTACTAGCCGGCCGCCGGAGTATCTAACGCCGCCACCAGCGTGGGAGATAGTCACTAAGTATGCACGTTGCAACCGTGTCATTCCTGGTGAGGCACGCGCACAGTCTGCTGAAACGTCTTGTGCAATAAGTCCATCTCGCGTCTGCAGCGATCGACTCGGCTTCCTTTTGATCGTGACCCAAACGACTTGCTCGGCTCCACTCGAATAAATCTCGCACCTGCAGTAGCTCTGCCCTGATCGTTTTGTTATGATAACTAGCATTGTGTGGGGCAATTGCCTTCTAATTTAGTCCGCCGGAATGCAACCCTACTAATTGCAGGCAGTTTAAGTTAGGATGTCAGCCTGGTCTGTAACGAGCGACCCTCTGAAAAGAAGGATCAGTACAACTCTCCCGTTTCAGATATCTGTATTTTTGCATGTGCGACAGAAGTTCGCATGCTAGAAAGGCACGGGTAAATGCGAGCATCACTATTAGGCCTTACTTGGATAGGCGATGAACATTTGCCAGCCGGTTGACAGACATAGTTTCGTTACTTCGTTTGCCCAAAGCAGCGATTCCAGGTTGTTTTCATCCGATGCACGTCTTAGCAAGGACGTAGCACGGGTAATGGAGTCAAAACTTCCACCTTAAACAGAGCGGCAAAATGGCAGAGACGTTAATTGAAAATCGGTTCAGAAAAGCTTCTCAGGCCCCAATCAACTTGTTACTTTGATGTTTTTATTTGTTACTTTATTTTTTAAATTTTCTCTTTGCAATTTGCGAAATAATCTAGCTCCGTACAGAAGGCGAGCCTTTATCTGCATCCCAATCGGTGCAAGCCTTGCGTCGACGATGCATCACCCGGCGTTCGCCTCGTTCGCCAATTAATCATCAATTAAGATTCTCAAGCTTCCTGAAGAACAGCGCCCCGCTGGGAAAATCATCTTTGCTCGCTACTTAAACACTCCTATACGGCCTGATATCTAGATGGCTCGACTCGAGGCCGCCGTCAAGCTTGTGGTCAAGTCCTCGAAGTTCTTGGGCCTTTGCCCATTAATAAGGTGCTTGCTGTTCGCGACCCCGGTCGTGGTTTCGTGTCATATAAGGGCGAGCCCATACTGCCCACAGCGAGATTGGTCGATAGCCGGTACGGCTACTCTAGCGCTGCAAAAATGAGACTGCACGATCGGGTTACATTTCTTTCATGATTTCTTTTGACTTCATTGTCCGTTTAGCGGCGCACCTGCGACGGACCATTTGATAGCTGGTACGGCTTATCTGCCGCAAATAAAAATGAGTCTGTATGAGCGCGTTACATTTCTTTCACTCTCTCTCTCGATTTCACCGTCCGTTTAGTGGTGCAGCAGCAACGGACCGTGCGATAGCCGGCGCGGCTTCGACGCCGCTATAAAAACGAGGCTGGATGATCGTATTACATTTCTTTCTTTTTTCCACGCCACCGCTCGTTTAGCGCCTCACTAGAGACGGACTCGTCGTACTGACTTACGCGTCCTTCTCTCAAGTGCGCTCTCAGAGCGTGCTATGGCTCGTAAGAAGACGCTCGCGGACACTGATTAGTAGGATGCCGCGCTATTAGAATACACCGTGAGTCGCGGTGAGCGCATCGATAGGGGGCACGCTCCGGCGACGGGCAGATGCTCGAAGTCGCTCCCGGCCTCGTTCTCGAAGCCGGCGCGTCGCGGTGCGCGATCGTCTATCGTCGGCACCCAATCTCCCAGACGACCGAAGCGTTGTCTGGCGATGCGCTCAGTTTTACCGAAGCGTCATTCGGCGTCGCTGTGTTGCTAACCGGCGGTCATCTGGACACTTCTGATTGACGCATCCGAGCAGTCAACGAGCAAAGCGCGCGACGGACGCGAGTCGGATTAAGTTCCAGACGCCACCCAATTTAATAGCCGATCTGCTGCACGGTTGGCGACGTTGACGTCATTCCAGCCGCAAGAAAAGCACGCCCATTCGGACCAACCGGTTATACATAAGCCGCGGCGGAGCGCTTCGAGCTCGCAGAACATCGTCGAATTTCACGAGGCTGCTTTCTAGCCGAAGAGCGACACGCGAATGGCCTTCAACTTTGTCGTAGTCGTCGAATTGCTGCTGATTTCGCTCACAGTCGCCGTCTGCACTGCAGCCAGCGTGCTGCCAACGCCCGGTAAGTGCAACGTCGTGGCGACGCCGGGCGCTACGCTTGGGCGACGCGCTTGGGAATGCGAGAGGCCGCACCAGGCGGCCATGCTGACGCGCGAAGACGCCGCTCGTTGGCCAGGGTGTCCGAAAGGTGCACAGTCGTTCGTGGACCCGAAGACGTGCGCGACGTGCTACTGCGGCGGCGACGGCCTCGTCAGTGGATGCTCCGCGTGAGTACTCCGTCTCGCGCGCGAACCCCGGGTCATGGCCCAGGAGTAGGGCCGTCGCTCTGCACGATTCAGGCCGCAGGTGCTGATAAACTTTGACTGATGGCTTTTAGGGCTTTTCTGCGACTAGGTTAGCGAGCCTGTTAATTCTGCCGACCTTAAGTGGCACCCCATACCCTGGAAAGGCCGCCCAGGGTGCTCGCTGCCTATGTCTCGCTGTCGTTCAAATCCACTTGCACCTCTTGTGCCCGGTCTCTGCGAGCCGTCCAAAATGTCCTCGATATCCCCGCGGACGACGTCGATTCAGAATGATAACACACCCGAACGAGAGCGTTTCGGCCGTGGACCTATGCTAAGGGGCTTACGCTCAGCGGTGGACAACACGAGTTCAGTACCTACCGCTTACGACTCGCGGAGGCAATATCTAAATTATGCGAAAGCTTGCGAGTCTCTTTTTGGCTCCCCTTAAAATTGAATATGCACATATGAATATGCAGCTTTGCTAGCTAAATTTTCTTAATAATTCTCGCTAAAATATGCGCATTACACGGAATGCAGCAAACGCACTTGCATTATGGTAGTTCAAGTACTGAGAGTGGCATTGATAACATAAGAGAATGCGCTCGCTTTTCAGAGGTAGGTGCTCGGAGGCAGTTACATAGCATCCGTGAATGAATTAGGGCATGTACGTGAAATGACCGTTGCTGCAGCAGCAACAATCATTCAGTCCAGCCGGCACTCGTCGCTAACTGCGTCCTCATTTGCACAGGTGCCCGACGTTTTTCGTATCTCGCGAAGCCGCCATCAAGGTGGCCGCCCGCGGCTGCTACTTCCCCAAGTACCTCGAGCTGCCGGCGCCAAACTGCTGCGACTATTCGATGGAGATATGCGCCGAACACGAGCACTTCAATCGGACTCGTCTCGAAGAATCAATAGCCTCCATTGGTTGCGGCTCTCAAAATGGCGGCAAGCGTTATGCCGTGCCAATCTTCAAGTAGGCGGCGGATGGCCGGCGCGTCGCTTGACCACTTAACCGACGTAGCCTCGCGGCCGAAATCGCTGGATGCAATCAGCTGGCGCAGACAGATATTTTGGGCCGAATTTGTAGACAGGAGTTCGTTACGGCTCCCCAATATCTATGTAGCGTCCAATCGTTTCAATAAAGCTCTATTAATTCGAGACGCGACGAGCGCCCGCTCCGTCTTTGCGCATGCCAGCCGCAGCAGCGTGCTCGACGTGCACCGCGGTACGAAGCGCATCTTACCCGTCCCGTGGACTGGGAAGCGAGAGGACGCGATATACTTAGATACACTTATACATACTTCGGTAGTCGGCCGGCTACTGCCAGCCGACCGATTACCAAAGAGCACCTCATTTAGGAAGCCACCGATTTGAGGCGAAGCTTCGCAACGTACGGAACGCTTCAGTCTGCCGGTCAGGAATGAGCTGTCAGAAATGCGGCACTTGTCAGTCGCGGCAGTCGTTCTGGAGTGGTGATTATAGAGACCCCTCAGCAGCACGGAGAGACGCACGCGCGTCGGTGCGCGACTCAAGCATCGCGCACCGACGGCGGCCTCTCTTTTCCTTGCGGCGCAGGCTTCCGTCGCATCTTCGCCAGTTACCAGAGGTGCCGCTACTAACGGACGGGTTGGTGGCTGCTTGAGCCGGAAGGAACTAGGGTGAAAACGCAGCTCTCGTGTCGGAGCTTGTCCTAGGTGGTTTGCGACAACAGCCGGTGTAGCATCGAGTTTTGAATTCGTGACTTGCGACTCGCAGGTGCGATACCAATGCCGGCACGCCAGCGGCAGCTGCAAAGAGCGCCCACAGCTGCGTAACCGGTTCGCAGCAGTTAAATTCAGGATCGGCGGATAAAAAATACCTTATTGGTGCTCATCTGGCCGATCTAGCGCGTCATCGTTTCAATGCCCGATGCTTAAATCTTGGTCACTATTTGCCGCAAGAACGAACAGTTCGACAAGCAAAGCCAGCGTATTAATGCCCTCCACTTTGGCGGGCTGAAAGTGCTCGAGATACGGCGGCGAGCTCCTCAGCTTATGAAATGCGCGTGCGGATGAGCGCGGCTTTATAGGTAACTATTTTTCAGTTCGGGGCGGCAGCCACCGGTTTTAGCCTGCAACTGCGTAGTGAGTCTTTTACATGGCATCCGAAGTGAACACAATCTCAATTCAGGTGCTTCTAACTTGTAGAAAGAAAAGCGATAATTGTTAGTTAATAGTAGGTACGATATCATGCCTTGACAAGCACGGGCAAGCACCCAATTACCATAACTAGATATGCATATACACGCAAGGGCATACAAGAAGTCGCTCACTACCCCCCCCCCGCTGGTTTGTAGGACTCTCGCTTAGTAACATAACTGAACTATATGCAGCTAAGCAATCAATGCATCTGGAATAATGAAAATCGCTAGTCTCTATGAGCACACACCAGCTCCATAGCTAAGAATATCCAATTTCACACGTTAAACACGTGCAAATATTTGGGCTGATGGGAGTAATTTTAATCGCCGCCTAACAGGTCCATGCATTAGTTACATACCGACTTAAGATCACCTAATCCCTATTGCTGCCTCTTTCTCTTGCACCAGCTCACATCAAGCCATCTTGCTCGGCCGGCATAAATTCAAAAGCGAAACCAATGGCACTCTTCGCCCGCTCTTACAAGCCGCCAGCTCGCGCCACTTCTCTCTCTCTCTCTCTCTCTCTCTCTGCCACTTCCTTTCGCTGCTTATTTTAGCCGCTCTCTTTTTTAGCATTCCTCTGGCCGCTTCGCCGCTCAGCGAACTCTCGGCTCCTTATCACCATCTTTTCTTTCATCCCCCTCACTGCTAAATCTCTCCCTTGATTTTTCCCGGCATCCTCTCGCTTTCCCTTCTCACCGCTTCCTCTCACTCTCGCCGCTACCTTGAAGATGCAAAACGGCATAGAAAATTTACTCTACTACCTTTTAATGCTCGGCCAAAAGTGTTAGTGATCAGTGGTAGGCTATCTACTACCGGTCTCTAGATCAATGGGTGAATGGCACTACCGAGGACTCAGGCTTCACCTCACAATGCATCCTATGAAGGATATTGTACAAGACTAATATCAACTGTAGCCTATAAAATGCGAGAGACCTATTAGAACAGTCAGGCTGGACTCATGCGAGAGAGCCAAGCTTTATTGTGAATGATTGTCCCATTACAGGGCGCTTGCTGATAATAGCTTTTGCAGTGTGACAGCAGTAAGGATGTTGCTGGAATTTCACATTTTTTAAATTGATAGAGAGCAACGCCTAAATTTGCATGGAAATGAAAACACAGTGGAAATTATAACAATCGTGCCCTTTCACAGCTTGAAATCGAAGCATCTTCAGTAGGCGCTGATTGATCTTCCTCAGCCGCGTCAATAATCCACCGATGTTGTGGCCACCATCGGTGATGACGCAAATATCTCAGACATTGGACTTCTGTTTGATTGCGGCCAAAAATTGGGCGAATTCAACAGCCTAAATCTTGGCATACAGCAGCAGTGCGTCGGCGAAGGCAGCTGAAAAATGAGACAAGGATCACCCTACCCCATTTTACCGGGGCAGAAACGCTCATCAGCACCTGTTGGGGCCACTGGAGATACCAGCGTTCGTTAGCAAAATGTTACAATTGCCTACATTGCCCCAGTAATATTTTAAGGCAATTCAATTGCGAACTTGTGTTCGGTGAAATTAGTGTATGTAGAGCAGCTGGCAAAAGCGGGCTGGGGCGCTGGTTTGACGTCGTAAGTGCACTCGGCAATTCCTTTGCCGTTCACCGACAGCCGCCCGTCATTGGTGGAGCCTCTACCGTAGGGACCTCTCACGATTAAATAGTAGCGACCAAACTTATTAAATAAAAATGTGCTGCTAAAAGCACTTCAGCCTCTGGTGTCAATCAGGCTGCTTGCTGTATGAATACAGTACGGATCTAGATAGGCAGGCTTGAGCAGAGCAAGGTGTGCTTGCCCTCAGAGCCATTGCACGTGACTCAGTGGTTCACGCTTCCTTTATACCGTACGTAAAGTGGGCAGAAAGAAACTGTGTTAAAAACGGCACCATATACATATAATATCACGCGTTTCATTATCTAATCCTAGGTAATAGGTTGCATAATTGCATGGTCGTGGTGAATTGCTTTGATGACAAATTCATATACATGACTAGGTCAGTGATAAACGCCCTTAATTTCGAGCTGCCAGTCTATTACAATCGACGGAGCAATAGTGTTACACTTCACGCCTCGTAATAATTTCCAAAAGATTTTTAACTTTTAAAGTCGGCAAGTTCAATATATATCGTATTTATTTCTCACGATATAAATTATACGAGTCATGTAAATTAGTATCTTGCTTATCTTGCTTGTAAAACGAACGATTGAAAGCTTAAAGCTTCTGTTTAAAATATCGCCTGCTCACTCCACAGAGTCAGCATTGCTTCGAGTGTACTACAACCTACTTAGGAATGCAGACATAGGTAGAGTACGTTTGCTTGCTTTCCTAGATCTTTCGACAGCTTTTGATACCATCGATTAACAAGTTCTTCTTGAGCGCCTCTTATCTCGCCTGGGCCACACTGGCACTGCTCTGCAATGGTTCAGGTCCTGCCTCAGTGGGCTACTCCACGTTGACCTGAATGGACTTGACTTTGGTAACTTACTGCTTGCTCGCCTACCGGCATGTACAATCAGGCGCTTAAAGCTGGTGCAAAATTCTGCAGCTAGGGTTGTCTGTCGTAAGCGTAGCAGTTGCCACATCACACCCCTTCTCGCCGACCTTCACTTGCTACCAGTCAAGCAACGGATTGACTTCAAGGTTTGCTCACTCACTTTTAGGTCCCTCAATTCTTTGACTCCAGCCTAGCTTTAAGGTCTACTCCCCCACGAGGATAAGCATTGTACCGTTCGCTTTTCGTAAACTAGCTGTTTAGCCATCACATCCGATCCCTATCCAAGATTAGAAGCTGTCTCCCACAGTGGCTTGTAAAAAATTTAACTAGCTCTTTAGTTCTGTCTCGGCTTGATTATTGTAATTCCCTTTTGGCTGGTCTACTAAAGAAAGCTATTATGCCACTACAGCAGACTATGAATATGGCTGCAAGGCTGGTCTTCAAGTCCCAGCGGTTTGAGCACGTGTCACCTTTGCTGAAAGAGCTAGGATGGTTGCCGGTTGAGCAAAGGATACAGAGCAAAGTTCTTATGCTGACCCACAAGGCCCGCCACGGCTTGGCTCCTTCGTACCTAGCTGAACTGCTGCATCACTTTCAGCCTGTTCGCGCCCTCAGGTCCTGTGTGGACAATAAATTAGCTGTCCCATTCCTCCGCTTAAAGAAAGTTGGCGACAGAAGCTTTAATTCTGCAGGTCCTAGACTGTGGAACTCGCATCCACAATTCTTACGCAACGACATCTACTCTCCAACTGCCGACTATGGCACATCTTTTTTCAGCGGTCCTGAACTGCTACTTCTATGCTACTCACTACCTCAACTGCTCTCCTAACTCTGCTATGCTTCCCACTTTCTCTTTGTTGCGTGAGACGAAGTCTGTTGGCTACCGAATGCGTGCCGAAAGCCGCTTAGGCTGTGAGTGGGCTATACAAAACTCTCCTGCGTAACACCCACATGGTCTTTATGACTTTGTGGAGTTACTGACGGAGATACATTACATTACATTACATATGTATACCTCGTGTAAACCTCAAATCTTTTGGAGACCGTACTCCATAGTGTAGACTGAAGCCAGTCAGAGCTTTCCTACCCGCCTAACCCAAGCGCATGCGACGGTAGGTCGCAATCGGGGTTGTTTTAACCGTAAGCATAACATTGGTTGTAAAAATTATTTGTCAATGATTATAATTTCATATTTCTCTCGTTTGTTCATATTGTTCTAGATCTCCTGATTATTTTATTCTCATGTTATTCTGTAATTCCTGATATTGCAGTTGTTTTTTTTTACTGTCAACTAGATAAATTTAAAATTCGCAGTTGCAGCCACCATCGCCTGATGATAAATTATGATCAATTATGACCAGATATGATAATTTCTGAATTATGTGGTATGATCAGACTAACAGAACTTCTGAAATCTCAGATGAGAGCCCAAATCGCCAATGACATTGACATTGCAGGCTCCGATTAATAGCCAGTTATGTCTAGTGATCACTGTAACAGGCAAATAATTTTGAGTTTTTCTTGCTGCAGTGCCGTTAAATGGACAGGTTTCGATGTGACAGGTACTTTCCTTTGGCACAAGGCCCTTATGCTGGTCACTATGCTACGCCCATGAACCAGAGAGGCACAGATGTAGCTGAGAGATGCAGATGCAGCTGAGAGCTCCTGCTGCTGGAGGCAATCCTTAACTACATGAAGAAAACGGTCGCATTATCGGTGCAGGTCGTCGAGAAGTTTTGAAAGCCATCCAAGTGGGGCAAGTCACTGTTTCGAATGATGCAAATGATTCTACGGCTTCTCTCTCTGCCATTTTCTCTGCACACCAGTAGTGGAAAAGTTGTCCCCTGAAGCGGTGGCTGCGGCAGCAGCAGCAGCCTCGCTGGCCAAGGCACCTGCATGATGAGAAAACTTGACCAAGTTTCCATGATTCCGCTCTTCATGGAGCAGGCGCAAGCCGCATTATTCGCCATCTCGACGGTACTTGACGTTTAGTTACTCTATGCGAAAACCAAAGCGTCCATGACATCTACCCCGATGCCCTTACTGATATTGTACAGCAGCTTCCAGCCGTTTTCAGAAAGAAATGGTGGTACGAGATGCCTCAGTTTCTGAAAGAGACCCAATTAAGCCGTTGGAAAATGAAGAAACTTTACCAAGATTAAAAGCTGCAGGAATCTTCACGTTTCTTCATCTCTATCTCTTGCTATCCATCTTCTTTTTACCCCCCTCTTTCTCTCTCTCTCTGTCTCTGTCTCTGTCTCTCTCTCTCTCCCTCTCCTTCTCTCTCCCTCTCACACTGTGTGATGGTACCCTTACGCATTGAATTTATTTCACCATTCTTTCATCCATCCCTGTTTCTTTTTTCTCATTCTTAAGTTGCATCTGTCTGGTTTGCTGCTGCATATCTATTTATCAATTTCTGCCTGTCTCTCCTTCCCTTTAATATTGCATTTGCTCTTGCTTTAGTACCAGTTTGTCGTGCATAGCAGCTCGTTCAGTTGCCATCACTGCTTGACACCTTGTCTGAGTTCCATAAAAGTCGACATCGTACACGTAGCAGTGGAGCAGTGATGAGTGGCTGGCGAACATGCGGCGGACGGCAGTCAGAGAGCTGCACAGACTGTAGCAGCGGGCCGCACTTCTAGCTGACTGCATAGCATAACTGATGAAGCTCTCTTTGCTGCCCGACTGCACAAGCAAGCCACTCACTGCCTGGATGCCGGCCGGCACGCTGCTGCCCACGACGTCAACTGAAGCGCACGGCAAAAAGGGATTCCTTAATCAAGTGGGACTGAGTCCAACGGCGGGCAGAGTTCATGAGCCTTTTGGAGTATTATGCGCTATATTATGATATTAATATACATCTGATGCTTGAGTTCCTATTCATTTTGCTCGAACTTAATTGGACACTAAATTTTGCTGACTCTGTGGCCAATATTTTGGTAATCAATAATAATGCACTTAATCAACTTTGATTATTTTGGAAGAACCAATTCATTTGAGATAAAAGTCAGGCTAAATGAAGTTTCCGGATCACTGGTTAAACATTTGGGTGCCGACAGATCTCGCCAAGGAGATTCAAGAAAATCTGCCTTGGTAACAGCCCCCAATCATTCTGACTTCATTTTGATCTCGTTTAAACTATATTTACAAGAAATCTATCTTCCTTGTTATAAGTGATTTCAACAATCATTTTGACGACTTCGCTGACGCCTTACAAGCTGAATTTTGTCCACTGACTGACTCTTTCCTTCTGAATTTTTTTCTCTTTTATCTTATGTGCACGAACCCACTCACAACAAGAGTCACCCAATCGATCAAACATTCACGCACAAGTGTTAGCTATCAGACGTTAATTTTACCGAATTATGCTCATCTGATCAGGTGTCAATCTGGTTCAATCAAGAGTGCATGCCCCATACCGCATTCAAAAGTCATCTGCAAATCGCGAAACCACAAGAACCTTGACAACGGTGCTGTTAGAAAGAGCAGTCGTGTCTTCTTCACCCTTGTTGCTCAATCCCGCATCCAACATGTCACAATTAGTAGAATGCTACAACACAGCACTTGCTTACGCGTTTCGCAAATTGGCCGTGACTGACTAGGCGTAATGTGCATTCTCGTCCTGACGACCTGTGGTCTATTCTAGATATTAAACTAGCTAGATCTACTACGTTCTATCTGGAGAAAGCCTACAGATCATCAGGATTGACTGTCTATCGTCAGGCGTTCAGATACTGCTGTTGAATACACCAGTCGATCCTAGCAAAGGCAAAATCTAGCTTCTACAAAAGAATATTGTTGAATCACATATGCACGATCCAAAAAGACGAAGTCTACCATCAACTATACCTTTAACTAAATCAAGTTAAGCTCTTTACCTAGCGATCCTTGTGGTGACCTAGCCGATCACTTCTCTAGCTGTCCTGTCGGAAAGATAGGCAAGATCAGAGAGTCCATCCCTAGGGTGGAAGCACCCCCTCTGGACTCCTTTCCCTCAATTACGTCAACTCAGGATAAATCTCCCTCAATCATGTGAACGTCCTCAATGCCTACATTTATGGAGGCCACGAGTGACATTATTCTGAAATTCCTCCCCTAGTCACAGAAGGGCTACTAATTCTCTAGACTCTATTCTCACTGTACTACTTCTACTGTACTTAGATCTGATGTCGAGCTGTAAAACTAACGTAATAAATATGTTCTCAGCCTCAGGCCATGTTCCTGCACCTTTCAAAAAAGGCTGCCGTTAGGCCACTTACTACGAAAGCAACTCTTGACGAATTGAGCAGCTTCCATCCAGTCTCCCTTCTCTCGTTCCTATCAAACACAGCGGAGCGAGTTGTGGCAGACCAACTGAACTCTTATATTGAGACCTCAAACCTAGAAATTAATTACAGTCCGGGTTTTGAGATAATCACTCTAGAGAGTCAGCATTGCTTAGGGTATGTAACGACCTTCTCAGGAATCCAGACTTGGGTAAAGTCTCTCTCTCTCTCTCTCTCTCTCTCTCTCTCTCTCTGCTCGTTCTTATTAATTTTCGGAAGGTTTCAATACTATTGATTGAAAAGTTCTTTATAATCTTGCAAATATATTTGGCTTCACTGGCACTGCACTGCAATGCTTATGGTAATATCTCAGTAGAAAATTCCGGAGTATTGGTGTGAGCCGACAAAGAGCATCTACACCACCACTTAAGTACAGGCTACCTCGTGGCTCGGCGCTCGGTCGACGTATTTTCACAGTTTATACTGTTTCTCTTATCGAGGCGATTGCTAAGCACAATCTAGGCTGTCACTTCTATGCAGATGATACTCAGTTGCACCTTTGCTTTGATACCTCCTTGCCCTCTAGCACGTAACATTCTCCATTCCCCCTTGCTGTAATTATTGATGTCATTTGGAAACCATGCGTCTAGTTTCTATGCTCAAAAAGCCTGGGACTCAATGAAATCGCATGTCGCCACCCACCCCCTGAGATGACTACTTTCAAAAGGAACGCTTAAAATACACCTGCTCATTTCAGCGTTAGGTGGATCTTTGTGATTCGTTCTTCATGTCCATGTACCTAATTATAATGAGCCTGTTACCTTAGGCTATGCTGTTTGCGGATATTACCACCAATCATTTTGTAATGCTTCCTACACAGCATATGCGAAGTGCCTAGAAAGAGATTCTGTTCTCTGAGGGCGGTATAAAAATCTGTTACTATTATCATTTTCATAATCATTATTACTGCTCTCCCACAATCAATATCTCAATGGCCAGCTGCAGCTGCAATGCAGCAGTCATTTCCATAGAATGCTTAGAAACATTGTTATTTCATTTCTTATTTAGTGTAAATAGTATTCCACCCTAACTCACCGGATTTTATGCAATTTCGCTCGCCCGTTTTTTTGCTATGTCCTCCAGTAAACATGCACATATGGCAACCTTTATTAATTAAACTGCTGAATGGACTTCATTTCCAAAAAAAGGTTCGTGCATTTATAATTTTGATTTTAAATAAAAATATCAAAAACTATGAGAGATTTTCCCGCCAAATTTAAGCCGAGTACTTTAGCATGTCACGTGCTATGGCCTTGCATAGATATACCCGAATAGTGGAACTGTTATATGTCTGGCATTTCCACAAAATGCTTCATGTAGCTGCAGTTTGGGCAGTAAATTAATGCAAACAGTAGTTTTAGATTCTCCACCAAGCGTCATGCAATAGCACTCGTGAGTTTTCCTGCCACGACGTCGGATTTCCCGGCCCAGCGAGCCCCACCACATACTCCAACGATAATGCAGCCCCCTCCCACAATAAACTGAAACTGTTTAAAACAACTCACCTAATGGATTATTCCATGTTTACACATAAATTTGTTTGTGAATGTACTACCCCGTTCTCAAACTGTAGCCTCCATTTTCCGGGGCAATCCAGCCTCATCAAATATTCATTTGCCCCGCAAGAACTGTTGAAATGATTATTGGTTGTTGGACTTTGGAGACTTCGATTCTAAATTGAAAAGAACGGCGTTCAGAATTGACCCAATTAAGTTCATGCGATGGCAAATGCCTTTTCTTTTGCTACGGTTTCTAATAGCCCCAACGAGCAGTCGTGAATTTTTGAGCTGCGACACAGCCACTTTTCCAATAGGTGTAACACAATGTAGTTTTAAGCTCAATTTATAGATACAATTGTTCTGATTTTATCCTTAAAAGGTTTTTTGCGCTCGTCAGGGAAAGTCCTAGCTGAACGGCCTCTGCAATGATCTGGCCCATCCTGCAGTTATGAACGGTGATGCAGCTGCTATTACACAATTAGGCCAATATAAAGCGCCTAGAAGGAAATTAAGTTCTCTGAGGGCGCTTTATCAAGTGCATTATTATTATTACTATTTTTATTAATAGTATACTGTTATAGTATTGGTTCATATTTTATCAAAACAATCTTTTGGGAAATTTCATGGCCAGGCGTTTTAGCATTTTCGTGCTATGGCCTTGAATGTTTGGGCCATCCAGGCTCCCGACATACTAGAACTGTGACATAGTTGCCATTTCTCAAATAGGTGCAGAGCGACTGCGACTTCGATTCCATATCGCAAAACCAAGCAGGCTCTAGGTTTAAAAAACTAAATGCAAAGGAATTCGGCTTTCACACTCTCATGCTACGACCTCCAATGGCCCAGGCCAACCAGCCACCCGATTTATTTCGAGTGATATACTGGTAAGATTTGCACAAAAAGCTACTTTCGACTTCGGATTTGATTAAACAAAATAGAAAATCTAGTTTCACGTTAACTCACTAAATTTCATTCGATAGCACAGGAGTGTTCTTATGCTATGGCCCTCTATGGTCAGGCCAGGCTACCCAGCCAGCCGACCTACATAGCTGAACCGCGAGGCAGCTGCTACTTTCGCAATAGGTATCGAGCAATTATGGTTTTTAAACAGGTTTTAGAGAAACCCACTCCGGGTTTACCAAACGAACTTTACTAATATTACGTAGGCTTTATAACAATTCGGCCTCCAATCATCTGGTCAGCATGCTGACTTACATATTTCAATTGCCATACAGGTGCCATTACCATTGCAGGCATAGAATAGGTGTGGTTTTGATTAATTGCTATTTGGGCAAGGCCATTGGCGGCCATAGCCTGAGAAGGCACTAGTTCAATAAGCCAAACTGTAATGGGTAACTACGGTATACTGTTTCTAAAGCACAAATGTGCGAAGGTATTTGAGGAAATAGCATCCGTATTTCAGTTTGCCTGTTTAAAGCTGCTTTCTGTGCCGGGCCACTAGAGGCATGAGAATGCTTAAGCAAAATCGAATGAAATTGTGTGAGTTACCTTTACCACCATTTGGTATGATTCGCTATTAAAATGCAGTTTTCCTATGTCTACTTTGGAATTAGCAGTTGCATCGCAGTGTGTCACAGTGAATAAAAGCTATCTGTGAGAACCCCACCTATCAATCAACAGGCATAGTCGCTAAGAATTGCGACTCAGCCGAAAGACATTCGTCAAGCTTCCCGCCCAAGATTTCGTGTGAACGAGAGCGAGAACAAGGCGGCATGGTTTCTGACCTCCATTTGGCTATTTGCCCTCACAAGACTGCAAGCCATAAGACAGCAGTACTATTGCAGACGAATTAATCGCTTAACTTGTCTTTGCCACGGTTATTGCAGTTATTGCAAGCGTAGACGCAAAGACGAGCGACGAGCGCGAAGGGAGGAAGCGACGAAGAGGTAGACGGCATTAATGCTAGGTTGATAGCTGAGCACTAAAACACTTGCAGAACGCATACATGTAAGTAATCTCTGTGCTTCAAAATCAAAAGCACAAGTCACCAGTGGTTGGTTTAAAGACCGGCAGCCACAGAGCTCGCCAGATGACTCGCTGCACTTGTAAGGGTGTGAAAGTGGTGGCCGAGCTGAGATATCTCAGTCCATACGAGGATTTTGACCGTGCATGCGAAATTAACGAAACAAGGCTTTCAGGGAGTGCACCGCACCGATAGCGCGTGTCGTATTCGCATTATACCAACACTTGCTACTTGGCATGATTAGAAAACACTATCGGTCGTCTGCAAGTGAAAGTGCGACAGAGGAGCATTCAGCCTGGATTGCGATAGCATCATTAGGGACTTATCTTTTGAAGTGGAACCTTTAGAGCGATCGCTTAGATCGCAGAAGAAAGACTGTAGCTACCAAGTGTTTTCCTATTTCTATTTCTAGTTTGTCCTGTTCTATATGTAAAATTTCAAACGCCAGAACGACTAGCATCGAATGAATGCATACGTTTAGGCCTAATTTAGAATGGAACTGCACGTTCTTATCAAGAAAGCACTAAGAAAGCGCCAAACCACTCAACGATCAATACTGTCAAAGCTTGGCGAAGTTCTGGACTGATGTACTCCATTTGCAAAGTGCTCGGTATATCGTCATCCGGACAGAGTATGGTTTAATTGAAACATTAGAATAGCACAAAAAGTAAAGCGACAACTTTAAAAAGCGTATATAGGATCAGGATTAAGTTTCCTTAGACTTGCAGACAAAGATTGTTTCAGTTGGCATGAATTCATCATAGATGGGGTCCAGTGTAGCCTTTTCAATAAGTTAGAGATATCGTGATATCAGTAATGCACATGTTTAAATGCTGATATTGGCGATGGACGGCTGCCTTAACCGAATCCAGTTCACCACTAAAGCTAGCGATATTTGAACTGTGAATCACTCATCATAAAGTATGTTCACTCTTTTGCGAATGTCCTGAGACCTTATCGACTGGCTACGGATCCCATTAAGTTTTCATTTACGCTTGCAGTCGCATAGCTCATTTTCCCTTTCCTGGCAGCATGGTTGAGGCACTGAGAAACCTCAATTCTCTTAAAAATCGCATCGTTAGTTCCACGATCCCAAAGCCAAGAGCTCCCTACCAACTGATATCACTTTACATCCTGCTTTAGAGGCACATAAAAGTTAAAACACCCTCCGAATTAATTTTGCTTCTCTCGCAGCTTTAGCTCAGTCCGGGTCAATTTTCTTGTGTAATTGCATGTGAGCGTTTAATCTTTCGTATCAATTATAAAATACCGATGGCCTTTGTTTTTAGAGTAGGTAGCGCTCCAAGAAAGACCAGTCTTGTGTTGCTAGATGTATAATTATTTTTAGTAGGCAATAAGATAGGCAAACACATTCATATATTTCCAAACGCTCCGGTCCTTATGCTAAGTTCACAGTTTAAACCTCAAACCGTAACTTCTTGTTACATCTAATAAGAAACATTCTAAACAAAAATTTCTGCCATTTGTACATCATTCACGTAGGGAGGCAGGTATAAATGGTAATGCAAGAGTTCTTGGTGCGAGCGAAAGGCAGCACCAAAAAGTGTTGGATACCCTTCAGTATTAACACCATGGCCGCATCAGCAACCCACACGATTCCATCCCATGCAACCCGCTCACATGAACCCGACGAGGCCATATAGTTGCCAGCACAGCACGAGTTATTCGCAGTGCACATAGTGCAGCAGTGATCCTTAAATGAATGCAAACGAAATCAAATGAAGTAGTTGGGTTACGGCTACAGCAGATCTAGCGGCCATTTATAACTGCACGTAGTTTCTGCCAACTTTTGGACGTCAAAGGCAATAGCCACTATTGTCCGTCAACAAGGGCGGTCTCCGCGAGGTGTGCAAGGTGTGGCCACCAGGTTAAAGGCTCTCACCACAGCTCGGGTCGCAGTCGCAGCCGACGAAGCCCTGCACTGTCCTACGGCTGAGAAGTCGAATTCGGTGCACTGTGACGG